>JALPQD010000248.1:1972572-2572572 GCA_023101885.1 Typhlomys cinereus | reverse complement strand
AGTGTTGAAATCATCCAAGAATTATCGTTTTGGGATTGATTTCTTATTTTAGATGTTGTAGGGTTTGCTTAATGTGTGTGTGGGGGGGCCCATATTGGGTGCACATATGTTCAGTATTGTGAAGTCTTTCTGGTGAATTGTACCTGTTCCTAAAATGTAGTATCCATCTCTGTCTCTTATGATTTTTTTTGGTTTGAAGTCCACTTTGTCCAATAGCATAATGGCTACCCTTACCTGTTTTCTGGTTCCATTAGCTTGCAGAATTTTTGACGAGCCTTTTATTTTTAGGATGTGCCTATCTTTTGTGGTGAGATGGATTTCCTGTAGGCAGCAGCTTGATGGATTGTGATTTTTAAATCCAAGTTTGTAATCTGTGTCTCTTGATTGGTGAGTTAATTCCATTAAGATTTAATGTTATAATGGAGAAACTACTTTTAATTCTGGACATTTATTATGTATAGTGTCTTTTGTAAGTTTATTGTTTCACCTTTAGGTTTTGCTACTATTATACTTCCCTTCTGTTCTCCTGTTTTTCAATTCAAGCTTGAGTATCATTTCTAGCAAGTTTTGAAGGCCTGGTTTTGTGGACATGTATCATTTAAGTTGTCTTTGTGCTGGAAAATTTTTCTTTCTCCCTCGATCATGATGGATAGGTTTGCGATGTATATCAGACTGGGTTGACATTTTTGCTCATTCAATACTTGAAGTACGTCTCTCCAAGCTCTTCTTGCTTTACTGTTTCCCTTGAGAAGTCTTTTGTTATTTTAATAGGTTTACCTTTAAAAGTGACTTGATTTTTTTCCCTTGAGGCTCTCAGCACCCTTTCTTTATCTTGAATGTGGAGTGTTTTAACTATTATTTGGTGTGGCAAGTTTCTATTTTGGTCATATCTGTTCGGGGTGCAGAATGCCTCTTGTTATGGATGGGCTTCTCCTTTTTTAGATGAGGAAAGTTTTCCTTGATGATAGTTTGAAAAATTTCCTCAGGTGTGGTGTTTTGGGATTCTTGTTCTGGTATTCCATGAATACGCATATTCGGCTTCTTCAGGGTGTCCCATAACTCTTGAATTATTCTCTCGAGTGTCTTTTTGGCTTTAGCAACCTCTTCCATTGAGCTAGTGAATACTCCCACTATGTCTTCAAGGTCTGAAATTTTATTTTCTGTTTCATTAGTTCTGCTGATAAGACTCTGTTGAGTTCTGGATTGAAGATAACTTGTCTTTTAGTTCAGTTTTAAATTCTGTTTGAGTCTGTTTTAACTACTCTATGCCTATTTTGGTTTCTTCAACTGCTTTTCTCATCTCCTCCAAGTGTCTGTTGTGTTCCTCTTCAAAGTGATTGATGCGGTTATTTACTTCCTTCCGGATTTCCTCCTTCACAGTATTGAACATGGTAATGATCATGTTTTGAAAGTCATTATTCTGGGTCAGGCTTTCTTTGCTATATTCCGTGGGTTTGTTCCGGTTGGAGTCTATCATTATGGAATTAATTCCTTCAGTGGGAGATTGGTTTTCTTGGTTGTTGTTTCTCATGGATTTGCACTTTGACTTGGGCATTGTGGTTTTAACTCTTATGACCTTCTTTCAATATCTGTGCGTTTTTCACTGAACTGAATTATTGGCCTGGGGTTTAGGGTTGTGCAGGGAGGTGGGGGGGGGGTTTACTTAGATCTGCATTGGTCCCGGCTGGACTGCGCGCATCCCAGGCAGGTGGGGAAAGGGAGAAGGTTTCATTGGCGGGGTGCTATTTAAGCTGGGGAGCTGGCGTTGTGGTCCAGGGTGGCCCTCCCAGGCCTGGCACAGCGCTGGCTCCAGCTGGCTGGTGGGAGGAGCTGGTCCTGGCATTTGGGATTGGTGGGGGAGCTTACCTCGGTCGGGAGCAGTCCCAGCTGGACTGTGTGTGTCCCAGACGGTGGGGAAAGGCAGATGTGGAGCATTTTTTAATATATTTGTTAGACATTTCAATTTCATCCCTGATAAAGTTTCTTTTGAGTTCCTATGCCCATTTTTATTGGGCATTTGTTTTCTTGGTGTTTAGTTTTCTAAGTTCTTTGTGCACTCTGGATAATAGAGAGCTATCAGATATGTGATTAGTGAAATTTTTCTCCTATTCTGTGTGCTGTATTTTGCTCAGATTACAATCCCTTTATCTGAACAGAATTTCATAAGATCCTATGTGCTGAGTGTTGGTTCTATTGACTGTGATATTGGATTTCTGATTAGGAACTATTGGCCTAGTCCAATCACTCAAGGGAAATAGTTCCCTAACTTTTATTCTAGGTTTTTTTTATAGTCTCTGGCCTAATATTGAGGTCCTTGCTCCTTTTGGAATTAAATTTTGTGCATGGTTACAAGTACGGGTCCAGTTTTAATATTTTGCATGTGGACATCCTGTTTTGCCAGCACCATTTGTTGAAGATGCTGTTCTTTTTCCATTGGATTTTTTGGGCCCCTTTGTCAAAGATCAAATGGCTGCAATTGTGTGGTCTTATGCCTGAGTCTTCAACCCTTATCCATTGATCTATGTTTTTATTTTGGAACCAGTACCAGGCTGTTTTTATTACTATGGTTTTGTTGTATAGATTAAGGTTTGGTATGGTGATACCTCCAGTAGTGTTTTTGTTACTCAGGATTGTTTTTGATATCCTGGGCCTTTTGTGCTTCCATATGAATTTTGAGATTATTTGGTCAACTTCTTTAAAGAATTCCTTTGGGATTTTGATTGGTATAGCATTGAATCTGTTTATTGCTTTTGGTAGGATGGTCATTTTTATATTGATTCTACCAATCCAGGAGCACAGGAGGTCTTTCCACCTTCTGGTGTCTTCTGTAATTTTTTTCTTTAGGGTTTTAAAGTTTTCATTATAAGGGTCTCTTACTTCCTTGGTTAGGTTTATACCAAGGTATTTCATTTTTTTAGGGGCTATATTAAATGGGATTGCTTCTCTTAGATCTTTTGTACCTTTTTCATCATTGGCATATAAAAAGGCCACTGATTTTTGTAAGTTTATTTTATATCCTGCCATCCTGCTGAGCTTCTGTAGTAATTCCAGGAGGTTCCTGCTCGAGGTTATGGGATCACTCAGGTATAAGATCATGTCATCTGCAAATAGAGATATCTTGACTTCTTCCTTGCTAATTTGAATCCCTTTTATCTCCCTTTCTTGTCTTATGGCTCCAGCTGAGTCTTCAATTGAATAGAAGTGGTGACAGTGGACAGCCTTATCTAATTCCTGATCAAAGTGGGAATGCTTCAAATTTTTCCCCATTGAGTATAATCCTTGCTGTTGGCTTGTTGTATACAGCTTTTATTATGTTGATACAGTTTCCTTCTATTCTAACTGTCTCTAGGGTTTTGATCATAAAAGGCTGTTGCATCTTGTCAAAAGCTTTTTTTTCATCTATTTAGAGTATCATGTGTTCTTGGACTTTGGACTGGTATATATGGTGAATTACATTTATTGATTTTCATATGTTGAACCAACCTTGTGTGCTTTGGATAAAGCCTACTTGATTACCATGAATGATCTTTGAGAATCTTTGCATTTTTGTTCATCAAAGAGATTGGCCTACTGTTTTCTTTTTGAGTTTATATTTATTACATTTTGGGAAAGAATTTGGAAGTGTTCCTTCCTTGCTATTTTAGTTTAAGTAGTATTAATGTTAGTTGTTTAAGTGTCTCGTAGAATTCTGTGCTGAATCCATCTGGTCCAGGACATTTTTTGGTGGGAAGATTCGAGATTACTTCATCAATTTTCTCCAATGTCATAAGACTTTTTAAATAATTCAAAACTTTCTTATTCGATTTACGTAAGTTATGCTTACTCTGAAATACATTCATTTCTTTCAAGTTACAAAATTTCATGGAATATAAGTTTTTGAAATATGACTTTATAATTCTCTGAATTTCTTGCGTATCAGTTGTAATAACTCCATCTTCATTTCTAATTTTTTAATTTGGGTTTTCTTTCTCTTGATTTTGGTTAATTTAGCTAGGGGTGTGTCAGTCTTATTGATTTTGTTGAAAAACCAGATGTTCATTGGTTGATTCTTTGTATCCTTTTCCTTATCTCAGTTTTGGATATTTCTCCCTTGATTTTGCTTAATCTCTTCTACTGCTTTTTGGATTGGATTGCTGTTGTGTCTCTAAAGTGTTAAGCTGAATTGTTAATTTATTTTTGTGACTTTTCCATTTTTTTGATATAGGCATTGAGAGCTATTAGTGTTGGGGAAAGTGAGGTTAAGATAGGCAAACAGTGTCCCCCACCCCGGAGCCGCCCAGCCAGCAGCACCCGCGCCGCCGCTGGCTTTGCCCCCGGGACTCTGCCCCCTCCGCGCTGAACCCCGCCAAGCTCCCAGGTCATAAAAAAAAAAAAAAGATAGGCAAACAGTAACACCCCGATAGCTGGTCTGTGAGATGGCCCAACAGATAAATGCACCTGAGCACAATACTGGCAACCCAAGTTTAGTGGTTGCATTCTACATTACAGAACTGGCTTTTGAAAGTTATCTCTGCCCTTCACTCATAGCACAAGGGTGCCTGCTCACTTTCACATTCCCAAGGCCTAGAAAGATGGCTCAGTGTTTAAGACTCTGCCTCAAAAGCAGAAGTTCCTGTGTTAGAATCTTAGGTTTCATGTAAAATACGCCACACTTAAATGGCAGCAACCTCCACTTCTGGCTCTGGTGGGCAGAACCTGGGGAATGCCAGAGGAAGCAATCTTTGAGGATTCTGAAGTTACCCTTGGACCTCCACAGGGACACACGGTGCTTTCTTTCTCTCTCTCTCTCTCTCTCTCCCTCTCTCTCTCTCTCTCTTTCTCTCTCTCTCACACACACACAAAATGAAAAAATAAAAATGAAAAAAAAAAGAAAAAGAAAACAGCCCTGATTGATAATGATATAACTCTATTAAGGTAGTATCAGCTTAAACCAACTGTATTAAAATACTTTTAAATGATTGTCAGCAGGTTAGAGTTTAGTGAATATCAATTTGGAATATACTAGGATGAACCAAATTCAAATAAAAACATTCCTGCAGACATTTAAAGCTGAACTATAAGCCTATTGCTATGTGATATTTGTTCTGGTATTTTTCTTCACATTCATAACTGCTGCTTCTCTATATTTTGCCTTTTCTGGTATTGTGCTCAATAAATTGCTCAAGTCAATGTCAGAAGTTTGTATTAAAATCTGCATGCATTCATGTACTCTTTTATAATTGACGTTAGGCTTTTTACTCCTTATTAGAAGTTATTATTTTTACTCCTTGTAAGAAGCTTTCATTTGGAAAATCCCTTGAAAACACATATTAATTATGATACTGTAGAATTATCAGCTATTATTAATTTGTATCATAAAATTTTCAAGAAGTTTATCCCATTAAATGAATTATAGGTTGTTGGTATTCTGTTCTTCCATGAAAAATAATAAAAATAAATAAATAAGGGCAGAGGAGATGGTTATAGGTTTAAGCCTCTTCCTTACAAGCAGAAAGTCCTAAGTCTAGATCTCTGATCTCAGACAAAAATGTCAGGCAGAAATGGCAATGACTCGTACTTCCAGGCCTGGAAGGCAACTCCTGGGAAACTCCAAAGGAAAGCAAAGAGGAAGTAATGCAGTCCAGGGTGACTCTCAAAATCACCCTTGGCTCTTGACGGCGACACACAGTGCCTTCTGATACACACACACACACACACACACACACACACACACACACAGGAAAAAAGTAAATAAATAAGTGAATAGGAATTTAACCTCAGTTTTGAAGAAGAATAATGTAACTGGTGCCTTGATATTCAATCTTCAATTGAGTACTTAGAGTCTTTTTTGAACAATAAGAAGAAAGAAAGAAAAAAAAGGAAATAAAGAAAGAAAGAGAGAAAGAAAATTAAGAATGCAAAAAATAAAAAAGAGAAAGAAAAGAAAAAATAAAACAAATACAAAACTACTTTTTTGCCTCTTATCTATCAGGCTATTGAATATGCTTCTCTTTTGAAATATGAGAAGGAATCTGCTTTCTGATTAATGGATGCCATGAAAATTTAAATCATAAACAGCATATCCAAGATAAAAATAAAGGAAGACAACTCAATTTGTCTGTCAGAAACCTGGATTTTATGGTCTCATAAGAATAATTACAAAATCAACCATGAAGGTAGCTAAGCTATGCAGATGTCAGAGTTGAAAAAATGCTTTTCGGTAGATCTTTTGATCTATAAGTTTTAGGCAACATTTCCTTTATGTTCATGGATGTTAGATATATTTACTAAATAGGCTGGAAAATAGAAAAGCACTCTTAATATGGAAAGTCAAGGCCATAATAGATAGCTTATCTCGTGACTAGTTCTATAAAATATGTGAATCACCTGGTTCCATTCAAGCTCTATTTTCTTATCAAGGAAAGGGGAACAACATCTGTTGAAGTTATATGATACAAATGCAATACATATACAAGTCTACTATACTTTCAGTGCTGAGGTGAAGAAGAGGAAATGGAATTTTGAGTGATATCATGATCTTAATATGATTTGTTTTTAATAATAACAGAATAAAATGGTAGAAGAAGAGCCTTTAAAATGTCAATTTCAAAAAGAAGTAAATATCTCAGTCAAAAGAATGAATACAATAATAGGAATTGCACAGAACACAAAGTTTTGTGAAGATGCTAACAGAAGGTAGGAAAGAATATTGTAATAAGAGTGGAAATATCACTGATTTTGCATTTATTAAAGAAGACTAGAAGCTTTGATACCTTGACTTTATTCATGTAGTTTGCATACATATTAGTTTGTTGGATACCTTCCCAATTTTAACCCTGAAAGCCTATGTGTGAGACCTAGTCAAACTCAGACTGTCTCCCTATTTGGTCTCCATGACTTTTGTCTATGAGTTTAATCATAGATGTAGTAGGGAATGGAAATTCTATGCTATTTTCAGCCTTAATATTTAAACTTTCAGTTTTATTCCTTAACACACATATTCTGAGCCACTTAAGGATTTTAATAATTTTATATTAAAATTTTTGCCATATAGGTGGGCACAATGCACCTTGTGCTAATTGGTGGATGCTTACAGTAGTAGTAGGAAGATCATATTGGAGTTTTCCAAAGGATATGTATGTGGAAAGAAATTTTTGAGGAACATCACGACATTATGCAGGCTAAAAACATTGCACATTCTGTCATTTACCAGCTGAAGATATAATAAAACTGGTGAAATAATTGTAACAAAAGCCTGAAGGCTTGAGAACAAAGCAGCCAATAATCTCCATCCAGGGTCAGGTAAAGACCAATATACCCACATTCAAGCATACAAGCAAGAAGCAAATCGGATGAATTTTTTCCCCTGAACTTTAGTTTTATTAGGTTCAAAGACCACTCACATAGGATGGGTGGCAATGTCATTTACTGAGACCATGATTGAAATGCTGATTTCATCTGGAAAACACTCACTGACTCAACAAGAAAGAATATTCAATTTGAGTACTACTTAGTGTAGTTGTAGTCAAGTTGACATATAAGATTAACTATCAAAAAGGAATTATGTCTTACAAATGTGGCATAAGTGAATATTATGGGGAAGAATGTAAATAAAATGGTTCTATGAGAGAGAAGATACTGATATGTTCTCCTACTATTAGAAACAAATAAAAGATATTTGTATGCTACTTAATTTTGAGCATTCAAGACTATTTAGGGGGGTCACAGTCTCTCACTAGAGAATTCAGTGGAGAACATCATAGAATAATTTATCTCTTGGAAGTGATAATATTGTTTTGAGATAAGAATTCTCTGTATTCTAATAAGTTAAATTACTGTTAATATGATTAGTCATAAAAGAGTGTATCATAGCATAGTGGTTGCAAGACATAGTCTTAACCCCTGAATTATCTCTCTAGCCCCCACAGTCGTTGAAATTGGGAAAAAAATGGTTTCACTACTTTTTTTCTTCCATTAATTTCTTTTATTTTATGCAAAGAAGAGTAGGTATTGAGAATTGCAAAGAAGAAAGACTATAATACCAGCACTCTGGAGGCTGAGGAAAGAGGCCAGTCAGGGCTGCATAATGAATTCCAGGTTAGAGTTACATAACTAGACTTTTATTTAAGGAAACAAAAACAATCAAAATAGGTGTTTTAGATGAGAACTAAAACTAAGAAAAGCAGCACAGACATGGGTTTTTCTGGAACCGGCTTCATTTTATCAATTCCCTAAATAATTCCTTAAAATGATTAAAGTTCCTTTGGCCTACATTCCAATTATCTAAAGACAATTTTAATGTTATGTATCATCTTGTAGCCATAGTATAGAGAATTAAATAGTGCAACTAGATAAAGATGAAAGACTTGAAAATGCTATTCCAGAGAAGAAGCCTGTTTATACATCAAAAAGTAGAATATTGTGGAAACATATTTTCTGTACTAATAAAAAAATTCTATATTAAATTCTGACATGTATTTTGTCTCTAAGAAGTTTGTGTAGTGGTAGAAAATTTGATCTATACTCAGTATTTTCTCACTAGTAACTTTCTTGACATGAGAAAGAAGAAAGCTCTGATCAATTCATCTAATATGTATACAGAACATGACCACTAGAAGATACTGTGTTTATAGCTCTAAAATATATTTTATAAGTTTTTGTAACAGCAGATATTTTAAGTTGTAATTTTATAATAAAGTTATAATAAAGACACAGGAAGAGAGTTCAGCCCAATGGTCAATCAATTTCCTAAAGCCATAGAGGCTCTGGGGTTCAATATACAGTACTAAAACAAAACAAAATAGAACAGTGAATATAATATTAAAATGTTGTGAAGCCAGAAACTAACACTCACACAAAATTCATTTAACTAATTTTGTCAGTAAAGGCACATTTTTTTAATTTATAGTGTATTTTTTTCCACTCACACAAACTTGATAGGTACCCCATTCTCTTCCCTCCTTCCACTCCTCCCTGGATCCCCTTGCTCCTTGCCACTTTTTCCCCTTCTTTTCCCCCTACCTCCCTTTCTCTCAGTGCTCCCTCCCCCCATTCCTGGAGTAAAGGCACTTTTAATTATAATGTAATGTGAAATGGAGCAAACATAGAAAGCATACATGTGATAGTGAACTTGTGTTTAGATTCCTTTCTTTGTATTTTTAGGAAAAATAAATATTTTCATAATTTTGTGTAGTTTAAAAATTGTTCTGGTTTTATGGAACTATGAGAATGTGTTCTTATTAATTGAAAATATTTACTTGTTCTCCAGTGTATGTACTGTTCATTACTTTTTAACTTTGTCTAAAAAAGCAAACATTGCTTCAGTTTTAAAATTCATGCCAAATCATTGCAGGTTTCATTCCCCCCAGCTGCAACAGCCTCAACAGGGGCATCACTGGGAACTCAAACACCTTCTGAAAACTGAACACTATAGAGGCAAGTACACAAAATGTAATTTTACTACCTTTGGTTAGATCAATAATGAAGAATAAAATAAGGAATACCTTAGATTTGGGACATTCCAGCCATTTGTTTGACCTGATTAATCTCTTTCTTATGCAGCACACATTTAAATAATTTGCTCATACTAATTTTAGATTTCTAAATTGCCTATACTTTGTGTGCAAAGACTGATTATGATTGTCGTATCCACTGAAGTAATACAGAACTAAGAAACTTTGACTGAAGTTTCAGAGTTAGTAGGCATAAATTAATTTGAAATCTACTTATCTAGAAGTAGACCCAGTGTTCCTTAAAATCAATGCTTGAAATATATCACTGCATATATGAGAGTTTATAATATTGTACAAATAGTGAAAGTAGCTGTTAGAAAGCAATTCAGTGTCTGAAATAATTTAAAAGAGAGGGGGAAATCCACAAATACATTATGTTTTATGATAGAAGTTTTGGGGTATCATCGGAGTCAGAAATTTTTAGACTGACCATTTAAAAGTATAACAAAAAATGTTTCTGAGCCAAAACCCTGTAATATAGGCCAGTCAGCAGTGGTTTAGTGGTTTCCATTTAAATGACAAGAGTCTCAAAACTTGTGTTGAGGTATAGTGGAATTATTAGGAAAATCGAATGTCCAAAGTTGTTGCCTTAAAACTGTATTTCGCTATTGAAATTATAATATTGTGGAATGTATTTTTGAATAATGCTTCCACTATTCTAGAAAGTCAGTAGGTCTTGAAAGCAAGAAAACAGATACACCTTAGATGGCTATTTCCACAATACAGCTGAAGTTAGGCTTATGGGTAAACAAAAAAAAAAAAAAAAAAAAAGACACACTTTCCTCAAATAAGGTAATTGTGTGTGTGTGTGTGTGTGTGTGTGTGTGTGTGTGTACCTGTGGAGTCCCAAGGATAACAGTAGGAATTGTCCTGGATTTCTCTAATTCCTTATTGATTTTGCTCTAAGGATTCTCAGATTTTCCCTCCCAGGGCCAGAATAGCAGGTATTTTTACATGGAATCTGGGCATCTGAACTCAGATCCTTTTGCTTATAAGGCAAAGGTTTTAACCCAGATAGAGTAGTTCTTATCCAGTGATGATAAAGTTTTCCTGAAAATTGCATTTTCTTATTTTGGAGCAGAGTCTTTTTTTTAAGGAATAGATATTGATGTGTGCATTTTTTTTAAATTACATTTTTTTTTGCCTAGTTATACAAGCTCAATAGGTACGCTCTTCCCTTCTCCCTATTATTCTTCCATTCCACTCTCCTCCCCTTCCCATTCTTCAAACCCCCACCTCTTTTCCTTCCCTCCTCTTCTCTTGGTGCTTCCTGACTTCTCACTCCCATTCTCTAGAACATCTGTTTATGTGGGTGCTGAATTTCCCTCTGAGTCATCTGCACTAGTGAGGGGTCAGGGAACAAAAGCCTTTTAAAGACAGTTTTACTATATAGTTCTGGCTGGCCTGGAGCTAACTTCTGTAGACCAGACTAGTCTTGGACATTCAGAAACATTTCTGCTTCTTCCCTCAATTTCTGTACTGTGAATACAGGCATGTTGCCTTGTTATGAAGGGGAGGTCTTTGTGGACCAAAGAAAATTTCTTAAAGAAGTGCTTTCTCAATCACTACATTGCATTTTACTGTCGAAATAATTCCAATGTTACAGTGCATAAATAGACAGGGTAATTTAAAGCAGTGGTAAGAGTGGGGTAGAAGTTTTTCATGGTAGGAAGAAAGATTGAGATTAAAATTTTTAGCTCTTACTTTGCATTCCAATTAAAGTGTTACAGTTTGTATCCTTTATATATGTTCCTCAGGGAAGATGACAAAATTAGCGGTGCAAACAACATTATTATTGGACTGAATGTGTTCCTGTTCTCCCAGATTCATGATTCATACACTGAAATCTTACCACTGTGATGATATAAGAAAGTGGAGCCATGAGGACTCCACCCTCTCAAAGAGAGCTTATACCATAAATAAAGAACTGCCTTGTATTTGTGCTAGAAGGAAACATAGAAGCTACCATTCTTAAGAACATGACTTCACCAGACATCAAACATACCACAGTTTTATCTTAGACCAGATTCAAGAAGTTAGCTTTTCTTTTTTCTCTTTTTCAAGGTGTTGGATATCAACCCCAGGGATTTGTGCATTCTAGGCAGGTACTCTTACACTGAGTTACATTGGACCCATTTTCAAGGACTACAGCAGTAAGTGTCTGTCCTTTGTAAATTATGCCTGTTATTTTATTGTAGCATCTTGATTGAACCAAGACTTAGTAAGAGTAGGCTAAAGCAGGCTTTCTTTTTCCTTTCCCTCTTACTTTCACTTTACCTCCCTCCCCCCCACCCCGTTCTATGAAAAAATGTCATGTGAGTGAGCATGTGGTGACATTGGAAGTCTCATGACTCGAGTTGATTGAAGCTTCTGAATGAAACCTTTCTTAAAGAAATCTTCGTTTTTTACTTTCTATTCTCTAGATCTGTGAAAAATAAGTTTTTGTCATTAAGTTGACAATTTGTTATGGCAGTCCTAACAGACTAACACAATGATAACTCTTAATACCTGCTTTTTACAATAGTGGAAATAACAATGGTATAAAAGATACTATGCTGCTCCTTCTACAAGGAACCTACCTTATAATAAGTTATTTTGGTCTTGAGAAAATAGCTACCTTTAGGTCCTCCACAATTGAAATTGATTTATAGTGAATTTTATATCATAAGAAACAACTTTCCAGTTGGTGCAAGTGCATGAGAAACATTTACATGGCAATAGAAGGTCCTTCCTCTTAGCCTGCATTTTCCTTCTAATCTATTAAGGTTGTGTTGCGTGAACACCTTTCTTGTGGAGATACCACACGACACCCCCTTATAGGGGTTTGGTGACTCTGCCAAGGTCCAACTTGACAAGTTGATGAGTGTATTGCAGTGACATACAGGATTAAGAGTGAGGATTACCTACAGGAGTTGGTACAAGTGGAAGACAGTTACATCACCAGAAAGCCTCTCCCTGTGACAGGAGTGAGATCTATGAAGCTGAAACTGTACCTTTCTATGCTACATGACTTTCTGAGAAGCTCTTTTCCAGACTTCTAGACTGCTAAGTATTTCTTCCATACTCCTGGAATGTTCACTGGCCTCATTCAGAACCCTTTGCTGCTTAGGAGTCTCTTCCAGACTGACTGGAACTTCTCAGTAGTCCTCTTCTGAACTGTTTGACTGATAAGGGAGTTTCTTCCCAAAGCTGTTGTTACAACTGTTTTTCACATCCTGGAGGGATCCCCTCCTCCTACACTTGTCAGTTTCAGGAACTTCCTGAGAATAATGATCATATTTCTTACTTATACTTCCTCCAGAGTAGAATGTTTCAACATCTACCATCTACTGGGTCAAAGTCTAACATAGACATTTGTGTGGAAACTGCTATGTAATACTCTGTTAAAGTCATTCTTTAGTGATTGTGCTATAATCACAGACTCATAGGAAGGACCACAATAGTAAGAATATCAAGAACCTACACTTTATTTTTTCATGGAAATGAGGATGAATGAAGAAAATTTAAAGTTTCATCAGCAAATGACATTTTAAAATGATAACACAAGTGAGCATTTAGCATAGAAAACAAAATACATAGAAATCTGGAGGGAGGTTAGGGGGGACTGGGAGAAAGGGAGGGGGGAAAAGGAAGGGGACAAGGGGGAAGAAAGCAAGGGGATCCAGGGAGGGGTGGAGGGAGGGAGAAGACTAAGGTAGTTATCAACTTCCCATGAGTGGAAGAAATAAAAAGATTAAGAAAAGAAAAAACATAGAAATCAACTGCATAGAGAATATTGCATAGATTTATTCTTCTGTCTATTTTTTAAATTTTTAAAAAATTTTTCCTAGTTTTACAACATATTGATCAACTAACCTTGCTCCTTCCTTCTCCACTTCCTTACTTCCCCACTTCTTTGTCTCCTCTTTCTTCATCAATCCAAAGATAAATGCAATTAAACCTGGGATCCATGTATTTGGGACACCAGAAAACATGTGTGGTGTCACTGTGTTCATAAAATGAAGAAAATTTACTTCACTCTTGAAGGTAGAACTGGTTCAAATAATACACTGGCAGAATGGGTAACTGGAATAAATACTTTTGAGGGATATTAATTTTAATTACCTAAAATAATAAGGAAGTATATTTCAAAACTCAGTAGAGAATTAAGAGGTTAGGAATCCACTTTATTAAGAACTCCTGCTACATGCACAGTCATGAGAATTTTTTATCTTAATATGCTATGGAAAAGAGCAAAATCTTATGCAGCAGAGGAAATAACATTGTATTTTGTGTCATTTTAATTCAAGGATTTTTTTAAGGAAAAGTACCCTAGTTCCTGAAAGAAAAAACCTCAAATTACCACCAAAATAAAATTGGACCTTTTGAATATACTACCCTATGTTTTCACTGTTGAGGAAATGACATTCTACAAGTTCTATTTTATTTTTCAGCTATCTTAATAGAATGTGTTGTGTAAGCATTGAGGATTATTATTATTATTATCCCTACCACAGTCATCATCATTAATTGTGTTAAAAGGAAACCTTGGGAGGCATAAGTGACCTGCTGGCAAGGATTACCAACTCTGGAGTATGCAGAGGATCTGTTTTGCTCCCAGCAGTAGGCAGCATTATAATTAATAGAAATTGCCCATATGGGGTTTAAAAGACACTGTGATAATTAAGTTCCCCAGAAAGACATGGAAAGTTTTGGAGCTCAGTGTAAACTACTACTTTGTGTTTCTTTTTTTTTAATAATACATTTTTTATTATTATTTCAGCTCATACAAACTTAATAGGTACACCAGTTCCCTCCCTCCCTCTTCCTCCCCTCACCCCTCCCTCCCCATCCCCCCCGTGCCTCCCACCCCAATTCCCAGAGTCCTTTCTTGTGCATACCTGACTCTCCTCTGGGCCCTCCTCTCCGATGACGTACAAGGACCCAGTGGCCTTTCCCTGAACCCTTTCCTGTGTTCCCCTTAAGTATAGGAACACTACTGTGGCTGTCAATCCCTTGCCTCCAAGGATCTTGGTGCCTTTAGCAGATGCTAGACTTTGTGAGGTCAATAGTGTGTTGGACATTGCACCGGGCATGCAATGTCCAATTATGATTGCTTCGTCCCTAACTTGTATGGAGTATCTTGCAAATCATTGCTCCTCCCATCCTGTTGCTCTTACACTCTTACTGCCCCCTCTTTCTCAAATGTCCCTGAGCTTGAGGATAGGGAGAGATTAGTCTGGCCTAGTTCTAGGTGGTTGATATAGAGTCTCTGAAGTTCTGGATAGTGGTTTGTTGATTTTCTTTTGTGGTTTTGCTGCTCCTGTAATGCCCTTCACTCCATCGTGATGGGCACAGTATGTCACCCCCTGGCCAGAGACAAAAAGCTGTTAAACTGGAGTCTTATTATAAGAGCACATTCAAGGGTAGATGTAATACTTATACCCAAAAGTGGAATCGCAGGGTCATATGGCATTTGCCAGTGGGAGGGGTCAATCACCCATTTGCAAAATGGTTACTTTTTAATCTGCCGGACTATATGCCCTCCCCTTCTAGTGAGTTCATACCCCCTTAGTTGTAAATGATCAGGAACGAATGTCTGTGAACTTAACTAGGTGTCACATTACTTTCTTGAAGTCCTTGATGGAGGTCTATTTTCTCTACTGTAACATGGTCACTTCTCTCCTTGTTTCTGGTGTGGCCCTCCAACCCCATCCATCCTGTTCATAATCCTTGCAATTATTGTAGGTAATATATAGATTTATCTATGAGTGTCTCAAGATGGGCAGGGTGGGTTTGGTATTAGGAGCCACTTATTAGGGAGTACATACGGCGCTTAATTTTCTGGGTCTAGGATACTTCACTCAATATAATTGTTTCTAATGACATCCATTTCCCGGCAAAGTCCAGTAATTCAACATTTTTATGGCTGAGTAGTACTCCATTGTATAGATGTACCACAGTTTCCTTATCCACTCGTCAACTGTTGGACATTTGGGTTGATTCCATGTCTTTGCTATTGTAAACAGTGCTGCTATGAACATGGTCGTCCTTGCGCTATCGAGGTGAACCTCTGCTGTATGGGGGGTTATACCCAAAAGTGGAATCACAGGGTCATATGGCATTTCAACCTTTAATTTCTTTAAGAATCTCTAGATGGCTCGCCAGAGTGGCTGTATGAGCCTGCACTCCGACCAGCAATGTAGGAGAGTTCCCCTCTCTCCACATCCTCTCCAGCATTTGTTGTTGTTTGTATTGTGGATTTTTGCCATCCTGACCGGGGCGAGATGATATCTCAGGGAAGTTTTGATTTGCATTTCCCTGATGGCTAAGGATGTGGAGCATTTTTTAAGATATTTGTTAGACATTTTAATATCGTCCCTGGTAAAATTTCTTTTAAGTTCCAGGGCCAATTTTTTAATTGGGCCATTGGTTTCCTTGGTGTTTAGTTTTCTCAGTTCTTTGTGCACTCTGGACAGTAGAGCTCTATCAGATATGTGGTTAGTGAAGATTTTCTCCCATTCTGTGGGTTGCCTTTGAGCTCGTGTTACAATCTCTTTATCTGAACAGAAGCTCTTTAATTTCACAAGATCCCAGCTGTTGAGAGTTGGTAGTAGTGACTGTGCCATTGGATGTCTGTTTAGGAACTGTTGGCATAGCCCAATCAGCTTGAGGGAGTTCCCTATCCTTTCAAGTATGGTTTTTATATTTTCTGGCCTTATATCAAGGTCCTTGATCCATTTGGCATTAATTCTTGTGCATGGTAACAAGTATGGGTCCAGCTTTAATCTTCTGCATGTGGAGATCCAGTTGTGCCAGCACCATTTGTTGAAGATGCTGTTCTTTTTCTATTGGATTCTTTGGGCCCCTTTGTCAAAGACCAAATGGCTGTAATTTTCTGGGCTTATATCTGGGTCTTCAATCCTTATCCATTGATCTCTGTGTCTATTTTGCAGCCAGTACCAGGCTGTTTTTATAATTATGGATTTGTAATATAGAGTAAGGTTTGGTATGGTAATACCTCCAGCAGTGTTTTTGTTACTCAGCATTGTCTTTGCTATCCGGGGTCTTTTGTGCCTCCATATGAATTTTTGGACAGTTTCGTCAACTTCTTTAAAGAATTGCTTTGGGATTTTAATTGGGATAGCATTGAATTTGTTTATTGCCTTTAGTAGGATGGTCATTTTTACGATGTTGATTCTACCAATCCAGGAACATGGGAGGTCTTTCCACCTTCTGGAGTCTTCTGCAATTTCTTTCTTTAGGGTTTTAAAGTTTTCATTGTAAAGGTCTTTTACCTACTTGGTTAGGTTTATACCAAGGTATTTCATTTTTTTAGGGGCTATAGTAAATGGGATTGTTTGTCTCAAGGCTTTTTCACTTCTTTCATTCTGGGCATATAGGAAGGCCTCTGATTTTTGCACATTTATTTTGTGTCCTGCCACCCTGCTGAATTTCTCAATTAGTTCCAGGAGCTTCCTGGTGGAGTTTTTGGGATCCCTCAGGTATAAGATCATGTCATCTGCAAATAGGGATAGCTTGACTTCTTCCTTGCCGATTTGAATCCCTCTTATGTCCCTTTCTTGTCTTATGGCTTCAGCTAAGACTTCAAGTACAATATTGAATAGAAGTGGTGAGAGTGGACAGCCTTGTCTAGTTCCTGATGGAAGTGGGAATGCTTCCAGTTGTTCCCCATTGAGCATAATCCTTGCTGTGGGCTTGTTGTATACAGCTTTTATTATATTGATAAAGGTTCCTTCCATTCCTACTGTCTCTAGCGTTTTGATCATAAAAAGCTGTTGGATCTTGTCAAAAGCTTTTTCTGCATCTATCGAGAGTATCATGTGGTCTTGGACTTCGGACTGGTTTACATGGTGAATTACATTTATTGATTTGCGTATGTTGAACCAACCTTGTGTGCCGGGGATGAAGCCTACTTGGTCCCCATGAATAATCTTTTTAATATGTTTTTGAATCCAATTTGCTAAAACTTTGTTGATTATCTTTCTGTCTGTGTTCATCAGAGAGATCGGCCTATAGTTTCCTTTTTTAAGTGAGTCTTTATTAGATTTTGGGATTAAAACGATATTAGCTTCATAGAAGGAATTTGGTAGTGTTCCTTCCTTTGCTATTTGATGGAACAGTTTAAGGAGTATTGGTATTATTAGCTCCTTAAATGTCTGGTAGAACTCTGTGCTGAATCCATCTTGTCCAGGACATTTTTGGTGGGAAGGTTCAAGATTACTTCCTCAATTTCCTTATATGTTTAGGACTATTTAAATAATTCACAACTTCCTGATTCAATTTAGGTAAGTTGTGTTCACTTAGAAATTCATCCATCTCTTTTGTGTTGTCTAACTTCACAGAGTATAAGTTTTTGAAATATGATATTATAATTCTCTGGATTTCTTGGGTATCAGCAATGATAACTCCATGTTCATTTCTGATTTTGTTAATTTGGGTTTTCTCTCTCCTGCTTTTGCTTAATTTAGCTAGGGGTGTATCAATCTTATTGATTTTTTCAAAAGAACCAGCTCTTTGACTTGTTGATTTTTTCCAGCCTTTTCCTAATCTTGATTTCAGATATTTCGCCCCTTATTTTGATAATCTCCTCTCTTCTACTACTTTTGGGATCAGATTGCTCTAGTTTCTCTAAAGCTTTAAGCTGCATTGTTAAGTTATTTATTTCTGATGTTTCCATTTTTTTGATGTAGGCATTAAGAGCTGTGAACTTACCTCTTAGAACAGCTTTCAATGTGTCCCAGAGATTTTGGTAAGTTGTATTTTCATTATCATTCACTTTCAGGAAATTCTGAATTTCCTTTTTAATTTCTTCCTGAATCCAGTTCTCATTCAGCATCATATTGTTAAGTTTCCAGGAGTTAGTGTATTTTCTCTTGTTTGATGTGTTGTAGATGTCCAGCTGTAGGCCGTGGTCATCTGATAGGGCACAGGTTAGAATTTCAACTTTTTTGTATATGTGTAGATTCGTTTTGTGGCCCAATATGTAATTGATCTATTTTGGAGAAAGTTCCGTGTGCTGCTGAGAAAAATGTGTATTCTTTGGTACGAGGGTGAAAAGTTCAATAGAGATCTGTAAGGTCCATTTTTTTCAGGGTATGATTAAGTTCCAAAGTGTCTCTGTTAAGCTTTTGACCTGTTGACCTATCCCATGTTCAGAGGGCGGTGTTGAACTCCCCAAGGGGAGTTTGGGGGTTGATTTCTTGCTTTAGACGCTGTAGGGTTTTCTTAATGAATGTGGAGGGGCCCGTATTGGGTGCATATATGTTCAGTATTGTGAAGTCTTCCTGGTGAATTGTACCTGTGACTTAAATGTCGCATCCATCCGTGTCTCTTATAATTTTCTTTGGTTTGAAATCCACTTTGTCTGATAGCATAATGGCTACCCGTGCCTGTTTTCTGCTTCCATTTGCTTGTAGAATTGTTGATCAGCCTTTCATTTTTAGAGCATGCCTATCTTTTGTGGTGAGATGGGTTTCCTGCAGGCAGCAGATTGATGGATTGTGATTTTTAATCCAAGTTTGTAATCTGTGTCTCTTGATGCGTGAATTAATTCCATTAACATTTAGTGTTATAATGGAGAACCTATTTTTAATTCCAGACATTTATTATGTTTAATAGTTTGTATAAGTATATTGCTTCGCTTTTAATGGTGTTATACTTGCCTTCTTTTCTCCTGGATATGCCTGTTTTTTTCTTCACGCTTGAGTATCATTTCTTGCATTTTTTGAAGGCCTGTTTTGGGGGACATGTATCCCTTCAAGTTGTTTTTGTGCTGGAAGATTTTTCTTTCTCCCTCGATCATGATGGATTGTTTTGCAGGGTAAATCAGCCTGGGTTGACATTTTTGCTCATTCAATACTTGAAGTGTGTCTCTCCAAGCTCTTCTTCCTTTTACTGTTTCGACTGAGAAGTCATTTGTTTTTTTAATAGGTTTACCTTTAAAAGTGACTTGTTTTTTCTCCCTTGAAGCTCTCAGCATCAGTTCTTTATCTTGAATGTGGAGTGTTTTAACTCTTATTTGCCGTGGCGTGCTTCTGTTTTGGTCGTATCTGTTTGGGGTGTGGAATGCCTCTTGTATATGGATGGGCCTCTCTTTTTTTAGATGAGGAAAGTTTTCCTTGATGATTGTTTGAAAAATTTCCTCATGGGTGGTATTTTGAGATTCTTGCTCTGGTATTCCATGAATACGCATGTTAGGCTTCTTCAGGGTGTCCCATATCTCTTGGATATTTCTCTCAAGTATCTTTTTGGCTTTAGCGACCTCTTCCATTGAGCTGGTTAGTACTCCCACTTTATCTTCAAGGTCTGAAATTCTGTTTTCTGCTTCCTTAGTTCTGTTGATAAGACTCTCTGTGGAGCTCTGGGTTGAAGATAACTTCTCTTGTAGCTCAGTTTTAAACTCTGCTTGAGTCTGTTTTAACTACTCTATGCCAGTTTTTGTTTCTTGCACTGTTTTTCTCAACTCCTCGAAATGTCTGTTGTGTTCCTCTTCAAAGCGATTGATTTGATTATGTAATTCCTCCCTGATTTCTTCTTTCATAGTATTGAACATGGTAATGATCATATTTTGAAAGTCGTTATCCTGGGTCAGGCTTTCGTGGCCATTTTCCGTGGATTTGTTCTGGTTGGAGTCTAACATTATGGGATTAATTTCTTCAGTGGGAAATTTGTTTACTTGAGTGTGGCTTCTCATGGATTTGCACTTTGACTTTGGCATTGTCGTTTTAACTCTTAAGATCTTTCAATTTCACTAAACTGAATTATTTGCCCTGGGGTTCTGGGGGTGGGCAGGGATGGAGCTTACCTAGGTCGCGGTTGAGGCCCGGCTGGACAGCGCGCGCATCCGGACCATCGGAGCGGGGTGGGAAAAGGGAAGACTGTGTTTCTTATGCACTTTAGTTTCTAAATCAGAAGGCATGGCAACTTTTTAAAATTTCACAAATGGCTTTTTGTATTTGTCGTATAGACAAACACTCAGAGTTTCTCATATTCTAAATCGTTTTTAATAAAAATAAATCAAACATTATTTAAAAAATATGATAGGGGTTGGTAAGATAGCTCACTGTGTAAGGTACCTGTTCAGAAACTTGGCTACCTGAATTCAATCCTTGGGAACCCACATGATAGAAGGAATACCCTCGGTCTCAACTCGTGCATGTGCTCTTTCTCAATTTTTTAATTATTTTCTACAATTAATTTTGTTTTTATTTTCACTCTTTTACAATCTTATACATGTAGACAATGCATTTTGACCATAGCTACCCCTTTCTTCCTCCCACTTTCCCTGGATATTTCCTTAGTATGTCCATCTCCTGCCTTTATGTCCTAAATTTTTAAATTGGCCAATATAAAATAATATGTAAACAATAAAAGAAAGTACATTTAGGATATAGAGAGTTATGATTGAGCTCCCAGTTCCACATGGGTAAGAACACATCATAAAGTTGAAGAATGGTAGTTTTGTCCATCTTCTGTGAGACTAAGTTCATGGTGTGAGCACATGGAGACAGTCCATGGGAAGCCATCCACACTGTAAGGATATGGAGACCTGGTCCACAGAAGACCATCCCACTTCTGAGCACACAAGAAGCCATCCACTTTGTGAGCATGCAAAGCCCAACCCAGGGAGGCTATCCACATTATAAGCATATGGAGCCCACCCCATGAGAGGCCTTCATGTTATAAGTACACAGATATGGAAATCAGAGTTTGGCAAACATTTGGTATGTCAGGCTACTATTCAACTGTCCACGGGTCAGAACACTGAATGTAGAAATCGTCTCATCTCCTCTGTGCCACATCTGACACACATGGGACACAGCAATCACATGTGCAGTGCCACTAGGGGCAGTCATATGCTAAATATTAAGGTTTACTTTTCTGGTTTTTTTTTTTTTTTTTTTTTTGCTAGCAATGATCATCATCATCCAAATGCTTAAAAAATTGTCTCATATTCATGGCTCAAGTAAAAACTCTCTTCCCTCTGGGAAGTTGTAGCATAGCTATTGTGTATATTACTGAAATATTATAGTATACCTGATAAAAATATATACCTGATAAACATATATAGTTCTTTATCTGCCAACCAAAACCTAAAACTAGTATCAATATCTTGTCACTTTATATTTTAACAAATTTTTTAAAATTTATTTCTTCCACTCATACAAAGTTGATAAGTACCCATTCTCCTCCCTCCCTCTATCCTTCCTGGATCCCCTTGCTCCCTTCACCCTTTTCCCCTTCCTTTCCCCCACTCCCTCCCTTTCTCTCAGTGGCTTCTGACCCCCTTTCCCCATTCCTGAAGCATCCTTTAGTGTGCAAATAAAACTTCCCTCTGGGTGCTCCTCTCTGATGAGGTGTAAGGACTCAGTAGCATTGCCTAAAACTCTGTCTTGTGTCCCCCTTTAGTATAGGAACACTATTGTGGCTGTTAATCCCTTGCCTCTAAGGATCCTAGTGCCTTAACAGATATTTTTGACTGAAATATCCTGCCATGGCCTTTGCATGAATACATGTGGATTATGGAGACTGAGGTTTGCAGCAAACACAAAGGTCAGCCCATTTCCAGAAATTAAGGATGTTTTTAAGATGTTTCTAATTCCATAAAGTCTTGAATATTAATATTGAGAACAAATTTAATGTAGTGACAATCTTTTACATAGAGAGGATGCAATATTTCTTTTGAAGAACCAAAGGAATATCCTAGAAAGAAACCAGAATAAATACCTTTATCAGTGTTTCTCAGTGTCAATGACCATTATCTGCTGTAATGTTATTACAAGGAATAATTATAAATATATCTTGGGCTACTTGCAGTTTTAAAGCACAGATCAGTGTTAATGCTAAATATTGTGATTCCAATGTGCATAGTTCACTGTCTTGAAAGACATCATTCTGACTTTTGATTTCCCTAGCTCCACTTTCCTTGTTTGTCAGTAAATGCCTTTTCTGATTAGAGCTCAGAAAATTCAAAAACCAAATATATTACGCATACAACCTTGAGATCTTCATATACATTGTTCCACATTATTTAAGGAAACTGGCATTTGGTGGATTTCAACTTGCTTATTGGTATCATTGGCTTTGTAACAAATAAGTATAGTCCATTCTTCCACATTTCTGCCTGAGAGAGTATTTGTATGTCTCTTCTTTACCCAAATGGTTTCAATATCAGTTCGTTCAAGTGTCTCATACCATTTATGACTTAGTGTAACTCACTGGGTTTGACAGTTTTAACCATTAACAATTTTCCATGTATTTGCTTTAAAGATGATTTTCTAGTTACATACAAAGCTAATATTTGCTTAACCATGCAGGGAAATATATGTCAAAGTACTATTTGCAGCACAATGATCAAAGCTACCTCACAGAGTAAGGTATTAGATTGTCTGTTTAGTTGCCAGCTACATAATGTTAGTCTGTTAAACTCTTTTACATCTTCAATTGAAGTGAAATATGTCAGAGCTTTTTATAATAGAACTTCTAATTTAACCATTGTATGAAAAAAGGAATAGATCACAGCCAACATGCAAGAAGTGATTTCATTAGTAAAAGGAATATTACTTTTAAAACCTAAAAGAAAGACCACTTTGAATGATTGATTATTTACTCAACTGCTACCCTGCCTTTTTTAATGGCCTCATTGTTATGTTGAAGACCTCAAATCAAAGAAAATATATTCCGTATGGTTGCTAACTGGTGGCATAATTACACTAACTTGTCAAGGGTGTTTTTGATTTCCAGTGTAAGAATTCCTTTCTTTAGCTACTATAAACCTGGCATGCTAGGGTTGTTCATTATTCATCATTCTTTTGCTTCCTTGCAGTCTGGATCAAGAAAAGTTCCCCTGGAGACTCTTCTGTACATGCTTAAGAATCTTGGTGAGGCTTTGTTTTACTTTTTACTTTCTTATTTACCCAAGGCTCACATACCTACAGCTTCATCAGTGCATGGCTGTTCTAGGTAACTTAAATGAGTCACTCCTCTATTTTTTTGTTGTTTTTGTCTTTGAGGGGTATTTTGTGGTTTTATTTAATTTTTTAATTGTTGTTTCATGTGGGTAAGATCTTATGAAACACAGAAACAACCAAACTTGTTAGTTTTCTTGAAGGGGCTCAAGATTTAATTTATTCATTAACATTTTATGTCTTTGGTTTCTCTACCTTTTCTTCTTTAGCTTTCTCTTCTCTTTCTTCATGTTTATAGAAGCCCTCAAGCAACCTTGTGTGTTAATAGACAAGGCTAAGGACAGAGTTCTGCCTCTGGAGAATGCTTACTTTGGAAAAACATGGAACACATTCGTTTGGGGTGAGTCATCTAGAATATGTCATAAAGCATCTTAGGAAGAAAAAGATGTCTTAAATATTGATGCCTGTTTAGACAAAATTTGGTTTATAAAACAGAAAGTTTCTGGAAGATGGCTCAGCATCATGCACGGAAGTCTGGAGACTTGAACTGGATCCCTAGAGCCCACGTGGGAGAAGGAGACAATTTACTTCCTAAAGTTTCCGTTGACTTCTACTCATGTATCATGGTATGTGCATGCTTACTCTCTCTCTCTCTCCTTTCTCTCATAAATAGAAATAAAAACTAAGAAAAATTACCACAACAATCTTTTAATCAACCACTGAATATTTAGCAGTCTACTAATTTTTTAATAGTCAGCTTTCTTTCCAAGGATATGCATAAAATTCATAAACAATTGTTTGCTCTGATTTATCTAGCATATTCTTCTTGAGTGGTGGTGATCATTCTCACACTTTCCATAGGAACTTGCACTAACAATGTCAAGGCAAAATAAATATGTATTTACATTTCCTAATATTGAATATGTTGATGTTGGAGAACATGAAGTTGTGGAGGGAAAGGCAAGTAGTACTCTCATTCTACTTAATTTGTTTGACCCTCTCTTTCTACCTCGATTAGAAATAATGACCTGAGAGCTAGGACAGATGGCTCACACCTATAATACCAACACTTAGGAAGTTGAGTCAGGAGTGTTTATATGAATTGGCAGTCTGGGCCAGAGTAAATCCTAAATGGAAATCATGTATGTAAATAATATAAAATCCTATCTAAAGATAGGGAGAAAGAAAGAGCAAGAGGGAGAGACAGCATGACACAAAATTCTGAGTTTTTTTATTTTTTCTTTGTGTGCTAAGCAACCCAAACTAACCAGATCTGGGATATATGGTTACCATACCTTAGCTCTCCAGGTAACCATAATTCCACTGGAAGCAGAGAAAGGAATTTGATGGTTTTAGTGTTATAATTTTCTTTTAACTCTTTATACTAAGATTAATGGAAAACTTTTTTCTTCTTTTTTTAGTCAGTTATTCTTTATTTGCTATTTTTACACTAATTGCTTGTTCAAAAAGCATAGTAAATGTGAAGGAGCAGTAGTGGAGAAGGACCAATGTTGCTGACAGGGAGGGTAACGAATAATCTTAAAAAAAGCAGTGGTGTCCAGCTTGATGGCTGGAAAAAAAAAGAATTGAGCCTTTTCACACAGCTATGAAGAATATTTTAATTAAGGAAATTCCTGAGTGATCCTGCAGGATATTATCTAATTGATATGGATAGTTCAAGTTCACAGTGTGAGACTATTCCCTGGGTAGATTGGTAAGATGAGAGAGCTGGTTCAGTAAATTAGTAGACTGGCATACTGGCAAGAAAGAAAGTATGCTCTTGTCTTAGAAAGTTCTGTTCTCATCTCCCAATGTTGGTATGAACTCTTGTGTCATAATGTTGAAAGTAACTGGGAATTGTAGACCAGAATAAACCCTTTGTTTTCGTAAAAGAAATAAGGAAAAAATATATCAGTCTTAAACTTTAACTTAGTAAAGATTACATAGCCAAGTCAAATTGAAGCAATTAAGAGCTGGAGATATTACCCATTCCTGTAATTCCAGAACTCAGACCAGTCTGGGCTATGTAGTGAAAAAAAATGAATGGTATATATGAATGGTGAAAGGAAAGAGATATCCTGCACATTTTTGGTTCATTTTAGCATTGACTAGATACTTCATTTTATATACTACACTGAAAACAACATGACAGACAATAATATAATAGAGAAAAATCTGGATGCAGAGACAGACACAGACATCTTTATTATGGGACATAGTATACTGATTGATTGCTTTAAGACCTTCAAATTACTATGAGGGATATTGTATAAGGAGAAATTCATTATAATTGAGGGAGGCCAGGAACATTTTAATAAGAGATATGGCTTAAGCCTAAATCTGAAGAATATGCCTAAAATTTTGATGGTAGAATGATTGGGGCAAGGTGGTGGCATGGGAAAGGGAAAGATATGGAGAAATATGAGGAGCATTAAGTTCCTGTGATAAGGTATAAGAGGAAGTCAAATGGAAAGATAAGTTAGATGACATGCCAAGCCCATTGAAAGCAAAAACTCAGCAGTCAGACCTATATTTTGTACACAGCTGAATTATTAATGCTTTTTTGCATATGTATGTGGTGTGTGTGTGTGTGTGTGTGTGTGTGTGTGTGTGTGTATGTGTGTGTGTGTGTGTGTGTGTGTGTGTGTGTGTGTGTGTGTGTGTGTGTAGAAGAGGACACTTGAGTGTATGTCTCTGTGGAGGTCAAAGGGTGACATTGGGATTCATCCTGAATCAATCTACCTCCTTATTGCTTTACTCTAGTGTTTCCCAAGCTCTACCTTCCAGGGCTGGAAGTATAGGCCATGGACATTTCCGATTACTGCTGATATTTTTACATAAGACCTGGGTTCTGAACACAGGTACTTTTGATTGTGAAACAAAGGCTTTAATCCCTGGGTCATCCCTCCAGCCCTATTAACAGTTTAAAAAAAGCAAAGGCAGCAAATTTGTCATTTGGGAGATGGTTTCATCATGGGTATGACCTAGCACTCTCGTCAGACAAAACTGGATTTCATTAGGGATTATTTATTGAGGTCTTGCATTCCAAATGTTATTCTAGCTGCTAAAGACAACAGTGGTACATACAGGCAAAACCCCTATACTCATGACACTTATTTTTCAGTATTGGGAAGGAAAGACAGATGACAGTTACATGAAATTTTTTTTCCAGATAATGATGAGCACTATGAAGATAAGGGAATTAATTTTATTTTAGAATCTACTTTAGAATCTATTTTAGATTAAGTGGTCAGAGAATGCCTCGATGATGGATCAGATTTTGAGTTGAGCTTTGAAATGGGATCAGCCAGGTGAATATCTGTACCAAGTTTGAAGAGAATAGAAGACTCAAAGACTTCTATGTGGGATGATCCTGATCTGTTCCAAAATATTTTGAGTGGGTAGAAATGAATAAGAGAAAGGGGGTGATAATGATGCCTTTGTTGTCCAAGGTAAGGAAATTTTTTATTTTATAACTCTTTTGGCATGGTTGAATAGAGTGTGATATATGATTTAAATTTTTAAAAGTTGATTTTGTCTCATATGTGTTAAATTTGCAGGTGATACAGAATGAAGCAGTAGAATTTTTTTTTTAAAATAGAGCAGGCAAAATTTGTTCAAATTTCATTGTTTCTAGTTATTTTTACTTGAAGTAATTACCTAACCTTGCCTCAGCCTCAGCAACTGCATCTGTGAAAAAGAATATAATAATAGTACTGAAAGTATTTCCTCAAAGACTTATGCTGGAAACCTAGTCCCCAAGACAACAGTATTGAGAGATGAAATCTTTAAGAGGTGATTAGATCATTAGGGCTCTGCCCTCCATTAGTGAATTAATGCTAATGTTGAAGGAATATGTAACTTATTGTGGGAGTGGATTCCTGACATAAGGGTGAGTGTAAGCTGTTTCTTTGTTCTCACGTGTGCATTCTTGTGCACATCCACAACTGCCTTGGTATGATGCACCAAGAAGACTGTCATCTCTTGTGAAACTGTCAACTTTGAATTTCACAGTCTCTAGAACCACAAGAAATGAATTTTATTTCTTTGTAAATTACCAAGTTTGTGACGTCTTGCCACAGTAACTAAGACAATCACTAATCACATAGAGTTTTTAGAATAAAATTAAAATTCCATGCCATATATCTAACATATCATGTGCAGCCATTCAATGACAGCAACTGTTATTATTAATATTGTGATGATTGTGGTAATGATGAGAACCCTGGGTTGCAAATGTGAGGAATGGAGATCAGTCAGGAGGTGATTGTGATTATCCAAGTCAGTTTAACATTAAAGTGTGCAGAAAAAAAAATGTGTTAGGGGGAGGGGAATGCATCATGTTAATAATATTTTAGTAGCTATGTTTAATGACATATTCAAATGATCAATAAAGTTTAACATTCATAAGTATAGAGAGTGAAAACTTGCTTCCATAGTTAGGTTCAAAATAAAATTGCTAATAGTCTATTTTCACTCCTGTAATTCTTTCCTAACTAATTACTTCTCTGTATTATCATTTCCTATTATATAAAACCATGATTTATTTAAAGTATTCTGTTGAGTTGTGGTCAAAATACATCAATCCCTGCTTTAAATAAAATGATTGAGCATGAGGTGTACTCACTTTCAACTCTGTACCATGATTAAAGTCTTCCTTTGCTGTATTTCAACTTAAGGTGATTCTTTTTCATTTATGAATAAAAGTTTATGAATAAAAGCAAAAGTGGACCTTTCATCTGTTGCTATGTGCTTGGGTGAACCTTATTACCCTAGCAGTGGGAATGAATTGCTGACTATATTGGTAATTTTCTTTCAGCATTATGTGAGTTACCAGCTAAGTCATCATACTTGTAGAATCAAAGGGCAATTTTCAGTCGCTCATTCGATTTCCTGGTTTTGATCATTCATGATAGAGAGACTGAGTTTGAAAGGACTGGTCTAATATTTATGAAGTTTAATGAACAGTTACCTGGGTGACATGATATTAGCCAAAAAGGTTAAGGCTCATGAATATTTAAAATTGTAAAAGTTCATTGGCACATATGGATTTTAAACAATTATTTTCTTACAGTCTAGTGAGGAGAAACCAGAGTTCAAAGTATACAATTATCAGACAAGGACAGATTGGATTCAGAAAATTCTAGGGAGGTTAGGATTACAGTCTTTTTTTTTTTTTTTTTTGGCGCAGGTTTGGAAGGAACAATTAAGAAGTGGAATGAGAGGTTAAAACCAATGGATTTGTTTACTACTCACTTTGCAAAATATCTAAAGGACATTATTTATGAATGTTATTAGGTAAGCATTGAAATCCTGACTCAATTACAGTCAGAAAATAAAATGTTCTTTAAAAAATGATGTAACTAGGGGCTGGAGAAGTGGCTCAAGGGTTAAGCCTCTGCCTTGCAGGTGGAAGGTCTTAAGTTCGGATCCTAGTCCCCACGTATAGATGCAGGGCAGAAGCGGGGTTGGCCTGCGTTTCTGGTCCTGGTAAGGCGGAGCCTGTGAATCCCAGGGCACAGTAAACAAGGAGGAGGTGGAGGTGGTCCATGGTGGTTCCCAAATTCGCCCGTGGTTCTACACACACACACACACATACACACACACATGCACATACATACACACACACACATACATACATACATACACACACACGCACAATTGAATAAACAATAAAAAATAAAAAAAACCCAAAAAATCCGATGTAACTAGGCAAATGAAATATTTTTTTTCTTTTCTTTTTTTTTAACATGTGAAACCCGGAGACTCACTTTTAAGCGGTATCTTCTTTTTTTTTTATTTCCACTCATACAAACTTAACAGGTACAGTGTCCCCCCCTCCCTCCAACCCCCATCCCCCTGTGTCCCCCTCCCCTCCTCCTTCCCTTTCCATCCTCCAGTGCCTTCCCCCCCCCAATCCTCTGAGCATCCTTTACTGTGCATGCCAAACTCTCCTCTGGGTCCTCCTCTCTGATGAGGTGCAAGGACCTAGGGGCATTTCCCAGAACCCTTTTCTGTGTTCCCATTAAGCATAGGAACACTACTGTGACTGTCAGTCCCTAGCCTCCAAGGATCCTAGTGCCTTTAGTCCATGCTAAACTTTGTGGGGTCAATAATGTGTTGGACATAGCACAGGTCATGCAAAGTCCTATTATGATTGCTTCGGCCTTAACTTATGTGGAGTATCTTGCATATCACTACTCTTCCCATCCTTGTGCTCTTAAAACCTTACCGTCCCCTCTTCTGCAAATTTCCCTGAGCTTCAGGATGGGGTATTTCTCCCTCTTCTTAATCCAGTATGTAAGAGTCATGAAAACGGAGACATTATCTGTGTTGCTCACTGCTGTAATTCTAAGATCCAGGAAATTTTCTGATAAGTTTAAAGCAGTTGATAAATATATCTGAACAAGAGTATCCATTAGAACTTCTGCTAGTTTTAAATTGTATATTTGTAAAAATAAAGGAAAAATTATATAGTTGTTATATGAGGTGCTAAAATATCAAGGAAGTGCTCTAGGGGTGGGACATAAGGAGACATCATTTTCCTTTGAAATCAATGACAACTATCTAAAACAGATCACTGATCATCAAAAAGAATATAGACATCAGAGTTATGCTCAAATCAGTATTTTGAGAGGGAGAACAGTTAAGTTATAACTTATGTTTATATTTTAGCTCTTCCTTTAAAAGTTCAGCTTGTTTCGGTAAAATGGAGCATTTTAGGTATAGAAGAACACCTGCAAAGGTACTTAGAATCCATTCTCGATACGTATAGAAACTATAAACTTCTTTTTTTTTAAGAGTGGGGAAAGGAGCATTTTATTTTTTTTAGTTTTACTTTTATTTCCACTCATACAAACTTAACAGGTACACCGGTCCCCCCTCCCTCCAACCCCCTATCTCCCTGTGCTCCCCTCCCCTCCCCCTTCCCTCCCCATCCCCCAGTGCCTCCCCCTCTCATCTCTGAAGTATCCTTTAATGTGCATGCCAAACTCTCCTCTGGGTCCTCCTCTCTGATGAGGTGCAAGGACCCAGTGGCATTTCCCAGAACCCTTTCCTGTGTTCCCGTTAAGCATAGGAACACTACTGAAGCTGTCAATCCCTTGCCTTCAAAGATCCTAATGCCTTTAGCAAATGCTAGACTTTGTGGGGTCAATAGTGTGTTGGACATTATGCAGGGCATGGAAAGTCCAAATATGATTGCTTCGGCCCTAACTTGTGTGGAGTATCTTGCATATCATTACTCCTCCCATCCTTGTGCTCTTACAATCTTACTGCCCTCTCTTCCACAAATTTCCCTCAGCTTCAGGATGGGAGAGATTAGGCTGGCCCAGTTCCAGGTGGTTGATATAGAGTCTCTGATGTTCTAGATTGTGGTTTGTTGATTTTTTTTCAAGAAACTATAAACTATTCTTAGAGTTCTCAAGTAGGAAAAATATATGGAGAAGGAGCATATACTATTGTATTTAATCCATAGATACACACATTGAGATGACTATTAATTTGTTGAATAGTTGGATTGGGTACTAGATAAATTCAGAGATTACTCAGAAGATTGTAGGAAAAACTAACCTGAACCAGGTATCAGTGACTAATTAGATTGTTAAGAAAAAGATACTCTTAACTGGTATCCTAACAGAAATATTAAGTTTCTTTGATTCATTTTAGACTTTTTCTTTTGTATTAAGAGAGAGAGAGAGGAAGAAGTCAAATCACGTGTTGATCTCAAGGATGGATGAAGCTATAATATTTATACTAACATATCATTAGGAGAAGAAGATAGTTTGAAACACACTACATATAAATATAATATGAAATATACTATATTTAAGAAAGATTATGTATAAAGAAAGGGTCAATAAGGGATTAGAAATGAGATAAGATGTAGGAACTCTCGAACAAAGCAGATAGAACAGAGAACCATTATGAAAATCCATCAAACATTAAATTAACATTTAAACATGGGGCTAGATTGTGAATGGGACAGAAATGGCACCTACTTGCAGGATGTTTATTTTCAAAAGGTAGAGAAAGAAAATAAGGGAAATGTTTTCAAATCCACGTAAGTCTGATGAGGGATCCCCTATCTTACATTGCATTCAAAGACAGTCTAAAAAGATGCTTTATTTCTCAGAGGAGTGATAGATCAGATGCAGCTAGCTAAATATCCTATAGAAATGTAAGGAAGTCCAGAGTGGTTACAGTTGACTGTGCGAGGGATACAATAGCAAGGTAGGAAGTTGGAAGCTAACCTTTGCTAGAAGGTCTTTCCCCAGAGCACTTAATCCTTATTGTTAATATTTGAATTATTTCTCATATTTATATTAAATGCTAAAATTTTTCTGTTACAGCATTGATGAGAATTTACAATCATTTCTAGTTATAATTGTGTGGAATGTAGTTTTATGACATTTGAAAATTGATCAGAAGAGGTATCATAAGACAATTAGTTATGTGTTAATTTTTGCATGCACAACATCGAGTAACTCTTCTTTGTTAATCACAGGCTGATTTTCCTTGTTAAACATTTATTTCTGCTTTTTTATTCTTTGACAGTTTCATACATGCATACAATAAATTTAAATAATTTTAACCCCTTATCACCCAATCTCAACCATATTTGTTCTCTCACTGAAAACTTTCTTCTTCCTACCAGTAGCCCTCCTAATTTCATGAGTTACTGAGTGTGTGTGTGTGTGTTTAACAAGGATTGCCTACTTGCATTGGCATGTGCCTGGGTACTCACTGGATTAAGGGCAATATATCAGCTATAATATACCTCGGAGAAAGTGGCTACCAGCATTCTGATTCCATGATAAAATGCTGACTGGCCAAATCCTGTGCAGATATTGTATAAAGAAACATAGCTGCAGTGAGTTCTTGAGTGCAGCCTCTATGTCAGGTCCAGAAGACACTACTTGATGCCATTTCTCTCCACCCATTCTCACCTTCCCATCTTCTGTCATATTTTTGAGCCTTAGTGATTGGATGTCTTTTAGGAATGAGCATTTTCAGTTATTTATCTTCTATAGGTTGATAGTTGTGATTAGAGGCTTATTTCTTTTCAGTTACTAATCACTAGCTTTTAAAGAAGGAATAATAATACCTTTGTCTTTCTCTCTGAGGAAGACACTATGATCCATCAAGGCAAGTTTAAATCAGGTAATGCTGTAGTTTCAGTGCGTAAAACTAAAGTTCTAGGGTTTGAAACTTAATCACCAATTCATGTGTTGATAGTATCTGGAGTTAGGACCTTGAGAAAGTAATAAGGATTATGTGAAATCATGAGAGTCAGGACCAATGAGAGAATTAGAGGGTTTTATGAAATTGAGATAACCAAATGCATACTCTCACACTTTCATCCTTACCATAAGATAATTTCTACCAAAAGAAGAGACCACAGACTGCTTGAACTTGTACAGGACATCGAAGTTCCCCCCCCCTTCTAACCCAAGGCTCAGGGAACATTGGAAAAGAAGTGGCAAGATTGAAAGAACCTAAAGTGGAGTAGTGGTGTGGCCAAACACCATCTTCTGTACATGACAGGGCTGTTGTGTTCGTGAATTCACTCTATGTATATTCCCACAAGCTCTACATGGGAATTATCTTATTATCATTTCATCATGGAAGGGAAAAGATCTCAGGAGACACTACACCTCCCTGAGAGACTGATAAACATTAATGCTGGTGGAGAGGAAATGTAATATGCTTTCCTCATGCTCCACCAAGTAATTGGGCACATGACATTGAAAGCAAACCAGATGAAACCCAGTGGGTCACATATGGGAAAAGACTTGAAAATAGAAGGAAGTCTGGCAGTAGAGAAGAAGAGTTAATGGAGAGAGACAGGGGATGGTTTGGGGATTAAGGTGTGAACATATTATAGGTTCATTATTTTTAAAATTTAAAATAACTACAACAATAATAATAATAATAATAATAATAATGCTATCTGCTGTGGTAGGATACAGCAAGAGATTTATTACTAGGTACCAGCACCTAGGTACTGGATTTCCCAGTTTTTAGATCTGTAAGAAGCAAATTTTTCCCCATAAATTGCCCAGTGTGTAGTATTCTGTCATAGTAGAAAAGAGATTAAGGGAGCATTTTTCCATATCAATGGGTGAAGTCAGGCTGGTAAGTATTAACGGGTAGATTGAAACACAATATTATTTAGGTAGGATAGGAACAAGATTGAAGTTGTTGGCTGTCATCTCTTTGCAGACAGGACCAAGCCCATTTGAGAACACATGGAATGCCAAGGAAAGCAGAGTTGACTGAGACAACATAGTCATAATAATGACAGTCTTTAATCTAGGGATCTCTCCTTGAATGATGTTAGCTTGCTCCATTTTTTCTCTATCTTGACCCTGGTACGCCTGTATTAATATGAGCCAATGACAAAACATTTCTTTCTTAATTTAAGTTGGGTTCATTTTTCTTACAATTATGTAACACTAACTAGATGCTTACATGCAAATCATAGTATCAATGAAGCGCAGTTTTGTAAAGGGGTTCCTGTTTTTGCTATAACACAGAGACATTTAGGAGAGTCACAGATATATGAAATAACCATGGAAACATTTAGATAACTGTAAGCACTTGGATAATTGTAAGAAAAAATGTTTACTATGATTGTATTTTCTTTAGAAAACAAACAAACACTATTCAAGTAACTCATATACACTGAGTATAACATAACCACATACGCGAACCCTTATAGTTCAGTATCTCACCATAGGATTTCTGTTTGATGACTAAAAAAGACCCACAGATATTTTTCCTTTCTTTGCTTTTCAAAGGACATGAAAACCTGCTTATTATTCCACCTAGAATATGCAAAAGCTAGCTTTTAACTTTAAGGTTAGCTCTTAAAAGCTTGCAGAAAAAAAGTGAAATAAAGGTTTGTTGCTGTCTTGCATGCTCCTCACATTCACCTTTTCATACTGAGTACAGGATGTAAATACGTTTTTAGAGCAAAGCATTGACAAAATGGAAAATTTCAACCTTGGAACATTACATTAGTCATTCAAAGCAGATATACTTTTAAAATCAGTTCAAATACTTGTCTCTATCACATTTTTTCTCCCACTTCTTTCCTTATATACCATGTTACATTTGATGAACCAGATACTTAAACGATAATTTGTGTTACCTGAGAATATTATTGCAATTGCCAAAGGAGCCTAATTTCTGTCATAGCATCTTTGAGACCTAGAATCATTTGCATTATTTCCAGATGCTTGGCTTATAGACAGAAATTCATGTTGAAGTGTAGATGCTTAGGTGTGGTTTGGGTGGAGAATCCACAATTCACCCAAATGTATGTTAACCTAAGGAGGCAAACAACTGTCATACTCTTGATCTTAGAAACCTACATTGAAGGTTTTGAATCTAGGGCTTACAAGTTTAACTTTCACAATGTACACAAGTAAAGGACTGACATAAGGATAAGGGATACTTGCAAAATTCTATTTTAAGGCCAAACAGTAAGCTAATGCAGCAGAGTAATATTTAGAAAGCAAACTTGGGGAGCTTAAATAATTGTTTCCTTTTGTTTTAAAGATGGTCATGCTTTTAATTTTCTCAATTGATTTTCATTGGCTAGAAATGAAATGAAATGCCATACCTCTAGGGGCAAAATTATTCTGGATGCCATAGTCTTTCATGTAAAGGAGTCTTGTTGTGGAAAAAGCTATCACTCATGTATCTACTAATATAACTTTTATATCCTATATAGATCCTTATACATTCATCCTATTTTTTTCATCATATGTGTGCAGTATATCCCAGGTCCCTTAAAGGTCCTTAAGATATTTTTGTTCTTAATATATCTATGAGAAAGCTAAGTAGATTGACTGACTAGTCAAAGAAAATATGGCTTTCATACATGGCATTTATTTGTAGCCTATGAAATTTGATGAAATCTAGGAACATTTTATTCTTTCCAATAATAAATCTAACAATGAGCAGAAGAGTTCTGATCATTATCTTTATTACTAAAAGAATATAAAATTGCCAATTAGTGGTGTTAGGCAAAAGGGTGAAATATTTTTTCCCAAAGAGGAACCTGGCTTATTGCTTTTTAAGTGTTTCTATAAACTGATAAAGTTAGCAATGTTTCATGTAGTTGGTGTGTTCCTATTTCACATCCAACACATCCAACACTCCTAGATCTCTATTTTTCTTAAAACTACACTGACTCTAATGATGATAAAGGCAAGAATCACAAAATCCAACTGATTCTATAGTCAGTCCAGATTAGCAGGTGACAGATGCAGGATTTTAAGCTGGGTTGGAAAAAGAAATAAACAGAAAAACAAGTTTGGTTAATATCTATCTCAGCGTTCTTAACCACAGCTCTGTCCTGCCTTCTATCTTTCAAGCCAACAGCCACTGAAAATTTCATCAGAATACCCATATTTATACAATATGTACTTGGATTATAAGAAATTCCCACACAAGTTCTCTGCTCCTTAGTTTCCAACTTTGGTCCTCAACTATATTTTTCTGCCTTCAACCATGATTAGTGATAATGACTTTAGAATGATTATCAAAGTATAACAGTATCACACATTTCATAAAAGTTGAAACACCAAGAGATGGAAGAAATGGACCATTGAAGTCCATATAGCCAATTGCCAACAGTACAAGTGTCAGCACAAGTTTGCCATTCAGTGCAGTTCTGTATCACTGCAGAAGAATCAACTCATAGAACTTAGGTTCTCTTATGAGCATGTGTTTGTACACTCACACATGCACACACATACACATGCAAATGCACATACACATGTACACAGATACACACACACTTAGCACAAGTAAATGATGGGTGAAAAGTGCTTGGGACATTGTGAACTCCATATTGATTTCAAATGAACAAATTCATTCATTCAAACGATTGTCCTGGGGTTTTCCTCTCCATTTACTATCTTAATTTAAATAACTCAAAGTAAAAATTTAGAGTTGTTTTTCCTTAATTTCTCTTTCCTCAGTATCTGATTATAATCAGTAAATCCTATGGATTATGGTGTCCTTTAAAATTTCTTTATTTCAGACTTCTTTTTCTTACATACACTGCTTGGGGATCTGACTGCTGTCATTTTTTGCTTTCACGCTCTCCTTCTGACTCTCCTTTCTCTCTCTCTCTTTCTCTCTCTTTCTCTTCCTTCCTTCCTTCCTTCCTTCCTTCCTTCCTTCCTTCCTTCCTTCCTTCCTTTCTTTCTTTCTTTCTTTCTTTCTTTCTTTCTTTCTTTCTTTCTTTCTTTCTTTCTTTCTTTTCTTCCTTTCTTTTCTTTATTTCTTTCCTCCTTTATATTTCTCTCTCATTGCCTCCCTCCCTCCCTCCCTCCCTCCTTCCCTCCCTCCTTCCCTCCCTTCCTCCCTCCTTCCTTCCTTCCTTCCTTCCTTCCTTCCTTCCTTCCTTCCTTCCTTCCTTCCTTCCTTCCTTCCTTCCTTCCTTCCTTCCTTCCTTTCTTCCTTCCTGCCTTCCTGCCTTCCTGCCTTCCTGCCTTCCTGCCATCTTTCCTTTTTCCTTCCATTTTCCTTTTTCCTTTCTTTCTTTGTCAGTGCTTCACTGTATAATTCAAGCTGAGCTATTATTGAGGATTTTCCTACTTCCTTTTCCTGAGCATCAGGATTATAGAATTCTTTTACTACACATTTTTGCCTTGACTCTTACACTAACAAAATTCCTAATTGGAATTCTCTCTTCCAACTTCTCTGAGTGGGATTTTGTTTATTGTAATCACAGCTCTAGAGATGCTGAGGCAAGCACATCACTGCAAGTAAGTTTGAGGCCATATAGATTATATAGTAAATTCTAGAAGAACAGCCTAGGCTACAGAGTGAGACTCAAACAAACAAGCAAACACATACAATAGACAAAACAAACATTAACTAAAGAAAAGCAGCCAACTAAACAAACAAAAAGAAAAGAGCAACATAACACATGCTAAAAAAGTTCACCATGGAGTTTTAATCCCAACCCCTAAGATTAGCATTCTGAAAAACAAATCTAGTCATGCTATTCTCCTATGTTAAAAATTGCAAACAACAGAAAGAGCAACTACAATGTCTCCCTACTTCTTATAAAATACATCATAAGGACTTTATTCTCATGGTATGGAAACCTCCTGCAATACTTATCTCAACTAAATTAGTTATGGGAGTCTTTCTTGACTTATCCAGAAAAAGTTATTTCTATCATTTCCCTCGCTTTCCATTTACTCCTTTTATCACTCATCCCTTTGGACTTCACTTTACTTCTTCATATGTCTATCTTCTACCCTAAACCCATGGACTCTTTAGAGGGCAGGGACCTTCTTTTAATCATCTTTGTATTTAAAGCACCTGGCACATTGCCTAAAACAATCTTAAAACTTTAAAAGCATTTGTTAAATCAATGAATAAATCAATCCATTCATGTGTAAAGGGGGTATTTTTCTGGCAGTATGTTGTAGCCCCACTTAACTTTTCTTTTCTACTCATGAGCATATTGGAATGTAAATGAGTAAGGATCACTATGAAGCAGTTTAATATTATTTAAGAAAATGAATAAACATATTGTAAACTTAAATTTTAAAATACTATTAAAAGAATATTACTTGCACAAAGCTCAAGACTTAGATGACGCACAGTAATGTGCCTATAATCTAGAACTATTCAAAGAAAGCAAGTGATGATTCTGAATTTCTTTGAAAATATAGATCCAGGGTTTTTAGTTTGGGAATTAAGTGTTACATATTCCTTTTAAAGTTTTCTTTCTTTCCTCCATGCTTTAGTGTTTTGCACTTGCACCCTGGAGCTTCCCATGATGGACTCATTTTTCCAAATCTAGTATATAGATCATTGCCCTTTCTCATAAATATAGCCCTCCAGGTCAGTGCTGAAGCACATTGCAGGGATGTTTGTTTCAATTTTTAAGGTACTTGTTCCATGTATAAGCAGCATTTTTGAACTCCTACGGATGTTATTGCAAGTGCCTAGAATATCAAGTAATTTTTCAAATCACTTTTTTGGTGCTGGGGACTGAGTTCAGTATGCAAGCAAGTGCATGACATTCTCCAGCTCACAAATTGATTTTTAAAAATATTTCTAGTTTTACAAGCATAACAAGTGGTTGTCCCTCTTCCTTCCCTCCCCGTTCTTTTCCTCCCTCCTTTACTTCCCTCCCTCCCCTTACTTCACCAATCTGTTCCTCTCCTTCCCACCCTCCTGCCTGCTTGATTGTGTGGGCCCCAGGGTCTTTTTCTGGTTATCTGATCTAGTAGGGACTCAGGCCTTTGTGGCAGATAAAGTGACCTTTCCTTGAGTAGATCCATTGATAGGGATATTCCCCTTCACCTGTCGGGCCCTAGTGCCTACAGTTCCCACTACATGTAATTATTTCCCCTGAGTGCTTCCCTGGTCTATCCCGGAATGCTGATACATCAGTCATTGTGCAGGTCTGGTGTGGATAAGTCTTACTGCAGTGAGTTTTTGGATGCAGCAGCCCTGTCTTGAGCGGAATAACCTGAAAAGAAGTGAGCAACCCCTTACAATATTACCATCCCTCTTTTCACAAGGTTCCCTGAGTCTTAGGATGGGAAGAGTTTTGACTGGCCTGAGTGATTTAGGGTTGCTGGTACTTTGCACCCTGGTTGGTTGTTATTGTCTATTTTGCTGCTCTTCCACTGTACTAGGCTGCATCTTCCCTGGGTGTTGAGATATTTTCTTATCTAAAAATAAAATGAGGGGGGTTTAGATGGAGGTTTACTATCAGGCGTTTATAGTTAGTTTTGAGGAATCTGATCCTGTTTAGTGTCAATTTTTCTCCCTGTCCACTCTTGTTAGACTGGTTTACATTACTGGGCATGCCTGACATTGGAGGAGTGGGGATATGTGGGGGTTGCTAGACCCAGAAGCTTGAGCTCTGGATGATACATTAGCAACTGAACAGGCCATTGAGTGACTCCTCCCTTGGGCAGTTGAGTTTGCCTCTTGTCTGCAAGACAATGATAGGCTAAATTCCCTCCTTGGAAGTTGAGAAAATTCCCAGGTCATTTGGAAAACCTTTGTTTCTCTAAGAAACTGGCTGGGCTGTTCCTCCCCCAACAGTTCTGTCCTGCTTATCTGTGAGATGTTAATGCATGCACCAAGTAACTCTGTTTTGGGGCATACATACATTGTCCATTCTCTTCTGGCAACAAGGTGACATGCCTGTTTACTCTACTTGGCGACATCATGTCTGGTCCCTCAGCAGCTAGATGTCACTCCTGACTTCTCTTTGTTAACTAGAATGCATATGTTTTACATAATCCTGTAAAGAATTTGGTTCTGTACCTCTTTGATGTTTTCCTGAATTTGGCCCTGTTTCTTGATTATAAAACCCCTGTGCTTTTACAATAAAGTTGGCTTGGATGATGGTGGACATCCGAGACCCCCTCTGACCCAAGCCTGAAACTTTTAATTCCTTCCGCTCCCACTTCAGATTCCCACGTTTTTAGGTCCCGGTTCATGCTGGTTCGTAGGCCCAGACAGGGATAGGGGCTAATAAGGAGATGGTGGGTTACCTAGAGGCTAACCCCACTTTCTATTGTGTTCTATTCCTGTTCTTTCCTCCCCTTTGAGGCTTTTAGCAAAAAAGATTTTAATTTGAAGATTAGAGAATTTAGAGTTGAAAGAGTCATTAGAACTCTAAGTCCAAATAGGACAGTAATAAGACTAAAAATAATTTAGAAAGAAGTTTATAAAAGTTAAAAAAATTCAACTTTCTCAAAGGAGAAATTGAGCCAAGTATAAATATTATAATGAGTACAAAAGTTTTTAATTACTTTCAATTGCCCCTCTAGAAGGTGAGACTAAGACAATTCAACTCTCCATAATAGTTTCTCTTATGATATGAATTTTAAAATTTCTACTGACTAAAACATTCTGTGAAACAAATTTTGACTTGATTACTTCTTGTTTTTGGGAAATGGTTTCCCTCTTGAAGAGAAGCCTATTTTTTCTTTTTTTTTTCACGTTTTTTAAATTTTTTTGTTATTACTTATTCAATTGTGCGTGTATGCGTGTGTGCGCGTGTGTGTATGTATGTGTGTGTCTAGAACCACGGGCGAATTCGGGAACCACCATGGACCGCCTCCACCTCCTCCTTGTTTACTCTGCCCCGGGATTCACAGGCTCTGCCCTACTAGGACCAGAAACGCAGGCCGTCCCCATTTCTGCCCTGCGTCTATAAGTGGGGTCTAGGATCCGAACTCAGGACATTCCTCCTGCAAGGCAGAGGCTTAACCCCTGAGCCACCTCTCCAGCCCCAAGCCTATTTTTTATGTAGTAATTTATATGTATTGGAGAAGATCTGACACATGTTAACTCTCTGTGTGCTTTTCAAATATTATTTAGAAGACTTTTAGAAAACTTACTTAGTTTTTAAAGGAAATATAATAATCTCAAGGATCTTTATTGAAATGAAACAACCTGTACAGAAAACACACTGGCTACTTTTTTTTAGTGAATGGAGCAGTACACATTGTCAAAGTAATTGCATTTGTCAGTAGGAATATCAGAAAATGTCTCTGACTTTAAGTATCTGTACAGGTCAACCCATTATGACCCGAATGTGGACTTAGTCTAGTCATAGTTTTCCACCAACAGGAAAATATTAGATGAAAAGTTTTGTTGTGACAACTCCGAATGACATATGACATGAAACAAATAGTGGTCAGTAACTGATTATCTTTTACTAAACCTCCCATTTACACTAGAAAAATATGGAAGTCAAGGAAAATATGGAAAAACTACTTTTACTTTCTGCATAATTATAAAGCTCCATTTGAGGGTCTTAGAATTCCCCCTATAGCTGATGGATAAATGCATGGCATCTGCTTTCCATGACTCTATTTGGTAGTGTTAGATGATTTAGTAGGTTCATATTGAGAAAAGTAAGGCATATAATAGAGGAATGAATACACTGTTTTCTAGTTTCATTTGGAAGCACTATAGATCCTATGTCACTGTAATTACATAGTCTGTTGCAGTAAGAAAATTTACCTATGATGGAATCAGTATCTTAGCATCAGTGAGGTATGCATACACATGTCTGTAAGGATATTCACCTTTCATGATTTCTGAAGCCAGAAAGCTCTTTTCAGTTGCAAATGACTTATTATTGACAAAGCTGATTTTAACCTTTTTTCTGTGGTTGTATAGATTAATTCTGTAGTGCCAGTATCATTTTGAGAACAAAGGGAAATAATTCTCACCAACCAGGGTCTCTTATGATCTGTCTAGACTTGCAGACAGAATTCCTTTTTTTTTTCTCATATGAAATAACTGATAAAATTGGAATGTTTTTTTTCTAGCTGCATTGTATAAAAGTATATTGCTTTATAACACATTAACATTAAATATTGTCTTGGGGGAAGAAAAACAGAGGGAAAGTTAGTTGCCTTCCAGATCTGTGATGACTTACTTTGTTCGTTTGAAGACGCTGTAAGATGAAAGAGCTGTCTTAATATGGTACAGTTCATGGGTTACCTGCCAGGGATTCAGACTTCCTTTCCTTAGACGTATTCCCTTGGAGTTTCATGGCTCACAGGACAGGAACGAGTAGGGATTAGTGCGTTGTACTCTTTTTGTTATTTCAATTTTGTTGTATTTTCTTTTCCTCTCACCACTCTCTTTTACCACTGTCAATTTTTGGCTTCCTTCATGCCATCTGTAGCAGTATTCACATGGGAATAAGTGGCTCATGAATTTAAATGAATAGTGCTGGGTGGATAGGCAAGTGCAGTCTTTGTCTGTGAGGCTTCCACTCAAAGTAATAATGCTTTCTGTGTTTATCCATACATTCTTGTAACATATCAGAACTTCTCTAGCCTGACCAAATCTCAGACTAGAAATCTCTAAAGACCTAGCTATTCTGTAAGATTTATGATTTCTGTAGTTTTTAGTTAAGTAGACACTGCATCTACCTTGCAGTAGGTAAGTATTTCCAATTCCTCTGTTGTATGAAACAAGAAAGTTCTTTTTTTTTAATATACAATATAGGATATAGGGAGGGACTTTTATCTGGGAACCAGAAATGTGGTTCAAATGATAGCTGAAGAACCAACTGCTAATTTTAGGTAATCTTGAATGAGTTACTTATTATCTATGGGTTTTGGTTTCTGTACATGAACAGAAATACTTACATTATTCTGGGTCATTTTTCAATTTATGTTCAAAAATAATGCACAATATCAGCAAATTTCCATTTCGTTACTTAGACCAAATCAAGGTTCATGCAAATATATTGTACAAGATAAGCCATAATTAAACAGAAAATGAGCAATATGTAGTTATGTTTGTATGTGTACAAAGGGTGCATGAAATATAGTGTCTTATATATAATATTGCTTTCCATATTTCATTATATCAAAAATATGTCCTATTTGTGTTATTTATCTCTTAACAAGTCTACAAAAAATTTATTATTTGTCATTTCTTTGTTTGGCTTGACCTCAGATGACCTAAAATTCCATATAATGTTGACTGGAACTATAGTCATTTAAAGAATTGAATGTGATGGAAAGTCCAAGATGTTTTTTTTATTGTTTTTCTATTTTACAAGTATATTGAGTATTCATCCCAGGTTTCCTCCTTTTCCCTCACCTCCAACCCCTTCATTCCCTTCACCATTCTTTCACTCACTCCTACCCTTCTGCCTATGTGCTTCTATGGACCGCTCGGTTCACTCTGACCTGTCTATACCTGTGGGTGTTCATACTTCCATGGTATATCAAGTTACCTTTCTTTTTTTTAAAACATTTTTTATTATCTCCTCTCATACAAACTTAATAGGTACACCGGTCCCCTCCCTCCCTCCTCCTTCCCTGACCCCTCTGCATGCCCTCCCCTCACCCCTCCATCCCCACGCCCCAGTGCCTCCCCTCCCCCAATCCCTGGAGAATCCCTTAATGTGCATGCCTGACTGTCCTCTGGGTCCTCCTCTCCGATAACATACAAGGACCCAGCGGCATTTCCCTGAACCCTTTCCTGTGTTCCCCTTAAGCATAGGAACACGATTTTGGCTGTCAATCCCTTGCCTCCAGGATCTTGGTGCCTTTAGCAAATGCTAGACTTTGTGGGGACAATAGTGTGTTGGACATTGCGCAGGGAATGTAAAGTCCAATTATGATTGCTTCAGCCCTAACTTGTGTGGAGTATCTTGCATATCATTGCTCCTCCCATCCTTGTGCTCTTACACTCTTACCGCCCACTCTTCCACAAATTCCCCTGAGCTTCAGGATGGGGATAGATTAGGCTGGCCTAGTTCTAGGTGGTTGATATAGAGTCTCTGAAGTTCTGTATTATGGTTTGTTGATTTTCTTTTGTGGTTTTGCTGCTCCTGCAATGCCCTTCACTCCATCCTGATGGGTATTGGATGTTACCCCCTGGTCAGAGATAAAAAAAACTGTTAAACTAGAGTCTTGTTATAAGAGTATATTCAAAGGTAGATGCAATGAAAGTAGGAAACCACAGTGAGGGAGGGGTTAATCACCCATTTGCAAAATAGTTACTTATTTTTTTTTAAAGCCAAGAAGAGAGTTTAATAAGTGTATGGTACAATACAATCATGCATGAAACTATACACTTCCCCCACACCAACAGTAACAAATCCAAATTATTTCATTTCGTACAATTTCTCCTTTCAAGGATGCAGAGGGAAGTTTGATATTCACACTAAAGGATGCTCCAAGGATTGGGGGGTGGGAAGAAGGGGGCACTGGGAAAAAGGAAAGGAAGGGGTTGAAAGGAAGGGGAAAATGGGGGGAGGGAGCAAGGGGGACTGAAGAGGAGGAATGGAGGGAGGGAGGGGACCAGAGTATTCACTAAGTTTGTATGATTGGGAAAATACATAAATAATTTTTAAAAATTCGTCCTTTCAAATAAGATATAAAGATACAATTGAGAATCCTTGTGCACTTCATTCCCATTTCATTAAACCTTCTTTAGTCTTTATTCCCAGACTTGCCTTTTTATATGTTACTATATGTGTGTGTGTTTAAAAATGTGTGTGTGTGTGTGTGTGTGTGTATGGTTACAATTATTTTGAAATAAAAGTTACTTATTATCTACCAGACTATATGCCCTCCCCTTCTGGTGAGATCACACCCCCTCAGTTCTAGATGATCAGGAACGAAAAGTCTGTGAACTTAACCAGATGTCTCATTTCTTACTCGCAGTCCTTGATGGAGGCCTATTTTCTATGCTGTTACATGCTCCCCTCTCTCCTTGTTTCTGGTGTGGCCCTCCTACCCCATCCCATCTGTTCATAATCCTAGCAATTACTGTAGGTATTACAGAGATTTATCTTTGAGTTTCTCTAGGTGGGCTAGGTGGGTTTGGTACTAGGAGCCACCTATTAGGGAGTACATATGATTCTTAATTTTCTGGGTCTGGGATACTTCACTTAATATACTTGTCTCTAATGACATCATTTTCCCAGCAAATTCCATTACTTCATCATTTTTTATGGCTGAGTAGTACTCCATTGTATAGATGTACCACAGTTTCCTTATCCACTCGTCAACTGTTGGACATTTGGGTTGATTCCATGACTTTGCTATTGTAAACAGTGCTGCTATGAACATGGTCACACTTGTGCTATCGAGGTGGACCTCTTCTGCATGGGGGGTTATTCCCAAAAGTGGAATCGCAGGGCCATATGGCATTTCAATCTTCAATTTCTTTAAGAATATCCAGACGGCTTGCCAGAGTGGCTGTATGAGTCTGCATTCCCACCAGCAATGTAGGAGAGTTCCTCTCTCTCCACATCCTCTTCAGCATTTGTTGTTGTTTGTATTGTGGATTTTTGCCATCTTGACCTGGGTGAGATGATATCTCAGGGAAGTTTTGATTTGCATTTCCCTGATGGCTAAGGAAGTGGAGCATTCTTTAAGATATTTGTTAGACATTTTAATTTCATCCCTGGTAAAGTTTCTTTTAAGTTCCAGGGCCCATTTTTTAATTGGGCCATTGGTTTCCTTGGTGTTTAGTTTTCTAAGTTCTTTGTGCACTCTGGATAGTAGAGCTCTATCAGATATGTGGTTAGTGAAGATTTTCTCCCATTCTGTGGGTTGCCTTAGAGCTCCTGTTACAATCTCTTTATCTGAACAGAAGCTCTTTAATTTCACAAGGTCCCAACTGTTGAGAGTTTGTAGCAGTGACTGTGACTGTGCCATTGGATGTCTGTTAGGAACCATTGGCCTAGCCCAATCAGCTCGAGGGAATTCCCTACCCTTTCAACTATGGTTTGTATAGACTCTGGCCTTAAATCAAGGTCCTTGATCCATATGGAATTAAGTCTTGTACAAGGTAACAAGTACGGGTCCAGTTTTAATCTGCATGTGGAGACCCAGTTTTGCCAGCACCATTTGTTGAAGATTCTGTTCTTTTTCCATTGGATTTATTGGGCCCTTTTGACAAAGACTAAATGGCTGTAGTTTTGTGAGCTTATATCTGGGTCTTTAATCCTTATCCATTGATCTGTGTGTCTATTTTGGAGCCAATACCAGGCTGTTTTTACAACTATGAATTTGTAGTACAGACCAAGATTTGGTATGGTGATACCTCCAGCAGTGTTTTTGTTATTCAGGATTGTCTTTGCTATCCTGGGTCGTTTGTGCCTCCATATGAATTTTGAGATTGTTTGGTCAACTTCTATAAAGAATTGCTTTGAGATTTTAATTGGTATAGCACTGAATTTGTATATTGCCTTTGGTAGAATGGTCATTTTTACGATGTTGATTCTACCAATCCAGGAACACGGGAGGTCTTTCCACCATTTGGTGTCTTCTGAAATTTCTTTCTTGAGGGTTTTAAAGTTTTCATTGTAAAGGTCTTTTACCTCCTTGGTTAGGTTTATACCAAGGTATTTCATTTTTTTAGGGGCTATAGTAAATGGGATTGTTTCTCTCAGGGCTTTTTCACTTCTTTCATTCTGAGCATATAGGAAAGCCAGTGATTTTTGTACATTTATTTTGTATCCTGCTACCCTGCTGAATTTCTCAATTAGTTCCAGGAGCTTCCTGGTGGAGTTTTTGGGATCCCTCAGTTATAAGATCATGTCATCTGCAAATAGGGGTAGCTTGACTTCTTTCTTGCCAATTCTAATCCCTTTTATGTCCCTTTCTTGTCTTATGGCTTCAGCTAACACTTCAAGTGCAATATTGAATAGAAGTGGTGAGAGTGGACAGCCTTGTCTAGTTCCTGATCGAAGTCGGAATGCTTCCAGTTTTTCCCCATTGAGTATAATCCTTGCTGTAGGTTTGTTGTATACTGCTTTTATTATATTGATTAAGGTTACTTCCATTCTTACTATCTCTAGTGTTTTGATCATAAAAGGCTGTTGGATCCTGTCAAAAGCTTTTTCTGCATCTATCGAGAGTATCATGTTGTCTTGAACTTTGGAATGGTTTATATGGTGAATTACATTTATTGATTTGCGTATGTTGAACCAACCTTGTGTACCGGGGATAAAGCCTACTTGGTCCCCGTGAATGATCTTTTTGATATGTTTTTCAATGCGATTTGCTAAGAGTTTGTTCAGAATCTTTGCATCTGTGTTCATCAGAGATATTGGCCTATAGTTTTCTTTTTAAAGTGTATCTTTATTAGGTTTTGGAATTAAAACAATATTAGCTTCATAGAAGGAATTTGGTAGTATTCTTTCCTTTTCTACTTGTTGGAACAGTTTAAGGAGTATTGGTGTTATTAGCTCCTTAAATGTCTGTTACAACTCTATGTTGAATCCATCTGGTCCAGGACATTTTTTGGTGGCAAGATTCGAGATTACTTCCTCGATTTCCTTATATGTTGTAGGACTATTTAAATAATTCACAACTTCCTGATTCAGTTTAGGTAAGTTGTGTTCACTTAGAAATTCATCCATCTCTTTTGTGTTGTCAAATTTCACAGAGTATAAGTTTTTGAAATATGATGTTATAATTCTCTGGATTTCTTGGGTATCAGTAGTGATAACTCCATTTTCATTTCTAAATTATTAATTTGGGTTTTTTTCTCTCTTGCTTTTGGTTAATTTAGCTAGGGGTATATCAATCTTATTGATTTTTTCAAAGAACCACCTTTTTGACTGGTTAATTTTCTCTATCGTTTTCCTAATCTCGATTTCAGATATTTCTCCTCTTATTTTGATAATCTCCTCTCTTCTACTGCTCTTCGGATCAGATTGCTCTAGTTTTTCTAAAGCTTTAAGCTGCATTGTTAAGTTGCTTATTTCTTATGTTTCCATTTTATTGATGTAGGCATTAAGAGCTATGAACTTACCTCTTAGGACACCTTTCATTGTGTCCCAAAGATTTTGGTAAGTTGTATTTTCATTATCGTTCACTTTCAGGAAATCTTGAATTTCCTTTTTAATTTCTTCCTGAATCCAGTTCTCATTCAGCATCATAGTGTTAAGTTTCCAGGAGTTAGTGCATTTTCTCTTGTTTTTTTTTTTTTTTTGTTGTTGTGAATGTGCAGCTTTAGGACGTGTTGGTCTCATAGGGCACAGGCTAGAATTTCAACTTTTTTTGTATATGTGGAGATTCATTTTGTGGCCCAATATGTGATCTATTTTGGAGAAAGTTCCATGTGCTGCTGAGAAAAATGTGTATTCTTTGGTACGTGAATGAAAAGTTCGATAGAGATCTGTAAGGTCCATTTCTTTAAGGGTTTGATTAAGTTCCAAAGTGTCCCTGTTAAGCTTTTGACCTGTTGATCTCTCCCATGTTGAGAGGGTGGTGTTGAAGTCCCCAAGAATTATCATTTTGAGGTTGATTTCTTGCTTTAGACGCTGTAGGGTTTTCTTAATGATTGTGGAGGGGCCCGTATTGGGTGCATATATGTTTAGTATTGTGAAATCTTCCTGGTGAATTGTACCTGTGACTAAAATGTTAGTATCCATTTGTGTCTCTTATCATTTTTTGGGGTTTGAAGTCCACGTTTTTCTGACAGCATAATGGCTACCCCTGCATGTTTCTAGTTCCATTAGCTTGCAGAATTTTTGACCAGCCTTTCATTTTTAGGATGTATCCTATCTTTTGTGGTGAGAATGAGTTTTCCTGAAGTGCAGCAGATTGATGGGTGTGTGGTTTTTATCCAAGGTTGTAATCTGTGTCTCTTAATTCGGTGAGTTAAGCCCATTGACATTTAATGTTTTTAAAATGGAGAAATTCTTTTTAATTCTGGACATTTTTATGTTTAGTGGATTTTGTAAGCTTATTGTTTTATATTTATATTTTTGTGGTATTATACTTCCCTTCTGTCCTCCTGGATATGCTTGTTCTTTTCTTCACGTTTGCGTAACATTTCTAGCATTTTTTGAACACCTGGTTTGGTAGACATGTATCCCTTCAAGTTGTCTTTGTGCTGGAAAATTTTTGTTTCTCCCTCGATCATGACAGATAATTTTGCTGGGTATATCAGTCTGGGTTGGCATTTTTGCTCATTTAATACTTGAAGTAGGTCTCTCGAAGCTCTTCTTGCTTTTATTGTTTCCATTGAGAAGTCATTTGTTATTTTAATAGGTTTACCTTTAAAAGTGACTTGCTTTTTTTCTCTTGAAGCTTTCAGCACCAGTTCTTTATCTTGAATGTGGAGTGTTTTGACTATTATTTGCCGTGACGATTTTCTATTTTGGTCATATCTGTTTGGAGTGCGAAATGCCTCTTGTATTTGGATGGGCCTCTCATTCTTCAGTTGAGGGAAGTTTTCATTTATGATAATTTGAAAATTTCCTCAGGTATGGTATTTTGAGATTCTTACTCTGGTATAACATGAATGTGCATGTTAGGCTTCTTCAGGGTGTCCCATATCTCTTAAATATTCCTCTCAAGTATCTTTTTGGCTTTAACAATCTCTTCCATTGAGTTGGTTAATTCTCCCACTTTGTCTTCAAGATCTGAAATTCTATTTTCTGCTTCGTTAGTTTCTGCTGATAAGACTCTCTGTTGATCTTTGGGTTGAAGATAGCTTGTCTTTTAGTTCAGTTTTAAACTCTGTTTGAGTCTGTTTTAACTGCTCTATGCCTATTTTTGTTTCTTGAACTGTTTTTCTCAACTTCTCCAAATGCCTGTTGTGTTGCTCTTCAAAATGGTTTATTCTGTTGTTTAACTCCTGTGAGATTTCCTCTTTCATAGTATTAATCATGGTAATGATCATACTTTGAAAGTCGTTGTCTTGGGTCTGGCTTTTTTGGCCGTTTTCTGTGAATTTGTTCTGGTTGGAATCTATCATTAAGGGGTTAATTCTTTCAGTGGGAGATTGGTCTCTTGGGTTTTGTTTCTCATCGATCTGCACTTTGACTTGGGCATTGTTGTTTTGTCTTCTAGGGCTTTTCAGTTTCTGTGTGTTTTTGACTGATTTAGTTGGTATTCCTACACTTGGGCAGTTATTACTAGTACTTGCCTTGGGGTTGAGTATTTTTGTCTTTTATTATTGTTATTTCCTAGTTTAGGCTGTTAGGTTGTTAATACATCAATTAAGTCAGGTTAAGTAGACAAGGAGTGAATATCAGTATGGTAGTGCACTTTTACGATGTAGTGTCTTGGTGATATGTGAGGGTAAGTGGTATGATCCCTGGAGTTGTGTTTTTGGGGTGGCTTTATGGAAAAGTTAATCTATAGTGATTAATATTAGAAAGGAAAAGTAAGGTGAAAAAAAAGGAGGTTTACTTATCTTTGGGCTGGATGTGAAGTATCTCTCCCATGTGATGGGATGATTGTAGAGGTTTACAGATGTATGGTCTTTGACCCTTAGAACTTTGCTTGAGTTTTCTTTGGACTCTATTGAATTTTGAGTAGCAGTGTGTCTTCTGTAGACCATGTGCCTGGGTCCCCAGTGGGCCAGAGAGGCAGAGGGGCTGATGTTGATGGCAGAATTCTTCACCCTGGACCTGGGACTTGGCTTAGTGCCCCACTCAAGCTCCAGGGATGGAGGAAAGCGAGCATGTCCTGTCCAGTTGGGCGGACAGACAGGCGGGAGGGAGAAAGGGGCCTAGGGCCTGGGGCATGGCCCGGGCCAAAACCGGACATGGGGCGACCTGGGTGTGGCTGGGCAGGGACTCACCTGGGGGCCTGGTGGAGCTGGGAGTGGGCCGCGTGTTCAGGCGAACAAAGGCAGTGCAGGAGGGAGAAGGGGTCTCGGGGTCCCGAGGCGTGTCCCAGGCCAAAGTCGGAGGCAGCCTGGGTGCTGGCGGGACCTGGGGCGATCTTGCCAGGGCTGGGCGGGGACTCACCTGGGGGCCTGGCGGAGCAAGGAGCTGGCGGGGCAGTAGGGCAGACAAAGGCGGCAGGGGAGGGAGAAAGCCAAGTTACCTTTCTTCAGGCCACCACACTAATACGTGCATTTCCCTTCACTCAAATGTTTAGACTTTAGACTCAAATGTTTCCACTATAAGTTTCCATTCTATGGGTGAGTACTTTGTGTACTTCTTACATATAGGTTTATTGGTTGTTTTCCCTATTGATTTTTTCCTTCCCCTTTTTTTTTGATAAGTTCTTGTTCTAGTTTACAGTAACAGGGATGTGTACCATTCTGACAAGTAGGTCTTGAATACAATCAGAAAGCTGTTGGTTGTCTCCTCAGTACTCATGCCACTATTACACTGGTGGTCACCTGTTGCCAGGATGATTTATATTGCAACTTACAGATCTCATGGCACTGATGTGGCTTGTGATTATTTCTCTCCCCCAGTAGCTTCTACAGTATTCCTTGGTACTGTGTAAGCTACTAAGATGTTTTCTTACATATGCCTTGGCAGATATTACTAATCATAGTACATTGGGAAGACTGATCTTCTTTCTCTCCATGTTCTTCTAGGCCATCTGTCCACCTGATTTCTTTACTTTAAAATATTTAAATAATAAATAATAAATACCTTATCCTTGAGATTAGCTGATCTCTTACTAGTTGGCTCCAGGCTTCCAAAAGTACCAAGTGTAAGTGACTCCCTAATTTTGTATCTCAGCTTTGGAATTTAACAGACTAGTTTCTGCTTCATTTGTTGATTGTATTTGGTCACTGAACTAGTTACCCTTCACTGGGTAGCTATTTTTAGTGATTGCATCTACAAACATTACCTCATGCTGAATTTTTGAAAGAAAGAAGATATAGGATATTTTAAATAAGAAAGCAAAGAAATATTATCAATAAATATGAGACTATAAAATAGTTAAAATTTGTCTTCTAATATCTTTTTCATCAAAATTGAGTTTGTATTTGGTTATGTGTGTGTTACCACACATGGTAAAAAACATCACAGGGATTGACAATACAATATTTAGAATGTTTATATCTTTGTGTTTTAAAATTATGAGTGATTATTTTCTTATTTTTTATTTATCTCTGCTTTTCTAACATTTCAATAATGCACAAGCACTATTTTTGCAAAATATCAAATCAATTTCAATCCCACAATCCAATGCTAATAACTATTAATATTTGGTGGATTTCTTCCTTGATATGAAATACTCTTTTAAAACATGATTTTGCTCATTATGTCATATCCTATTATATATATTATGATTTATTTAATCATTTTCTTGCCGTTGGACATTTAGGTTATTTATTTATTGTTATTTTAAGAATGTGATTAACATTTCAATACATATTTGACTATAACAGCTATGATTTTCTTAAGATAAAGTAATATATGTAATGTTTCTGGGCACAGTGTTATGGATCTTTAAATTTTTAGATAAATTATAACAGATTGTTTTTCATGTGGTTGTAAAGTTTTATCACGGTTTTTACAGAAACCCTCATTTGTATTAATGGAAAATTAAAATATGGGATAATATAATATCTATACATATATCTACTAACTGTCTTAAAACTCACCAATGCATATGTGCATTAGAATGTCTTCTGATATAGGTTTACAGACTTTATTATTTTTTTGCATTTTCATCCAAAATATTTTATTGTTTCTCAGTAAAATATTTAAATATTGCGGTGAGACACAATTTTTTTTAAATTTTTCTCTCAGATTTTATTTTTTCCTAATCATACAAGCTCAGTAGGTATCCCTGTCCTCTCCTCTCCTTCCCTCCCTCCCCTCCCCAGTCATCCCCCATTGCGCTCTCTTCCCTTCTCCCCTTCATTTCACCCCCCTCCCTTCTGCCTAGCCCAGTGTATCCCCTTCCACCCTCCCATCCCCTGGAGCATCCTTTTATGTGGATGCCAAACCTCCCTGAGTCCTTCACCCTAGTGAGGGTTCAGGACTCAGTGGCATAGCCAGGAGCCCCTTCTTGGGCTCCCTGTTAGTATGGGAACTCTATTATGACTGTTTAATACCTCACCTCTAAGGATCCTACTGCTTGGAGCTTTCTCCCCTGTGATCCATGCTAGACTTTGAGATATCGTTGACATGTCAGCAATTGTACAGGTCAGGACATCCAATCCTGCTCCAGCCTTAACTTGTGTGGAGTATCTTGCATATCCTTGATCTTTCCCATCTTTAGGCTCTTACAATCTTGCCACCCCCTCTTCTGCAAGGTTCTCTGAACATTAGGATGGGGAGAGATTTGACTGGTCTAGTTCTAGGTGAATAATATAAGGTCTTTGGTATTCTGAATTATGGTTTGTTGTTGTTTCCAGTTTTGCGTTTCTTGCACTGCCCTTGGCTGCATCCCAACTGGCAGATAGATGGTAACCATTTGGCAAATGTGACCCTGGTCCCACCCCCCAACTTCTGTGTCCTACTCCTATTCTTTCATCTACCTTTGAGTCTCCTCTTATATTAAGATTTTCATTTAAACAGTCTTTTATCTTTGGTTAGGACGTGACCTTTGATATTTTTAATATTTTAAAAATGAGATGGAGAGAGAGAGAGAGAGAGAGAGAGAGAAAGAGAGAGAGAGAGAGAGGCGCCCAGGACTTTTCTTTTAGTATGTTCTCACATAATCAGTTTTATTTGTGAATTGTGGTGAGCTGATAAATGTTTTTGAAACAACTGTTTGAAAAAAATTGTTTATTTTATTTCATGATTCCCATGGTGTAAATACTCTCACATTAGGTTTTATGATGGTTAGTCTTGATCGTCAATTTGATTGGCTCTGGAATTAACTACAAGTTGTGCTTCTGGACTCTTTTGTGAACACATATCCAGGAAGTAACAATCGATTTAAGAAGACCTTGTCACAAAATGAGCAGCACCTCACACCAAGATATAAAGAAGCCAAGGGAATGGAGCACTACTTGCCTTCTTCACTTGCTCGTGAGCGGTATCTATCCTGTTGCTGCTGCTATTGTCACCCTCTGATGTCATCAGTAGACAGCTTCTCTTGTCTCTAACGTGGACTTAAAAGTAGAGTTTCTCTAGGAATATTTCCCATATTCACTCTCATTTTAGGACAATGGGAAATTCATTCTTCTGGACTGAGCAGAATACCTGAGAATAAAGATTTCAGTAAAAAAGATTTATTTTGACTCAAAGTTTCAGTACAAATTCTACTGGCTCCATTGCTTCAGTACTGTGGTGAGGCAGAATTGATGATTAAAGCCTGTGTCTTCTCTATTGTGTGGATGGCCACTGTAGGACTAACTTGCTAGTGTCTTCAAGTTAATCTAAGACATCCTTTTATAATGTATATTAATTCTATTGGTTCTGTTCCTCTAGACAACCCTGACTAATACATAGTTTCACTATGAGTCTCCAAAAGACTTGTGTCGAAGGCATATGTGGCCCAGAGATTGTGGTAGTATTGATAGGAAATAGGATTACAAAGATATTAACCTCATCAGTAATTCTTACTGAATGGGCTTATTAGGGTTGGGATTTGGAGGAAGTATATTTCTTTTCACCCCTTTCTGTTTCCTGGTTGCCATGAGAAGTGTATCATTCTCTGCCACAGGCTTTAATCATCAATTCTGCCTCACCACAGTACTGAAGCAATGGAGCCAGTAGAATTTGTACTGAAACTTTAAGTCAAAATAAATCTTTTTTACTGAAATCTTTATTCTCAGGTATTCTGTCATAGTGATGAAAATCTACCATACTTACCATGCTACTTTTAAATTAATGTAGCAATTTAGGGTTGGAAAAATATGTGTAATAGTACCCACCTACACATTATTTTAATCATACATATAGAAAACTTAAAATAAGTTGCATAAGATACATTGTAAAATGTAAAATTGAGTTTATGTCATTCAGTTTTTAAAAATGTCAGTGCCTAATAACAGGCTTACAAAATTCATGAAGATTTAATAATTTGCTCTTATAAGTCGGCACATTATTGTAGTTTTCTCCACATCCACAATTCAATGGATTTTATATGGTTTCTGGTTTGTTTTTTTTTTTTTAAATGAGTGTGCTAACTTTCTAGGACTTGTTGTGAAAATTGTGTATACACTCCTCCTGCATGGTTATGACTGTCCACTTTAACTTTCTCATTTGTATTTAATTAGACAATCAAAAATACTTTCTGGTATCTTGATTTCACTCAGTTGGAATCATGCAAAATTTTTTTTGTGGAAACTAATCTCTTCTTTTTTTCCTCTTTGCCATATTGTTTAGCATACAAAGAACAGTCAGCAACAACAGTGTTATGATTAATCACAATAGGTACTTGGACACATACAACTTAATTCATGGCAGCAAAATTAGGTAATTATCCATGATCATTCTCCTGTTTGTGTGCATTCAACCTCTTAACTGGGAGATGATTTGGGAAATACTGTATATTCAATTTTTTTAATCTAAAGGACAGTTAAATCTCTTGTAAAATGCCATACAGCAAACTGGATAATGTAGATTTCTTTTCCTTACTGAAAATTTTATACTGTAAAACTAATTCATGCATATAATTTTTCCCATGACTGATAAACTGGATTTACGGAAATGCTAGATAGATATAGCAAGTGTATGTAGAAGCTAGCATAGGAAACAATCACATTTTTTGACTTAGTACCTTAAGATTACTAGCAATTTTTTTCTATGCAACAGAGTTAATGAGGCTCTTGACATTATATTTTTCTTGACATTTGTTTCTTCTCCTACTTGATATGCCACTGGAGTATTTATTAAGTCACATAGTGTGAAAGAAAGAATGGTCCTCACATAGTAACTCCTGTGCCACCATTTATACACTATTTCTCAACCTGTGTTCCAGGTTCATGTTACATCCTGAGATTTTTAAATCTCAGGAAATTGGTGTAATCCTAACAGAATTTTTGCAGAAAATTGGCATTTTTAATATGTATGTTTAGTAGCACTTTTACATGGACAATATAGGTTGAAAGGGATCAATAGTTAAAAAAATCTGGAGAAGAATCTCCCATATAGAGATGAGCAAGTGAATTCTCATTAGAATGTTAAATAAGACTTTATGAGGTTAAAATGTCAAGAGTTATTTGTTAAACTTTAAAATTTCCCATGAAACTCAAAGTATCTAAGTGACTAAAACCATAGTATTAGGCTAGCAATTGCTCCTTTGTCTTAAGCAATTGCTGTTAGAAATGCAATTTCCTTCCTGATTTGTCAATAGAGGATTTTTTAACTTCTATAAAATAAATTTTAAAACTTGTAGAACTAAAATAATCATCATTGTATCTCTGCTATCTATTCACTTTCATGATAGAATTTCCTCAATTTACTTTATTTATTTTTGATGAACTTGTTAGGTTAGAGAACTAACTTATAACTAGTGAAGACCATTGTAGGTCACAGGCATTTAGAAGTGTTCACTTTAATGATGGGTCTTTGTCATTTATATCTATTAAATCTCATTTCATCCCTGTGATGAGTATTTTAGATCGAGCTCAGTAAGTGAATATTTTCCCATTTATTAATTCTATCCCATATGTAGTTCTGTTTGCCAGACTTAACTTTGTGCCATTGTTTTCACCTTTTAGACTTTCCCCTATTGATCATCTTTTTAAAAATCATGCATGTATGCATATGTGCTCATATATGCCTATGTCTTTATGTGTATGTGTGTGCATGTGTGGCAACCAGAGGAAAACCTCAAATGTAAAATTATTTAATGTCCATTCGCCTCCTTCGAGTTAGAGTCTCTTATTGGCCTTAGGCTTACCTGTCAGGTTAGAAATGCTGGCATGCAATCCACAGGGATCCAACTTTCCGTAGGTCTCTAGTATAAGGATTACAAGTGTATTCCTGCTGTAGGGCACTTTTTCCTCTGGGAAGCCATCTTGAACTTTGCCCCATTCTCAGCCAGTAAATAATTCATGAAGCTTGGGAGGTTCCTGAAACTGTTGAGATTGAGAGAGGAAGGAGCTTCCTCCAGGATGAAAAACAACAGCTAGGGATTGAGTCTTTCCTGCCATCCAAACAGATAAAACAGGGGGACTGCTCACCATTCAAAGGCAGGCTGAAGGAAACCCCTCCCCTCAGGATGAAGAAGCCTAGAAGAGACTACTGAATACCAATAGCTCAGTTTGAAGAAGATCCCAGAGGAAGAGAGAGAGAGAGAGAGAGAGAGAGAGAGAGAGAGAGAGAGAGAGAGAGATCCATTTATGTAGCCATGGAAAAGCTGTTAGCCATGTTGTGATGAGCTGTCTTTTAATTGCCCCTGCTCCTGTTGGCATCCATCACCCCTGCTCCTGTAAGTAACCCAATAAACCCATTGGTTTATTATTATTTTGATCTGTTGGGGAACTGCTATGAAGTTGTGTGGCATCTCCCCAGGAAAAATATTCACACAACATCTGATATTTTTAGGTTACTTCTGGGAATCAAATATGGGTCATTATCTTTGGAGAGGAAGTAGTTTTAGTGACTAAGTTCACTCCTCCAGCCCTCATGATTCTTTCAATGTGACTTTGATTATAAAACATAGAAAAACCATGTTGGAGCTGAGCTGGAAGCTTCTTCCTTGCTGACTAACCTTCATAGTGCCAGATTGTGCTATGCAGCTAAGGGAGAAAAGTCATTAATGGTCTTTCCTAGCTTGCAAGCTTAAAAACAACTTACGAATCAAGATATACTCACTGGTGCAATAGTAGCACAACTGCTATTAGGGTATCCAACTAATTTCTTATATTTGAGGTCTGTTCCACAGGAAGGATTCATGTCTGTTACTATAGACCTGCTCAGCAGCCCATGGTTGGGAAGTCATAGGTACTAAGTATGAACCAACTTTTTTTTGCTTTGATAAATGGACATATTTCGAATTGGTTCTTAAGTATTTATGACATACCCATAGGACAGTGCTGTCCTAAGCCTTGATCAAAGAAGCTTCTATTACCAGTTAATGCAGAGGTTCATGGTTATCCTCATCCTGAAAATAAGTCAACAGTGCTCAGCTTTAAATCTGGCACCCGGGGGCTAAGGAGATGGCTCTGTGGTTAAAGTGCTTGTTGTGCAAACTAGAGAAACATTTCAGATCCCTAGGTCCCACATAAATACCAGCTGGGTGTGGCAGCCAACCAGCCCTTAATTTCAGACTTGAAAGGCAGATTGGAAATCTCCAGGGCAAACTGGCTAGCCAGTTCTATGCTTATAAACAAGCTCTCGGTTTGATTGGTGACCCAGAGCATGATTTCAGGTTTCAGATTCATGCTTCCGTATGTGGTGCATGTGCACATGTGCACGTGCACACACATGTACACACACACAAACACACACTTATCCCCACATACACATAAAATGGCACACAAAAGCTGAGTACCCATATCATTCTCTTTCCAAGGCTCAGGGAACACTTGGAAAAGAGGGTGGAAAGAGTGGAAGAACTGGATGATGGAGAAGAGGGCTAAAGCATGCTATATTATACGTGTGACATAGTCACACCTCACGGAATTACAATAGTGATAGTTACCTGAATAGGATTTATATAAGACTGAGCCCACAGCCATTCAGTTATGGACAGGGGAAGGAGTTCAGGGGCCCACCCTATCCAGAAGAGTTATTGGCAGTTGGTTACTGGAGGAGGCAGAGTTGTTATTTTCATGGTAAGGTCACTGGGTGAATCTCTCAGTGGGTAGCTCTACATACATACCTACATGGATAACCTGTTTAAGCCAAAAGAACCACAAAACAAAAACAAAAGGGAAATCAAAAGACACAAAAATGGGATGGGGACTTGTTGAGAAAGACAGGTTTCTGGGTTTGAGAGGGGAATTAAGAGCAACTGGAGAGATGAATGTGGCCAGCATGTACTATATACATGTATGAAATTGTAAAAGGATAAATTAGCAAAACAAAATAAATAAAAAATTCTTTCAATGCAAACCTAAGTAAAGTAAAAGTTTTATTATGGATTAAAATGTCAATCCAAGACCTCTTTTTAATAAGCCCAGATGGGCCATAAGCAATCAGAGAATGAAGTGTTTGTTATGGTAAGTACTCCAGGGTTAGTCAGGAAGTCTTGAAAGGAAAAAATATTCTTAGAACAAAGAACAGAAAAATCACATTTGAAAACAGTACACTTGTGCATCTTTTAAGAAAAATTAAATTATTTATTCAATCATTAGTGGTTTTAAGAAAAATTATTTTATTCAATTCTTGACTGTCGGTGTCATATATCTATCCAAGTCATAAATATGGAGAAATTGTGCAGGGATTCAAATCTAATTTTTTAGGTGCCAAACTCATCTTACTCTTCAGTATACCATTAGTATGTCATGAACAGATAGTAAATGCTGTGAACTGCTTTGATCGGTTGCTTTGTCTCATGAAAGATGATTTCCAAGTTTTCTTTACAGTGACTTAGTTGTTTCATTTGAGAGTTAGGTAAGAAAGTTTGGTATGTAAGAATCATTGATCTGTTCATCTACCATGCCCAGTGAAGTAGTATTTAGAAATTTTTTTAAAGTAACTCATAGCATCTTAGAACTGTTTTCCACCAGGTCTTACCTATGTTACTATATGTTGAACTGTCACACAGTTAGATCTGGTTCTTTTACTGGAGGACATCACAGTACATCAATACTAGGCAACGTCACTCTGAGATCACCAATATGTGAGACAAATGCAAGGTTACCTTGCAATCCAAGCAACTTTGAACTTCTCTCCACTCTTTCTCTTTCTCTCTTGCTCAGTTAAAATAAATTGCTTCTTTGCCAATTAAATCTTTATCCTCATGTGTCCTTCTCGTACATAAATTTCACTAAAGTATGCAATCACAGAGTTGCCACTATTTTCTCATAGTATCTGGTATTGAAAGAACCTCTGTCTCCTTAGATATGCCCCCAAATTCAATATTCTGATCCTAAATCTTTCCATAGATTTTTCTAATGGATGCATGCTACCACTCCCTGCAACAAGTAGTAGGCTCAGCTTGTTTGATTACTGGTTTGCTCTTGGTGAGCAGAATTGACATAAGATTTCTTGTGATAAGAACTATTTTGTGGTCTCTCCCTTGCTCAGTATATCTAGTAAGCAGTCAGTCTTAATAAAGATAAAGCCCTCTGCAGTTAGGTCAGATGAGATAGAATCTAGTTTCTTAATGAACTTTCAGTGCTAACTGAAATTTCCAGGCTTCATTAGCTTGAGTTCAGCAATTGAGTCTCTACACAGAAAGTCTCTCCGTGGGAGGGTGGGATTAATGCAAATAACACATTGTCAGGAAATTTGGTTTCTAGTTTTGTCTCTTGGGTAAACAGGTTTGTAACTGTGGTCAAGTTGTTTGACCTCTTTAGTCCTTGAGATTTTAGCTCTAAAATGAGAGAGAATTGGATAATAGATATCTCTGGGGGGGGGTCTCTAACCTTAATATGTTGTTTCTGACAGCCACATACTGTTTCTCTTATGCGCTGTTATATAATTCTGAGGTTTTTTGTGATGTATATTAGTTGAAATACTTAGCTTTTTAAAGATACCCGAAGTACATAAAGGTAAAGTTTGTAATTTTCTTCACAAATATTTTCAAACAGATGGCTAGCATAATTGTTTCTGGTATAAAAGCAGACATTGTTAAAATCTAATAAGAGCCAGATAAATCTGCAAAAATTTTCTTAGCTCTGTCTCCAGAGAATCAGTGCTAATAAGTCAAATTAGTCATTTTTATTTAGGAGATATAAAAGGCATATGGTTTCATGCTGTACATCTGTCATAAAATTTTGGAGAAAAGTGTTGCTTACAAAGCGTCTGGGGGGACGTTTCATAGAATCATTTTAACCTTTATAGCTTACAAATACCAGTTGGCTTCCTTTCTTCATAAGCTATTTTTTTTGGCCTGAATTTTCTTTAATAATAAAGGTTCAGCAGGAAGGAAAAAACACATGGTTAGGAAAAAATAACTGGACTGCTGTCTAGAGGAGTAGCTATTATATATGGCTCTTACATGAAACTAGCATTTTCATATAACTCTAAAATATGTGATGATAAAATGTAAAGACTTGCTTTTAAGTGAAAGACATTTGCATTCTACAAAGGTGTCTTCTACTGTTTAACCCTAATACATAGCATTACTTAAAATGCATGCATATGCATATTTAAAAAATTCATACATGTAAAATCCTTTCAGTTTTTATATGTCTCTTGCTCTTTTGTGTTGAATTGTGCATGTAATTGTTGATTTAAAGGATTTTTTTGCTTGCTGGAAATTATTCTTCTGACATTTTCTTTTGTATTTTCTAACTTGTACTTAAAAAACTTCCTTGTTTATTCGCTGATGGTAAATTTTGATTCCCATCTTGACTACATTATGAAATTCTTAGGGCATTAACAATACATTCCTTTGGGTTTGTCTGTAACAGTTTTTCCAGCGGGTATTAGCTAAGGGGAAAAGAACTGCACTGAACGTTGGTGGGAACATCCTGTAGGCTGTGATCCTAGATTGAATGAAAAGGAAAAAAAAAAGTCAGCTGAGCACTGGAAGCAACCTTTTTTTGTTTCCTCATGTACTGAGATGTTATCAAGGAACTGCCCAACACCATCATGATGCCTTGTATGCTACATGATCTATAAACCAAAATAAGCTTCTTCTCTTTTAAGTTTCTTATTTCAGGTATTATAAGTAAGAAGAAAATAACTAATATGACCATCTTATAGATTAAGGATATTTTCTTTTACATTCAGTGTTTATTAAAAGAAATCCAGATGAATAAAAAAAGGACAGAGTTTGAAACAGAAATTTAGAATCATAAATTTCCAATCTCAATACAAGAATTGGTGGCTTAATGTCAAGGAAGAAATGTATAAGAAACCATAAGAGATAATATGATTATTGAGAACAATTTGGAAATAATCAGAAAATATGATGGAGGTCTCAAAAACCATCAGTAGAAACTGAGTAATTTCATATGAATGATGTTTATAGGGGTAAATTATATTGGGATGGTATCAATTAGAAAACCTATTGATTTTGATTGCCTAAACTGCCAACTTAGCATTTGGGTTGTTATAGTAAATTGAAAACATTCGTTTCTTGAAATGATTTTTGATTATGCAAATGCATAAGGCATTCAATAATTTTTACTGTACATTATAAAGAGGCCTTATCTCCTTGATTTCTTTAAACAGAATTACATTTAACTTACTGCCTTTTACAGTGTACAAAAACTGAAGTACATTTAATTACATTTTGGATAATATGCTACAAATCTATCATATAATGCATTTGTTAGATATTTAAATAGGTGACATTTGCCATTATGTCAATGAAAATCACTCCTAACATTTTCTAAGATGAAGATTTCCTATATGTATGAAAATTTCTTGGAACTCTTCCTATTCCATCCTTACCACTAAGAAAAAGCTATTCTTTTCAATATTTCTCTTATAATGTTGGGTAGATTCTATTAATTCATTATTGTGGATTTGTTTTTCATTAGCAGCCATAAAGAGAGGGTTCAGTGGCATATTCCTTGCATGTATAAGATCTTGGGTTCAATCCATAGTAACAAGAAAAAAGGAAAAAGAAATATTTTCTTAAAATTTTTATTACTTTTTTTGCATAATCATACAAGCTCAATAGGTACCCCCTTTTTCTCTCCTCCCTCTCTTCTGCTTTTGCCTCACATTGCACTCTACCCCTCTTCCCACCCTCTTCCTCTTACCCCTTTTCCTTCCCTCCTCCTCTCTTGGTGCTTCCTGCTTTCTCCATACCATCCTCCAGAGCATCTGTTTATGTGGGCATTGAATTTCCCTCTGAGTCGTCTATATTAGGGAGTGTTCAGGACTCAATGGCATAGCTTGTGGCCCCTTCTTGGGCTGCCTGCTAGTATGGGAACTCTATTATGACTGTTAAACTCTTTGCCTCTAAGGATCTTACTGCCTAAAGCCTAAACCGGAAAAAGAAATCTTAATAACCATAAAGCCCAGAACTGTAAAAAAAGAAAGAATTTTTACTTATCAAAATAGCATAAATTATTTAATTAACATTATAAGCAGATTAAAAATATACTTCATAGACTTGAATAATTTTCTAGGGATCTATGGTACTCAAATTGGGAACCCCTACCACTGATACCACTACATTATTGCTTAATTGCTTTGTTTGACTTAATTCCTGAAGTTCTCACAATTCCCTACTCCAAATGTGAGCCTGTAAGTTTTAGCTGAGCTATTACAGAAATGATAGAAGTAAACTATACAACATTTTTGGTCATCCTGATTTTGGTTCTTTTTGGAAGTTTGTTATAGGAAATAGAAATAGATGGGCTGGCCCACTTGTCTTGGGTTGAGGGGAAATTGTAAGGATTGAGTACTCTGCCTTTGCTAAGGCAGGGCATTTCCTGCCAAGAAAATGTACCTTGAAAAGAGCAGAGATGGAGTGCCAAGTACAATGTGTAGAGGATAATTTATAGGTAAATCATGTAAAAAAGCATACAAATAGTTTGAACAACCTTAACATGAAAAATTAGAAATTCAAAATACTCCAAAGTCTGAAAAGTTTTGAGCACTGATAAAATACAAGCAGAAAATTTGACACCATGAAATTTTGTTTATGCCTAGGATTGTTAAGATTATTATTCAGAATTACCTTCAAGGTTTGTTTATAAAGTGCACACAAAATAAATGGACCTTCAGTTTGAACTTGGGTACTACCCTCAAAATATTAACATCTTATGGTATATGTAAATATAATCAAATTTAAAGAAAGACTGCGATATGAAGCACTTCTGTTTCTAAGCATTTTATGTAAAGGAAACTTAGCTTGTATGAAATTTAAAGGTAGAGTTAACCTCTCCATTGAGGAGCTAAATCATTAAGACTTAACTTTGAAAAATTACTAGGTAACAATAGCAGAAGTATGATACTGTTTTCTTTCATATACTTTTGGAGTTGATTCAGATTTTACTGTTTATAATAAATGGCAAAGGGCTAATTGGCTTACCATGCAGTTTTCCATTTGTTATTTTTTAGCTCTGTTTAGAAACTTCTTAGCTTGTTTAGAAGCTGCAAGGGTTTCTAAGAACTTTCATCCCCCTTCTCTTTTAATAATGGAAATCCATAATATTGATTTGGTTATATTGTAGGTAACAGGATAATGGGTGTTTGGACTATAAAATCTATCTCATTGTTATATTTAGGCACAGGTGTCAACTTGACTGTTGAGGGTTTGAGCACTGGGCACATTCGTGGAGAATTAGTGGTTGGGTTAAGCCCTGTGCAAATCTGCAGGAGATTGTGTAGCTGATGGGGAAGACCCAGCCGATGGTAGGTAGGACTAGGTCCTGAACAGATGAATAAAATACTGAGAGTTGGTTGAGGAAGTTGGCATCCTTTTGTACACTTGGCCAGACATGCTGTTCTGGCAAGTAAGGATTGTCCTTCTTTCAGCCATTATGTGGTGATGGTGTGGCCAGTTTCCTCAGCCCTGGTGTTGGTGCAAGCTCTCCCATCAGCTGGATTATGAACTGTAACCAGTAATTGTAAGGGAATAAATCCCTTGTTTCCTTAAGCCATTTGATTGTCATTTATCAGCAACCATGAAGTTGAACTGCAACACTCATGATCCATCTATAATTCTAAAACTAAATTTTATATAGCTTTTTTTAACACAAATTAAACAGTTTAACTTTTCTCAAATTTTCTCATATGGGTGTTCCCCACAGAGAAACAATCTGTTTTCTTTCTACAAGCTGTTCAAGCATCTATATCCAGCTGTTACGTGGATATGTGAAAGTGGGCATAGGAAGATTCTGTGCAATGAGTGATTGCTTTTATAATCCCTCTCTATATATATAGAAGCAGAGAAAGGCTTAGGTGAGTATTCATGGACTTGGGAGAAGAGTTAAGAGCATATATATAGTGATGATATGTTGTACCAAGGAGTAATTACCAAACCAAATCATTTAGTTACAAAGGTAAAACACAGAGGTGAGTGAAATGAGGTGGTTCCCGATTTCGCCCGTGGTTATACACACACATACACACACACATACATGCGCACATATGCACAACTGAATACATACATACACGCGCCCACACACGTACAACTGAATAAATAAAAAAAAATTAAAAAAAAGTTAGAGTAAAGCAGCCTATTTCAAGTGAAACCAAATAGATTTCTTCTCACATATAGTATTGTATTATTTTATATGTTAATTTGAAAAGTGACTTTCCTATATTCTGTATGGTGATAGGATATGTCCTCTTTCCAAAACTTGATTAGCCATTTTATTAGGCTGCTTGTAATTGTACTAATAAAATACATGAATGTGGGAACTTTATAAAGGAAAAGAAGGATTGCTTACCAGTAATCTGAAGGTTCAAGGGCTCACATCTGGTGATAGACTTGCTTTAATGACAAAGTTTCTAATGGAATCAAAATATCACATTGCAAAATTCAGGAAGTACATATCTGTTTCTTTTTTCTTCTCTTCCTATTTTTATAAAAACACAACATTCAGTCACATGTAGTTGTAATTGATGTAATTGTAACTGAAAAGTTACAGATGTTTTATCTCTGCCAAAGAAATTAATATATTATATTTTGAGTTAGCCATTTAAGAATTCAGGACACAAGTAGACTACAGTCAGATTCTTGGCCTGAATGAAGGAAGAATGGCTATAATTTAGGTTTTGTTATATTCTTTAATGCCTCTAAAATGTCATGAGCTTTGCCTCCATACCCTGTGTTCTTCTTGGCATTCAGGCCCTCCAAACTCTTATTGAAATTATTCAATCAGTTTGACTTGTAGCACTTTAGAGTTTTTCTAACTCAAAATATTAAAGTCGCCTGCCCATGCACCACCGCCCCCAGCCCACCCGCCAGGTCCCAGATCCCAGGTGAGTGAGTGCACCCAGGCCCCAACAGGTGTCCTGAGGGAAGACACACTGTTACTCAGAATTCAATAGAGTCCAAAGGAAACTCAAGCAAAACTCTAAGGGACAAAGGCCATACATCTGGAGCCCTCTACAATCATCCTATCACATGGGAGAGATTCTTCACATGCAGCCCAAAGATAAGTAAACCTCTTTTTTTTTCACCATATTGATCCTTTCTAGTATCAATTGCTGTAGATCAACTTCTCCATACAGCCACCCCAAAACATATACAACTCCAGGGAGTACACCACTCACCCTCACATATCACCACAATACTAAATCGCAAAAATGTACTACCATACTAATATTCGCCCCTTGTCTACTTAACCTGACTTAACTGATGTACTAACAACCTAATAGCCTCATCTAGGAAATTACAATAACAATACACAAACATACCCAATCCAAGGCAAGCACTAGTATAACTGGCAAGAGTAATAATACCAACTAAATCAGTTTAGTGAAAAACACACATGAAACTGAAAGGTCCTAAGAAACAAAACAACAATGCCCAAGTCAAAGTGCAGATCCATGAGAAACAAAATCCAAGAAGACCAATCTCCAACCAAAAGAATTAACCCCATAATGATGGATTCTGACCAGAACAAATTCACAGAAAATAGCCAAGAAAGCCAGACCCAAGACAACAATTTTCAAAGTATGATCATTACCATGATCAATACTATGAAACAGGAAATCCAAGAGGAATTAAATAAGCGCATCAACCACTTTGAACAGGAACACAACAGGCATTTGGAGGAGTTGATTAAAACAGGCATTTGGAGGAGTTCAAGAAACAAAAATAGGCATAGAGCAGTTAAAACAGTCTCAGGCAGAGTTTAAAATTGAACTAAAAGACAAGTTATCTTCAACCCAAAACTCAACAGAGAGTCTTATCAGTAGAACTAATGAAGCAGAAAATAGAATTTCAGATCTTGATGACAAAGTGGGAGAATTAACCAGCACAATGGATGAGATAGTTAAAGTCAAAAAGATACTTGAGAGGAACATTCAAGAGATATGGGACACCCTGAAGAAGCCTAACATGTGCATTCATGGAATACCACAACAAGAATCCCAAAATACCACACCTGAGGAACTATTTCAAATCATCATAAATGAAAACTTCCCACAACTAAAGAATACAAGAGGCATTTCGCACTCCAAACAGATATGACCAAAATAGAAAATCAGAAAATCGTCACGGCAAATAATAGTCAAAACAATCCACATTCAAGACAAAGAAAAGGGGCTGAGAGGTTCAAGAGAAAAAAGCAAGTGACTTTTAAAGGTAAACGTATTAAAATAACAAATGACTACTCAATGGAAACAGTAAAAGCAAGAAGAGCTAGGAGAGATGTACTTCAAGTATTAATTGAGCAAAAATGCCAACCCAGACTGATATACCCAGTGAAACTATCTGTCTTGATTGAGGGAGAAAGAAAAGTTTTCCAGCACAAAGACAACTTGAAGGGATACATGTCTACCAAACCAGGCCGTCAATAAATGCTAGAAATGATACGCAACCTTGAAGAAAAAAACAGGCATATCCAGGAGGACAGAAGGGAAGTATAATACTACCAAAACATAAATATCAAACAATACATTTATAAAATCCACTAAACATAAAAAATATCCAGAATTAAAATAATTTCTCCATTATAACATTAAATGTCAATGGTATTAACTCACCGATCAAGAGACACAGATTACAAATTTGGATTAAATACCACAATCCAACAATCTGCTGCCTTCAGGAAACTCATCTCACCACAAAAGATAGGCACATCCTAAAAATGAAAGGCTGGTCCAAAATCTTGCAACCTAACGGAACCAGGAAAAAAGCAGGGGTAGCCATTATTCTTTTGGACAAAGTGGACTTCAAACCAAAGAAAATAAAAAGAGACACAGATGGATACTACATTTTAGTCACAGATACAATTCGATAGGAAGACCTCACAATACTGAACATATATGCACCCAATACGGGCCCCTCCACATTCATTAAGAAAACCCTACAGCTTCTTAAGCAAGAAATCAACCCCCAAACGATAATTCTTGGGGACTTCAACACCGCCCTCTCAACATGGGAGAGATCAACAGAGACACTTTGGAACTTAATCAAACCCTTAAAGAAATGGACCTTACAGATCTCTATCGAACTTTTCACCAACGCACCAAAGAATACACATTTTTCTCAGCAGCACATGGAACTTTCTCCAAAATAGATCACATATTGGGCCACAAAACGAATCTACACATATACAAAAAAGTTGAAATTCTAACCTGTGCCCTATCAGACCACCACGGCCTAAAGCTGGAAATCCACAACACAACAAATAAGAGAAAATACACAAACTCCTGGAAACTTAACAATATGATGCTGAATGAGAACTGGATTCAGGAAGAAATTACAAAGGAAATTCAGAATTTCCTGAAAGTGAATGATAATGAAAATACAACTTACCAAAATCTCTGGAACACAATGAAAGCTGTTCTAAGAGGTAAGTTCGTAGCTCTTAATGCCTACATCAAAAAAATGGAAACATCAGAAATAAACAACTTAACAATGTAGTTTAAAGCTTTAGAGAAACTAGAGCAATCTGATCCCAAAAGTAGCAGAAGGGACGAGATTAGCAAAATAAGGGGAGAAATATCTGAAATCGAGATTAGGAAAACGATAAAGAAAATCAACCAGTCAAAAAGCTGGTTCTTTGAAAAATCAATAAGATTGATACACCCCTGGCTAAATTAACCAAAATCAAGAGAGAGAAAGCCCAAATTAACAAAATTAGAAATGAACATGGAGTTATCACTACTGATCCCCAAGAAATCCAGAGAATTAAAACATCATATTTCAAAAACTTATACTCTGTGAAGTTTGACAACACAAAAGAGATGGATGAATTTCTAAGTAAACACAAATTACCTAAACTGAATCAGGAAGTTGTGAATTATTTAAATAGTCCAATAACATATGAAGAAATTGAAGAAGAAATCTAGAATCTTCCCATCAAAAAATGTCCTGGACCAAATGGATTCAGCACAGAGTTCTACCAGACATTTAAGGAGTTAATAACACCAATACTGCTTAAATTGTTCCATCAAATAGCAAAGGAAGGAACACTACCAAATTCCTTCTATAAGGCTAATATCGTTTTGATCCCAAAACCTAATAAAGATTCACTTAAAAAATGAAAGTATAGGCCAAACTCTCTGATGAACACAGATGCAAAGATTCTTAACAAATTCTTAGCAAATCGGATTCAATATTATATCAAATGAATCTTTATTAGGTTTTGGGATTAAAACAATATTAGATTCATAGAAGGAATTTGGTAGTGTTCCTTCCTTTGCTATTTGATGGAACAGTTTAAGGAGTATTGGTATTATTAGCTCCTTAAATGTCTGGTAGAACTCTATGCTGAATCCATCTGGTCCAGGACATTTTTTGGTGGGAACATTCGAGATTACTTCCTCAATTTCCTTATATGTTATAGGACTATTGAAATAATTCACAACTTCCTCATTCAATTTATGTAAGTTGTGTTTACATAGGAATTCATCCATCTCTTTTATGTTGTCAAACTTCACAGAGTATGATTTTTTGAAATGTGTTATTATAATTCTCTTGATTTCTTGGGTATCAGTAGTGATAACTCCATGTTCATTTCTAATTTTGTTAATTTGGGTTTTCTCTCTCTTCCTTTTTGTTTATTTAGCTAGGGGTGTATCAATCTTACTGATTTTTTCAAAGAACCATCTTTTTCACCTGTTGATTTTTTCTATCATTTTCTTAATCTCGCTTCCCCTTATTTTGCTAATCTCGTCTCTTCTACTACTTTTGGGATCAGATTGCTCTCGTTTCTCTAAAGCTTTAAGTTGCATTGTTAAGTTGTTTATTTCTGATGTTTCCATTTTTTTGATGTAGGCATTAAGAGCTACGAAGTTACCTCTTAGAACAGCTTTCATTGTGTCCCAGAGATTTTGGAAAGTTGTATTTTCATTATCTTTCGCTTTCAGGAAATTCTGAATTTCCTTTGTAAATTCTTCCTGAATCCAGTTCTCATTCAGCATCATATTGTTAAGTTTCCAGGAGTTAGTGTATTTTCTCTTGTTTGATGTGTTGTGGATGTCCAGCTTTAGGCCGTGGTGGTCTGACAGGGCACAGGTTAGAATTTCAACTTTTTTGTATATATGTAGATTCGTTTTGTGGCCCAATATGTGATCTATTTTGGAGAAAGTTCCATGTGCTGCTGAGAAAAATGTGTATTCTTTGGTGCGTGGGTGAAGGGGAACTCTCCTACATTTCTGGTGGGAATGCAGGCTCATACAGTCACACTGGTGAGCCGTCTGGAGATTCTTAAAGAAATTAAAGATTGAAATGCCATATGACCCTGCTATCCACTTTTGGGAATAAACCCCATACAGCAGAGATTCACCTCGTAATCCAGAATTTGAGAGACTCTATATCAACCATCTAGAATTAGGCCATCCTAATCTCTCCCCATCCTGAAGCTCAGGGAAATTTCCAGAAGAGGGGGCTGTAAGATTGCAAGAGCACAAGGATGGGAGGAGCAATGATATGCAAGATATTCCACACAAGTTAGGGCCGAAGCAATCATAATTGGACTTTGCATGCCCTGCACAATGTCCCACACAATATTCACCCCACAAAGTCTAGCATTTGCTAAAATCACCAAGATCCTTGGAGGCAAGGAATTGACAGCCATAGTATTGTTCCTGTGCTTAAGCGGAACCCATGAAACGGTTCAGGAAAATGCCACTGGGTCCTTGTATGTCATCGAAGAGGAGGGCCCAGAGGAGAGTCTGGCATGCACATTGAAGGATTCCCCAGGGGTTTGGGAGGGGAGGCACTGGGGGATGGGGAGGGGTGGGTGAGGGTAGGGGGAGCAAGGGGATCGGGAGGATGAGGAGGGAGGGAGGTAACAGGTGTACCTATTAAGTTTGTATGAGCGGAAATAATAATAAAAATGTTAAAAAAGATTAAAAAATAATAAAGTCTTCTACACTGTTCCTTTAAGTTAATTCCAACGGTCTAAGAACCACATTGGTCAGTTTCACCAGATCAATGATCTTACTTCTCAGTATAAATTTTCTGTATTTCTCTTCTCATTGCTGCAACCAAATATCTGAAAAAAAGCAGTGTAAAATTTTATTTTGACTCATAGTTCAAGGAGTTATTGTCTGTAATGTTGTGGAAGACATGGAGGTAGAAGCAGGAGGTAGATTGGTCACATCACATCTATAGTCAGGAAACAGTGACAGAGTAAGAAATGGGGTCAGCATATAAAACTTCGTGGCCCATCCAGTGATCCATTTCTTTCAGAAAGGCTTCTATTGACCTCAAAACCTTTCCAAGGAATACTCCAGTTAGGAAAGAAGCACTCAAACACATGAGTCTATAGAGAATATTTCACACTCAAATCACAATGACTGTGTATTCAGATTGTTTTTGAATATGAAATGGTGAATATACTTCAAAATAAGCAGAGCATAAATAATGTAATTTAACTTTTGGAGCCAGTGAGGTGATAAAGTACCTCAACAAGAAATATTAAAGCTAGGTTGGTTAAATATTCACCATTTCAGCAATCCTCAGGCATTAGGGTGCCAAAATTGTGCTCAGAAGGTAGAGGACATCCTTTGGCAACCCTGGCATATCACCCTCTGTCACTGTGAATAGGAACCCAAATCTAAACAAAGTCTAGGTATATAAATTTAGTTTTATTTTCAAATTCAAGTTAATTGCTTTTCTTTTTGGTAAATAAACTTTATTTTGCCTACCTGTGTGAGTGTGTGCACATTTGTGCACACATCTGTGTCAAAGGGCACTGTGTGTCCCTGTGAAGGACCAAGCATGACTTCAGGAATCATCCTGGATTGCTTCTACCTCCCTTTTGCTTCTCTCTGGGATTTTCTGCCTGGTATTTTTACATAGGACCTGGGATCCAAACTCAGGATCTTCTGCTTGTGAGGCAAACTGAGCCATCTCTCCAGCCCATTAATTGCTTTTCTTTTTTTTAATATTATTATTATTTTTATTATTATTTCCGTTCATACAAACATTTTTATTTTTTATTTCCACTCATACAAACTTAACAGGTACACCGGTTCCCTTCCTCCCTCCAACCCCCCCTCCTTCTCCATCCCCCAGGGCCTCCCCCTCCCCTCCCTGGAGCATCCTTTAATGTGCGTGCCAAACTCTCCTCTGGGTCTTCCTCTCTGATGAGGTGCAAGGACCCAGGGGCATTTCCCAGAACTCTTTCCTGTGTTCCCCTTAAGTTTAGGAACACTACTGTGACTGTCAGTCACTAGCCTCCAAGGATCCTAGTGCCTTTAGTCCATGCTAGACTTTGTGGGGTCAGTAATGTGTTGGACATTGCACAGGTCATGCAAAGTTCTTGAAGTGCTACACACAGTTTCAATTTGAACGTGTTCTTTCCATATTTAATTCTCTTTCAGTGATACCATGTTTTCAGCACAAAGTAAATCCCATGTTTACATTACACTGCACAAAAATACTATTTACATCATTTGCACCAAGGCCTGGAAATGAGAATTTCCAATCTTTTTTACTTCCCTCTATTCACTGCTCAAGGACAATACTCTTCTTAATTAAGATTTTAGTTTGAGATATTGTAGGTTGCAGTTGTCTGAATTGTTGTCAATATGCCTCAGAATGCTGAGATTTCTGTTCAGAATGTGGACTGCTCTCTCATCATTTATACTGCTAGACATAATTTCTACTGTTTTAAGGAAGTCATACTTTCTTAGATCTAGGCACCTTTACCAGTTAAAATTGGCATTTCTTTAAGTCTGTCTCTTTGTTGCTTTCTTAGCATTTTGCAGGATGGAAGAAAAGCTACCAAGTACAACTAGTTCAGTGTTAATGAACATCTTTGAATATGTTATGGATCTTTGCATCCATGATATGCCTCACAAGAAAAGAGAAGATTATATGCAAATCCACTTTAATTTTGGTGTGCTCCTTCCTAGTACTGGCATTTTCCCTGTTGGAGAATTCATTCCTTTGGACTTGAAGATTTAATTTTACTAAAATTCAAATACTCTGAGGAAATAGATGACAACAAGATTTATCTTCATTTGATAATTTAACCAATTTGAGTTACAAGTTTTTGTAAGTCTGTAGGAATGAAACTAGATATTGTGGGCCCTGGCAATATAGTTTAGAGGAGGACTTCTAAGAAAAGGATATTTTCCTTTAAAGAATTAGGTAATACGTTTTGTGAGGAGCCTCAGCAATAAGTTAAGGGTGTTAAAACAGTGTAAGCTTCATGATTAACCCACCTCTGGTTCATCCGAAGCATGTGATTATTTTTCAGTGTAGTTCTCAAAACCCACTTCTTAAGATTCCATTTTAATAGATTTGAATAGGAGCATTGGATTCTTAAAGGTCAGGTAAGTCTGAAGTATATAGCCCCATTTTGTAGGTTTATTAACAAATGCTCATTCAGTCTGTCTTAAAGAATATCAATAAAATTTATCTCAGGATGATACTCACAGAAGTCTCAAGGTGAGACAGAAACTCAAAGAAGAAATAATTCTCAGGAGAGGAGACACATAAGATCAATGGGCAGAGTAGAAGGATTTCAGTGAGATCTCTTCCATTTCCCAGTTCCTGAAACTTAATTTTATACAAGAATGTAAATAGACACTGGGAATCAGGTTGTAAGATAGGGTGAAGCACTTGTGATTAGTGGAAAGAAAGATAGGAAAATGAGAGTCCTAGCTTCCAGTGCATGCTCAGTGAAGGAATCCGTGACATCAGGAGAAATCAGCTTCTGTAGAATTCCTCAAATAGTGTGAAATCCTTTTGTCAGGGTGGCATCCTAACTGTCACTTTCCTCCACAAGACACTCTGCATCACCCCTTCCTTATTATTAAAATGGTCCCACCAGTCTTACTGTCTTGGAAACTCATGTACAGGAAATCAGAACAAAAGTAAATAGATGCCTGATAAAAGGAGCATGGTTTTGCCCTTCAAAGGGTAGTTCAAGGGCAAAAAGTTTCAGATATTTAGTGTGAACAAGTTCTGCATATCTTACATGTAGCATACAGTGTATTATATATTTAATTTGATGAGCATGGACCTATGTTAAATACTTGCACCAACAAGAACCCCCCCAACAAGCAAAAACTCCACGATAACAATTATATTAAAAACAGTAGAAGGAAACTGTGAGAGGTGATGGCTACATTTTGTAAGCTCTTTTTTATTCTTTTAGAATTTCATATGTGAGGAAAGTGAATGTATGATATTTTCACACCTTAATCCCAAATTTAATACACCTTCCTTTTCCCATTACAACCCTTCTTCTTTCTTATCATCTCCCTCCCATTCTCATGTCTTTTCACATGTGTGACCCACTGAGTTCCACCTGGGTTGCCCTTGATGGCATATGCCTGAGTTCTTGCTGGAACATGAATGGCATATCAGTGGGGAATCTACTGAGGAAAGCAACCCCCCAATTAGCATTAATCCTCACCTGTATGTCAGGGAGGATTGGGGCCTTTTGAGATCTTCCCCTTCCATTAGGAAAGCTTAATAAGACAAATCTTCTGCAGGTCATATGGAAATTCACATAACTGCAACAAATTCATGGACTCAACCGTATTGGCATGTCCAGAAGTTAATGTCTGATCATACTCCTGCCCCCTTCCAACTCTTACAGTCTTACCACCCCCTCTTCCATAATGATCACTTAACCTAGGGGTGGGTGGGGGATTAATTAGATACCCTATTTAAAGCACGGCAGTCCATAGCCAATTATTTTGTTCATGTTATTTTGTTCAGATATGATTTTTCTGAAATAAACATCTTCCATTTCAAAAAAAGTTTCTAGGTTGAGTGTCGAGTACTCCTCCATATGTGGGTATAATGACAAATTTTAAAAGACAGATATAGTATTTTTATAGCTAAAATTTAATAGTTTGCACCCCAGGGCCCATATATTCTTATCCTGGTTTCAGCACCAAGACAGTTATCTTTGCTGAAAAGTGTGTCTTAATAATAATCAGAATACTATTGGTTCCCCCTTGACATTCACGTGACTATTATACCTCTTTCCAGGGTGGTTGCTATTGCAACTTGCAACTTTAATGAATTGATGAGACTACTGATTGTTTTTCTCCTCCAGCAGCTTACATGGTACTTTCTGGTACCATTAAAGCTGTCCAACAAGGAAGAAACTTTCAGATCAGTTCCAGCTGTTTTTTTTTTTTTGTTTCCTATTTGTGTCCTGTAATCAATGTGTATTGTGTCTTCAGCAAAGGTATTACTCTCAGTTTCTGGATCTCATCCTAGAACAATGGATAAAAACTTATGCTGTTTTGAAGGACTTTGAGATTCTCTGACCAGTAACTTATTAAGAGGTATCAAATACTTGGTACTTGGAAATTTGTTTAATTGTCTGTGGATTCTGGTTGGAACATCCTAGGATATTTTCTGTTTTGCCATGTATTCCTCTGTCTATCTTACCCTGTATAGGGTATGTCTGTTATTATTTTTTAAACAAAAATGTTTTTGATATAGTAAGCATATAAGAAGTTTCTTTCTGGTTTTGTATTACAACCTTAATATTGTTTGTTACTCCCTTATCCCTTCTTGTACTCTATATACCCTCATCTCCTCCCTTAAGCATTCCCCTAATTATTCTCATTTTCATCTGTAGTCTTTTATGTTTATGAATACAATTATAGCTTTGACTATGGAGTTGGTTTCATGGGTATTTATGTATGCACCAACTCATTGAGATATGAACATTAAATATGCCAGTCATTTATCAATAGTGGTATTTAAAATAGGAAGCCAAATATTAACTCATTGATTATTTCCTCTCTCTCTCCTTGCCTTTTTTCCTCCCTCCATTCCTCTCTCCCTTTCTTCTTTCCTTTCTTACTTCCTGTGGACTTTTCACCCTTGTTTAACCAGACCAATATGTTTTCTATTCAAGCTTTTTAACTGTTTAGACTGGGCTTGCCCACATTATGGACGGCATTCTGAAATGTTTAAATGTTAATCTGATCCAGAAACACCCTGCAGGATGTGAGATTGATCTGATTGTAACATCTGTCATCCCATGTGTCTCCAAGGAGATTTGGGTAGCTAGGTAGATGTCCCATTCATCCTTTGCTGTTCCATGTGTCCATCCTGAAACTGGGTACTGATTGTCTCAGATAGATTTGCACTATTCTTCGGTCAAGTGTATACAAGTAATGTGTTTTTGCTGCTAGTCCTTTCATGCAAACACTCAAAAACACCTCTTAGACCACTCATAAAATTCAAACCTGGACTTTCCTTTTTTCTACCACAGAGCATCAGCTCCAAGTGAAACAATGGGTCTCCAAGTGTATCCACTGGTTCTACATGCCTGACATAAACATACAGAAGCTTATTTTTTTTCAGTTCGTAGCAATCTAGTCCTGTTTGGAGCATTAGATATCACCCAGCTAATGTAAATCATAAATTCTTGAGTGATTTCTACCCTTGAGATAAATATGTTGAGCATGCTTCATATCGGTCAGTGCTATTGCTTTCTACCAGTCTGTCCTAATTCTTGTTTCTTTTTACGTAAATATGATTTATTATCCCTATCAATACAATATTGCTTCTTGTTCACATTTTTGTGTACTTCATTATGTATACTCTTATTTGGGTACTTCTGAAACTATTTTTTTCACCTGTACTTCTTTTCCTCACTTTAACATTAATTTATAGGCTATTTGCTAACAGGGGTTGTGTCATACATTTCTGCGTCTCTCATTGCATCTTGCAGTGAGATTTGCTCAGAGTAGACACTCAAATGTATTGACTGAAATTAATTGAAATGTATTTGTGGAACTCTAAAATCATGCTGAATGCTGAATGGTGCCTCCTTGAAACAAACTGGAAGATAAACTTTTCATAAACCTTAGCCTGATAACTAGAATGCTGGCATTTTAAATCTTGATCCTTACGTTCTTTCAGCTCCTCCTAGTGGGAAGGTAGCAAAATATCTTGTATTATCTACACGTTATTGCCAGAAACAACAGGAATGACTGTGGAACTGCATAGAAACCCCTTTTTAAAAGCTTTACTCGCTAATTTTGTAAGAGGATGTTATGTAACCTCAAAAAAGGTATGGGACTCACAGTCCTCCTGTTTAAACCTCCTTAATGCTGGAATTACAGGAGTGTGCTACTATGCCCAGGATATCTATCTAAATGTTTCTATTTTTGCCTCTTTTTTTTACAAAAAAAAAAAAAGCTTTATAGTTGAGTCTTGTTTCTAAAAATTCTTTTCACACTAAAGCATGGATTATTTTCAGAGGATATTTAATAAGGACATACCTTGGTTGCATTAAGCCAGCGAAATATCTGGTCAATTTTCAGAACTTGACTTGGTGAGCACCAAACATTTTTCTGTGTCTTTTTGAGCTCTGTGTGCAAATACAGAACAGCAGGTTGACAGTCCAATTGCTGTGTCATGTCACAGATCCCATGTGTCTCCCCCGCCTCCTTATCTGTCCCCCATAGACCCCTGAAATGCCTTCTACTTTGGTCCTGCTGGTTTTAGTCTTTTTGACTGATTCATGCTGTTTAGAACCCCCTTAAGCTTATGCTTATGGTATTCTATACTTCAGATAAAAGACAATGTTTTGATTTTTACATTTCTCCATAGAAATCATAGCCTTTTTGCTTTAATCCTAATGTTTTGAGGGGATGTGAGGGTATTATGTATGCATGTTTAATGATCTGTGCTCCTAGGGTTTGGAATTTATTCTTAACTGAACCACATCTTTTCACTCACTGAATTTTGCAATTATTAAAGGCAAAGTAATAAACTTTTGCCTTGCCTGTTTTTAAGAGGTTCACTGCCATTTCTTTTAATCAACTGATGGACAATACTGCACATTCCCTAGGACCAGAGTATCCAGAGTAAAAATCTTCAAGAGGAAAAAAAATCTTTCTTCTTTGCCATGTGGAAAATAATTAACTATTTGACCAGTGATCCATATGGAAAATATGACGCTCCTTATTTTTTTCTGAGGTTATGCATAACTCTTGCTATCCAGCTTTATAAACTGTGGAATAGGATTTCTGAAGACAAAATCTGAAAGTGAACGTTATAACATGAATCAGTCCCAGCTACAAATTTGATATAGTGTTTGCTGGAATTGACAGCAAAAGGCAACATTAATCCATATACTACTGCAGTAGTGGTTCCATTTCATCCCTTTGCAGTGACGTGACTTGGAATATATTTGTGTTTTCACTTTATTTCCGTGCCCTTGAGCAGACAGTATGGTACTTTTTGAGACATTATATAGGTTCACAGTGATACAGTTTGCACAAGTTCAGTACTACTCATTAGAGAAGCAGTTCTTTGTTAGGACTGATCTAAAACATTAAATACTATTGGAAGGTAAAGATTTACAGTGTTCGGTTGGCATAGTTGACTACAATGCCTGTTTTCCCTTCCGTAGTTACATTTTTTCCCTGTCAGGATCTGTTTTGTGATCTTGTACAAGTTATATGATTGCATTTTCTACTCTTAATTATGTGGGACTTGATTTTACATTGCTAAATTTACCTTGGACTTAAATATGTATTCTCCTCTTCATCTAATCTAGTGATTTCATATCTGATTACCATGAGATAATTAGAGATTAAAGTTCTAGGGAATGCAGTCAACAGTTTAAACACTTTGTTGCAGATTATTATATGGACATATATACTAGAAAAGAACAATACAAATTGAAAGTAATTCATTTTTAGGGCAAACAAACAAAAAGAAACACCCTGCGTGACTAAATTTCTTCAAACCCAAAGAGTAATGTGTGTGATCTGTGAAAATGATCTGGGGGTGAAGGATACATATAAACCATGTATCTGTGCTAGACACACATTATTTACCCCACTCCTCATGTATGATTGATACTGGATATTTTTCTAAAATATATACTTGAGTAGTAATTTCAACAAAGAATACACATATACACTATTATTGGAAAGTGTTAAAGAAAAAATAAGTTCCAAACAAATCACTCAACATTTTGCCAAATTGTGTTTGCAAGATGGATTTGTTTTTTCATATGTGGAGAAACTTCCAAGCTCACCTTAGTTAGTACGTATAAGACAATGCAAACCTGCTAGCTTGGATACTTACTCCATTTTTTGACCTGTGACAAATTAGAGTCTTTTCCTACTTTACAGCTGTCTATAGGACACAGTCTATAGGTAACAGAGGAAATTATAGACTTAAAAAGTAGTACATGGAAGCAAATAATCAATATGCAATGGCTCACAGGGTTCTTCTCATGCTTGTGTGGATGGATATTTTGTGGTGGGGGTAGGGAGAGTGATGAAACCCTTAGGTATAGACATTAAGGAGTTACCAGCTATGTTGGTTAATCTGGGTTGTCATCTTGATGAAATCTAAAATTACCTGTTGGATGCCTCTGGGCATCCTTGTCTGATATTATCTTGATCATGCTAATTAAGATGGGAAAACCAATCCGTTGTGGGTGGTACCATTCTTTTTTTTATTTTAATACATTTTTATTATTATTTCAGCTCATCCAAACTTAATAGGTACACTGGTTCCCTCCCTCCCTCTTCCTCCCCTCCGAAGCCCCTGCTCTCCCTCCCCTCACCCCTCCCGCCCCATCCCCCCATGCCTCCCGCCCCAATTCCCAGAGTCCTTTCTTGTGCATGCCTGACTCTCCTCTGGGCCCTCCTCTACGATGACGTACAAGGACCCAGTGGCATTTCCCTGAACCCTTTCCTGTGTTCCCCTTAAGCATAAGAACACTGCTGTGGCTGTCAATCCCTTGCCTCCAAGGATCTTGGTGCCTTTAGCAGATGCTAGACTTTGTGAGGTCAATAGTGTGTTGGACAGTGCGCCGGGCATGCAATGTCCAATTATGATTGCTTGGGCCCTACCGCAAATGTCCCTCAGGTTCAGGATAGGGAGAGATTAGTCTGGCCTAGTTCTAGGTGGTTGATATAGAGTCTCTGAAGTTCTGGATAGTGGTTTGTTGATTTTCTTTTGCAGTTTTGTTGCTCCTGCAATGCCCTTCACTCCATCGTGATGGGCACTGGGCTGGTACCATTCCTATACAGGGTTCCTGGTCTGAATAAAAAGGAAAAAAGGATTTCTCCCTTTGAGAAATTGTGATGTAATATGGCCAGGCCTCATAAGATCCTGTTGACAGTAACCTGGAATTGTAAGGTGGAGTTATGAACCAAATATATCCTTTGCCTCTTCAATTGTTCTTGTCAGGATATTTTATTGCATCAATAGGAAAAGAAATTAAGACAGAAATTGGTATCTAGAAGTGTGGCCATTGCAGACCTACTCTGGCTTTTAGGGTTTTGGAACAGTTTTATGGAGTAAATGTGAAAGTGTTTGGATTTTTGGACTGGAAAAGCCATTCAATATAGGGAACAGCTTAATTGGCCATTCTGGTGGGGGTTTACAAGACTAGAATGTTGAGTAAATCATAAACAGCTGAGTCTTAATTCATTAGCTTTGGAAGTGAACAAAGACTATCAGAAACTAGGCTAAGAGCCAGTTCTATAATAATTTGGTCAATAATATGGCTTCATTCTGCCCATGTCCTGAAAAACTGAATGAAGTAGAATTTGCAAGTGTTGAATTTGTTTGAGAGGAAATCTGAAGACAGATCATTCAGGCTGGTATTGAGGAAACAGTTGTACTAAAGTGATGAGTACCACTTAAAAAATTCTCTGGTACTGTACCAGGATGATAGGAAAGTTATCCTCATGGGAAACCCTATTTCTTGGAGGTTTAATTTTATGAATATTCAGATTTATTTAAAGGAAGAAAACCAAACTGAAAGGTTCCTTGCTCCTCAAAACTGTTTTCCTAAGAAAGTATTTCCATATGGACAGCATAAAGACACAGGTGTAACTGTCATCCAAAGGTGTCATAGTTAGGCACAGGTGTCAACTGGACTGTTAAGGGTTTGAGCTCTAGGCACATTTGTGGAGAATGTGTGGTTGGATTAATCCCAGAGCAAACCTGAAGGAGATTGTCTAGCTGATGGTCCAGTCTATGGTGGGTGAGATTAAGCCCTGGAATAAATCATGGAGAGTTGGTTGAGAGGGTGGAATCCTTTTGTACACTTGGCCAGACATGCTAGTTTGGCAAGTAAGGATTGTCCCTCTCTCAGCTGTTGTATAGAGATGGTGTGGCCAGCTCCCTCAGCCTTGGTGTTGGTGCATCCTCTCCTGTCAAGCTGGACTGAGAACTGTAACCAGATAATCTTAAGAGACAATAAACCCCTTATTCCTTTAAACTGTTTGATGGTCATTTTTCAGCAACCATGCAGGTGTACTGCAACCAAGGGAAACAGTTATTTCAAAATGGCAACGAAATGTGGCAATGTCATGTAGGTAATATTAATTTTGAAGGCAAGGAAGCAAGATTGAGAGGATCATGGAAATCAGTTGAGGCTTGATACTTCATGACAGGGTCAGAGTCTGTACAGAGAATCCCTGAGATGTCACTGGGTGAACATGTGAGAGTGAACCTTAAAGTTGCAGTGGAGACTCTAGGATATTGGAGTTTTCAAGTCTATGAGATGTATGCTGAGCAAAGCTATAGGCATGGAGTAAAAGAGACCCAAGAGAAAGTCTTTATTTTTGTGCTATTGACAGCAGAGCTGCCGGTGGGTTACTTAAGGCTTTTGAGTTCCACTTGATATTTTGAGCTCCAGAGGTTTGAGAAGACTTGCGGGATGTCATGGCTTGAAATGTGTTCCCCACAGGCTCCTATGTTTGGGAAGATCATGGCACTTTTAGGAGGTAGAACTTGCTGAAAGAAACCAGTCACAGTGGGTGGTCCTTACAGTGGATTAATCCCACTCTACTTCAGGGAGAGGTCTGCTCTTGCAGCTGGCAGTCTTGCAACTTTCAGCCTCCCAGAGAAGGTGAGTTAAACTGCCTCCAGCTTCTGCTGCCAGCCATGCTGCTTCCACCATGAAAGACTGTATCTCCCTCCTAGAACTATAAGCTAAATAAATCTTTCTTTCTCCCTTAAGTTACTTGACTTTGCTAGCATTTGCTAAAGGCACCAAGATCCTTAGAGGTAAGGGATTGACAGCCAAAGTAGTGTTCCTATGCTTAAGGGGAACACAGGAAAGGATTCAGGGAAATGCCACTGGGTCCTTGTATGTCATCGGAGAGGAGAGCCCAGAGGAGAGACTGGCATGCACATTAAAGGATTCTCCGGGGATTGGGGAGGGAGGTACTGGGGGATGGGGAGAGAGGGGTAAGGAGAGGGGGAGCAGGGGGGTCGGGAGGAGGAGGAGGGAGGGAGGGAACCGGTGTACCTACTAAGTTTGTATGAGCGGAAATAATTATAAAAAATGTTTAAAAAAAGTTACTTGACTTTGGGTATTGTCACACAGCAACAGAGAAAAATAACTAGGACACAGGATTTTGGCATTTATCATGCAGAATTTTGACTTGTTCTGGTTTAATCATTTCCTGTTATGGCCTGTTTCTTCCATTTAAAAATAGGAGTATTTATTCTGTGTAATTATATTTTGAAAGTATTCATATTTTTTTGATTTTACAGAGGTTCACAGCTTTACTTTTTTTCTCCTTAGTGCATATAACTATGTGGAATGCAATGTGTGTATGTATTTCTCTTTCTCTCTCTCTCGTGTGTGTGTGTGTGTGTGTGTGTGTGCACGCATGTTCATCTTTATTGCATGTAAGCACTGCTAAAGCACAAATCTTATAAAGTCAGGTGCTTTTTTTGCTACATTCACTGTTATGACTTGAACTCATTTAGTGACAAAATTGTTGAAAGTAGAGAATGAAGTATAAAAAGGAAGAGACTACAGGAAACATTGGTTCTAGGTCCTGGAGATTCTTTCACTTTCGAAAGAGGACCAAAATGTTTCAGTTCTTTTTCATTAAAATGGAGGTGATTTAGGAGTCACATGTATTGTCTCCTCTTGAATGGAGATGGATACAATTAAATACAGTTGTCTGCTGATAGATGGAAGGGGCCTCAATTAGCAAGAATGAGAAAGGGCATACTAAATCAGCAGGGATGCTAAAGAGCTTATTGATATGTTTGTTTTAATTATATCCTGATAAGCAATATAGAATTAAGAGTGTGGATCATAGGGAGCATGGGGATGGCCTTGGAAGTGGGCTGGGTTGAAAGAGTGTGATATATGTAATTCATTTTGTTTGTAAGAAGAACAGGGTCTTTAAATTGATTGGTTTTTGCTTTTTTGTTTGTTTTGAATTGTGTTTTTGTCAGGATTATAGATATTAACAATCTTATTTTAATCTTGGAACATAATGCCTTTATTGAATAGGTACAAAATTACATGTAGATTAGAGAGAATGTTCTAATTCTCTTTACTACAATAGGATAAATATTATTAACCATATTTTTGTCCATTCCAATATAAACCATAGAGATTTTTCAGTGGTTACAACATAGATAAATAACAACTTATTGTGGTAATGGATATGCTAATTACCATTATTTGATCATTTTAATGGATATTCATATATTGAAATATGATATGTGTTAGTTTCTCAATAACATTGAACTCTTCTGCTACCAGATATTTTAGTTTTGTCTTATCCTCATTAAATGAATGCAGAATCAAAACAACTCTGGGAAACAGGAATTTGTTCCAGATTAGTATTCTCAGTTATAGCCAAAAAACATGGCAAGGGAATTTATACCAACATTAGGAACCCAGGGAACTGGCTATACCAAGTTTCAAGAATTTGTAGCAGAAACAAACACTTTCTCTCTTTCCAGCATTCTTTTATTTCAAAGTTCTGAACACATCTATCTCAACCCCCCCTCAAGGCTTCTCTTCAGAAACAGGGAAAGAGAATTCTTAGAATCCTTAGGGGGAGTGTCATGTATCAGGTCCATTAGGTTGGTGTCACATGGTCTTGCTAAACTTCAGAGGAAGCTGGACATTGTTCTAATATTTATGAGCAATCCGGTAGAATCTCCCCAGCAAGCAAGTATTGTTCTCATAGTCTGCACAGCAAAGCTGAGGGATCAGAGGTCATATCATTCAGTTTTCTCTGGATCTTCAAGTCAGTGCCTCAGCTATTCTGTTGGTAAATCTGTAGCTCTCTTCATTTGTTCCACCTGCCTACTAGGGCCACACAATGTAGACTGAGTCTCCCCATACCAATTCGATGCTCTTCCACAGGCTAGTTCAGGGATTTCCTTAAGTAAGTTTATTCACAGATGTGCTCAAAGGAGTGGGCCTTCAATTGTCAAATTGATATCTTTAGTTAATTGCCATCTGGTGTATCCCATAAATATATATAATTAACATGAACTGACTTAGAGTAAAATAATAACCATGACAAAAATCGTAATAAAAGAACTCACAGGCTTATGATAATTTTTGTTCTTGAAATGATGGTTTAAATGAGAATTTATGTTAAATATGATTTTCCTGATTAAAACTGAGGTCTGGGTAATAAAAGTTCTGTCTTTGAGTTTTTGAACATATCAGATATCATAGAATATTACAAACATGCAAATAATAAATAGTTTAAAACTGTATTGATTTGTAAAAACCATGTTGAAGTTTATTCATCATGATGATACAGAAAATTGTGTTTAGTAATAATTATTGTTAACTTTCTTTTCATAATTCCTTTATTTTTATGACAAACCAAACTAGACTTTAATTTTTTTTTATTTATTCAGTTGTGCGTGTGTGCGTATGTATGTGTGAGCGCGCGCGTCTGTGTGTGTGGAACCACGGACGAATTCGGGAACCACCATGGACGCCTCCACTTCCTTTGCCCTGGGATTCACAGGCTCTGCCCTACCAGGACCAGAAACGCAGGCCGCCCCCGCTTCCGCCTGGCGTCTATACGTGGGATCTGGGATCCGAACTCAGGACCTTCCACCTGCAAGGCGGAGGCTTAACCCCTGAGCCACCTCTCCAGCCCAGTCTTTCATTTTTTTGCTAGTATAGTATTAGATACTTGTCTCATTGCTGTGAGAAAGTATCTGACAAAAGCAACTTAAGGAAGGATTTGAGGGGTTCAGTACATTATGTTGGAGAAGTCATGGTGGCAGGAACCTGAAGTACATGGTCAAATTACATCTCCAGTTAGGAAACAGAGAATAATAAATGCCAATGTTCAGCTTTCTTTCTCCATTTTTATGCAGTCTGGAACTCCAGCACATGGAATGGTGTCACCCACATTCAGAGAATGTCTTTCTACCTCAATTTGCTCAATCTAGACAATCTCACAAACATATCCAATTTAAACAGTTTCTCACAGGCAAATTCCCAGAGGTTTGTCTTCTAGGAAAGTTTAGATTAGATTTTCTATTTGGAGTAAGTTTTCATAGAAATTTTGAAGGAGTATTCTAGGAAGTACCAAATTTCATGTGATAATATATAATGGCCATAACAGTGTCTGGGTTTTTGCTGGTGCGAATTTCCACATGCAAATAATTTCTTGCCTATCCTGGTGCTTTCAAATAGAAAAACTAGGTTGGACTGACATCTGATCACTGCCAGCAGTTTCATCCATGTAATGATACTTTTCAAGGGAAGGTCTTATGAATATTTGTTCACACTAAAGTTTTCACCCTTTGATTTCTTACCATGTTCTTGCTTCGCATTGTTAGAAGCCTCAGTCTTGGTTTAACCACAGTTAAGAAGGTATATAAAGCTGAATTTGGTCTCAAAGAAAAGAAAAGAAAAAGTTTACAAAGCAAAATTAAAAAAAATTTTTCCATCCCAAGTGTAAGTTCAACAGGATTTCATTTAATGGCAGATTCCAACTGCCAATAAAGGGCTATTTTTGCCTTTCTGACATTGTATTGCAGTTTGAGTATAATAGCACAATACTTTTTTTCATAACAAATATGCTGACTTTTAAATTCATGAGAAGTTCCTTAATAGTAATAGTATTGGATTAGGATAAACATTTAAAATGACTGATATTACCTGTAGTTTTAGTATTTTTAAAACTTATTAAATCAATTTCTAAACCAGTTTAGCAGCTAAGAAAATCAATAAAATCAGTCCCATTATTTTATATTAATAGCAAGGTAAGCCTCTTCACTTTTGTCTCTTACAAGCATATTGTTCTTTTATAATTATCATTATTTTAATAATCAATAAGCATAAACCAATTATTAGGTTCTAGTTACATTATGGTGACTGTGCCTATGACATATAAACTAACAAGGACAGAGATGACAGAAGCTTTCCTAGAAGCAGATGGACAAGTACTTCTAGATTTCAAGAAAAAAAATTGTGCATTGTTTGTTTCTCTATCATTTACATCTAGCATAGTGACTGTTGTACAGTTCATATTCAGTCATTATCTGATTAATAAATTTGTCAGTGGCCCATTACCTTCAAAATTACAAATGAATGTGGGAACAGAGGGTTGATCATCAGAGATTAATACATAATTTGAGAACTGTTAACATAATGTCAACAAAGAGATGATTTTGTTTATAAGAACATTGGTTTTCACAAAGTAGGAGTTGGCTAGCTCTATGTGCTTTGGAATATCAGAAAAGATACCCAGTGATATGTCCTTCCCTTCAGGTAAGATGTGATATGACTTCTAAAACACATTCTTGCTGACTCAACCAATACATGTTCCTTTTTTCTTTCTCTTTTCAACAGAATCCAAATTTTGTCCATATATAAGTACTCCATGATAAGAATGACCCCATTGATTTCTGTGGTAGTGTGTATTAAGGGATTTTAGTTATTGCAAGCTATATCTTTCTTATAAAAGATTGGTTATTGTAATAAATTCAAGACTCAATTTTGAAGAGGATTCTGGAAATCTTACTTCATTCATCTCCATGACCTGTTGCTGACATCATTCACAGGCATGATGGCATGTGCACTTACAGAAAAGAGTGAAACCAGGAACTACAGAGGAGAAGAGATAGGAACTTGACATACTCTACCAGTTTCTGACATATCTGTGGATATCTTAGTATGTGAAATTAAAGACATACTACTTTTAAGATCTTAACATGCAGAATTTTCCAGTACAGCCATAGATGGTGTAACTAATTGTTTCTGAATTTAGCTTAAGTTGCAGTATCCATACTTCTCTGACAGATAATTGTAGAATGGTCATGACGAACCTATGGTCAGTTTCTGGGTGGGCAATGTCCTATGGGTTTGTTGGGAACTTCGTGTTGCAAAGAGCAGCAACAATCTCAGTTTTTCTCAGGCAATGAGGCTATTGGAAAGATACATCATAAACTAAGGAAGCACAAGAAACCATTTCAGCACTTGAACAATTTGTCCTCACAAATAGTTGAAGACATCATATTTAGGATACTATAAGCCTTGAATGCACTAAAAGCAACCCTAACTGTAAATAATTATTTTGATTAAGATTATGCCTTCTGCTATTCTTATTTTTATATAATGATTCTATTTCTATTGTCGATAAATCCACTTCATGGGTTTCCACTGCCGTTTAGAGTCTATATTTTCTTCAGGAGTCTTTCAACTTCTATTCCTGATCTATTATTTCTCAGCACATCTCATGGTGTTTGGTGTTTCAAGTCCTCAGGTAAGGCAATGGCTTCATTTCATCTGTGAACCATGAAAATCTTTAATATGGCATCATAATTCATATCAAAGCCCTCCAGATGGGTCATACTTTCTTGGCTTGTTAGTGTTAGGCTGATTTTAATTTCTATGTAGGACCAACTACCTTCTTGAATCTATAGGTCTATGCTATAGTTGTCCATGACAAATGTTATGGCTGCATTTCGATGTCAACTTGACAGTTGCAGACTGGGAGCAGCTATGGAAGGTTAAGGGTTAGAATGGCCCCTGACCAAGCCTGTAGATACTTGACTGATTACTGTGGAGAACCCGGCCCATAATGAGTGATACTTTCCAGTGGTTGACCGGATAATAAGAGGTGAAAGAAGGAGGGACTTGCCCTTCCCTGATCCGGTGTCAACTTGCTGTGGAGTCCACTCTGTGTGCACATTGTTCACCTTGGAGCATCGTGGCCTTCTTGGTTGCTGCTGCTGCTGCCTCCATCCTTGGCTGACTTGGCTTCCTCTTTTCCACCTCGTTGTTGCTGTTCCCTCTGCCTTTGGAGCCTGGTCTCTGGGCCTTGCTGCTTTTCTCTGTTCATCGCTGACGTTGGAGCCCAGCTGTTCTTCACCGACATCAGAACCCAGCATCTTTGACCTTCCAGAGGAGCAAAAGCTTGAGACCTTCTTGGGATCTTTGGGATTTGTGGAACATTCCAGCCAGGAAGGACGCTGCTGCGGGCAGCTACCTTGAAGGACACTATTTTTACTGTGAGTTATTTTTTAATAAACTTGTTTATATGTATATATATATACATATATTACATTCTATAGATTCTGTTTCTTCAGAGAACCCTGATTAATACAATATAGAATGTGGAGAATTGGTCAGAGGAAGTCTTTCAGGCTCTGTTATTCAGAATCAGTGTGCAGCAGATGCTTCAGCAATCAGTGTCACAGTTTATTTAAGATATTAGAACAGAAAACATTTCATTTTTCCTGCCCTTGAAATTTCTTGATGATATATTCACCCTTAATACAATAATATGATTTTGTCTTTCTCTTATGCTTCTTTTATGTACTTTTCATGAGTCTACTTACCTAAATACCACAAATATGTATCAATTAGGTTTTCTCCCATTTTTCTACTTTGATCATGATCAACTCTATTTACTTGGGCAAAACATGGCAAAGGAAGAATTGTGGCCTATGTCTGGGTAACTTAAATGTGCACTAGTATGTGAACGAAGAACTTACACTCAGTATCTGCTGTATTCTAGGCACTATACCAGGTGCTTTATATGGTAGATTAATAGTATTTAAGTATCTGTCATATTTATTCAGTTAGCAATGAAGAACTGATTAAACTGGTTATTTAAATATTATTATGGTGAAGTATTTTTTCTTCTTTCAATTTGTTTGCAGTGCTAAAATATTAATAAGATTCATTTTCTTTAAAAGCAGTCAAAATATATTTAGAATGATACTGTTAATATTATACTACTTTTAGTCCATTTCTTACAACACTAAATTTTTAATTTCTGTTAAAAATAATAAGGGGAGATGAAAAAATAAGTTATCTTAATAGATTTGTTTTCCTTGGTGTCTTCTTTGCCTGTTTAGTTTCTGTTAGCATCCTTGAATATAGCAGGTGTTGAAATGAACACACACTTTCTAGAGAAGTCATATTTTGAACTAGGCCAGCCTAATCTCTCCCCATCCTGAAGCTCAGGGCAATTTACAGAAGAGGGGGCGTTAAGATTGTAAGAGTACAAGGATGGGAGGAGCAAGGATATGCAAGATACTCCACACAAGTTAGGGCTGAAGCAATCATATTTGGACTTTGCATGCCCTGCACAATGTCCAACACACTATTGACCCCACAAAGTCTAGTGTTTGCTAAAGGCACTAGGATCCTTGGCGGCAAGGGATTGACAGCCACAATAGTGTTCCTATGCTTAAAGGGAACACAGGAAACGGTCTGGGAAATGCCACTGGGTCCTTGCACCTCATCGGAGAGGAGGACCCAGAGGAGAGTTTGTCATGCTCATTAAAGAATGCTCTGGGGATGGAAGGGGGAGGAACTGGGGGATGGGGAGGGAAGGGGGGAGGGGAGGGGGCACAGAGGGGTGGGGGTGGAGGGAGGGAAGGGACCGGTGTACCTGTTAAGTTTTTATGAGTGGAAATAAAAAAAAAAAAGAAAAGTAAAAAAAAAAAAGGAAGTAATTAAAACATCCAATCTTGAAACTTTTAAAAAATGTTTACAGCACTAAAGGTCTGATTTCTAGACATACAAATTGGTTGAAGAAAATTTACATTTAGGAAAAAAGAAAAAACCTCCAATTTTGGAAGGGAAGCAGGTATTTTCATGCTGATTCATAAGACAAAGGAAAAAGGGTAGAAATAAAACCAATTGTAAATAAAGCAGTACTTGTCTCACAACTGTTCTTAAATAAGCACACAATTCATTGACAAACTCACCTCTCACTATTTTTCTTTCTAATTTATCCTGATGTCTATCACTAAGACATAGATATAAGTCTGTAATTGTGTTATTGGTATTGCTTTTCAATTATCTCTCTACGCTGATTACTTTTGTATGAGACAGTTTCTAAAAAGCAATACTGTATTCTTGTGAATATTTGGTCACAGTTTATAACACAGCTAATGTTAACAGTTATTCTCCTTAGCAAAAATAACCATACTTTCAATGTGTTTAAATAGTAAGAAAAGTATCTTAATCAGAGCATATTTCTTGAATACTGATATATTGCTAAAATTTTTCTCTTCCAGATAGAGCAGACAGCCAGTTATCCTAACAATGAATGAAGTTTCTACTGACTATTTTACCATCGGAGAGTAGCTAAGTTCTCTTATGTATTTTTATTGTGCATGGAGGTTTGATTGATTTGTCTGCCACCATATTCATTTTCCTTTTTTATTCTTTTAGAGTTTCATACATGAATACAGTATATTTATATTTTTGCACCTTAATCCCCAATCCCATTCCCTCTCCTTTTTTTTTTTTTGCAATTACAACCCTTCTTCTTCCCTACCATTCTCCCACCTATTTCCACCATATTGAAATACCAAGAATGCTATCATGTATTAATGGAATTCCAAGTACAGATAGTGCCTGACGCCCATGGTTTGATTTATCATTGAGTCATGGTTTGTCCTATAATTTTTCAATGTTATGATTCTGTGAAAGTTGTACCCAATTAGTTGAAACCCTATTTTGAGTTTTGAACTTTTATGTTTTCTTAGATTAGTGATATGTAATATGTAATATGCTCTGGTAATGCTGGGCAACTGACATCTAATTTTACAATTTTATGTGTTGACAACATTTGGGGATATTTGTTTTTGTATTTCATCACAATCATAAAAACATCAATCTGTACATGTGCATGATATATTCAATACCTTATAAAATAGCCTGTGTGTTAGGTTTGCCCAACTATAGATTGATGTAGGTATTTTGAGCATACTTAGGATAAGCTAGACTAAACTATAATATTTGATAGACCAGGTATATTGAATACATTTTTCAACTAATGATATTTTAAGTTTAAAGTGAATTTATGAGGACGTCCCCCCATCATAAATTGAGGATTATCCATAATATGCTGTACCAGAGCTAAAGCTATAAATAACTTCATCACTTCTCATTTGATACATGCTTTATTATCTGATAATAAATGACAAAACCATATATCTATAACTGGCCTTAGGTTTTTCGTCCATATAATGGAGATAGTTACTAAAGGTCTTAGTTGAATTTATATGTGGGATAAGTAATACCAATGTAGCACTAAAAACTGCAAATATGAACATTTTAGGAATTGATACCAATAAACCTTTTAGATAAACACTTGTAATTATAACTTTGGGTGAATATTTCCTGGGTTTGTTCCTTCTTTACATTAGAGTTTGCTGAAATCTTTTCAAAACAACAGCATGTTCATTGACATCTTTAATTCTATTTGACAGAAAGAGTCAAAACCTTTCTTTCATTCAGAGTATTCAGTAACCTTCACCAAATAACCGTTAATTAAGCAATTAAAGTAAATTTAAAGGAAAAAAGAATATTCAAAGGAGAATAGAATTAACTCAAAAGATAGTTTAAAAATAGTTTTATAGCACTTCAGTCATTATTGACCGAAAACTTCCTAGGGGATATTAATAATGCATTTGATAGTTGCCAAGGAAACCTTAACCTTTCCTGAGAATGTCTGCCCTTCTGCATTGTACCTGATTGTCAGAATAACTTCAGCAGCTGATTATAACGAGCTATTCTCAACATCAGACTTTTTCTTGTCAATTTCTTTTTAAAGTATAAGCTCCAGTATTTAGTATGTCTTGCTCTATATCTGTATTTATGTTTTTGATGATTTATCCTTCAAATATGGAGGTTATTTATTAGAATTTTCCCAATCATTTTTCACCAGCATGGAAGATAAATTGCTGTTCATTTTAAGATAAGGAAACCAAAGTACTAAAATGTATCTATTGTGTGAGAATGTTTCTGCTATAAAGCTTGCTGGCTTCCCTTGTTCAGAGTACAAATAAACAAATATCTAACAGTATTTTCAGAGGTTTTATTTTCATGTATAGCCATGAGAAAGGTCTTTGAATTTTTGGGATAAGCACCAAGTAGAGACTCAGGAGACATGACCAAGAATGTGAACATGGTCAATGTAAGTTTTAAAAAATCTATTAAATGGTGATAATATTTTACATCTTATAATGGGGACCCCAAAATTAGGATCCCTAAAGGAAATACCATGTTAAGAATGTTAATGTCTCACCTCAAGTGCCCTGGTGCCAGGAGAAAGACTTAACCTTCTAAGAAAAATACTATCTCCTAGCTTGATTACTGGGGCCTGGAGTTAAATCTCCATATACACATTTTTTCAGCTTTTATTTCACTTTTTCCTATAAAGTGTAACAATGCTCTGGGCAAGTTAGAGAAAACTTTTCTTCCTGGTTTTGATTCAAACTATAAATAAACAGATTCATTTTCTCCTTATATACATACTTCACACACACGTGTTGTGTGCACGCATGCACATGTGTACATGTTTTTCTTAATTCAGGTAAACTTCAGAACCAGAGTCAAACTGGGCCAACTTTTGTGGCTTGTAATTACAAAGACAACTCTCAGATCAAGATTGGGTTATTTAAATCATTTGCTGTATGCAGAGTACATGACTAATAAGTTAAGTACTCAATATCTAGTAGATATTTATTGTTGGGGTCACATACCTTGTTTTCCAAATATCATCTTTAGGATTATTTTGCATAATAATACAGAATTAGGAGAATGATATAACAATATTGAAAGCAAGCAAGAAATTTCAAGGTGTATGACCATCATAGATATCAGAAAATGCTGGCTGGGTATGGAAGGAAAGAAATGACTATTTATTTATTAGAATGTAAGAAGTTATTCAAATGATGTCACATTCCATTATTCTGTGTATGTTATTCTCTACAAGTCCTCACAATGTGATAGGATATGATGTATTATTGTCTGTTCTTGGGTAGCTGAACATGTATTTAAAATAGGGTCAGGAGGGAGTATAACACAGGCTTTGAGAGAAGTTGGCAGAATTAGTTGTCAATATCCTTATGAGAGTTGTCCCTGTCACTTCAAAACACAAAATTTGGCCCAGTTTGACTATGGGTCTGTATGTTTACCTGAATTAAGAGAAAAATACACACACACACACACACACACACACACACACAGACAGACAGAGAGAGAGAGAGAGAGAGAGAGAGAGAGAGAGAGAGAGAGAGAGAATTGACAAGTTGTTTATTTTTACATAGACTCTGTTAGTCCCCTGTTTGAGTTTACACATCAAGTAGTTAAAAACTGGGGAAAAGTTTCCAAGAGTTAGTGTATTTTCTGTTGCTTGTTGTGTTGTGGATCTCAAGCTTTAGGCCGTGATGGTCTGATAGGGCACAGTCTATAATTTCAACTTTCCTGTATATGTGGAGATTCATTTTGTGGCCCAATATGTGATCTATTTTGGAGAAAGTTCCATGTGCTGCTGAGAAAAATGTGTATTCTTTGGTGCGAGGATTAAAAGTTTGATAGAGATCTGTAAGGTCCATTTCTTTAAGGGTTTGGTTAAGTTCCAAAGTGTCTCTGTTAAGCTTTTGACCTGTTTATCTATCCCATGTTGACAGGGTGGTGTTGAAGTTCCCAAGAATTATCGTTTGGGGGTTGATTTCTCGCTTTAGATGCTGTACGGTTTTCTTAATGAATGTGCAGGGCCTGTGTTGGGTGCATATATGTTCAGTATTGTGAAGTCTTCCTGGTGAATTGTACCTGTGACTAAAATGTAGTATCCATCTGTGTCTCTTATGATTTTTTTTTGGTTTGAAGTCCACTTTGTCTGAAAGCATAATGGCTACCCCTGCCTGTTTCCTGGTTCCATTAGCTTGCAAAATTTTGGACCAGCCTTTCATTTTTAGGATGTGCCTATCTTTTGTGGTGAGATGAGTTTCTGAAGGCAGCAGATTGATGGGTTGTGGTTTTTAATCCGAGTTTGTAATCTGTGTCTCTTGATCGGTGAGTTAAGCCCATTGACATTTAATGTTATAATGGAGAAATTATTTTTAATTCTGGACATTTTTTATGTTTAGTGGATTTTGTAAGCATATTGTTTGACATTTATGTTTCGGTGGTATTATACTTCCCTTCTGTCCTCCTGGATACGCTTACTTTTTTCTTCAAGTTTGAGTATCGTTTCTAACATTTTTTTGAAGGCCTGGTTTGGTAGTCATGTATCCCTTCAAGTTGTCTTTGTGATGGAAAACTTTTCTTTCTCCCTCGATCATGACTGATAGTTTTGCCGTGTATATCAGTCTGGGTTGGCATTTTTGCTCATTTAATACTTGAAGTACGTCTCTCCAAGCTCTTCTTGCTTTTACTGTTTCCATTGAGTAGTCATTTGTTATTTTAATAGTGACTTTCTTTTTTTTCTCTTGAAGCTCTCAGCACCTTTTCTTTGTCTTGAATGTGGATTGTTTTGACTATTATTTGCCGTCGCGATTTTCTATTTTGGTCATAACTGTTTGAAGTGCAAAATGCCTCTTGTATTTGGATGGACCTCTCATTCTTTAGTTGAGGGAAGTTTTCATTTATGATTTCCTCAGGTGTGGTATTTTGGGATTCTTGCTCTGGTATTCCATGAATGCGCATGTTAGGCTTCTTCAGGCTAGTTTACCCGGTTCTCAGAGTGTCCCGCGGGCTGGGGCAACTCTCTTTTGAGTTTTGGGTTGAAGATAACTTGTCTTTTAGTTCAATTTTAAACTCTGCCTGAGACTGTTTTAATTGCTCTATACCTATTTTTGTTTCTTGAACTGTTTTTCTCAACTCCTCCAAGTGCCTGTTGTGTTCCTGTTCAAAGTGGTTGATGTGGTTGTTTAACTCTTCTTGGATTTCCTCTTTCATAGTATTAATCATGGTAATGATCATACTCTGAAAGTCGTTATGTTGGGTCTGGCTTTCTTGGGTATTTTCTGTGAATTTGTACTGATTGGAATCCATCATTATGGGGTTAATTCTTTCGGTGGGACATTGGCACTTTGACTTGGGCATTGTTGTTTTGTTTCTTAGGACCTTTCAGTTACTGTGTGTTTTCAACTGAACTGATTTAGTTGGTGTTATTGCACTTGGGCAGTCATTACTAGTGCTTGCCTTGGATTGGGTATGTTTGTCGTTTGTTATTGTTATTTCCTAGATTAGGCTATTAGGCTGTTAGTACATCAGTTAAGTCAGGTTAAGTAGACAGGGAGTGAATATTAGTATGGTAATGCACTTTTACAATTTAGTATCTTGGTGATATGTGAGAGTGAGTGTTGTGCTCCCTGGAGTTGTATGTTTTTGGTGTGACTGTATGGAAAAGTTGATCTACAGTGATTAATACTAGAAAGGAACAGTAAGGTGAAAAAAAGGTTTACTTATCTTTGGGCTGGATGTGAAGAATCTCTCCCATGTGATAGGATGATTGTAGAGGGCTTCAGTTGTATGGCCTTTGTCCCTTAGAGTTTTGATTGAGTATCTTTTGGACTCTATTGAATTCTGAGTAGCAGTGTGTCTTCTGTGGACCACGTGCTTGGGTCCGCGGGGGGGGGGGGGGGGGGGGGGGGGGGCTTGGAGAGGCAGAGGGACCGATGTTGATGGCAGAATTCTTCACCTGGGATCTGGGACTTGGCTTAGTGTCCCACCCAAGCTCCGGGGTTGGAGGAATGTGAGCAAGTCCTTTCTGGCTGGGCAGACAGGTGGGCGGGAGGAAGAAAGCGGCTGGGGCCTGGGGAGTGGCCCAGGCAAAAATCAGAGGCAGCCTGGGTGCTGCTGGGACCCGGGGCCACCTGGGGGGCTGGACGAACTCACCTGGGATGGAGGACTGGGAGCAGCGGTGGAGTTCCAAATGGAAATTCTAAGACACATTTGTACTAGTCACCTTTCTCTTATTTTGACATAATATCTGAAAGGAAGAAAGATTCCCTCTGATTCATTGTTTTGGAGATAATTAGTCCGTGATCAACTGGATCCATTGTTTTGGGCTGAAGCATGGAAGAATATTATGGAACTTGCAATAGAAGATGCTGCTCACCTCATGATAGCCAAGAAGGAAAGAGAGGGAGAGAAAGAGAGGAGGAGGAGAAGAAGAACCAAGGCTCTAAAATATACTACAAATTTATGCTCCACAATGGTCTACTTTCTCCCACAAGGTTCTGCCTTTTGGTAACCAATAATACTCAGCTTTAAGCTCTTCCATAGATTATAAGCCCTCTTATTCAATCACTCCTCAAAGCTATACCCTAGAACATTATTACAACAGAGATAAAATTTTCCAATATATGAGCCTTGAGGGACATGCCATATTTTAGCCATAATACCACTAACCAATAAATTCACATATCTTTCACATTCTTACCACTGTTAAGCTTTGTTCTATTTTCTGTCATTATGAAGTTTATTACTTGGAAACCTCATGTTTCAATGGCATTTACCTTTTCTTATCTAGGTTATTTCATTTTACAAAATGTAGTGTTTTCAAATTTCATCTAGTATAGAATATATTAGGGTATACTTCATCTTAAGGGCTGAATATTTTACTATATGATCATTCCTCATCTGGAATGTTTGGGACCATAAAAATTCTGGATATTTTAAAATGGAATATTTGACTTAGCATAATGAGATTTCTTTCAGATATCATCCAAGTCTCCACATGAAATTCACTTGTTTTCTTAGACAAATAGCCTGAAGGTAATTTTATGCAATATTTTGAATGATTTAGTATATGACACAATGTTTATGTCCACAGTACCATCAAAAAGCAAATATGTTGTTATCTTTGCCACCTACATGGACTGTCTATGATTTGTTTGTCATCGTCATCTTTCCTGATGCAACTGATAAGCAGTCATTTTCTTCATGTGTTCAAGATAACTTAGCAGCTTACTGAATTAGGGAGAATATCTGCATCACAAACAGCAAATAATAGAACTTTTAAGTCTCCATTTATGCTCTAGTAAAAGTCTACTGCATACTGTATTTTATTTTTCTATGTGGGAAAAGATATCAGAACGAATTTAGAGACTAGAACATGGATTTTCTAGAGATGAGGAAGTATTGATTTATGAATTTTTAATATATGTTATCTGGGGTTATCTGCTATTAACAAAGGTAATTATGTATATGTAAATGTCATAAGTACCACTTTGATTCTACAAACTGTCAGTTGTGTGTCCACACTATGCTTGACTCAGTTACATTTGGACACTTCTACTATGATCAAAGAATAACTGTGACCTCATTATTAATATCAAAACCCATCAATATCCACTTCTTCCAGCTCACTGATGGACTCTGATGGCATTACTGTTGGATTGTGAAGGCATATGCTTTCATATTTAAGAGGGTTAGACACCACTGCTTTTCTTATCTGACTGTAAAAGCCTACAAGGGCTGCACTTTGTTTATTGTCATCATTGAACACAGTGCATGCATAATTGAATTGTAGCCACTGTATTTCAAGCATCTGAAACAGCATTTCTGACTTTCTTCTTGGTTAGATTTGTTTTTGAAATTTTCCTTTTATATCTCTTCATTGATCTTAGATATAAGCTTATTCCAATCACATGAATGACAACATGAAGCTACATTTTAAGGAAAGCATATTACAGAAATACTTCTGGATAAGAAATTCAACTGAAGGATGAGCAAAACAGTTATCTAGTTTTACAGTCCTTACCAAAGTACAGCTTTATGACATCAACTAGAAAGAATGTCCCTAGTGGCCCACGTAGTTTTGTCAGCATGATAATGTGCTGATGATAATGTCAATTCTTCAAAAGAAGGGTGCAAGCTTTTGTCAATAATAGCAAGTTTATCATTAAGTATGACTGCTAAGTTAGCATGTCTCAGAAAAGTGATTCAGTCCCTGGTATATTCATTCATATAAAGACTAGTACCTATGTTAGAAGTACTTCTTTGATTTTACCTCATTAGCTCAGCTATGCCTTTATGGGGGCAATAATGCCAAACTAGTGATGTTTCTTTAGTATTATAGGTTTGTTCTGGTATTAAGTTTCATTACCAATGATCTTGAAAAATTCATCAATGACTTGGTTTGTTCCTTTGTTATCAATAAATATTTTATCACCACAAACCTTTAAAAGTTTGATGTCACATCTTTTCTTAAATTTATACAGCAAGTTTTTCGAATACTCATTGTTCCATTCACTTTTCTGTTCATCCTAATAGATCATTGCTTTTTTCATAATTAGTGTACCATTACATGGTATATGTTCACTGCGACCCTGACATATGTACTCTTTTAGTACATGATTGAGAACATCATTTTTAGTTTTATGCAATGATTTACTTTTAACTTTATCTCATTAGTTTTAAGATATAGCTCCATTTTATATTTTGTTTAGATGATTATTTTATTTTTAGGGCATAAAATCATTGTAATTTTAACACCAGAGTCTTCTGTAAGATGTTTCACACATATAATACTGTTCAATTACTCCAACTTGATTTTCTATGCAACAATTAAACATAAATAATTATGAATAATGCCCATGATATATGCAAGTCTTTTTTCATATTTTCAAAGATATTTTTATACTAAAGAACAGAAAATAAGCAAAAATTAAAGCAGAAACCAATACACATGCATCTTGCCCTTATATAAAGATAACAATGGGAATTTGTCCATGTCCAGTTTCATGTTCACGTCATGCCCAATTTCAGAGGGCTTGTGTGGAGTTATTTGGACTTAAATGAAAAAGGTATATCTCAGTGGGAACTTACAGTCTATTTTCCTCTTGGAAATACTGAGTAAATACTGTGTTATGCACCTGTGTTTTGATGAAGAACCCTCGCATGAGATGAAGGGTGGAATTTTCTACTTGTCATACCAGGACTCAAAAAATTGAATTTTGGAGCATTTTAAATTCTGTGTTTTTGGCTGAGTGATATTCAACCTGTACTTTTCCTTTTTTCTATGAATGAACATATTAGGTATTTACCCCTTAAGAATGATAAGGGAAAGAAAGGGAATATATTTCACATAGACAGGCATTTTTTTGTGTCTTTGAATGTCTCCATGAGTGAGGTGCTGTGCACCTGAGAGAGTTAAAGTTTCAACTTGGTGGTTAAAAACTTTGCCTTTAGAAACACCTATGAATACTTATTTATTTAAGGAAAGCCTTTAAACAAGTGTTTAAGAGATTATCTAGTTGATGTGGTAATAACTAGCCCATAGTCAGTGGCACCATTTCCCTTTGCATGTGGATAACTTAGGAAGCTAGCTGAAATTTGGCATGTTGAAAAGCAGAGAAGTATGTTCTGGTCCTTTTCCCTTTCTCAGCTTTTCCTGTATATGTGGTGTGGCCACTTCCCTCGGGTCCTTGATGGTAACTTTATTGCCATGATAATCAACTTAAAGCTAAAACCACAATTTTGAATAAAAATTTCCTTTTTCCCCTAAATTTTTTGGGTCTTGCCTGCATTACAGTTATAGGAAGAGAAACTAAGACACTATCTCCATGTAGATGACGTTGATAAAGAAGGCATAGGCCTGCATCTCCAGCTCTTGAGTAACCAGAGGCTTTTTCTAAATTTTTATAACTTGAATATGAAAAATCCTTAATGACATTTGCGTAAAACAGACTACTCTGGGACATAAGGTGCACGCTCATTTAAAAAAATAGGTAGGAGGAAGATTATCAAAATGAAAGGAGGATCTATAAAATGAAATCATATGATGTAATGCCATCAAGTCAAATGAGCATGTGTATAGTTTTTAATGTGTACAGTTGCATATATGTGTGAAAATATGAATGTTCTACACAAAGAACTTATGTTTTAAAACAATTTCATATCATTTATTTGCTGAAAGTTTTGATAGTTGGAATGGCCTCATACGGAAAAATATTTTAGATTGTATTGAATTTAAACTTTAGTTTCTTTTTTTTTATTTATTTATTTATTTATTTATTTATTTCCGATTATACAAACTTAACAGGTTCACGGGTCCCCTCCCTCCCTTCAGCCCCCCACCCTTCTGCTCCCCCCTCCCTTCCCTACCCTCCCCATCCACCAATGCCTTCCCCCATCCCTGCAGCATCCTTTAATGTGCACGCCAAACTCTCCTCTGGGTCCTCCTCTCCGATGAGGTGCAAGGACCCAGTGGAATTTCCCAAAACCATTTCCTGTGTTCCCCCTAAACATATGCCTTGGAACTTAAAAGAAACTTTACCAGGGACGAAATTAAAATGTCTAACAAATATCTTAAAAAATGCTCCACATCCTTAGCCATCAGGGAAATGAAAATCAAAACTTCCCTGAGATATCATGTCACCCCGGTCAAGATGGCAAAAATCCACTCAAGATGGCAAAAATCCACAATACAAACAACACCAAATGCTGGAGAGGATGTGGAGAGAGGGGAACTCTCCTACATTGCTGGTGGGAATGCAGGCTTATACAACCACTCTGGCAAGCCGTTTGGTGATACTTAAAGAAGTTAAAGATTGAAATGCCATATGACCCAGCTATTCCACTTTTGTGAATAACCCTCCATACAGCAAAAATTCACCTCGATAGCACAAGCACAACCATGTTCATAGCAGCACTGTTCACAATAGCAAAGTCATGGAATCAACCCAAATGTCCAACAGTTGATGAGTGGATAAGGAAAATGTGGCACATTTATACAATGGAATACTACTCAGCCATCAAAAATGATGAATTAAGGCAATTTTCCAGGAAATGGATGGAATTAGAAACAATTATATTGAGTGAAGTATCCCAGACACAGAAAATTAAGCACCGTATGTACTCCCTAATAGGTGGATCCTAGTACCAAACCTACTTAGAGACACACTCAAAGATAAATCTCTGTAATACCTACAAAAATTGCAAAGATTATAAACAGGAGAAAAGGGGAAGGAGGGTCTCACCAGAAACAAGGAGAGAGTGATCATGCTATAGCAGAGATAATAGGCCACCATCAAGGACTGAAAGTAAGTAAAGAGACATCTGGTTAAGCTCACAGACTGTCTTTCCTGGTCACTTGCACCTAATGGGGTATGATCTTACAAGAAAGGGAGGGCACACAGTCTGACAGATAGAAGGTAACCATTTTGCAAATGGGAGACTGACCCCCCTCCCTCACCATGGTCTCCTACTCTTATTCCATCTACCTTCGAATCTACTCTTATAATAAGACTCTATTTTAAGAGCTTTTTATCTCTGGCCGGGGGGGTGACATCCAATACCTATCAGGATGGAGTGAAGGGCATTGCAGGAGCAGCAAAACTGAAAAAAAAAAAACAAACCATAAATCAGAACGTCAGAGACTTTATATCAACCACCTGAAACTAGGCCAGCCTAATCTCTCCCCATCCTGAAGCTCAGGGAAATTTGTGGTAGAGGGGGCAGTAAGATTGTAAGAGCCTAAAGATGGGGAGGAGCAACAATATGCAAGATACTACACACAAGTTAGGGTGGAAGCAATCATAATAGGACTTTGCATGACCTGCGCAATGACCAACACATTATTGACCCCTCAAAGTCTAGCATGGACTAAAGGCACTAGGATCCTTGGAAGCTAAGGATTAGCAGCCACAATAGTGTTCCAATACTTAGGGGGAACACAAGAAACAGTTCTAGGAAATGCCACTAAGTCCTTATACCTCATCAGAGAGGAGGACCCAGATGAAAGTTTGATACACATTAAAGGATGCTTTAGAGTTGGGGGAGAGGGGGCACTGGGAGAAAGGGAGGGAGTGGGGAAAGGTTGGGAAAAAGGGGAGAGGGAGCAGGGAGGTCCAGGAAGGGGTGGAGGGAGGGAGGGGATAGGGGTACCTATTATGTTTGTATGAGTGGAAAAATAAAAAAGAAAGAAAGAAAGGAAGAAAGAAAGAAAGAAAGAAAGAAAGAAAGAAAGAAAGAAAGAAAGAAAGAAAGAAAGAAAGAAAGAAAGAAAGAAAGAAAGAAAGAGAAGGAAGGAAGGAAGGAAGGAAGGAAGAAGGAAGGAAGGAAGGAAGGAAGGAAGAAAGAAAAAAAGAAAGAAAGAAGAAAGAAAAAAAGAAAGAAAGAAAGAAAGAAAGAAAGAAAGAAAGAAAGAAAGAAAGAAAGAAAGAAAGAAAGAAAGAAAATGCCTATAATAAGGAAATGAAGAGTTTTATTTACTAACAAATAGAACTAGTGCTATGTGGTGGTGCATGTCTGAAATCCTAGCACTAAAGAAGCTGAGGCATGAGAATCTTGAGTTTGAGGCCAGTATGGACAGAGAAGAGTGAACTTGTCTTTAAAAGAATCACATATAAATATATATGGCATATAACACATGTATAATACACACATACATAAAATACACATATGTAATATACACATACTTTTTTCTTGGTGATCTTGCATGTTTCGAATTCACATAGTTTTAAAGGAAATTTAGCAAAATTTTGGGGGATAGAGTTCAGAATTTTGGAGAAAACTTTGGGATGGTAATACAGTTAAGAATATTTATGCAACTGTATTTTATTCATTTCATAAATTTCACAATCAGTTTATGCTTTAATAGTTTATAAAAATACACTGTGGGGAAATTTAAGCTGCTGCCTACAATAATTGTGTTATGCCTCACTCTTGTCATTTTATGCCTTTGTCCACTTTTTATTGTCTTTTTTCGACAGTGTGTAATATTATTATACATAATAATAGGTAACTCCTAAGGGGTATATATTACCTCATGTTATTTATGTATTAACTGCTTGTTGAATTCTAACCTTTATAAAGAATTATTATTATTATTTTCATTTTATAACTAAGAAATACAAAACCAGAAGAGGTAAGTAAATTACCCATGGTCACAGAATTAGTGAATTGATAAATCAATACGTAGGATCCCTAAATGTAGGCTCTAAATGGGTGTTTCAACCTATTTTATGTTTTCAAATATAATAGCTTTCTTGCTTTTTTTCTTGTTCTAGGGTCTTCGTAGATGGTGATATCTCCAGAGTCTGTATATTACAGTCGAAATCATCATCCATGATTAGGGTTATTAACTTCTTTGCATCTGAGTTCCTTCACTGGCAAAATAGAGATTATAATACGGTGTGCCTTATTTATGAGAATATTGTTAGGATAAATGTAGACATTATGTGTAAAACACTCATAGAAATGGATAGAAGATTCAGCAAGCAATGACTGCTATCATTACCTTTCTCTTTTCTGGACCTCCTTGTTGTCATCATCGTCATAAGCAGCAGCAGAAACATGAATTCCATGCATTCTTATTAGAACTGTTTTCTTTATACCCTGAGGTGATATTTACCATTTTGGTCAAAAATTTTCCTTTTTAGCTAAATATTCTTTAGTCATTCTCATGAATAATTAAAGTGATAACTAAATAACATTCATGAGAGATTGCTCTAAAATTTCTTATTATTTCACTCTAAATTATGTTTGCATGTGTAGGTGTGGGTATAGGTGTGTATAGAAGAGAGCACTGTGTGTGTCTCTTGAGGCCCAAGAGTGACTTAGGGTATCATCCTGAATTACTTTACCACCTTATTGCTTTGCTCTGGGGTTTCCTAGTTTCTGCCTTCTGGAGCCAGAAGTGCAGGCTGCCACCATTTCCTGAGGGCATTTCCCCCCCCCCCACGGGATTTCCATTAGATCCAAACTCAGGTCCTTTTGCTTCTAAGACAAAGGCTTAAACCCTGAGCCATCTATCCAACCTGCTATATTTTTTATCAAAAATATCTTCCAGGCAATTATATATTGTCAATTGAAGTTTATATTGGAAAACATAAAAAAGCTGTAAAATTTATAACAACACAGTTATAATTTTAATTTCAAATACCAGCTATTATAAAGTTGCTATAAATGAAGGATGCTTCCTCTACAGGAAAGCTTCCCTCTATTGATCTGTCTGTCTACATTGAAATATATGAGATCATATAAGATATGTAAACATGAATTGACATAGCCTACAGGAGATTTCAGTTTCTGGATCATATTTCATAATAAGGCAGCATGGTTTGCAATGAAGATAAACTTTTAAAAACCACATATTTTATTGAATGATGTAAAAGAATTCTGTTTGAACTGCAGAGGTAAATTTTAGGAAAGAAAAATTATAGTAGTAGAAAACCCTCTCAGTTTGCACAGATCAATTAGACTAAAAAGTAACTGAAGGATTTGCTGGCTTATGGCCTCAATGACAAAAGTTATTTGAAGTACATTATGAACAATCATTTTAAAATAATAATTACATATTAGGTAATCAAGAAAACTTATTAAATTCCAAAGAGCAGAACACATTTAATTCATTCTATGATCACAATTCAAGAATGGTAGAAACAAATAAAAACTGAGACATATAAAACTACTTGGAAATTATTTTTCTGATAAAGCTATTAGCTATAGAGTCAAAGGGAATATAAAAAGTACAATTTCAAGTGGCTTAGAAAACAACAGTTAAGACTGCATTACTTGTCAAACTTTTAAGTGCTCACAAATGTAGTTGGAAAAATTGATAGTATGAAATATTTTATTAAAAATAAAATATTCAGATCATGAATCTATACGAGTAGAAACTTTAAATAATAGTACAAGAAATTATGAATGAAGAAGCTGAAATAAAAGTATTAGAAAATGGTAAGCTCAAAAAATAAATGAACTCTGACAAGAAGAATTTCTGATATATTTAATCAATATAATTAAGTTCCGAGCTGGAGAGATGGCTCAGGGTTTAAGACTCTGTCTCACGGGCAGAAGGTCTTAAGTTCAGATCCCAGGTCCCACACCAAAATGCCAAGTGGAAACCGCAGAGGCCTTTACTTCCAGCCCTGGTGGGCAGAGTTTTGGAAAACCCAGAGAAAGCAAGAAGGAGGTAGAAACAATCCAGGATGATTCCTGAAATTGTGTTACCCTAGAGCCTCCATAAGGACACACAGTGACCTCTGTTACATACACACACACACACACACACACACACTCACACACACAAAATAAATAAAAATATTTTAAAAATTAAATTCAAATTAGTATCATTAGAAATGAGAATAATAATCTTTGTTATTTGAAGAGGTTTTGACAATAATGAACATTATATAGTTAAAATAGCAAGAAAGATTTTGTTTCCCTAAAAGAAAATATGCAAAATGATAGATGTGCTAATTAGCCTGATTTGATCACAGTACATTGTATTAATGTACTGAAATAACATGTGTGTACCCAAAATGTGTGTAATTATTGTGTCATTTAAAATAATTTGAAAATGCAGATGATGTATCATTTGTGGTACAATCATTTAAAGATAATAGCTAAAACATATAAAACAAAATAGGTGTGAGAACAACCGATAGTGTCAAGAATTGAGCAGTAAGTCTAAAAATATAACTATACAAGTATTTAGAATATAACATATATACCACAGCATGTAGGGTGAAAGAGAGAATATTCGGAAAAATACCTAGGGGGAATGAGGGGATGGGATATAGGAGAGACAGAGGGACTTACAGAAAACTCTAAGGTTGTGAGAGGTAACCCCACAGGAACCTCATATGCTAATAATATGTCAAAAATGCCTTTTAAAGAAAGAAACAAGAATGGAAAGCTCCTATGCAGAAGAGCACAGAGTGAGGAAAACAGGGCAAAACAAAAAAAGCAAGGAACTGATCCACTTAGTACTTAGTGACAATTAGAAATATACTGGAAGCAATAGGAATGTGGCACTTTCTAATAAAATGTTGGTCAAAGAGGTCTCAAAGGTCCCTAAACAATATGGGCTTTTACCATTGGTCTTGGTTGCTCTCTAAAAAGTTGTAAATAAGACCCTATTACTGAGGATGAAACATAAATAGATCACAGAACATGGGCAAAATACATCAACTGGAACTGGTCTGAGAACGTCCTCCTTGCTAGATAGTTTACACGGTGACAAGGAATAATACTGTAGAAGCTACTGGAGGAGAGAAATAATCACAGGTCCCATCACTTCATAAGATCTGCAAGTTGCAATATAAATCACCATGGCAACAGGTGACCACCAGTATAATAGGGTCATGAGTATCAAGGAGACACCCAACAGCTTTCTGATTGGGCTCAAGATGTGATTGTCAGAATGGAGTACATTCCTGTTAACTAGAACAAGAACATCAAACTGTTCTGTAAATATCTACTACTATACTCAAAGATTTGAAGAGCACTTAGCACTGAGTCTAGAGCTCTTCTCCTACAAGAAAGGTAGAAAATTTCAACACCCTGATAGGATGGAACCTAGGCCAGTTAAAGAGCAATGAGGAGGACAACCATGGCCAGTCCTAATGCACAATACTGGCAATCCAGCAATGCTCATTCAGGATCAGGCCATCCTAATCTCGCCCCATCCTAAGGCTTAGGGAACCTCATAAAGGGGGGCAGTGAGATTATAAGAACCTAAAGATGGGAAGGTCCACTGTTGCACAAGACATTCCATTCAAGGTAGGACTGTTGCATAACTGCAGTGAGACTTGTCTGATAAGGACATATTGACTGCATATTGACTGACATACTAACATGAACCCGTAGACTATGAGGAACTCAGGAAAGATGAAAACACACAGTGGAAACCTTGGGGACTAGAGCTGGATGAGTGAAGGGAAATGCCCCTATCAGTGGGGTGGCCCAAGGAAGGGAATCTTGGTATGCCACAGAGGCCTGAACCCCCACAAGAGTAGACAAGCCAGAGGGAACCCTGGTTCATAGAAGCAGCCAGGCAGGATGGTGGGAGGTAGTGGGATGCATTTATGAAGGAAAGGGAGGAATATGGAAGTGAGGGACGGGATGGAGGGAAGCAGGTTTTAGTACTCAATATATTTGTAAAACTTAAAAATAACAGATAATAATAAAAAAGAATATAACATGACATTTAAAACCAATGTCAAAAGATGGTGACATCAATATATGATATTCGGACAACTGAATAATTCTAAGAAAAAGAAATCGTTTAACAACATCAACACAAATCAGGAAAAGTAAATATTAAACTAAGGAAAAGAACACAAATATTTAGAAGAAAATGTAAGACAGAATTTATATAATTCACCTTCCCTCCACGCTGCTGCTCGGGATGCGCGCGCATTCGGTCCAGCTGGGCCTCACCGAGCAACCTAGGCCAAATAATTCAGTTTAGTGAAAAACGCACAGAAATTGAAAGAAGATCTTAAGAGCTAAAATGACAATTCCAAAGTCAAAGGGCAAATCCATGAGAAACAACACTCAAGTAAACAAATCTCCCACTGAAGGAATTAATCCCATAATGTTAGACTCCAAACAGAACAAACCCATGGAAAATGGCCAAGAAAGCCTGACCCAGGATAACGACCTTCAAAAATATGATCATTACCATGTTCAATACTATGAAAGAGGAAATCTGGGAGGAATTAAATAATCGAATCAATCGTTTTGAAGAGGAACACAACAGACACTTGGAGGAGTTGAGAAAAACAGTGCAAGAAACAAAAACTGGCATAGAGCAGTTACAGCAGACTCAAGCAGAGATTAAAACTGAGCTAAAAGAAAAGTTATCTTCAACCCAGAACTCCACAGAGAGTCTTATCAGCAGAACTAATGAAGTAGAAAACAGGATTTCAGACCATGAAGATAAAGTGGGAGTATTAACCAGCTCAATGGAAGAGGTTGTTAAAGCCAAAAAGATACTTGAGAGAAATATCCAAGAGATATGGGACACCCTGAAGTAGCCTAACATGCGTATTCATGGAATACCAGAGCAAGAATCTCAAAATACCATCCCTGAGGAAATTTTTCAAATGATCATCAAGGAAAACCTTCCTGATCTAAAAAAAGAGAGGCCCATCCATATACAAGAGGTATTCCGCACCCCAAACAGATATGACCAAAACAGAAGCTCGCCACTGCAAATAATAGTTAAAACACTCCACATTCAAGATAAGGAACTGGTGCTGAGAGCTTCAAGGGAGAAAAAACAAGTCTCTTTTAAAAGTAAACCTATTAAAATAACAAATGACTTATCAGTTGAAACAGTAAAAGCAAGAAGAGCTTAGAGAGACATACTTCAAGTATTCAATGAGCAAAAATGTCAACCCAGGCTGATTTACCCTGCAAAACTATCCGTCATGATCGAGGGAGAAAGAAAAATCTTCCAGCACAAAGACAACTTGAAGGGATACATGTCCACCAAAACAGGCCTTCAAAAAACGCTAGAAATGATACTCAAGCGTGAAGAAAAAGACAGGCATATCCAGGAGAACAGAAGGCAAGTATAACACCATTAAAAGCGAAGCAATATACATAAAAAACTACTAAACATAATAAATGTCTGGAATTCAAAATAGTTTCTTCATTATAACACTAAATGTTAATAGAATTAACTCACCAATCAAGAGACACAGATTACAAATTTGGATTAAAAATCACAATCCATCAATCTGCTGCCTGCAGGAAACCCATCTCACCACAAAAGACAGGCATGCCCTAAAAACAAAAGGCTGCTCAAAAATTCTACAAGCTAATGGAAGGAGAAAACAGGCAAGGGTAGCCATCATGATATCAGAAAAAATGGATTTCAAACCAAAGAAAATTATAAGAGACACGGATGGATACTACATTTTAGTCACAGGTACAATTCACCAGGAAGACTTCACAATACAGAACATATATGCACCCAATACTGTCCCCTCCACATTCATTAAGAAAACCCTACAGCATCTAAAGCAAGAAATCAACCCCCAAACGATAATTCTTGGGGACTTCAACACCGCCCTCTCAACATGGGAGAGATCAACAGGTCAAAAGCTTAACTGAGACACTTTGGAACTTAATCAAACCCTGAAAGAAATGGACCTTACAGATCTCTATCGAACTTTTCACCCACGCACCAAAGAATACAGATTTTTCTCAGCAGCACACGGAACTTTCTCCAAAATAGATCACATATTGGGCCACAAAACGAATCTACACATATACAAAAAAGTTGAAATTCTAACCTGTGCCCTATCAGACCACCATGGCCTAAAGCTGGACATCCACAACACAACAAACAACAGAAAACACACTAACTCCTGGAAACTTAACAATATGATGCTGAATGAGAACTGGATTCAGGAAGAAATAAAAAGGAAATTCAAGATTCCCTGAAAGCAAATGATAATGAAAATACAATTTACCAAAATCTCTGGGACACAATGAAAGCTGTTCTAAGAGGTAAGTTCATAGCTCTTAATGCCTACATCAAAAAGTGGAAACATCAGAAATAAACAACTTAACAATGCAGTTTAAAGCTTTAGAGAAACTAGAGCAATCTGATCCCAAAAGTAGCAGAAGAGAGGAGATTAGCAAAATAAGGGGAGAAATATCTGAAATTAAGATTAAGAAAACGATAGAAAAAATCAACCAGTCAAAAAGCTGGTTCTTTGAAAAAATCAATAAGATAAATACACCCATAGCTAAATTAACCAAAAGCAAGAGAGAGAAAACCCAAATTAACAAAATTAGAAATGAACATGGAGTTATCATTACTGATACCCAAGAAATCCAGAGAATTATAACATCATATTTCAAAAACTTATACTCTGTGAAGTTTGACAACACAAAAGAGATGGATGAATTTCTAAGTGAACACAACTTACCTAAACTGAATCAGGAAGTTGGAATTATTTAAATAGTCCTATAACATATAAGGAAATTCAGGACGTAATCTCAAATCTTCCCACCAAAACAATGTCCTGGACCAGATGGATTCAGCACAGAGTTCTACCAGACATTTAAGGAGTTAATAACACCAATACTCCTTAAACTGTAACATCACATAGCAAAGGAAGGAACACTACCAAATTCCTTCTATGAAGCTAATATCATTTTAATCCCAAAACCTAATAAAGATTCACTTAAAAAAGAAAACTATAAGCTGATCTCTCTGATGAACACAGACACAAAGATTCTCAACAAAGTCTTAGCAAATCAGATTCAAAAACATATTAAAAAGATCATTCATGGGGACCAAGTAGGCTTCATCCCCCGCACACAAGGTTGGTTCAACATACGCAAATCAATAAATGTAATTCATCATGTAAACCAGTCCAAAGTCTAAGACCACATGATATTCTCGATAGATGCAGAAAAAGCTTTTGACAGGATCCAACAGCCTTTTATGATCAAAACGCTAGAGACAGAAGGGATGGAAGGAATCTTTATCAATATAAGAAAAGCTGTATACAACAAGCCCACAGCAAGGATTATGCTCAACGGGGAACAACTGGAAGCATTCCCACTTCCATCAGGAACTAGACAAGGCTGTCCACTCTCACCACTTCTATTCAATATTGTACTTCAAGACAAGAAAGGGACATAAGAGGGATTCAAATCAGCAAGGAAGAAGTCAAGCAATCCCTATTTGCTGATGACATGATCTTATACATGAGGGATCCCAAAAACTCCACCAGGAAGCTTCTGGAACTAATTGAGAAGTTCAGCAGGGTGGCAAGATACAAAATAAATGTGCAAAAATCAGAGGCCTTCCTATATGCCCCGAATGAAAGAAGTGAAAAAGCCTTGAGAGAAACAATCCCATTTACTATAACCCCTAAAAAATGAAATACTTTGGTATAAACCTAACCAAGGAGGTAAAAGACCTTTACAATGAAAACTTTAAAACCCTAAAGAAAGAAATTGCAGAAGACACCAGAAGGTGGAAAGACTTCCCATGTTCCTGGATTGGCAGAATCAACATCGTAAAAATGACCATCCTACCAAATACAATATACAAATTCAATGCTATACCAATTAAAATTCCAAAGCAATTCTTCAAAGAAGTTGACCAAACAATCTCAAAATTCATAGGGAGGCACAAAAGACCCAGGATATCAAAGACAATCTTGAGTAACAAAAATACTGCTGGAGGTGTAACCATACCAAACCTTAGTCTATACTAGAAATCCATAGTGTAAAAACAGCCTGGTACTGGCTCCAAAACAGACACTCAGATGAATGGATAAGGATTGAAGACCCAGATATAAGCCCAGAAAATTACAGCCACTTGGTCTTTGACAAAGGGGCCCAGAGAATCCAATGGAAAAAGAAAATAATCTTCAACAAATGGTGCTGCAAAACTGGATCTCCACATGCAGAAGATTAAAGCTGGACCCGTACTTGTCACCATGTACAAGACTTAATTCCAAATGGATCAAGGACCTTGATATAAGGCCAGAGACCATAAAAACCATAGTTGAAAGGATAGGGAACTCCCTCGAGCTGACTGGGCTAGGCCAACAGTTCCTAAACAGACATCCAATGGCCCAGTCACTGCTACCAACTCTCAACAGTTGGGACCTTGTGAAATTAAAGAGCTTCTGTTCAGATGAAGAGATTGTAACATGAGCTCAAAGGCAACCCACAGAATGGGAGAAAATCTTCACTAACAACATATCTGATAGAGCTCTACTGTCCAGAGAGCACAAAGAACTTAGAAAACTAAACACCGAGGAAACCAATGGCCCAATTAAAAAATGGGCCCTGGAACTTAAAAGAAACTTTACCAGGGATGAAATTCAAATGTCTAACAAATATCTTAAAAAATGCTCCACTTCCTTAAGCCATCAGGGAAATGCAAATCAAAACTTCCCTGAGATATCATCTCACCCCAGTCAGGATGGCAAAAATCCACAATACTAACAACAGCAAATGCTGAAGAGGATGTGGAGAGGGGGGAACTCTGCTACATTGCTGGCGGGAATGCAGGCTCATACAGCCACTCTGGCGAACTGTCTGGAGATTCTTAAAGAAATTAAAGATTGAAATGCCTTATGACACTGCCATTACACTTTTGGGAATAATCCCCCACACAGCAGAGGTTCACCTCGGTAGCACAAGCACGACCATGTTCATAGCAGCACTGTTTACAATAGCAAAGTCATGGAATCAACCCAAATGTCCAACAGTTGATGAGTGGATAAGGAAACTGTGGTACATCTATACAATGGAGTACTACTCAGCCATCAAAAATGATGGATTACTGAAATTTGCCGGGAAATGGATGTTATTCGAAACAATTATATTAAGTGAAGTATCCCAAATCCAGAAAATTAAATGCCGTATGTACTCCCTAATAGGTGGCTCCCAGTACCAAACCCCCCCAACCCACCTTGAGGCACTCATAGGTAAATCTATTTATTACCTACATTAATTGCAAGTGTTATGAACAGGAGGCATGGGGTTGGAAGGCCACACCAGAAACAAGGAGAGTAGTGACCATGTTACAGTAGAGATAGTAGGCCTCCATCAAGGACTGCAAGTAAGTAATGCGACACTTGGTTAAGTTCACAGACATTCGTTGGTGATCATTTACAACTAAGGGGGTATGATCTCACCAGAAGGGGAGGGCATATAGTCTGGCAGATAAAAAGTAACCATTTTGCAAATGGGTGATTGACCCCCCCCTCACTGAGATTTCCTACTTTTATTACATCTACCCTTGAATGTTCTCTTATAATAAGACTCCAGTTTAACAGCTTTTTGTCTCTGTCCAGGGGGTGACATACAGTCCCCAGCAGGATGGGTGAAGGGCATTGCAGGAGCAGCAAACTGCAAAAGAAAATCAACAAACCTCAATCCAGAACTTCACAGACTCTATATCAACCACCTAGAACTAGGCCAGACTAATCTCTCCCCATCTTGAAGCTCAGGGAAATTTGCGGAAGAGGGCGCGGTAAGAGTGTAAGAGCAACAGGATGGGAGGAGCAATGATTTGCAAGATACTCCACACAAGTTAGGGCCGAAGCAATCATAATTGCAATTTGCATGCCCGGCGCAATGTCCAACACACTATTGACCTCACAAAATCTAGCATCTACTAAAGGCACCAAGATCCTTGAAGGCAAGGGATTGGCAGCCACAGCAGTGTTCCTATGCTTAAGGGGAACACGGGAAAGGGTTCAGGGAAATGCCACTGGGTCCTTGTACGTCATCGGAGAGGATGGCCCAGAGGAGAGTCAGGGATGCACATTAAAGGACTCTCTGGGAATTGGGGCGGGAGGCACTGGGGGATAGGGAGGGAGGGGTGAGGGGAGGGGGAGCAGGGGGTTCCGGGGGAGGAAAAGGGAGGGAGGGAGCTGGTGTACCTATTAAGTTTTTATGAGCATAAATAATAATAAAAGAAAAGAAAAAAGACATCATTTTATACTTCCATTAACAACATAGAGCATTATAATTTTCTGCATCTTTTCCAATATTTTTCATGGTCAGCCTTCTAGATTTTTACCATAGCAATAAATGTGCAATAATTTTCCATTGTGATTTAAAAAAAAAAGAAAGAAAAAAGAATCAGGCATTCACTAAGTATTTGTCTTACCGTTTATATTCAAGTAAATGGTCATATATCAAACAAATGAACTTAAAGCAAGGGAAAATTAATAGATTGTGTTCTGTCATGTATAGATCAACTTTTTCAGATTTAAAGGTATATAATTTTTCTTGGTTTTGTTCAATATCACACCTGGTTTATAAATGTCCTTTTAATACCATGTAGCAGACATTATAGATTAATCAACTATTTGTACCAACTTTAAATCCTCACAATTACTTCTTGAGCAATTTATAAGAAAACACAATGTGATCAATTAAAAGAGAATGATTTTACTTCAGTTTTGGTATGTGGGACAATATTAATTGAAATTAAACCCTTGAAAATTACATTGCAATTTCTGTGTCCTACATTTCTCACCACTCTCACAAACTCAGAAAGTTCCAAAGTAGTTTTCATTGCATAAATTAAATTTTTTTAATGCATTTAATTTTCGTTCAAAATCATCGACTCAAGCTGGTCTAACAATAGACATAAAATTTCACATAAGTTATTTTTAAAATGCTCTAGTTGTGTAATACATTCAGCAATGTTTTTTGATCCAATCTTAGGAATAATGGTGGGGATGACTACTTACAGATTTTCAAACATAGTACTGCATGATGACGACTATCTGTGTTTGTGAGTTTTGTACCTTTTCTAAAACTATTATTTTATAAACAACCCCTCCATATAACTGACTTATCAGAAAGAGCAAGGTAATTAATTTATTCAAGCAAAAGGATTTAGTTAAAAAATTAAGGCTTCATGATAAAAAAATACACAAACCCCTCATTCAAATCAAAGAAAGGTAAATCATTTGAATGCATGTTGTAGATTTAGTAAATAATGATGGCATCATATACTCATACTATAACATTTTATTTGTATTTATTTGTGATGGTTAACATTATATGGCAACTTGACTAGGTCATGATGCACCCAGACATTTTGTCAAAGATTATTCTGGGTGTTTTTATGGGTATGTTTTAAAATAAGATTAACATTGGAATTGGTTCAGCAAGTAAAGCAGATTGCTCTCCCCTGCATTTTGTATAATGAATTAAAGACCCGAATAAAACATAAAGTCTAACATTCTCCTGAGTGGGAAGAATTCTTGTATGACAGCCAAAATATTTGGGTGTCACATCTTGCATATCTTTAGGTTTGAACTGAAATATTGGCAATTGTGGATCTTGAGTATGCTGGTGTTCAGGTTGAAACCATTCTGACTTTCCTGGATTATAGGCCTTTGCCTTTGACTAGAGCTAATTTCTTATTTTCTTGTGACTCCTAGTTTCTGACTCACACTTCAGACCTTGAGACCTTCTAAGCCTTATGACTATGAATCTACTCCTGATAAATTCTTTCTCTAGATATGTAAATCTTTTTGTTGTTTCTTTTCTAGAATCCTGTAACTAACTGGTTGCACCAGTAAGATGGTTCAGAGGTGCCTGTGTTCAAATCTATCTACTTGAGCTCCATTCCCAGATCCTACATGGTAGAGGGGAGGACCAAGTTCCATAAGTTTTAATCTGACTTCCACATGAGCACCATGTCATACATGTTCTTCCACTTTATCCTCTCTTAAATATATATTTTTTAAAAATGTGATGACCACAGTACCAAAGAATACTGTAGAAGCTGCTGGGGGACAGAAATAATCACAAGCCCCATAAAACCATGAGATCTGTAAATTGCAATACAAATCATGATGGCAACAGATAATGACCAGTGTAATAGTGGCATGAGTACCGAGGAGAAAACCAACAGCTTTCTGATTGAATTCAGGACCTGCTTGTCAGAATGGTACCCATCCCTGTTACTGCAAATTAGAACAAGAACCTAAAAAAAGGGAAAGAAATAGATCAATGGGGAAGACAGCCAATAAATCTATAGATATGAAGACATATATACATCATATATACATCAAAGTGTTCTGTAGGTAGCTGTTATTATACCCATAGAATGGGAACTTGCAGTGGAAATCTTTGGGTATGAAGCTGGATGAGTGAAGGGAAATTCACTTATCAGTGGGTTGGCCTTAGGAGATATAACTTGATATACTACAGAGGCCTGAGCCCCTCCAGGAGTAGACAAGATAGAATGAACCCTGGGGTCCATATAAGTATACAGGCAGAAGACTAAGTGGGAGTGGGAGGGAATGGTGAAGGTAAGGGATGGGATGGGAGGGAGGGAAGCTGGGATGAATACTCAATAAAAGTGATGACCAATCTTGATTGTCATCTTGATTAGATTTGAAATCACGATGGAATGAAATGGGCAAATTCCCAGGGAATTATGCAAATTAGGTTAGTCAAAGTGGAAACCTCCAACTTGAATATGTTTCCATTCTATGGTATTGGACTGAACGAAAAGGAGAAAGTGAATTGAACACAAATCTTAATCACTTTCTGCTTTCTGACTGTAGATATAATGTAACAAACAACCACACACTGTATTTACCATGACTTCCAAACTTCTATAGATGGTACTCTAATACTGTGAGCCAAAGTAAACCTTTCCTCTCTCAAATTGCTTGTGGTAAGATATTCAATCACAGCAACAAGAAAAATAACCAATACAATAATGTGTGTGTTGTATGCCATTCTTAGTTCACGTTAATGTAATTAAATTTTTAATTTTCATAACAATCTTATAAACAAAGCACAATTTTGTGCCCTTTTCTAGAGACTTTTAAAGGATACATAGCATATATAATTACACACTATTTTCAAGTATAGAGACAAGTTAAAACAGTGTTCAACACTAGAGTTAGCATGACAATAATAATATGCTGTTTTGTACCTCCTTATGCCATGTAAATTACAGCATGAAAGATTGGAGGCAAGCATGGCATAAATATCATGGAGAAAACCAATGGCTTTTTGATTAGACTCAAGACCCACTTGTCAGAAGTGTGCACATCCTTGTTACTTTAAACTAGAACAAGAACCTAAAAAAAGGAAGGAAATATATCAACAGGGAAGACATACAATAAACCTGTAAGTATCAAGACAGTACATCAAACTGCTCTGTAAGTAGCTTTTGTTTACCCATGGAATGGGAACTTACAGTGGAAACCTTTGGGTCTAAAGCTAGGCGAGTGAAGGGAAATGTACACATCAGTGAGGTAGTCTGAAGAGTGTAAACTTGATATACCACAGAGTCTTGAGCCCCCACAGGAGTAGACAAGCCATAGTGAACCCTGGGGTCCATAAATGCATATACACAGAATGGTGGGAGGGATTGGAAGGGAATGATTAAGAGAAGGAATGGGAGGAAGGTGAGGGAAGCTGAGATGAATGTTCAATATGTTTGTAAAAGTAGAAAAATGTAAAAAAATAAAAAAGATGAGAACTTTGAGAAAAAAATGGTTAGAGTCAAGTGAATAAAGTGAAATTTACATATTTGTCCCATATCGTTTTGGTGCTCTCCTGTGTGGATATTTCATATTGAACAGGTGATTTTGTGTTTAATTTCTATGCTGAATTTATAATACACTTTAAATCCAAAAATTTAAAATCATTCCCTGATTTGACAATCTTTATGACAGCCCTCTGTGGATAATAGGTATAACTGTTACTCCCTTTATGTAACTGTAGTCCCCTTAAGAAAGGAAGCACAAATCTAAGACTATGATTCATTTATCTTACACTTGGGCATATATTCATAATTATGTAAATTAAGATCTCAGGAAATTATCTGCACACTTATGTGAATTTTTCCATTATTTGCCATATACAAGGTATCCAAAAAAGCCTACACACTCCTGAATGAATGATTGTAAAGAAAGTATGGTGTGCAAAGGTAAGGCAATATACTCCAACTTTACAAAAGAGAGAAAAAAACCATGTATTGCAGAATGGACAATTCTTGAGAGCACTCTATTACATGAATTAAGTCAAGAAGGAAAAATATTCCATGATTACATTTCTCTGAGGTGTGTGCCTGAAAGAGTACATCTGATAGAATCAGAGAGATTAGGGTTTTTAGGGACTTGGTGAAAGGAAGACTGAAGAATCATTACTCGATTAACATAAAATTTCATTCATTAAAGATGAATAAGTTCTTTAAATGCATTACATAGCATTGTGCTTCTAATTAATACTGTAATGCATACTTAAATGCTCATATAGTAGCATGACTAAACTTTCCAGGATTTAAATAATACACTTTCCCACTATATATAGCCATATTGCATTTATATTAGTTCAAATATTAGGTGAAATACACAAGCCCTAGAAATTTGAAGTCAAATATATTGCTAAGTACTGATCATATTGTGCTTTTCATGACTCCTCAGTGAATTGTCAAGTAAATCACCTATAATTCATATTTAATATTGTCTAAAATTGATTTTATTGGTGTAAAAGTATCTAGTCAGATTAGGCTATCATCTAGTATTCTCATTTCCTGTTACAAACACTCCTAACTGAGTTTTTGTTACTGAGATTTGTCAAATATATAAAGTTCTACACAGTTTTTTGTGATGAAGACAGGTCAATTGCATTTCAACTTTGAACAGCTATATTTATGAATAATTTAACATTTATTATATTTTGTGCTCAGTAGAAGCTTAAAATAATATTGATCTCTTCCTATGAAAAGATAACACTCAATCTTAATTCAAAATTATATCAGAATATCTGCATTTTATTTTTAAACATTTGCACATTTTCTGCTGGACATCTTGCATTTCTGAATTGTACAGAAGTAAGCAAACACTTTGTGCTTAATACTGCCATTGGGTGGACTGGCCTAAATGTGTTTTATGACAACCAATCAGTTTATTTTAGACATGCTTGCCTATTTTCGTATTTAAATTGCACAGTAAGTTTTTGATGGCAGTGTTTATCTGAACAAATCGAAAATACAGGAGTAATTTAGAAAATATAACCATCTTGAACAAATTTCCTGAAAACCTTGTAGATTCTAATTTCTCTTAGGTTAAATGAGCATTGGTTTCCTCATTCACCAGATATTGTAGAATAAGCCTTCAAGGAAGTTGGAAAATTAGATATTTTAGCTGTTACTAAAATCCAGTAAAAATGTACAATGCTTCAAATTTAACTAAGGTCTATTAAAATCCTTCCAGAAGATTAAGACACAAACACCTTGAACAGATACAACACTGTACGATATAGAAACTTTAAATGTATGTTTATAGAAGTGAGTTTTTTCATAGATATTTAGCTTGTTTTTAGGGTACATAATCAAAAAAGTGGGAAATGGATATCATTGGTTGTCTAATAAGCATTATGTGCTCTATCAGACATTTAATGATTAACTCATTCATCATACATACTAATTGTACACTTAAAGCTGGTTATAGCAGAATCTGTCTTTCTGTCTCCCGTCTTACTTCTCTCATTTTTATCTCCATTAGCATTTCTCTTTTCTTTCTTTTTTAATTGTTTAGGTGTTTCATAAATGAACACAGAGAATATAAGGTATTTTCCTACCTTAATCCTCAATCTCATCCTTTTCTTTTCCCATTATAACCTTTCTTCTCCCCTGCCAGACCCTCTCCTACTCAAGCAAATCAGTACAAAAGGGACTAAAGCCAAAGTAAGATTAAATTCAGCTGAATCACCTGGCATGGGATAGTCTCAGGAATACAAATGTTATGGAAAGAGAAATGGAAAATCTTATGAAAGAAAATATTTTAGGCAAATCAGATGATAATTCTAAAGTCTAAAGGAAGAGAGAATAAAAACAGAAGCAAAATTAAAGAATAGAAAAAGATAAAGTCACTCAATAATATTAAAAGATAATTCTTTGAGAATACTGATAAGAATAATACTTAAAAAGGAATAAAGAGAAAATTCACAAATAATATTGGAACTCAAAATGGAACTTTTGAGAATAGATAAAAGATATCATAAGAGATTAAGTTATTTTAGAGTCAGTTGGAATAGAAGGAAACTTTATTAACATAATAAAAGCTGTATAGGACAGGCCAATAGCAAGGATTATACTCAATGGGAAAAACTTGAAGCATTCCCACTTCGATCAGGAACTAGACAAGGCTGTCCACTCTCACCACTTCTATTCAATATTGGACTTGAAGTCTTAGCTGGAGCCATAGGACAAGAAAGGGAGGTAAAAGGAATTCAAATTGGCAAGGAATAAGTCAAGCAATCCCTATTTGCAGATGACATGATCTTATACCTGAGGGATCCCAAAAACTCCACCAGGAAGCTCCTGGAACTAATTGAGAAGTTCAGCAGGGTGGCAGGATACAAAATAAATGTGCAAAAATCAGTGGCCTTCCTGTACACCAAAGACGAAAGAAGTGAAAAAGCCCTGAGAGAAACAATCCTATTTACTATAGCCCCTAAAAAGATGAAATACCTTGGTACAAACCTAACCAAAGAAGTAAGAGACCTTTATAGTGAAAGGTTTAAACACTAAAGAAAGAAATTACAGAAGACACCAGAAGATGGAAAGACCTCTGATGCTCATGGATCGGCATCAACAACATCGTAAATGACTATCCTACCAAAAGTAGTATACAGATTCAATGCTATACCAATCAAAATCCCAAAGCAATTCTTTAAAGAAGTTGACCAAACAATCTCACAATTCATATGGAAGCACAAAAGGCCCAGGATAGCAAAAACAATCCTGAATAACAAAAACACTGCTGGAGGTATCACCATACAAAACCTTAATCTGTACTACAAATCCATAGTAATAAAAACACCCTGGTACTGGCTCAAAAATAGACACTCAGATCAATGGATAAGGGTTGAAGACCCAGATATAAGCCCACGCAATTAAAGCTATTGATTTTTGACAAAGGGGTTCAAAAAATCCAATGGAAAAAGAAAAGCATCTTCAACAAATGGTGCTGGCAAAACTGGATCTCCACATGCAGAAGATTAAAACTGGACCCGTACTTGTCACCATGCACAAAAATTAATTCAAAATGGATCAAGGAGCTCAATATTAGGCCCGAGACTATAAAATCCCTAGTTGAAAGGATAGGGAACTCCCTTGATCTGATTGGGCTAGGTCAACAGTTCCTAAACAGAAATCCAACAGCAATGTCACTAGAACCAACACTCAAGAAATGGGATCTTATGAAATTAAAGAGCTTCTGTTCAGATAACGAGACTGTAACACGAGCACAAAGGCAATCTACAGAATGGGAGAAAATCTTCACTAAATGCATATCTGATAAAGCTCTATAATCCAGAGTGCACAAAGAACTTAGAAAACTAAACATCAAGGAAATAAATGGCCCAATTAAAAAATGAGCCTCAGAAATCAAAAGAAACTTTACCAGGGATGAAATTGAAATGTCTAACAAATAGTTTAAAAAATGCTCCACATCCTTAGCCATCAGGGAAATGCAAATCAAAACTTCCCTGAAATATCATCTCACGCCGGTCAAAATGGCAAAAATCCACAATACAAGCAACACCATATGCTGGAGAGGATGTGGAGAGGAGGGAACTCCCCTGCATTGCTGGTGGGAATGCAAGCTTATACAACCATTCTGTTGATCAGTCTGACGATTTTTGAAGAAGTTAAAGGTTGAAATGCCATATGACCCTACTATACCACTTCTGGGAATAATCCCCCATAAAGCAATAATTCACTACAATGGCACAATCATAACCATGTTTATGGCAGCACTATTTACAATAGCAAAGTCATGGAATCAACCCAAATGTCCAACAGTTGACGAGTGGATAAGGAAAATGTGGTACATCTATACAATGGAATACTACTCAGCCATTAAAAAAGATGAATTAATGAAATTTGCCAGGAAATGGATGGAATTAGAAAAAATTATATTGAGTGAAATATCCCAGACATAGAAAAGTAGACACTGTATACTCCCTAATAGGTGGATCCTAGTACCACACCCACTTAATGACATATTCAAAGATAAATCTCTGTAATACCTGCAGTAATCACAAAGATTATAAACAGCAGATAAGGGGAAAAGAGGTCCCCTAGAATTAGGGAGAGAAGGGATCATTCTTCAGAAATAGGTCACCATCAAATATTGCAAAAGGTGACTTCCAATACCAATCACGATGGAGCGAAGGATGGTTCAGGAACAGCAAGACGGAAAACAACAAACCATAGTTCAGAACACCAGAGACCCAGCATTAATCACCTGGAACCAGACCAGCCAAATCTCTCCCCATCTTAAAGCTCAGGGAAACTTGTGGAAGAGGGATCGGCAAGATTGTAAGATCCTAAAGATAGGGAGGACCAACAATATGCAAGATGCTCCACAGAACTTCAGGCTGCAGTAGCTATAGTGGGGCTTTGCATGACTTGCACAATGACTGATGTGTCAATGAACCCCCAGGGTCTAGCATGGATCACAGGCAGTAGGATCCTTAGAGGCAAGGGATTAATAGTCATAATAGTGTTCCTATACTAAGGGGCAACCCAGGGGCGGGGGCTCTGGGCTATGCCACTGAGTCCTTACACCTCACTGGAATGGAGGACTCAGAGGGAAGTTTGGTGTTCACACAGGGGGATGCCCCAGGGGATGGGAGGGTACAAGGGGAACTGGGTAAGGGTGGAGGGAAGGAGAGGAGCAGGGTACTTATTGAGCTTGCGTGATTGGGGAAAATAAATTTAAAAAAAGATTAAATTATTTTGAAAGTGAATTTGAAATGATGTAGTTGATAACTGCTTTAATCTTGTAGCACTCAATTCCTTTTATATTCTAGGCATTTCATTGAATGCAACAATTATGTTCCTTTGATTTTACATTTTAGAGGGCATGAACTTATAGGACTTATACATATGCATTCTGGAAGTAGGTAGAATTTAATAGTGTATCCGGCCATCTTTGAACAATGAGGATCTGGAATACTGTGTAAATGGTCCATAATTCTGAAGTGTATTCTAGATGGCTTCTTAAAACATCCTTAGGGAAATCTAATGTCAATGGGACACAGTGGTGACCCTCTCAACAATAGCTCACTGAGTAGTCATATATTTTCTTCTCAGTTTCCTTTCCAGTTTTCTATACACCTATTTCCTGCGATCATGCTCCCTAAATTTATAATCTGTATCCAACAACATGTCTCAACAATATAGAGAAGACAAATCAAAGCCTGGAAAGATGGGTCAGGGGTTAAGGTTCTACCTCACAAGCAGAAGGACTTGATTTCTGATACCAGATACCATGTAAAAAGGCCAGTGGTTGGGGGGAGAATGGTGCTGTCCTGCAGTTCAGGCTTGCACTACAAGCCTTGGAAGATAGATCCTGGGAAACCCCAGAACAACACAAAGAGGAGGTAGAGCAATATAGGATAACTACCTAACATCCTTGGGTCTCCACAGGAACACACAGTGCTTGCTCTCTGATATGCACGCCACACACACACACACACACACACACACACACACACACGCACACACACTCATACATGTACACACACACACAAAGAGAACAAAAAGAAAAAATACAGGGACCAGTCCCACATTTAAACAGATAGTTTTCCAGAAAAGTATGAACATTTCTTTATTTTAATACAAGTTCTCTAATGGTAATCCAAGTAGACAGACACTCTACTTTTGACATTTTAAAGGTGTCAGGACCAAGTAGTTATAAATTTTTATCAGTCATACTTCAGAGAAGTAGATAATCTCCATTAAGTCAATCACTTTCAAACTATAAAAAATTAAGTTATGTGTCTCTAGTTCTTATGCAACCATTAAAAGCTTATTAGTGAAAAATAATGAAAACATAATAAAGTAAAATTATAGTGTAATATCTTTTCTGCAAATAAATGTAAAGCTCTAAATAAAACATTACAAAATTGAGGGAAATTTGAGTAGTTAGTTTCAAAATGTTCATATCATATGTCTGAATATTTTATGATTATTTATATAACAGATGAATTTGTGCATAAATACATGCATTTGTTTGCTATGTCAAGTCTTGGAGTAGTCCCAAAGAGTTAGCAATTTAAATGTTTATCACAGGAGATTAATGAACAATAAAGTATTTATGAAGTGAAATATTAGATAACAGTTAAATGAGTCAAATAGATTTGTATAGGATAAGTATGGATAGATTGGTATACATTTGTGAACTAGCTCTTTATAAATCAGAATGGGTAGGTAAAATCAATTTTTTATTTTACGAAAATTGAAGAATGATGCATTTGATACTTAACTTTTTTGAAGTCAATCTAAACAATGCTAATAATATATTTAATATTTAAATAATTGTTATATGTGAGAGTGAAAAGGAAAGACACACACAAAATTTATAATCATCACTGAAATAAGAATGGATGGAATATAGTTTGTAATATTTTATTTTCAAGAACAGACATTTCATCAAGTAGTTAAGACAATGCTAGTGTTTTAGACTGTGGCAGGGGAGAAAATTACATGCCTATTTCATTGCTATTTGGACTTTCTATATATTTTAATAATTTTCATAATAAAATTGCAACTTTTACCAGGAGTAATCATTCTGTATGCTTATTTATGTACTTTTGAGAAAGAGTCTCACTAGTATCCCTGGCTACTTGAAGCTTACTGTGTAGCCCAGGTTAGTTTCAAAATTGTGATGCTTCTGCCTTGCCCTCCAGAGTTCTAGGAGCAAAAGTACATGCCTCCATTCCCAAACCATTTTAATATTTTTATAACCAAGCAGCATTTGTAGTTCACTACAATGAGAAATATGATGTAATTTGAAAAGTAGGCAAAATTTAAGAAGTTTAAAAATATCAGATCACTGGAGAGCTGGCTCAGGAATTAAGACTCTGTCTCAAAAGTATAAGGTCCTGAGCTCAGATCCCAAGGTCCCACGTAAAAACACCAGGCAGAAACATCAGTGGCCTGCAATTCCAGCCCTGGGTGGGTGGAGTCTGGGAAATCCCAGTTCAAAGCAAGGAGTTAGAAGCAATCCAGAATGACTTCTGAAGTCACCCTTGGTTCTCCACTGGGACACAGAGTGCCCTCTGACACACACACACACACACACACATACACACATTAAAAACTAAATAAAAATCAGAATATAAAATTATTAGTAACTTAAATACTTCATCAGGTACCAAGAAATGCAGATTAGAGTAATAATGGAACCCCATTTGACTTTTATAACATGAAAGATTAAAATATGTGTGTGCTTATATGTATATATGTAAGTATCTATGCATGCAGGTATGCATATGTGTTCCTGTCTATCAGTCCATCCATCTATCAAGTCATATTTCCCTTGGATGTAGTGTTATTAAAGGAGACACATGCACTGCTCCTGTTTGTAAATATTTTAGTGATATTTATGCAGACTTATTACCATGGATTGAAAGGTGAGTTGTCTACCACAGGTTCATGTGTTTGAATCTTCAGTTGTTTGAGGTCAAGGCATCTTTAGAAGGAGGAGCCTTGCTGGAGGAAGAGATATGACAGGGGGTGAGCCTTGATGTTGGTTAGCCCTGCTTTGCTTCAGTTACTGAGTCTGCTTTGGCAGTTTTGCAGCTCTCAGCCTCCTTGATGGACTGTGACTTAGGCTGCTTCTAAGTTCTGCTAGCCAACCTTGAATTTCCTGCCATAGTAGACTGTATCTCCTCTCTCGAACTGTAAGATGAATAAATCTCCTTGAATTACCCTGAGGGACCCTGGTTCAGGGTCTTGTGGGATTGAGAAATAAGTCTTTCTGTGTTAAACCACCAAGAATAAAGAATAAAAAAAGTAGTAACTACTGTACTGCAACATGCAGGATTAAGAGAATTTTGCTTTTGTTCAGAAGGAACTTGAGCAGTTCCAAGCAACATCTTTCTTTTTCGAATTCAGCTTATTTTTCAGGTTCACATTCTTTGACACAGAGTCCAGGCTGCCAAATCCCAGTCAATACTTTCACTAGGACAAAAGTGAACATTTGTATTAAGAATGCATATCTTGGGGCTGGAGAGGCGGCTCAGAGGTTAAGCCTCTGCCTTGCAGGCAGAATGGTCCTGAGTTCAGATTCTAAATCCCACTTATAGATGCCAGGCAGAAGCGGGGCGGCCTGCATTTCTGGTCCTGGTAGGGCCGAGCCTGTGAATCCTGGGGCAGAGTAAACAAAGAGGAGGTGGAGGCAGTCTATGGTGATTCCCGAATTCACCCGTGGTTCTACACACACACACACACACACTTACACACATGCACAATTGAATAAATAATAATAAAAAAGAATGCATATCTTGAATTCATGAATATTTAGCATTAAGTTTATCCATAAAAAGATATTTGTGACCATTATTTACATTTATTAACTTGACAATTGAAGGTTTGAACTCTGGACAAATTTGTAAAGTATTAGTTAAGCGCTGAGCAAGCCTGCATGACATTGTCAAATTGATGGGGAGGCCCAGCCTATGGTGGGTGGGACTAGTCTCTGGGCAGGTAGACAAGATGGAGGGAGTTGGTTAAGGAATTCAGCACTCTTTGACTTACTTAGATAGACACACCTCTGGCAAATGAGGTTTGCCCCTTTCTCAGCAGTCCTGTGGATATGGTGTGGCAAGTTCCCTTGGCCCATGGTATTGGCAGGAATGCTCCTGCCAAACTAGAGTAAGAAACAGAAGAAAACAATTACAATTGTAAGCCAGAATAAAACTCTTTGGCCCCCAAAGCTGTTTTGTCATAAACTTCCTGCAATATGCAGAGTCACTACGACAAAATGTCTTGGCAATATTGGTCCTGACATATGGTGTATATTTGCTTTTTTGCATGCTGTGTTCTTTACTTAAATATAATATCTGGTGTATGGGGGTAATATACTCAAAGCACATACTTAATGAAAACAGTATTATGTAATCTTATATAATTTATAAAAATAGAAAAACGCAAACCCAAAATATATGGAACATTTGCCTAAAATTCATGTTCTAGTAATTTTCTCTATGAAAATAACAAATATTTGTTAAAACATGTCTTTTATAGTTATGAAAATGAAAAGTTGAGAATAGCTTTAATAGTTTATGTTAAAACATTGGTTAAATTCCTTATGATCTTTTTATATATTGTAATTCTATGTAAGCACTTAAAACCAGAACCAAATATTTAAGTGAGGAAAAATTTCACAATATTCCTTGAGATATATGAATGAATGGTATATGTGAATTATATGTGTACATATATGTGTGTGTATATATTTATATATATACATATGACATGAAATCTAAGCATATGTCATATAAAATATGCATACATGTCCATGTGTACTCATGTACACACTACACATAAAAGAATATATATCAAATGTTGAAATTTTAATTTCTGAGCTTTGGAATAATGACTGGTTTTAATCATGTTATTTTTTGATATTATATAATTTAATAATTTATATTTTTAAAGCAAAGAAGAAAAAGCATGTTCCTAAATGCTAGTATTAACATTTGTCTAGTTTGTCTATAGTGCTGTATATCTTGCAACATACATTGTCATTTGTTTTAATTTATAGTCTACTATCTACAGTAATACAAAGGACCAGTTGGACTATATTATACAATCCAGCATGTTTCAAATAATACTTAAATCAAGCCCATTTTCTTATGGTGCATTTTTAGATAATATTTATATAATACTGTTAAATACTTTCAGTTCATTAACACTTTAAGTAACGGTAAAATTGTTCCTTTCATAAATACTATACCTTTTAAATATCCATGGAAAAGGAAACTATATTTATTAAGTATTCAGCTAGTTTTGCAGTCATTTCCAAAGAACAAAGATAATAGCGAGTTATACTACTGAATCTTAAATGCTGAGTAAAATTATTCCAAAAGACTGTGCTTGAATAACACAAAAGCAAGCTAGTATTCTTGCTATGATCTATTATATGTTGGTATAGCTCTTTATGGTTTTATGAGCTGTTGTAAATTTTCTAATCATGCTTGAATACAATACCTAATAAGGTCTGGGTAAAATCAAATGACACCTAATTAAATATGGAAAAAAATTAGACAAAACTTTAAATGTTTCACATTTTTAATGACATTTGCACCTGATATATCCATTTATATACACTGTTACATATCTCATACCAATAGGGGTATTCTGATAAAACGTTGTTAAGTGATTTCATTGTTGAATATACATCTTTAAGTATACTTTCACAAAAGAAAATATCATAGGTCATTCACTTGCATGGTGTTTTGACAAAATCAAGAAATGTATTAAGCAGCTGCTGACATTTTGTTGCATACATTTTACAGCAAACTTGTCTAGTAAGTAGAAATACATCCCTAATAGGTGGTTCCTAGTACCAAACACACCCAGCCCACCTTGAGACACTCATAGGTAAATTTATGTATTACCTACAGTAATTGCAAGGATTATGAACAGGAGGGATGGGGTAGGAGGGCCACACCAGAAACGAGAGAAGGGACCATGTTACAGTAGAGAAAATAGGCCTCCATCAAGGACTTCAAGTAAGTAATGTGACACCTGGTTAAGTTCACAGATGTTCGTTCCTGATCATTTACAACTAAGGGGGGTATGATCTCACCAGAAGGGGAGGGCATATAGTCTGGCAGATAAAAAGTAACCATTTTGCAAATGGGTGATTGACCCCTCCCTCACTGAGGTTTCCAACTTTTATTACATCTACCCTTGAATGTGCTCTTATAATAAGACTCCAGTTTAACAGATTTTTGTCTCTGGCTGGTGGTGACATACAGTGCCCAGCAGGATGGAGTGAAGGGCATTACAGGAGCAGCAAAACTGCAAAAGAAAATCAACAAGCCACAATCCAGAACTTCAGAGACTCTATATCAACCACCTAGAACTAGGCCAGACTAATCTCTCCCCATCCTGAAGCTCAGGGACATTTGCGGAAGAGGGGGCGGTAAGAGTGTAAGAGCAAAAGGATGGGAGGAGCAATGATTTGCAAGATACTCCACACAAGTTAGGGCCGAAGCAATCATAATTGGACTTTGCATGCCCGGCGCAATGTCCAACACACTATTGACCTCACAAAGTCTAGCATCTGCTAAAGGCACCAAGATCCTTGGAAGCAAGGGATTGGTAACCACAGTAGTGTTCTTATGCTTAAGGGGAACATGGGAAAGGGTACAGAGAAATGCCACTGGTCCTTGTATGTCATCGGAGAGGAGGGCCCAGAGGAGAGTCAAGGATGCATATTAAAGAAGTCTCTGGGAATTGGGGCGAGAGGCACTGGGGGATGGGGAGGGAGGGGTGAGGGGAGGGGGAGCAGAGGGTTGGGGGGGGGAGGAGGAGGGAGGGAGGGAACCGGTCTACCTATTAAGTTTGTATGAGCAGAAATAATAATAATAAAAATATATAAAAAAACAAAAACAAAATATCAATATAAATCAAAGCACAGCACACATAAAACAGAAATAGTTGTTTACTATGCTTGCCAAATACTAAGCATCATATATAAATGCATATGAGTGCAGGGAAGTAGGTTAGTGTTGCAATTTGCTTGCATGGTTGTTGATAAGTGACTGTCAGATGTATTAAGGGAACAAGGGGTTTATTTCCTTAGGACATTGTGGTTACAGTTCTCAGTTCAGCTTTATGGGAAAGCGTGCACCAGCACCAGGGCCAGGGGAACTGGCCACACCATCTCTACACAACAGCTGAGAGAGGGACTATCCTTACTTACCAGACCAGCATGTCTGGCCAAGTGTACAAAAGGATGCCGACTCTCTCAATCAGCTCTTTGTGATTTATTCCAGGGCCTAGTCCCACCTACCACAGGCTGAGCCTTCCTCATGAGCAAGACAATCTACTTCAGTTTTGCTCTGGGTTCAGCTCAACTACTAATTGTCCACAAATGTGCCAAAGCTCAAACCTGCAACCATCAAGTTGACACCTGTGCCCTACTATGACAGTTAGCATCATCACAGAGAAGTGCACTGTACTAAAATGTCATGATGGTTAGCCTATCACTAGGTGATAGAATGCTTCAACTTCAATAAATTATGCTGCCATTGACTGAAAGATAATGTACTTTATTACCGTATTTTAAAATATCTAAAACATAAAATGGTATCCATAGTTATTATTTTGGGGGCATAACACCAAGATAATATTAAGAAAACTAATTAAATTCAAATATTACAACCACTAAAAGTGATGAAAGTATAATAATCCTTCATTTATTAAGTATGGTGTGTTCCAGTTAATGTATTCTTATGTCTTCCAGTTTTCAAGATTTTATTGGTTTGACTTAAGTCTGTATTTTGAAAATCTCTTTCCAATATACCATATATTGGGTTAGGTTCTGTGAATGGAGATATTAATAGGGCATGCGCTTTTATAACTTTGTACTATAATTATTTACATTCTGTGACATAAATTATATGTCATTACTGTCAGCACATAACACTCTTTTTAAAATATAATAGACATTTAATAAATGTTTAAAGAATAAAATGCCTTTTATATTCTCATGCCTTTCTTTTCTGTCAGCTGTCATGTTTGATGGTGGTCTGCTATTTATCCATCTAAGCTGATTTATTTTCCATCATTTACATATCTGTGCTGGTTATACAAAGGATTCTACTTAAAAGGTTCAAGAGGTACAAAGATGAGGGATATACAAAACTTAAAAAGTTTCTTTTGTGGCTGACATAGCTTGGAGTTTAAGAAACATAACGACAATAAAAGTATGTGATACATGTTGGGCACCAGCAGAAAACTGAACAAATCAAATAGCCTTTCTCTCATTACCTTGACCTTTCTGCAACCTTTACGAGACTTTAAAGAGTAGAGAAATGGTTCTTTATAGAATATCGCTGAAGAAACTGGCAAGGTTGGAATTAAATTGGACCTGAACTCTGTCAAAAAAGGTCATCTAGGTTGGTGTGGAGTACAACACATTTACATAAATAACTGCAATAATTAGAAGAAATTGAAAGAACCATGAGAATTGTATAGATAAAACACAGTGGGAATTCAAGTGAAAAAAGTCAGAGAGAGAGAGAGAGAGAGAGAGAGAGAGAGAGAGAGAGAGAGAGAGAGAGACAGAATAAAGTTTCTTAGAAAAATTTTATAAAGGATTATAATAATTTTTTTGAATTGTTTGAATAATTGACCTGTTTATCCAGGACTTTTTGAGAAAAAAATGCATTTATATGCAGAGGTAGAGAATCAGGAGAACAAAAAATTATACAACTGGTAGAACTAGATTTTCTTTTTGAGTGGATCTTCCACTGAGAGAAGAGGAGGAACCAGTGGTAATGTGAACAATGACTTCTTTCTTGTGCTTGGGAAGACCAAAAAAATGCAACGAATCAGCATAAATGCAACTGATAATTAAAAAATTTTATTGATCTTATGAATTTCACTTGTAAAACCTGCTTTAATGTCTTATAATGGCTGTATTCTTTTTTTATATATTTTTATTATGATTTAAGCTCATACAAACGTAATAGGTACACCAGTTCCCTCTCTCCCTTTTCCTCCCCCGAATCCCCTACTCCCCCTCCCCTCACCCCCCTCCCCTCAACCCTCCCTCCCCATCCCCCTGTGCCTCCCGCCCCAATTCCCAGAGTCCTTTCTTGTGCATGCCTGATTCTCCTCTGGACCCTCCTCTCCGATGATGTACAAGGACCCAGTGGCCTTTCCCTGAACCCTTTCCTGTGTTCCCCTTAAGCATAGGAACACTACTGTGGCTGTCAATCCCTTGCCTCCAAGGATCTTGGTGCCTTTAGCAGATGCTAGACTTTGTGAGGTCAATAGTGTGTTGGACATTGCGCTGGGCATGCAATGTCCAATTATGATTGCTTCGGCCCTAACTGTGTGAAGTATCTTGCAAATCATTGCTCCTCCCATCCTTTTGCTCTTACACTCTTACCGCCCCCTCTTCCGCAAATGTCCCTGAGCTTCAGGATGGGGAGAGATTAGTCTGGCCTAGTTCTAGGTGGTTGATAAAGTCTCTGAAGTTCTGGATAGTGGTTTGTTGATTTTCTTTTGTAGTTTTGTTGCTCCTGTAATGCCCTTCACTCCATCGTGATGGGCACTGTATGTCACCCCCTGGCCAGAGACAAAAATCTGTTAAACTGGAGTCTTATTATAAGAGCACATTCAAGGGTAGATGTAATACTTATACCCAAAAGTGGGATCGCAGGGTCATATGGCATCTGGCAATGGTAGGGGTCAATCACCCATTTGTGAAATGGTTACTTTTTAATCTGCCGGACTATATGCCCTCCCCTTCTGGTGAGTTCATACCCCCTTAGCTGTAAATGATCAGCAACGAACGTCTGTGAACTTAACCAAGTGTCGCATTACTTACTTGCAGTCCTTGATGGAGGCCTATTTTCTCTACTGTAACATGGTCACTTCTCTCCTTGTTTCTGGTGTGGCCCTCCAACCCCATCCCTCCTGTTCATAATACTTGCAATTACTGTAGGTAATACATAGATTTACCTATGAGTGTCTCAAGATGGGCTGGGTGTGTTTTGTACTAGGAGCCACCTATTAGGGAGTACATACGGTGATTAATTTTCTGGGTCTGGGATACTTCACTTAATATAATTGTTTCTAATGACATCCATTTCCCGGCAAATTCCAGTAATTCACCATTTTTGATGGCTAAGTAGTACTCCATTGTATAGATGTACCACAGTTTCCTTATGCACTCGTCAACTGTTGGACATGTGGGTGGTTTCCATGTCTTTGCTATTGTAAACAGTGCTGCTATGGACATGGTTGTGCTTGTGCTATCAAGGTGAACCTCTGCTGTATGGGAGGTTATACCCAAAAGTGGAATTGCAGGGTCATATGGCATTTCAATCTTCAATTTCTTTAAGAATCTCCAGACGGCTCGCCAGAGTGGCTGTATGAGCCTGCATTCCCACCAGCAATATAGGAGAGTTCCCCTTTCTCTACATCCTCTCCAACATTTGTTGTTGTTTGTATTGTGGATTTTTGCCATCCTGACCGGGGTGAGATGATATCGCAGGGAAGTTTTGAATTGCATTTTCCTGATGGCTAAGGAAGTGGAGGATTTTTGAAGATATTGGTTAGACATTTTAATTTCATCCCTGGTAACATATCTTTTAAGTTCCAGGGCCCATTTTTTAATTGGGCCATTGGTTTCCTTCGTGTTTAGTTTACTAAGTTCTTTGTGCACTCTGGACAGTAGAGCTCTGTCAGATATGTGGTTAGTGAAGATTTTCTCCCATTCTGTGGGTTGCCTTTGAGCTCCTGTTACAATCTCTTTATCTGAACAGAAGCTCTTTAATTTCAGAAGGTCCCAACTGTTGAGAGTTGGTAGCAGTGACTGTGCCATTGGATGTCTGTTTAGGAAATGTTGGCCTAGCCCAATCAGCTCGAGGGAGTTCCCTATCCTTTCAACTATGGTTTTCATAGTCTCTGGCCTGAAATCAAGGTCCTTGATCCATTTGGAATTAAGTCTTGTACATGGTGACAAGTACGGGTCCAGCTTTAATCTTCTGCATGTGGAGATCCAGTTTTGCCAGCACTATTTGTTGAAGATGCTGTTCTTTTTCCATTGGATTCTTTGGGCCCCTTTGTCAAAGACCAAATGGCTGTAATTTTCTGGGCTTATATCTGGGTCTTCAATCCTTATCCATTGATCTCTGTGTCTATTTTGCAGCCAGTACCAGGCTGTTTTTATAACTATGGATTTGTAATATAGACTAAGGTTCGGTATGGTAATACCTCCAGCAGTGTTTTTGTTACTCAGGATTGTCTTTGCTATCCTGGGTATTTTGTGCCTCCATATGAATTTTGAGATTGTTTCGTCAACGTGTTTAAAGAATTGCTTTGGGATTTTAATTGGTATAGCATTGAATTTGTATATTGCCTTTGGTAATATGGTCATTTTTACGATGTTGATTCTGCCAATCCAGGAATATGGGAGGTCTTTCCACCTTCTTGTGTCTTCTGCAATTTCTTTATTTAGGGTTTTAAAGTTTTCATTGTAAAGGTCTTTTACCTCCTTGGTTAGGTTTATCCCAAGGTATTTGATGTTTTTAGGGGCTATAGTAAATGGGATTGTTTCTCTCAAGGCTTTTTCACTTCTTTCATTCTGGGCATAAATTTATTTTGTATCCTGCTACCCTGCTGAACTTCTCAATTAGTTCCAGAAGCTTCCTGGTGGAGTTTTTGAGATCACTCAGGTATAAGATCATGTCATCTGCAAATAGGGATAGCTTGACTTCTTCCTTGCCAATGTGAATCCTTCTTATGTCCCTTTCTTGTCTTATGACTTCAGCTAAGACTTCAAGTACAATATTGAATAGAATTGGTGAGAGTGGACAGCCTTGTCTAGTTCCCGATGGAAGTGGGAATGCTTCCAATTGTTCCCCATTGAGCATAATCCTTGCTGTTGGCTTGTTGTATACAGCTTTTCTTATATTGATAACGGTTCCTTCCATTCCTACTGTCTCTAGCATTTTGATCATAAAAGGCTGTTGGATCTTGTCAAAAGCTTTTTCTGCATCTATTGAGAGTATCATGTCATCTAGGACTTTAGACTGGTTTACATGATGAATTACATTTATCGATTTGCGTATGTTGAACCAACCTAACCTTGTGTGCCGGGGATGAAGCCTACTTGGTCCCCGTGAATAATCTTTTTAATATGTTTTTGAATCCGATTTGCTAAAACTTTGTTGAGAATCTTTGCGTCTATGTTCATCAGAGAGATCGGCCTATAGTTTTCCTTTTTAAGTGAGTCTTTATTAGGTTTTGGGATTAAAACGATATTAGCTTCATAGAAGGTATTTGGTAGTTCCTTCCTTTGCTATTTGATTGAACAGTTTAAGGAGTATTGGTGTTATTAACTCCTTAAAGGTCTGGTAGAACTCTGTGCTGAATCCATCTGGTCCAGGACATTTTTTGGTAGGAAGATTCAAGATTACTTCAATTTCCTTATATGTTATAGGACTATTTACATAATTCACAACTTCCTGATTCAATTTATGTAAGTTGTGTTTACTTAGAAATTCATCCATCTCTTTTGTGTTGTCAAACTTCACAGAGTATAAGTTTTTGAAATATGATGTTATAATTCTCTGGATTTCTTGGGTATCAGTAGTGATAACTCCATGTTCATGTCTAATTTTGTTAATTTGGGTTTTCTCTCTCTTGCTTTTTGTTAATTTAGCTAGGGGTGTATCAATCTTATTGATTTTTTCAAAGAACCAGCTTTTTGACTGGTTGATTTTTTCTATCGTTTTTTTAATCTCAATGTCAGATGTTTCTTTCCTTATTTTGCTAATCTCCTCTCTTCTACTACTTTTGGGATCAGATTACTCTAGTTTCTCTAAAGCTTTAAGCTGCATTGTTAAGTTGTTTATTTCTGATGTTTCCATTTTTTTGATATAGGCATTAAGAGCTATGAACTTACCTCTTAGAACAGCTTCCATTTTGTCCCAGAGATTTTGGTAAGTTGTATTTTCATTATCATTCACTTTCAGGAAATCTTGAATTTCCTTTTTATTTCTTCCTGAATCCAGTTCTCATTCAGCATCATATTGTTAAGTTTCCAGGAGTTAGTGTATTTTCTCTTGTTTTGATGTGTTGTGGATGTCCAGCTTTAGGTCGTGGTGATCTGATAGGGCACAGGTTAGAATTTCAACTTGTTTGTATATGTGTAGATCGTTTTGTGGCCCAATATGTGATCTATTTTGGAGAAAGTTCCGTGTGCTTCTGAGAAAAATGTGTATTCTTTGGTGTATGGGTGAAAAGTTCAATAGAGATCTGTAAGGTCCATTTCTTTCAGGGTTTGATTAAGTTCCAAAGTGTCTCTGTTAAGCTTTTGACCTGTTGATCTTTCCCACGTTGAGAGGGCGGTGTTGAATTTGCCCTGTTTTTCTCAACTCCTCCAAGTGTCTGTTGTGTTCCTCTTCAAAGCGATTGATTCGATTATGTAATTCCTCCCGGATTTCCTCTTTCATAGTATTGAACATGGTAATGATCACATTTTGAAAGTCGTTATCCTGGTTCAGGCTTTCTTGGCCATTTTCCGTGGGTTTGTTCTGGTTGGAGTCTAACATTATGGGATTAATTCCTTCAGTGGGAAATTTTTTTACTTGAGTGTTGCTTCTCATGAATTTGCACTTTGACTTTGGCATTGTCGTTTTAACTCTTAAGATCTTTCAATTTCACTAAAGTGAAATTATTTGGCCTGGGATTCTGGGGGTGGGTAGGGATGGAGCTTACCTAGGATAGCGGTGAGGCCCGGCTGGACCGCGAGCGTTCCCGGCCAGCGGAGCGGGGTGGGGAAGGGAGGATGGGGGTATCAGTGTGGAGCTATTTAACCCGAGGGGAGCTGGGGCGGGGCCCGGGCGCCCGGGGAGGTCCTCCTTGTCCCTCGGCCCTGCTTTTGGCTCCGGCTGGATGGTGGGGTAGGAGCTGGGTCCCTTGGGCTGACCTGGGGTTCTGGGGGGGGGCGCGGGCGGAGCTTACCTAGGATCACGGTGAGGCACGGCTGGAGCGGTGAGCGTCCCGGCTCGGCGGAGCGGGGTGGGGAAGGGAGAATGGCTGTATTCTTTTTATGACATATTTTCATATTTTATTGAATGATTGATTTATTTGATTGATTGATTGATTTAGTGTGTGGGGGGCAATGTAAGTCCCTGTGGAGGACCAAAGGTGACTTTGGAATTCATCCTGGATTGCTTCTACCTCCTTTTTGCTTTGCTCTGGGATTTGCTAGGCTCTCCTCACCAGATTCAGAAGTTCAGACTGCTACCTTTCCCACCTGGGTTTTTCCTTGCAATCTTCTTCTTGTGAGGCAAAGTCTTAATCCCTGAGACATCTCTCTTCCCATATGAGATATTATCATATAAGAGCCACATAGGCGAAAACTCTGTATATGTTGTACTTTTTTGGCCAACTAGGATATAACAGCTAGAAATGCAGTATTGTGATCAAATCTCTTTTAGCAAAATACCAATCTGCAAATTGTTTGAAAGTGTGTCACAAATTTCCCCCTATACACATCACTTTTCTGAGGGAGGGTGGTTCTTTGAGGGGAAAAATTAGTCAGATGAGCTATTATCTGAGCAGAAGAATGAGCTTTGCAAAAATAACATCTGGCACGATTAAACTTGACTGCCAAGGTAAAGCCAATAGTGAAGGATAAGTCTGTAATAAAATATTACACATGTAGGCAGAACCATTGACCAGAAATAGCATAATGAACTAGAAGAAAGTTAGTGTGAATATAATTCACCCCCCAAAGTCAGTTAGATTGGCACATGTCTTTATTTTGGAAAAACGTGAAATAGCTTTTTCCTTAATGAATCCATATTGTTAAAGAATTCAATGTATCAATTTTTTACATTGCAAGAACCATAACAATAGATATTAATGCATAAAGAAAAGTTTGTGCAATAAAGCTCTTTTGTATTTGAAGTATTGATGGTGGAGTAAAAATAGCCATAAACTGACAACAGAATACGTCTATGAACTTCATTATGAATTGTTTGCTCCTTACATTCAATATACAAAAGCTCAGCAGCTGACATGGTGATATCTGTGTTTTTAAAAGTGCCTGCAGTGATCGCTAAAATTATATAAGATATAATTTTGTCATTTTCCCTTTGCATAATATTCCATCACTCAACATTAAAACTATGCTAATATTTCCCATTTCATAGTATATTAATCAGTAATTTTTTAAAAAGGAATGCAATATTGAATCACATGGATCTAGAGTACATTATGCCAAGTGCATCTATTGATATAATATTCTAAGTGTGGCAAAATTGTAACAATGGAAAACAAAGTCCAGTTGCCAGGGATTAATATTAGTTGCCACTGTGAATGATAAAAAACTATTTTAATTTATTAGCAAATTATATGAAGAAAGCAAACAAGTGTCTTTTTTGGTATGATAACAACTTAGAAATCAAGAAAAAACAGGCTCTTTCACTTCCTTGTCAAATGTTTTATATATACATAGGTGTGTGATATATAATTATATTTTGAAATTTTGAAAACTCAAAATATAATCTCAGATTAAATATGTACCATTGCTGTTTAGCTTATTTTCTTGTTTTTTTTTTTTTGAAAACTCTTGTGTTGAGACAGCTTAGAAATTGTATTTATGGAATTAAAAAAATTCTAAACTTTGTTATTTTCCCATTTTCTTATCTTGGAAAACTCATGCAACCACTGTATATTTTACTCACCTATGAAATTGATGAATTAGAGTAACCATCCTTCACACCTTTTCTAGCTCTACCATTCTATGACCAGGTGCTTATATAAAAAATACATTTTTCCATAAATGTTTCACATGTGAGAAGCAAGAGAAATCAGTTTGATCTTACATAACAATTAAAGGCTGTCATTTCTTAAGAACTATGTACATTACATTTATTTCAGTACATTGTTTGTCATTTCCAAAGTAATTTTCGGACCTCAAAGTCAAGGAAATTCCATTATAACCACTGCAATATCTGGAACATGATAATCTTTCACCAACTGCTAAATGGCTGCCTGGATGAAAGCATGGTTATTAATGCTTGTGACTTTTAAATTTAACCTTGTGTCTATATGCTTATCTGAATGAAGAGCTTAATCTCTGTTCTTTCTTGCATTAGTCTGAATTAGGTAGAATTATTGATTTGTGAAGGCCTTGGAAATATTAATTATGTTCTATAAAAGTAGATTTCATTATCATTGCTTACATATTTGAATAAGAGAATCAAATTGTGTAAAAGTTTTTTGTTTTGTATTTTATTTTTCTACATATTTCCCAATGTAATTATTAATAATTTTTATGTTTTATTGCCAAAATTCTTTTTCTACATATTCTACATCTCAGTTTAAAGTATCTTTAGGGGGTTGGAGAGGTGGCTCAGGGGTTAAGACTGTCTCATAAGCAGAAGGTGCTGTGCTCTGAGCCTGGTCTCTTATAAAAATGCCAGCAGCAGCCTGTACTTCCTTCCCTCATTGGTGAAGCCTGGGAAATCCCAGAGCGAAGCGAAAAGGAGGTAGAAGCAATCCAGAATGATTCCACAGGGACATAGAGAGTCCTCTCTCTCTCTCTCTCTCTCTCTCTCTCTCTCTCTCTCTCTCTTACACACACACACACACACACACACACACACACGCACACACACACTAAATAATAAAATATTAAATATTTTTAGGGAAAAAAAGCCAAATAAATTCAGGAATGGTGTGATTTCAAACACTTTGAGAGGAACACACTTGCAAATTAGAGGAATCACCTTTGTTCAATTTTTAACAGAAAATTATCCCTTTTAGTGTACTTGCCATACTTCCTTAGAAACTGTGCAATGATAGGCTTTTCTAGGCATAAAAATGATGAGATTTTGAGTATCTTCTTATTGCATAAACTGTCAAATAGGAATGGCTCAGATTTAGAAATGAAAAATATCAGTGTCAAAATAGAACTTCAGAAGTCTTGTTTTCTTGATAAAAAGAACACACATGTGAAACAATAAAATTATAAACATTATTAATATAATATTATTGGCATGTAAATATATATATCAGTAAACAGTTGATATTCTAGGAATTGTAATATTGGTAGGAAAACAATGAATCTCTAGAGGGGAAGATATTTTATATGCCTTGTTAATATCTAGTCATTTTTAGTTGTCGAAATGAAATATTACAAGGATTACATCATTATTCTAAGCAAACTAGGTAATTCAATTTTTAAACATATCAAGCTGTTATCATGAATGCCTGGTTGAGTTACTGAATACATCATTTTTCAGATATGATTTTTGCCTGAAGACACATGCTTGGCGATACTAGACACACAGTTCTTCAGTAATAAAACTTTAGTCAATTACTAGAATTGTTCCTATATCTTTAGAGGTCTTTGAAGTTGTCATAACTAGATGAGCTCACATTCCATGAAGCCTCTTTTTAAAAAAAAATTGTTCACTTTAGAAGTTATTAACTATTAACTAATGACCAGCTACCATTGAGGGCAAGAGCTCTGCCCAATGTATCTTTCATAGCTTTTGTGTCATAGTACATGTTCCATGTATGAGTTGTACATTCAATGTAACATTTTGAGGACTCTATTATAAATAGAAGAGACAATTCAAATGAACCTGAGTACAAATAGGAATTTGCAGTATTATAATAAAAAATATAAAAGTGGAATCTGTGTTCACATAATACTGCTTTGGAATTTAATTTTAATAGCACTATCTGTCTTCCTGTCCCTCATATGTATAACTGTAAGACATATAAACAAAATTTACATACAGGAAGAAAATATATGTTTATCTTTGTCACTATACTCAATTCTAATTATGTCTCTTCAGCTTCATTCTTTCCCACAACAGCTATGTTTTCTCCAAAGGTCAGGGAATACAGACACAAGCATCTCAGCAATTCAGCAATTCATGTGTGAGAGAAGGAATTGGAAAAGTTTAGCCTTTTACATATTTATGTCTAGACTGATGACTGCAATTTATGATATGATAGTCCATGATACTTTTAATCCTTGCTGCCATTTGATATTACGATTCTTGTTGATTTGATATTTTAATATGTGCGTAGCGACTATATATGGCTTTGTATTGTGTGTGTGTGTGTGTGTGTGTGTGTGTGTGTGTGTGTGTGTGTTTGTGTGTGTGTATCATCAGACACAATGTTTCCCTTTGAAAGACGAAGGGTGACTTCAGGAATCATTCTGGATTGTTTGTACCTTATTTTTTCTTTGCTCTGGGATATCCAAGGCTCTGTCTACCAGGGTTGGAAGTGCAGACTGCTGCTTTTTACACCTGGAGTTTTTATATGGGACCTGGGATCTGAACTCAGGTCTTTCTGCTTTCAAGGCACAGTCTGAGACCCTGAGTCATCTTTTCAGCCCAGGATGTACATTTTTTATAATGACCGTGTAGTAATCAAATGCTTAGGCTTCTGTGATCAATGCCAGAAAATGATTGAACTGACTTATTGGCATGGTATGTGATGTTGACCTAATTTTATATCTTCAATGTGTTTTTCTTTATCCCACATTTTATTTTTTTCCTAATCATACAAACTGAATAGATATCATGTCCTCGCCCGCCCCATTGCCCTCCCCAGTTGTCACAGATTGCACTCTGCCCCTTTCCCCACTTTTTTTCATCCCCTCTCTCCCTCTGTCCTGTCTCAGTGACTCCCCCTTTCTCCCCCCCATCACCTGGAGCATCCTCTTATGTGAACACCAAATCTCCCTCTGAGTCCTCCACCCTAGTGAGGGTTCAGGACTCTGTGGCATAGCCCATAGCCTCTTCTTGGGCTCCCTGTTAGTTAAGGAACTCTATTCTGACTGTTTAATCCCTTGCCTCTAAGGATCACACTGCCTGGAGCCTTATCCCCTATAATCCATCCTAGATTTTGGGGGGTCGTTGACATTTCAGCCATTGTGCAGATCAGGCAAAGTCCAATTCTGGCTGCTGCAGCCCTAATTTGTGTGGGGCATCTTGCATATCTTTGGTCCTACCAATCTTTAGGCTCTTACAATCTTGCCGCCCCCTCTTCCACAAGGTTCCCTGAGCTTTAGGATGGGGAGAGACTTGGCTGGTCTGGTTCCAGGTGATTAATGTAGGGTCTTTGGTGTTCTGAATTATGTTTTTTTGTTGTTTTCAGTTTTGCTTTTCCTGCACTGCCTTTTGCTGCATCCTGATTGGTATCAAAGGTCTCCTCCTAACCAAAGATAAAAGACTCTTTAAGTGAAGATCTTAATATAAGCAGAGACTCAAAAGTAGATTGAAGATTAGGAGTAGGACACAACAGTGTGTGAGGGTTAGTATCCCATCTGCCATATTATTACCATCTATCTTCCAGTCCCTATATCCTTCCTGATTGCTAAGATCAAACCTCTTCAGTCGCAAGTGACCAGGAAGGGAAGTGAGAGTGAGCTACCCTAGATGTCTCATTACTTACATGCAATACATGACTGTGGCCTATTTTCTGTACCGAAGCATGATCCTCTGTCTCCTTTTTTTTTTTTTTTGAGGCTCTCCTTCCCCTTTCCTCCTGTTAATAATCCTTTGTGATTACAGTAGGTATTACAGAGATTTACCTTTGAATATGTCATTAAGTAAGTTTGGAACTAGCATCCACTTATTAAGGAGTACATATGATGTCTAACTTTCTGTGTCTGAGATACTTCACTCAATATAATTTTTTCTAATTCCATCCATTTCCTGGCAAATTTCATTAATTCATCTTTTTTGATGGGTGAGTAGTATTCCACTGTATAAATATACCACATTTTCATTATTCATTACTCAACTGTTGGGCCTTTGGGTTAATTCCATGACTTTGCTCTTGTAAATAGTGCTGCAGTGAACATGGTTGTGCTTGTGTCACTGTAGTGAATTCTGCATTAAGGGGGATGATTATTCTCAATAGTGATATAGTAGATTCATATGGCATTTCAATTTTTAACTTTTTTAGAAATTTCCATACTGATCCCCACAGTGGTGAGACATCTAGTGCAGCTGTCTTAATTCCCTTCCTGTTCACTAGAGACTGAACAGGTTTGTTCTCACCAATCAGGGAGGATATAGGGACTGGAAGATAGATGGTAACCATCTGGCAAATGGGACACTGATGCCCCTGTACTGCTGTGTCCTAGTCCTATTCTTCCATCTAACTTTGAGTCTCCACTTATAGTTATATCTTCACTTAAAGTGTCTTTTATCTTTGGTTAGGAGTCAACCTTTGATACCAATCAGGATGCAACCAAGGGCAGTGCAAGATAAACAAAACTGAAAACAACAAACCATAATTCAGAACACCAAAGACCCTACATTAATCACCTAGAACCAGACCAAGTCTCTCCCCATCCTAAACCTCAAGGAATCTTGCAGAAGTTGGTGAGGCAAGATAGTAAGAGCCAAAAGATGGGGAGGACCAATGATATGCAAAATACTACACAGGAGTTAGGACTGCAGCCACCAGGATTGGACTTTGCTTGACCTGCACAATGGCTGACATGTAAACCACCCCCTAAAGTCTAGCATGGATCACAGGAGAGAAAGCTCCAAGCAGTAGGATCCTTAGAGGCAAGAGATTAAAGAGTCATAATAGAGTACTCCTACTAACAGGGAGCACAAGAAGGGGCTCCAGGCTATGTCACTGAGTCCTGAAACCTTACTAGGGAGGAGGAGTCAAAGGGAGGTTTGGCCTTCACAGAAAAAGATGCTCCAGAGGATGGGAAGGAAGAAGGGGGGCACTGGGAGAGGGAGAGGGAGGGAGAGGGTGAAAGGAATGGTGGAAATGGGGAAAGTGCAAGGGGGGACAACTGGGGAGGGGAGGTGGGAGGGAGAGGACATGGGTACCTATTGAGCTTGTATAATTAGGAAAAAAATAAAATGTGGGAGAAAAAAAATAAACGCATGTGGTGAAAACAATCTCCAATTTAACACTATGGAGAAGTTGGGCCTAATAGAGGTACTTAGGTTCTAATGGTGTATGACTGAATTAATGCCACTATTACATGAGTTATGTTTGATAAAAGCATAGATGAATGACTTTGGCTGTCTTTAAACCTTTCTGTGCCTGTCTATCATGCAATGATGCATCATGGAAGCCCATGACAGATGATGACACCAATACCCTTGACTTTTCCTCTTCTTGCACCATAAGCCGATGTATTTTGTGTCATAATACACTGCTCAGTGCAAGCTTGTTACAAACCTATGATTCCAGTTCTTGGGAAGCAGAATTTGGAAGAATGTAAATTTATAGAAGAATGTGGTTCAAGAAAAACTTTACCCAGTCTGTGATGTTCTGTTATAAAAATATTGAAAAGACTGTCTTCATTTTTTTCTTCCTTTTTATTTATTATCCTTTTCATTTTCTCTGTTTCCTTTTCAGCATCCACACAGCTCTTGGATTTCTTTCACTCATTTCTCACAGTAACAAATTCCCTCTGTCAAATGTCTTCATGTCTGTTTACATTGTTTTAATGCTTTTTCACATAACCAATAACTTATAAAGAAAACAAATTCATTTATCACAGTTCTGAAGGCTGAGAAATCCAATATTGAGGTGCTGGTATCTGGTGAGGGTTTAATTGCTGCTGTGTCCTATCGTGGTTGAAGGAATGATATGGTAGAAATTATATGAAAGAACAAGAGGACACAAGGAAGAGAGTGGGGTGAGAGAAAACTAGATTTCTGAAGAAGGTATTCTTCAGTTAACAAATCCATTTTCTTAATGATAGCATTTATTCATTAAGAGCCTTCATGATCTCTTAAAAGTTTTACTGTGTCATTGCAGTGGCAATTATTTTCAACCTGAGCCTTGGAAGAGGTATTCAAACCACAACATTCCCCAGTCTTGCTGGGGTGATTTTCCCAGGCACACACTGTGACGACTCCAGGCCGTCGGGGAGGAGAAAGGCAAACGCGCTGCAGGCCCTTTACCTCCTTACCCAAATCCAGAGGACTCTGGACACAGCAAGGAGTCTGTCAAGCGAGACTCATTCACTCGCTCATTCACTCATTCAGTTACACAGCTGCTGGCTGTGATGACGAAGATAAGTAAAGCCTGACTGTCCACACCTCTGCCTCAGCCCTCCAGAGACTCGGCAATGGACGGGGAGTTTGTCAGAACAAGATCTCAGTTTATTGGGGGTAACAAATCAGCTTATATAGACAAAGAATCAGAGCATGTGAAACAGGCAGCCAATTACCTTGATGGTCAGTACAGCACACAGGCTGCATAGGTCAGACTAAACATAAATCTATGTTGGCTCCTATAAGCCAATTAGGGCTCTCTGTAATGTGATCAGGGTTACGCCTAGGACACTAGCTCCCAGCATCATCTTTGGTCCCATGTGCTAAGCCATGCCCTGCTCACTCCCTCCCAGAATGTTATCCCTGGGCAGGCCCAACATCTCCCCTTTTTTGTTTTAATAGAGATGGTATTTTACAATTAACTGTACATATGTCCAATGTCCCATAAGTCCCAGCATGAGCTTTCGCTGTTGTCCTGTCCAAGTTGGTATTCTCAGTCAAGCAAGTTGGCATCAGCAGCAGGCATGGCAGCAGGTAGCTTGGGGAAGTTGCATGTGGCTCACAAGGGCAATACAGGCCTGCCTGGTCTGTCATTAGACCAAGGCATCACAAGCCTCCAAGCTTGAATCACATCTCTGGGGGTCCGTGGCATGGATGTCTGTAGCGTGGTCTTGTAGATGGAGTGCTGTTGAGAGATGTACTGAGGAAACACTTAAGCGATGTACTTATTAAAAGAACAATTTTTTCTAGATGTTAGGTCAAACCCAGATCGACATTTTGAAAATTTAAATGTTAATGGTAAATAATGCCAACCCCAGCTGTTGGTGTGGGCTTACTCCCTCTTTTTGTTTTAATGATTGGACCTTTAATTTAGTTGAGTATGGGGTCATCTAGTAGAGGGGGATATCTTTTTGGAATTTTAAAGACTTTCAAAGACCTTGAGAGACCCATCCCAGCATGACTGTTCTAAACCTGCCTACTTTACCTCTAACCTATTTGAGGATTCAGACTGCTCGGGGGATAAGGGTCGATGATCATTCTGGCTGATTCCTGCTGAAATGGGGCATTGAGTGTGAGAGCAGCCTGGCATCCTCAATGAACCAAACAAGCTCAGTAGTCTTACAGTGGGTACAGGCAAGAATTAGTAAAGAAAACCCATTACCTCACCTGGAATAGTCATTGTCTTTGTTTGGTGAAAAACTAAGAATTAATCTACATACTGAATACCTTATTTCTTTGGCAGCAGTGAATCTCTATGATCATATCTTAAAACCTGTTTAAAACCATGTGAGTCAACTGTCTATTTTGTTTTATTAAACAAGGGAATGTCTAAAAGCAACTTTGTTAAGTATATAAGGAATGTCAGTAGTTACTTTGTGAGTGACTGATGAACCTGTCACTTTCTTGGTCATTAACATTCTAGTAAAATCAAAGATTGACAAAAGCCTAGGAAGGAAGTTGAGCACTGGAATTTTGTGCTCCCTAGTCTAGAAACAAAGAGGCTTCCCATTTGCATGTTAAACCCAAGGTTCTCATGAGATGTTCAACCTGGCGTTTTGGGCCTTCTTTTGCTGGATATCAGAGGTAAACTCTTTTTTCCCATGGGAGGGAAGCTAAGAGCTTCAGGCCATTTCATTGATCTCCACCAGGGTGCTCGACCCCTGGGCCCTGGGGTTCAGGGGGAAATCTTCCTCTAGTGGAAATTCCCATGGTTGGGACATAGGCCACACGAAAGCTTCCTGTGCTTGCAACCATCTCAAAGCGCCCAGTCTGGTAATATTCAAAGTATCTTTTATCTCTCCCCTGTTGGAAGGGGTCTTGGGTTGGTCCGTTTGGGAATGCCTGTTAATTTTTTACCTATCTCCTTAGGCAATTGTCAAGTTTTGATTTCTTTCTTTTGTGACTCTTTCTTTCTTTTGTTTTCTTTTTTTAAATTAAGTCCTAGATCAGTTGTCCTATTTTTATCACAGGCAAAGTACACAAAACAACGGACAGTTTTTGTGGTTCCCCCCCCCCAGTGGATGAGGGGCAAAAGCTGTTTTAAATCAAGCTTAGGTAAACACAGAGACAGTCCCCAACCGCTTGCACAGGGAACTGAGGAATTTGCACTAGTCTTCCTCAACCCCCCCCCCCCCGAGTAATGGTGATTGTTGGCACTTTTCTCTTCCTGATATGTGCTGGGGCGAGGGTGGGGCGCTCGCCAGGTTTTTGTACAATGCCTGCTATTGGCACTCTAGAGGGACTTTTATCTAGTTTTTTCCATGCTGTCCATTTAATGAAGGTGGGATTGGAAAGCACCACTCTGGCCACATCTAGCCAGTCTTTCGTTGTGCAGGGTTGATGAGCTAAATCTTGAAGAAGTTTCTCAACCCAAGGAGAATTTGGGCTATCCTGTAGAACTTTTTTTTTTATTTCTTTGCTTCCCAGGGATACCATACTGCAGGGCGATTGCCCTCTGTATCTAGGTTCTCAGTACACTTGGACTCCAGCTCTGTATTCCCTAATTTAGCCTGATAGGGACCAGTGTACCTGAGTGCCCGTTCAGGAGAAATTTTGGTGAGGGTAAGCAGGGAAGAGCTCTCGTCCATCCCGCCTGTGCCCTGTTCCCTCTTGAGGGGAGCTAAGTCTGGATACTGGCAACCAGTCCCAGTCGCACTCCCCAGTCCAGTCCCACTCCCCAGACCATTCCCACTTCACAGACCAGACCCACTTTGCAGTTGCTTACTTGCATTTTTCAGCCCCTGGACTGCATGCGGCCCCTCCCCCATGAGTAGAGCTAAGTTTGGATGAAAGGAACTGTCGGTGCCAAACACCATCTCTGGCCACTCCCCGACCTGCAGGTCTAGAGGCCCGTGCAGCCCCACCCCCTCTCTGGGCGGCTTGCTCTCAGTGTCTGCCAGTTCTAGGAGCTCTGGCAGCTCCATCCCCTCTCTCAGCTCTGTGCAGCTTTCTGCCTGGCGTGTCTGGGTTTTCTCCCTCACGGACTTTTCCCAATCTCTTTGGGCGCCCAACGCTGGGGCACTGTGGCCCAGTGTGAATTCCTCTAAGTCACTGGCCCGCTCTCCACTATTTTCCCCGGCCTGTGGTCCAGCGGCCCCAGTATCATGGATGTTTTCCTCGTCCTGCTTCCCTGCGTCCCCGGCGGGCAGCCCAGCAGAACCTCTGCTCTGCTGCAGCGGCTCCGAAGTTGTGCAGGGAGCTAGAAGCTGCTCTGGTTGCTCCTTACTACTTTCTCGGCCCTGCTGCCCCACGTTCCCACAGAGGGTTTCTTCCAGCTGCTGCTCCATGACCCCGGCTGATGGCCGGGCAAAATCTGTGCTGCACTCCCTGCCCCACCGTGCGGAAAGGCGCCCAGGATGGCTTATTTTTGGCTCTGGCGGCTGGTGCTCACCCAGAGTTGCCCGGAGAGCTAGAAGCCGAGGCTCTGGCGGCTTCTCCTCCTCCCCCTTTGCCTAGGGAGCTAGAAGCCGCGGCTCTGGTGGCTCCTCCCCTTCTCTCTTTGCCCAGGGAGCTAGAAGCTCAGGCTCTGGCGGCTCCTCCCCCTCCCCCTTTGCCTTTGCCTATGGTGGAGGCTGGATTGGATCAGGAAGGAACGCTGCCTCAAGGGTAGAAACAATGCAGTAAAATCCTGGAGAAGGGGACACCCCAAAATGTTCCTCCTGCTTCCTGGCTAGATTACTCACCCGAGCCCAGGTGGTGGACGAAAACACATCCGATTGGATCCAAGGTGCTAATTCAAGGGCTGTTTGCCACATTTTTGAAATAGCAGAGCTTGTAACTTTTAAACCCTGGCTTCATAGTACAGATCCCAGTGCTGCTGGAACTGCTTCATCCTTGCACATTGAATTCCCCATATTTCTCAAGTTTTCACTTACCCCAAAGTCTGCTTAGTGCCCTCCATTTTGAGAAGCCACCTCACACGGGGCACCAAAATGCTGGGGTGATTTTCCCAGGCACACACTGTGACGACTCCAGGCTGTCAGGGTGGAGAAAGGCAAACGTGCTGCAGGCCCTTTACCCCCTTACCCAAATCCAGGGGACTCCACACACAGCAGGGAGTCTGTCAAGGTGAGACTCATTCACTCACTCATTCACTCATTCAGTTACACAGCTGCTGGCTGTGATGATGAAGATAAGTAAGCCTGACTGTCCTCACGTCTGCCTCAGCCCTCCACATGGAGTTTGTCAGACAAGATCTCAGTTTATTGGGGGTAATGAATCAGCTTATATAGACAAAGATTCAGCGTGTGAAACAGGCAGCCAATTACCTTGATGGTCAGTATACACACACAGGCTGCATAGGTCAGACTAAACATAAATCTATGTTGGCTCCTATAACCCAATTAGGGCTCTCTGTAATGTGATGAGGGTTACACCTAGGACACTAGCTCCCAGCACCATCTTTGGTCCCATGTGCTAAGCTATGCCCTGCTCACTCCCTCCCAGACTGTTATCCCTGGGCAGGCCCAACACAGTCGTCCCAATCTATCTTTATTCTCCACACTTTTCTAGATGTATTATATAATAAAGGAATGTATACACCTCCCCACACACACAGTAGCAAACACACATACGCATGAATAAACAAATGCCCTCTTTTAAATCCTTATGGTGGCTTCATGTACCAACTTGGCAGTTGAGAACTGAGCCTCAAGTTCACCTTTGAAGAAATATTAAATTAAAGTAAGACTCTGAGTAAGTTCATAGGATATTATCTAATTTTATGGGAAGATCCACTCCATAGTGGGTAGGATCATTTCTCCATGCAGATGGATAAGATGGAGAGAGAACTAGCTGGAAATTTGGCATACTAGAAATTGAGAAGATATGCTCTGATCCTTGATTCTCTGCCAACTTTTTCTGTGGATATAGAGTGGCTAGTTCCCTCAACCCATATTGGAAACTCTCTTGTCATAATGAGCTGCAACCTCAACCTTCAATCTGATCCCACTCACTACTGTGTCCTATTTCTGTTCTCCCCTCTCCTTTAAGTCCTTTTTGTATAAAGTAACTTTTTTAAAATAGTTTTTTTAAAATCTTTGAATAGGTGAGGATCTCAACCTTTAGACAGGATGCAGTCTTGTGCCATGCAGGAACAGCAAAACAGACAATAACCAACCAGAGTGTAGAATACCGGTGACCCTACATTGTTCACTTGGAACCAGGTAAGCCAAATTTCTCACCATCCTAAGGCTCAGAAAACCTTGTGGAAGAGGAGGAAGTGAAAATGTAAGCGCCTAAAGATGAGGAGGTTCACCACTGGACAAGATAACCCACTCAAGATGGCTGCTGCAGCCAGGAACTCACTATAATGAGATTTGACCTTACCAGATTTGCATAATGACTGACATATCAACATGCCTTCACAGACTAACAAGGATCTCGGGAAAAATAATTTCAAGCAATAGAATTCTTAGGGGTATGGGGTTGGACAGGGGTAGCAGAGCACCCACATGAAGGGTGGGCCCAACATGAGGCCTATTGGTATGCCACAGAGGCCTAAACTCCCACTAGAACAAATGACCCAGAGAGAACTTTGGGACACAAATGAGCTGATGGACCAGAGGCGTAGGGGTTGGGGTGTGGGGCGGGACAAATTGGATCCCGGAAGGGAGAGGAGGGAGGAAAAGGTGAGAGGGAGGGAGGAAACAGGGAGAGGAAGGAGCATGGTAAGAACACCTACTCATTGAACATGTATAACTAGGAAAATTTTTAAAAAATCTTCATGTTCTCCTAAATTATTTAGGCCATATACTCATTATAGCACAGCAAATATGGAGTTAAGATTGTCCTCTTTCACTATTGTCCATGTAGTTTTATTTTCCTTTGAGCTCATGATAAAATATTTGTTTCTTTTGGAATCTTTGCTAGATTTCTGTCAATATCATATTCTCTTTAGGGATTTATTTTGTGTACTTGCCTGTGTCTTCAAACTTGCTTATCTGCCCATATAGGGTTGCATACTTTGCTCATTTGATCCTCTGAGTCTCTGTCTCTCATTTTTCTGCTTAATTGAGTCTGTACCTTTCTTTTTTAGTAACAATGAAGATTGAATATAGGGTCACTTGAGTGCAAGCCACATGCTTTGTCGCTGTGTTATAGCCCCATCCCTACACTCTGCCTTTTGATTGTGGTCTTTCCTTTTCATCTAATTAATTTCCCTTAATATATGATATGCTTCTTATAGAAATACAGTCTGTCATTATCCTATTCCCCTTTGTTTTTTTTTTCAGCATTAGTTTTGTTGATAGTAAGCCTTTTGGAAATCTTTTGAGTTATGCTAGCTTGATTATTGGTCCACCTAATACCAGTTCATACTCAATTTTTCCTATATAAATTGTAGCTCCCAAAATTTTGTCAGTGTTTTCCCTTCTCCCAATATTAAGTGTCTGTGCTTCTAAATAGCCTTTTCCCTTTTATATTATTTTAAACTTCAAATTGTGTTCCTTTTAAATACATTTTATTGGGAGAGAAATTTTAATTTTTTTTAAAAATTGATCAAAAAGTTTAAAATTTTTCTATAACCCCTCCAGTCTATTCTCACTGCTGTTTCCCCTATTATTGCTATATTAGTGTTATATAATTATTACATTGATAAACTAGTATTCATGTAGTATACTAAAGTTACTAAAAACAATAGTCGCTCTTTTCTTTCTGTTGTAAAGCTTTGAAAAATGCATAAAACCATATACCCATCATAATATCTCACAAAATAAATATAGTGACTGAAAAAGCTTCATGCTATTTCTCCTTTCTTGTTTACCAGGACCTCTGAAAAATACTGACCCTTTCACTATCACTATAGATTGCCTTTCCCAGGATATATATGATTGGTATTGTACCCTTACAGATTAGATAATTTCACTTAGAAACATCCATTTAAGTTTTCTCTTCTCGGTTTAATAGCACGAATTTTTGATCACTGAAAAATACTCCATTGTGTGGGTATATTACAGTTTGCTTATCCAATTGAGGGATATCTGGGATGTTTCCAAGTTTGGATAATTGTGAATACAGCTGCTATAAATATTTGTTTATAAGTTTTTTGCAGACCTAAGTTGTCTACTTGCTGAGTAAATTACAAGGAGTACAATTGTCAAATGGCACAACATGAATTTATTTAGCATAAGAAACTTCCGGCCTTGCTTCCAAAGGACCTGTATCATTTTAATTTTTGATAGCAACAAGTGAGAGAGTTCTTGTTGTTTTATATCTTCTCTGGCATTCAATGTTGTTTGTGTTTATGAATTTGGGCATTCCATTAATGTAGTGATATTATGGTTTTTCTTTGAAATGGGTGATTACAATTCTCTAATGATTAATGGATGAAAGATCTTCTCATATACTTATTTGTAATCTATATTGTCTTCTTATACGATTCCTTTATTCTGTTGTTTTGCTTATCTTTACTTCTGGTATTTTTTGTCTCAGTGTTAAGTTTTAACAGTTCTTAGTTTATTTGAGGCAACGAATATTTTATAATATTTTATAATATAATTATTTACAAATATTTACATTTAGGCCATGCCTTGTATTTTCAATATCTTGACAATATTTTTAAGGCATTGTTTTAATTTTGTACTTTTAATTTTAATTAAAGATAACCTATCTTTAACTTCATCATTTTTGTTTTTCCACTGATTAGCGTAGTAGCTTATCTATCAATTCTTTCTTTTTGCAGTATGGTTTTAGTTTTGGATATGGAAAGTCATTGTCAGAAATAAGGTATATGCTAGTTTTAATAACTTTCGTAATTTTATGTTTCACAGTTGGATTTACAATCCCATTTATGTTAACTTTTGTGGAAGACGTAAGATATATCTTGCTTGGGGGGGGGAGATTGGGATATTGCATAGTGCTAGCATCAGTTTCTTTCTTTTCATTTTTAAAAATATTTTTATTCTTTGATTTTCATCTAAAAATACAATGAATTCATGTCTTTTGATCCCTTCCTACCCAAACCTATCCTTTCCTGTTCCACTTCTGTTGTAGTCCACCTGCATGGTTGCTGATAAATGACCATCACACAACTTAAGGGAACAAGTTTACTTTCTTACAAAAGTCTGGTTACAGTTCTCAGTCCAGCTTGACAGGAGAGCATGCACCAACACCAAGGCCAAGGGAACTGGCCACACCATCACTGCATAATGGCTGAAAGATGGACAATCCTTACTTGCCAGACCAGCATGTCTGGCCAAGTACACAGAAGGATGCCAACTCTCTCAACCAGCTCTCTGTGATTTATCCAGGGCCTAATCCCACCCACATGGGCTGGGTCTTCCCCATCAGCTAGACAATGTCCTTCAAGTTTGCTCTGGGCTTAACTCAACTATCAACTCTCTACAACTGTGCCCAGAACTCAAACCCTCAAGAGTCAGGTTGACACCTGTGCTTAACTATGACAACTTCATATTTTCTTCTTTCCACCAAGCCCCCCTCCTACTTTCCTATCTTTTTTCATTTGTGGCCCACTGGGTTTTATTTAAGATGAATGTTCTTACAAGTTCCTGAGCACTTGCTGAGACATGGATGACTTTTCAGTGGGTAATATCATTCAGTGGAGGAGCTCTCCTTCTGCTATATGACATTAGCCTTAATGAGTCTCTCAAGCAGGTGCAATGTTTCTTACCACCTTTCCTCATACATGGTGCAATGCCACAACCATTTCTTGAAAATATTGCATTCATTTCACTCCCTTTGCTCCTTTGTCAATAATCAATTTGGCTATGATTTTTTATGTTTTTGTTCTTCAATATTGTCTTATCTATTCAGGCTATGGTGTCTTTTAGTACAAGCATTGCAGTGAGGTTGTCAATATCTCAAAAGAACTTACTAAAAGTCTGAGAGATATTGAATCTATACAAAAAGTTTGGAAGAAGTGACACCTATTTTCATAAGAAATATTGGATTGTTTTTGTAATATTTCTGCTTGCATTTCCTAAGTATATATAAAGCTTGCCTCATACAGAGATTTTTTATGTTTCCTGGCAGTTTCAGCTCTCAAGTTGATGCTTATGAGATGGGCTGTGAGTACATTAAGTTAAGGATCTATTTAGTTAAGTTGGGCCTCCAAGCAATCCTGTAGGAGATTGTCTTAATGACCTGACTTGATTTGAGAAGACCTGCCACCCTCTCTGGATGGGACCATTCCTTGATCAGATAGATGAAGAAAATACAAATCATCCTAGTTAGCATTTTGGCAAGCAGACAAGCTAGAAAGCAAGGAAGTAGCATTGGTCCTTGCATTCTGCTCTTACTGTAGATGTGATGTAGTCAGTTTCATTGTCTCATGATGATAACTCCCTGCCATGGTGGATGGTAAGCTGGAACTGTGAATTGTAATAAAAATCCCTTGTCCCTTAAGCTACCTAAGAGAAAAAAATTAAGAAGACACCAATGAAACTTAGATGAATACTTCTTTGTTGTTTTCAGTCTGGTATTACTGGAATATTGAGCTTAAAACGTGCTTTATTTCTATTCCCTGAAACAAATTTCAGAGATTTTGCACCATTTCCTCATTGATAAACTCATCTGAGTCTGACAATTTTTGTTTGAAAGACCATAGTCTATTGTTCAAAGGCTAGCTTATAACTTGAAATCCTTGTATTTCAGTCTCCTGAATAGGTATGATAGCAGGTATATTCCACCACCATACCTGCTTCTAACTTCTTCAGTTGCAATAAGCATACTTAGGTTATTTTTAGTGATGTAAGTTTTGGTAACATGGTTCTTTTAGAAAATATGTTGAATTCGTCTAAATTTCACTTCTGGGCACAGAGCTGTTGATAATATGTTTTACATTTAATATTTTGTGTCATCTCTCATTTATTCCTTAGGTAGCTGGACTAGAGATTTGCCAATTCTATTATCTTTTCCAAGAGTTGGGTTTTTTTATTTCATTGATTTTCTCTCTGGTTTTCCTATTTTCAATTTTATTACATTCTGTTCAAATTTTATCACTAGCCTTTTGCTGTTTAATTTGTATATCATTTGATCTTTCTCTTCTAATTTTCTAACATGAAATGTTAGGTTATTGATTTTATTATCTCCTTTTTATAATATATGTGATTGAAATGATATAGAATTCACCTAAGTACTGGTTGGTCATGTGATGTTTTAACATTCATTTATTTGTGTTAGGGCTCCTCCTCCTCCTCCATCCGGATGGGTATTGGATGTCACCACTTACAGTAATTGATGGTATCCTATTATCTCTTCTGTAGCATGATCCCCTTTCTCCTTGTTTCTGGCGGGGCCTTCCTTCCTCTTCTTTCCTGTTTATAATTTTTGCAATTACTGCAGGTATTACAGGGATTTATCTTTGAGTGTGTCTCTAAGTGGGTTTGGTACTAGGATCTACCTATTAGGGAGTACATATGTTGCTTAATTTTCTGTGTCTGGGATACTTCACTCAATATCATTTTTTCTAATTCCATCCATTTCCTAGCAAATTTTATGTATCACATGGTACATTTTGCCATATTGATCAATTTGTTGTAAAGAGAAAGGCACTCTCTGGACTTCCTCTTATTTCTATTAATACTACATTAACAAAGTGAATGCGATTGCCTTCCATCCTTCCATCTTCACTAAGAAATCACATTATTTCCAAAAAGGAAAAAAACAACTGAGAAATGTCACAACACTAACTAGATAATGTAAACTTTTACAAGACTGGTGGGAAATTTCCCTTTGACCTTGCCCTCAAAATTACTTTTTAATATCTCCTAAGGTATCTTTCATCACTTACATGTATTGTTTCAGTCTGAAATGAGTTTTAAGTCTTTTCCACCTATCTTTCTACTTTTCACTACTTACCTAAATTTTCATAGCCTATGAACACTGCATATTTTTGTTTTAACATTTTATTTTAGAAATATTATTAGAGTTTCTTTCTACTTATAAAATCTGTTCTTGTATGTTACCCAGTTTTTTTCAATCAATATTTGTTAGGGTTTAAATCGGGAGTATATCCTTATATATTTGATTGGACACAAATGATGTGATCTAATGGTAAAACACTGAATGAGGAAGCCCAGCAAAATCAATCTACTCAACATTTCTTACCTTCTGTGAGCAACATTTGTCAGCTTGCATCGGGGCATAGGTTTTTATGACTCAATTGAAAAACAAGAAATCCTAGTTTGTACGACTGGAGGGTGCTGAAACAACAGGGAACAGGACAGGAGAATTGCCTTTGGGACTAGTTCAAAGATTCCTACTCTGATCTCTAAGGTAGCATAATATTTTTGGTATTAATCCATAGACATTTCCCTTTTTTTGTAAGATATCATTATTTGGCTAGACCATGATTTATCATTGATGTCGTCAATGTGAAAAATGTGAAAGTAGATCCTTGCTCTAAAGCAGCCATCTAAATCACTCTTTTTTTTCCACTCATACAAACCTGATAAGTACCCCATTCCACTCCCTCCCTCCACCCCTCCCTGGATGCCCTTGCTGCTTACCCCCTTTTCCCTTCCTTTCTCCCCTTTGCTTCCTTTCTCCCAGTGCCCCTTCCTGACGCACATTCCTGCAGCATCCTTCAGTGTGCATATCAAACTTCCCTCTGGGTCCTCCTCTCTGATGAGGTGTAAGGACTCAGTAGTATTGTTTAAAGTACTTACTTGTGTTCCCCTTTAGTATAGGAATATTATTGTGGCTATTAATCACTTCCTTCTGAGGATCGTAGAGCCTGTGATCCATGAGAGGCTTTAGGGGGGTCAATGACATGTTGGTCATTGGCAGGTCATTCAAAGTCCTATTATGATTACTTTGGTCCTAATGTGTGGGGAGTGTCTTGCATATTGTTGCTCCTCTCCATCTTTAGGCTCCAAAAATCTTACCGCTTCCTCTTCTGCAAATTTCCCTGAGCTTTGTGATGGAGAGAGATTAGGCTGGTTTGATTTCTGGTGATTAATGTAGGGTCTTCTGAATTATGGTTTGTTAAACCTCCTCCTCCTCCTCCTCCTCCTTCCTCCTCCTCCTCCTCCTCCTCCTCCTCCTCCTCCTCCTCCTCCTCCTCCTCTTCCTCCTCCTCTTCCTCCTCCATCCGGATGGGTATTGGATGTCACCACTTGCAGTACTTGATGGTGGCCTATTATATCTGCTGTAGCATGATCGCCTCTCTCCTTGTTTCTGGTGGAGCCCTCTTTCCTCTTCTCTCCTGTTTATAATCTTTGCAATTACTGCAGGTATTATAGGGATTTATCTTTGAGTGTGTCTCTAAGTGGGTTTGGTATTAGGATCTACCTATTAGGGAGTACATACGGTGCTTAATTTTCTGTGTCTGGGATACTTCACTCAATATAATTTTTTCTAATTCCATCCATTTCCCAGGAAATTTTATTAATTTATCATTTTTTATAGGTGAGTAGTATTCCATTGTATAAATGTACCACATTTTCCTTATCCACTCTTCAACTGTTGGATATTTGGGTTGATTCCATGACTTTGCTATTGGGAACAGTGCTGCTATGAACATGGTCGTGCTTATGCTATCGAAGTGAATTTTTGATGTAAGGGGGATTATTCCCAAAAGTGGAATAGCAGGGTCATATGGCATTTCAATCATTAACTTCTTTACTAATCGCCAGATGACTCACTAGAGTGGTTATATGAGCCTGCATTCCCACCAGCAATGTAGGAGAGTTCCCCTCTCTCCACATCCTCTCCTGCATATGGTGTTGTTTGTATTGTGGATTTTTGCCATCCTGGCAGGGGTGAGATGATATCTAAGGGAGGTTTTGATTTGCATTTCCCTGATGGCTAAGGATGCAGAGCAGTTTTTAAGATGTTTGTTAGACATTTTAATTTTGTCTTTGGTAAAGTTTCTTTTAAGTTCCAAGGCCCATTTTTTAATTGGTCCATTTGTTTCCTTGGTGTTTAGTTTTCTAAGTTCTTTGTGCACTCTGGATAATAGAGATCTATCAGATATATGGTTAGTGAAGATTTTCTCTTGCTCCGTGGGTTGCCTTTGTGCTGGAGTTACAATCTCTTTATCTGAACAGAAGCTCTTTAGTTTCATAAGGTCCCATCTGTTGAGTGATGGCTGTATTGACTATGCTATTGGATTTCTGATTAGGAACTATTGGCCGAGTCCAATCAGCTTGAGAGAGTTCCCTACCCTTTAACTAAGGTTTTTATAGTCTTTGGCCTTATATTGAGGTCCTTGATCCATATGGAATTAAGTCTTGTACATGGTGACAAGTACGGGTCCAGTTTTAATCTTCTGCATGTGGAGATGCAGTTTTGCCAGCACCATTTGTTGAAGATGCTGTTCTTTTTCCACTGGATTCTTTGGGCCCCTTTGTCAAAGATCAAATGTCTGTAATTGTGTGGGCCAATATATTGGTCTTAAATATTTATCCAATGATCTGTGTATCTATTTTGGAGCCAGTACCAGGCTGTTTTTATAACTATGGATTTGTAGTATAGACTAAAGTTTGGTATGGTGATACCTCCAGCATTGTTTTTGTTACTCAAGATTGTTTTTGCTATCCTGGGTCTTTTCTGTCTCCATATAAATTTTTAGATTGTTTGGTCAACTTTAAAGTATTGCTTTGGGATTTTGCTTGCTATAGCAATGAATCTGTATATGGCCTTTGGTAGGATGGTCATTTTATGATATTGATTCTGATAATCCAGGAACATGGGAGGTCTTTCCACCTTCTGGTGTCTTCTTCAATTTCTTTCTTTAAGATTTTAAAGTTTTCATTATAAATGTCTCTTACTTCCTTGGTTAGGTTTATACCAAGGTATTTCTTTTTTTAGGGCTATAGTAAATGGGTTTGTTTCTCTCGGGGATTTTTCACTTCTTTCATTCTGTGCATATACAAAAGCCACAGATTTTTGTATGTTTATTTTGTATCCTGCCAACCTGCTGAACTTCTGTATTAGTTCCAGGAGTTTCCTGGTGGAGTTTTTGGGATCTCTCAGGTATAAAATCATGTCATCAGCAAATAGAGATAACTTGACTTCTTCCTTGCCAAATTGAATCCATTTAATCTCCCTTTCTTGTCTTATGGCTTCAGCTAGGTTTTCAAGTACAATATTGAATAGAAGTTGAGAAAGTGTACAGTCTTGTCTAGCTCATGATCAAAGTGGGAATGCTTCAAGTTTTTCCCCATTGAGTATAATCCTTGCTGTTGGCTTGTTGTATACAGCTTTTATTATATTGACAAAGGTTCCTTCCATTCCACTGTCTTTAGGGTTTTGATCATAAAGGGCTGTTGGATCTTGTCAAAAGCTTTTTCTGCATCTATCTATGATCTTTTTGATATGTTTTTCAATCTGATTTGCTATGACTTTTTTGTGAATCTTTCCATCTGTGTTCATCAAAGAGATTGGCCTATAGTTTTCTTTTTTAAGTGTATCTTTATTAGGTTTTGGGATTAAGACAAATTAGCTTTGTAGAAAGTATCTGTTAGTGTTCCTTCCTTTGCTATTTGATGGAACAGTTTAAGTAGTATTGGTGTTAATAGCTCCTTACATGTCTGATAGAACTCGGTGCTGAATCCATCCAGTCCAGGACATTTTTTGGTGGGAAGATTCGAGATCACTTCATCGATTTCCTCATATGTTATAGGACTATTTAAATAATTCACAACTTCTTGATTCAATTTCAATAAGTTGTGCTTACTTAGGAATTCATCCATCTCTTTTGTGTTGTCAGATTTCCCAGAGTATAAGTTTTTGAAATATGAAGTTATAATACTCTGAATTTCTTGATTATCAGTAGTGATAACTCCATTTTCATTTCTAATTTTGTTAATTTGTGTTTTTTCTCTCCTGCTTTTGGTTAATTTAGCTAAGGGTGTATCAATCTTATTGATTTGTTTCAAAGAACTAGCTTTTCGACTGGTTAATTTTCTCTATCATTTTCCTAATCTCAATGTCAGATGTTTCTTTCCTTATTTTGCTAATTTCCTCTCTTCTACTGCTTTTGGGATCAGATTGATCTAGAATCTTTAAACCTTTAAGCTTCATTGTTAAGTTATTTATTTGTGATGTTTCCATTTTTTGATGTAGGTATTAAGAACTGTGAACTTACCTCTTAGGACACATTTCATTGTGTCCCAAAGATTTTGATAAGTTGTATTTTCATTATCCTTCAGTTTCGGGAAAACTTGAATTTCCTTTTTAATTTCTTCCTGAATCCAATTTTCATTCAGCATCATAGTGTTGAGTTTCCAGGACTTCGTGTATTTTCTGTTGTTTGTTGTGTTGTGGATGTCAAGCTTTAGATCATGGTGGTAAGATAGAGTACAGGCTAGAATTTCTACTTTCTTGTATATGTGGAGATTCGTTTTATAGCCCAATGTGTGATCTATTTTGGAGAAAGTTCTGTGTGTTGCTGAGAAAAATGTGTTTTCTTTCATGTGTGGATGAAAAGTTCGATAGAGGTCTGTAAGGTCCATTTCTTTAAGGATTTGATTAAGTTCCAATGTGCTTTTGTTAAGCTTTTTGCTTGTTGATCTATCCGATGTTGAGAGGGCAGTGTTAAAATCGCCAAAAATTGTGGTTTGGGGGTTTATTTCTAGCCTCAGATGCTGTAGGGTTTGCTTAATGAATGTGGAGGGGCCCCTATATGTTCAGTATTGTAAAGTCTTCCTGGTGAATTGTACCTGTGACTAAAATGTAGCATCCAGCTGTGTCTCTTATGATTTTTCTTGGTTTGAAGTCTACTTTGTCTGACAGCATAATGGCTACCCCTGCCTCTTTCCTGGTTCCATTAGCTTGCAGAAGTTTTGAACAATCTTTTATTTTTAGGATGTGCCTATCTTTTGTGGTGAGATGAGTTTCCTGAAGTCAGCAGATTGATGGATTGTGGTTTTTAATCCAAGTTTGTAATTTGTGTCTCTAGATCAGTGAGTTAATACCATTGACATTACATGTTATAATGGAGAAATTATTTTTAATTCTGGACATTTTGTATGTTTAGTGGCTTTTGTAAGTATATTGTTTAACATTTAGGTTTTGGTAGTATTATACTTCCCTTCTGTCCTCCTGGATATGCTTGTTTTTTTCTTCATGCTTGAGTATCATTTCTAGCATTTTTTGAAGGCCTGGTTTGGTAGACATGTAAGACTTCAAATTGTCTTTGTGCTGGAAAACTTTTCTTTCTCCCTCGATCATGACGGATAGTTTTGCCAAGTATATCAGTCTTGGTTGACATTTTTGTTCATTTAATACTTGAAGTACATCTCTCCAAGCTCTTCTTGCTTTTACTGTTTCCATTGAGAAGTCATTTGTTATTTTAAGATTTACTTTTAAAAGTGACATTTTTTTTTCTCTTCAAGCTCTCAGCACCTTTTTTTTGTCTTGAATGTGGAGTGTTTTGATTATTATTTGCCTTGGCAAGTTTCTATTTTGGTCATATCTGTTTGGGGTGTGGAATGCCTCTTGTATTTGGATGGGCCTCTCATTCTTCAGTTGAGGGAAGTTTTCATTTATGATAATTTGAAAAATTTCCTCAGGTGTGGTATGTTGGGATTCTTGCTCTTGTATACCATGAATGTGCATGTTAGGCTTCTTCAGGATGTCCCATAACTCTTGAATATTTCTATCAAGTATCTTTTTGACTTTATCAACCTTTTCCTTTGAGCTGGTTAGTTCTTCCACTTTATCTTCAAGATCTGAAATTCTATTTTCTGCTTTATTAGTTCTGCTGATAAGACTCTTTGTTGAGTTTTGGGTTGAGGAAAACTTGTCTTTTAATTCGATTTTAAACTCTGCCTGAGACTATTTTAACTGCTCTATATCTATTTTTGTTTCTTGAATTGTTTTTCTCAACTCCTCCAAATGTCTGTTGTGTTTCTGTTCAAAGTGGTTGATATGGTTGTTTAACTCCTCCTGGATTCCTCTTTCACATTATTAATCATGTTAATGATCATACTTTGAAAGTCGTCATCTTGAGTCTGGCTTTCTTGGGAGATTAGTCTTCTTGGGTTTTGTTTCTCAAGTATCTGCACTTTGACTTGGGCATTGTTTTGTCTCTTAAGACCTTTCAGTTTCTGTGTGTTTTTGACTGAACTGATTTTGACTGGTATTATTACTTTCAGGCAGTTATTACTAGTGCTTGCCTTGTAGTTGTGTTCATTTGTCTGTTCTTAGTACTATTTCCTAGATGAGTCTATTAGGCTGTTAGTACATCAGTTAAGTCAGGTTAAGTAGACAGGGGGTGAATATTAGTATGGTAGTGCACTTTTATGATTTAGTATCTTGGTGATATGTGAGGGTGTGTGGTATAATCCCTGGAGGTGTATATATATTGGGGGTGGCTGTATGAAAAAGTTAATCTACAGTGATTAATACTAGAAAAGAGCAGTATGGTAAAAAAGAGGTTTACTTATCTTTGGGCTGGATGTGAAGAATCTCTCCCATGTGATAGGATGATTTTAGAGAACTTCAGATGTATGGCCTTTGTCCCTTAGAGCTTTGCTTGAGTTTCCTTTGGACTCTTGAATTCTGAGTGGCAGTGTGTCCTCTGTGGACCACAAGCGAGGCTTCCCGGTGGGCTGGAGGGGCAGAGGGGCTGATGGTGATGGCAGAACTCTTCACCTGGGACCTGGGACTTGGCTTAGTGGCCCACTCAGGCTCCAGGGATGGAGGACCGTGAGCAAGTCCTCTCCTGGTAGGGCGGGCTGGCAGGCGGGAGGAAAAAAGGGGCTGGGGGCCAGGTCATGGCACAGGCAAACCAGAGGCAGCCTAGGTGTTTCCTGGGCTAGCTGGTGGGAGGAGCTGGCACAAGGGGCACCTGGGGCTGGGGGACTTCACCTGGAATGTAGGACTGGGAGTGAGTCCTGTCCTGTTCTGGCGGGCAGGCGGGCAGGAGAAACAAAGGGGCTTGGGCCAAGGGCATGGCCCAGGCAAACTGGAGGCAACCTGGGTGTTGCCCTGGCTGGCTGGTGGGATTTGCTGGGACAAGGGCAACCTGGGGGCTAGGGAACCTCACCTGGGATGGAGAACCGTGAGCAAGTCCTGTCTGGGTCAAGCTGGCAGGCAGGCGGGAGAGTAGGTATCATTTTGTTGGGCTGAATTTTTCATTATATCCATTGCTTAATTTAATTTGATAATATTTATCCTATATCTTTTCCGTTGATTTGTTAATTGAAATTATTCAGTGGTTTATATCTTCATGAACTTCTTGTTATTGGCTTTGCTACCCATTGCCTTGTTTTTTGGGGAAACCAATGAATTATAACCTGTTATCCACAACATTTAGAAGAAGAGTTAAATGATGGTGAAGCAAAGAAAAATTAATCAATAATGTGTATTTTCTTTGAAACTAGGAAGGTAGCTATTCCAACAAAACTGAACTAATAGAAGTGAGAGGATTAAATTGGGCCAGCAAAAAAGGAAAGAGCACAGAGATGTACAGGTAATAAACTGTTTTCTCCCCATTCTTTTGTCAGTCTTCTGGTTTCAGAGGACAGACTGTATCTTCTGGATATGGTAGGATTGCAGCATGCATGACCTTACTGCAGCTATGTCTACTTACTTCCATGAGACCTGGATAAGATTTGGCCAATCAACATTTCACTAACTACTCAGAGACTAATGAGAGTCAATGCTCAATGTGACAGAACTAATTTCCCTAATGGTATGCCCACTGGTATATCCTGGAAGCAGTATCCAAACTCATTTGAAGGAAGAAAGATGGAACTAAAACGGTTCTTTGCTTCTTGAATGTTATTGTCCGAGGACTTGTTTTCTAGGTGCTGATATAACTGTTGTTAAAGGAAGCCAGGTTATATCTTAAGTTGGCAACAGAACTTGGCATCCTTGTCCATGTGATACTGGTTTTAGAGACACAAAAAATGCCAAATTGAGGGAGTCAGAAAGCAGAGTTGGTGAAATGGTGCTCCACTTACATCTTTTAGTGCCTAGTCAGTCTCAGATCTCAGACATGGAGTCATAGGATTTGACAGTTCCGTTTTGAATTTCATTTTTGCTTGGTGTTTATTATGATCTGATTCTTCCATTTTTGAAAAGGAAGTGTTTACTCTGTGCTAGTATATGTTGTAAGTTTATAAACGTTTTTTGAATTTAGAAGAGTTTACAATTAAGAGACTGAACTTTAAACAGTTGTAACTGTTAATGATTATGGGTACTTTTTGATATAGCACTGAATGCATTTTTGATATAACACTGAATGCATTTTACATTATAAAATGGTCATGACTGCATGGGGTAGGGTACATGGAATCGAAGGTATGGCTTAAATATGATATGTTTGACTGTCAAGTTGAGAAAATTTAGAGTTATGATGGTTAGTGCTGTCGTGGGATGTAGTCTTTAAATAATACAGCTGCCATCTTTCTGAGATCATCTGTATCTGCTTGCAAAAGACCTTCCTATTACAATCAGAACTGCAGATGTTTCCTCAGAGAATAGGGAATGGGTATGGTTATTGACCCTTATCTGGGATTCCGGTCACTCAATCATTACTTTCCAGACATTCATATGAAATTCTGACTGAATTACAAGTGCTCCAGAGTTCTCTAGAGGAGCTAGAGTACATTGGATAGGGAATGTTATCTGACAGGAAGGACTCCATGGGCACAGGTATGGGGAAATCATTATACATTTTATGGTAAGACTTTCCATTGAGTTTTTTTATGGGATAATCTAGATGTCTGAAAGTAACCACTTACCTATGTTCTGAAAGTTATTACAAAAAAGTCATTGGTTCTCCAAGTTGAACTTTGATGGAATCAAACTTTTGGTTGTTAATTGAAGCCCTATAAGGAGGGGATAGATGTTGGTATATCCTCAAGGGAATGAATTCTTGTAATAAGTGTTAACTGTCAATTTGTAGGAATTTAGACACACCTGAGAAACTGGACTCTAAGCAGGCCTGTAGATGATTACATTTGTTAGTGTTAATTTGATATGGGAAGACTTTCTCTTGTGGATGGCAATATTCACTGGTTGGCATCTTGAAGTGTATGAACAGGGAAAAGCAACTGAGCAGCAACATGCATTTATGGAACTCTGTATCCTGACTGTGGATGCAATATGACCAGGTGCTTTAATCCCTTGCTTCCTTGACTTTCTTTTTTTTTTTAACATTTATTATTATTATTTCCGCTCATACAAACTTAATAGGTATACCAGTTTCCTCCTTCCCTCCTCTCCCCAAAACCCCTGCTCCCCCTCCCCTCAACCTTCCTCCCCATCCCCTAGTGCCCCCCCCCATTCCCAGAGAGTCCTTTAATGTGCATGCCAGACTCTCCTCTGGGCCCTCCTCTCCAATGACGTATAAGGACCCAGTGGCATTTCCCTGAACCCTTTCCCATGTTCCCCTTAAGCATAGGGACACTACTGTGGTTGTCAATTTCCTTGACTTTCTCATAGTGATGTATTGTCACCCTGATGTGAGCCTCAAGGAATGCTTTTCTTTTTGAGTTTCTTTTGAAAAGTATTTATTTTTATGGCAAAGAGAAAGAGGAGAGAGGGAGGGAGTGAGGGAAAGAGAGAGAGAGAGAGAGAGAGAGAGAGAGAGAACTGCATGCTACAATGTACTTGTGGAGGTCGGAGGAAAACAATTATTGAATTAAGTTCTCTTGTCCACTATATAGAATCCAGGGATCAAACTAAGATTACCAAGTTTGTGGCACTGGGCCATCTACCCACTCCTGTTTTTGTCAGGATATTTTTATAATAGCAACAGGAAAAGTGTCTAACAGAAAAATGATTGCTTACCTGTGTTTACAGTATAAAATAATTGACTCATGCTCTTCCCAAGGGTATGAAATAATGGAATTTCAGGGAAAGAATCTGAGAAACAATTGGTTTATAAAATTAGAGGGAAAACCAGCAAAGACTAGCATCTGGTTAAACTTATTGAAGCCATTTCAAATCCCTGGACACAAAGCAATTATTCTGACCCTACTCTTACTTGTATTTTGTATAATCATTTAGTTTCAAAGTAAATAAACAAAATAAGTTATCGAATCTGTATATGATGAATTTTTGACACTGATATTGAATTATCAATGTTTCATAGCATTTTAAATTATAAATAATAAAATGCATGTATATATGATTCACTATATGATGTTTTGATAAATGTAAACATTGTAAAACAATTAAAACAAGCTAAGTAACAAATCCATTTAATACATGCTTGTAATTTTATTGTCTTATTTCTTGTCATATACAGTTTTAGCAATTTTCAAGTACATAATACACTACTAAAACAATATTATTAAATCATTTTGTTTTGTAGAACTTTAGAACTCATTCATCCTGTGTCACTGAACTTTGTATCCATTGACTAACATCTCTCTCTTGCTGACCTCTCTTTGACCCCTACCTCCAGAAAACCAAAGTTATACTCTGTACTTCTGGGAATATATTCATATTATGAACATATATGTGAATATGGGAATATATATATATTCTAAACGAGTTACTTCTTTCACTTTTCTTTGAGACTCTCTTTCCCTTGTCCATAGTGAGTACATACAATGATGTTTCAAGACTATAAAAATAAGTTTCACAAGATTAAATACCTTTCTGAAATTAAAAATTATCAATTGTCCACAAGAATTTGTACCCAGGAAGTCTTGGAAGTCCTTAATCACATCATAGATAATTGTGGCAAAATTTTTAATTTCAGAATGGTACTGTCTTGAAACATCATTTTATGTACTCACATATGGACAAGGGAAGAGAATCCCAAAGAAAAATAGAAAAGAAAAATTAAGAGTTTGATACCTCAACCAAAGATATATGTTAACTCACACATGTTTGGATGGCTTTCAACAAAAACGGAAAAGATAGAAGTAATGGGGAGAGAGGCTGGAGAGGTGGCTCAGGGGTTAAGCCTCTGCCTTGCAGGTGGAAGGTCCTGAGTTTGGATCTTAGACTCCACGTATAGACGCCAGGCAGAAGCGGGGGCGGCCTGCGTTTCTGGGCCTGATAGGGCGGAAACTGTGAATCCCCAGGGAAGAGTAAACAAGGAGGAAGTGGTCCATGGTGGTTCTCGAATTCATCTGTGGTTCTACACACACACATATACACACACACACACATACACGCACACACACATACACACGCACAATTGAATAAATAAAAAAATTTAAAAATTTAAAAAAAGGAAGTAATGGGGAGAATGTAGAAAGAGATTAACTATTGTATGTCATCATTGGGACATGTCTGTAGAAGCAAAGGAAAATGGAGAAAATTTGGTAGAGAGATTCTAATGTTTTTTTGCACTTCTAAAATAAATTTAAGTATTTTGATATTAGAAACCCTATATAGAATAGTTTGAATTTACAAAAAACTAAGGGAATTTCAGCAGCCTTCAAACTTGGATTTGATACATGACTTTCGGAAGTCACATGATCACATATGGCCTGCAGACTTCAAGAGTCCACAGTCTTCACCTGATTAAGACTTGAACTCACTATGTGAGCATAATGATCCCATGACAACAAGATCTTCATGAGCTGCGAGATTTCAGATTCCAAAATCTTTATGTAGGTGGAAACTACGAGCCATTCTCATAATATCAGCCACATGATCAACAACAACATGACCTTAGCACTGAAGAGCCCATGCAGTTTAGTTGATTAGTAAGGTCAAGGACATTCACATAACATGATCCAAACAACCCACAGTCCTCAGAGACATTAGGATTCATTTTCTTCAGACAGCAGAGTCCCATAAGAAGTATGTGGGCACCTGCCACTTGAAACAGGGACTTTGAATATGCTTATGCTTAAAAGCCTGTAGATAGTTGCTATAACTTCAAGGATATACATAAAAGATAGTGGGATCTTCAGGATCTGTGTGCTTTGAGAACCAGCTTATATTATTTAGAAATCTGAACAGATCCACAGTGCACTGCACTTCCAAGTGACATTCTACAGTATACAAACTTGAACTTAAGCTGATTTTACCTTCATTACTAAGCATGTGCTGTACATTTTTCACAAATCATGAAATGCACATATCATATGTGATTATTTAAATATAATGCATAACAATGAAGGCAACAATAAAATAAGTAAAACATAAAGCCACGACCATTGTCATAGTGGAAGGAGTACTATATAACAAGCTAAACAGTGCATACAGGTGGCCATTATAATTTATGTAGGCCTAAAGTTAATTAAATACAATGTGTTGGTTTTAATTACTAATCTGAAATTTCAGAAAGTATTTATAATGATTACCGTTTGTTAATAAGATACATTAAAAGATGAAATTTATCTCACTTAATGTTGGCAACTCTATGAGGCAGCCATTCTTACAATGTTACAGAGAAGGAAGTTGAAGCACAAAGTTTCTATTGAGTTTTTTTCATATACAAACCAATGCATTTCTGTTCTTGCCCCATTCCCTCTTCTCCTACTTCCCTCCTCTCCAATCTGGCCTTGTTGCTCATACCCTCCTGTCCCTTTGCATGTAGGCCTGTGCTAATAAGGAACCAGATCTTTTCTGCCTGGGATGCTCACGGTACAGGGAGGATACTTTGCTCCTCAGGAAAATCCCCAAGTTCACACCCCAGGTCCCAGGTCACCCATACTTCCCAGCTCGACCCACCAGCCAGCCAGAGCAGCATCCAGTCTGCTCTGGGCTAGGGAAAGACCCTAGGCCATACCTTAGGCCCCAGGTGATCTGCACGACAACTAGAATTCTACCTTTTTGACCTGGGATGCCCACAGTCCAGTGAGGACACACTACTTCTTAGGTCACCCCCTCATCCCAGCTCATCCCACTAGCCAGCTAGAGCAGCACCCAGACTGCTCTGGGCTAAGGAAGTACCCTAGGCCATGCCCCAGGTCCCAGGTGATTTGTGATAAATCTCTAAGCTCTACTCTTTCCCCCTGGGATGCTCATGGTCCATGGATACACCCTGCTCCTCAGAATTCAACAGAGTACAAAGAAAACCCAAGCAAAGCTCTAGGGGACACACGCCATACATCTGAAGTCCTCTAAAATCATCCTATCACATGGTAGAAATTCTTCACATCCAGCTCAAGGATAAGTAAACCCCTTTTTAACATCCTGTTCCCTTCAATTATTAGTCACTGTAGTTTAACTTTTCCATACAGACACCCCAAAACATGTACAACTTCAGGGACTACACAATTCACCCTCACATATCACCAAGGTACTAAATCATAAAAGTGTACTACCATACTAATCTTTACTCCCTATCTACTAAACCTGACTGAATTGATGTACCAAGAGTCTAATAGCCTCATCTAGGAAATAACAATACCAGACAAGCGTACCCAACTCCAAGGCAAACACTAGTAATAACTGCTTGAGAGTAGAATACCAACTAATTCAGTTCAGTCAAAAAACACACAGAAACTGAAAGAAGGTCTTAAGAGATAAAACAACAATGCCCAGGTCACAGCACAAATTGATGAAAAACAAAAGCCAAGAAATCAAATTTCCCACCAAAAGAATTAACCACATAATGACAGATTCAAAACAGAACAAACTCACAGAAAATAGCCAAGAAAACCATACCCAAGATAATGACTTTCAAAGCTAGATCATTACCATGATCAATACTATGATAAAAGAAATCCGGGAGAGGTTAAATAACAGCATCAACCACTTTGAACAGGAACACAACAGGCACTTGAAGAAGATGAGAAATTCAGTTGAAGAAACAAAAATGGGCATAGAGCAGTTAAAACAATCTTAAGCAGAGTTTAAAATTGAATTAAAAGACAAGTTATCTTCAAACCAGAACTCAACAGAAAGTCTTCTCAGCAGAACTAATGAAGCAGAATACAGAATTTCAAAACTTGAAGACAAAGTGGAAGAACTAACCAGCTCAATGGAAAAGGTTGATAAAGTCAAAAAGATACTTGATAGAAATATTCAAGAGTTATGGGACATCCTGAAGAAGCCTAACATGCACATTCATGGTATACCAGAGCAAGAATCCTAACATACCACACCTGAGGAAATTTTTCAAATTATCATAAAGGAAAACTTTCCTCATCTAAAGAATGAGGGGCCCATCCAAATACAAGAGGAATTCTGCACCCCAAACAGATATGACCAAAATAGGAACTCGCTACAGCAAATAATAGTCAAAACACTCCACATTCAAGACAAAGAAAAGATGCTGAGAGCTTCACGGGGAAAAAAAACAAGTCACTTTTAAAGGTAAACCTATTGAAATAACAAATGATATTTCAATGGAAATTGTAAAAGCAAGAAGACCTTGGAGAGATGTACTTCAAGTATTGAATGAGCAAAAATGTCAACCCAGGCTGATGTACCCAGCAAAAGTATCAGTTATGATCGAAGGGGAAAGAAAAGTTTTCTAGCACAATGACAACTTGGAGGCTTACATGTTTACCGAACCAGGCCTTCAAAAAATGCTAGAAAAGATACTCAGGCTTGAAGAAAAGAACAAGCATATCCAGGAGGACAGAAAGGAAGTATAATACAACCAAAACCTAAAAGCCAACTAATACATTTACAAAAGCCACTAAACATAAAAAAAGTCAGGAATTGAAAGCAATTTCTGCATTATAACACTAAATGTCAGTGAAATTAATTCACCAATCAAAAGACACAGATTAAAAACTTGGAAAAGAAATCACAACTCGTCAATCTGCTGCGTTCAGAAAACTAATCTCACCACAAAAGATAGGCACATCCTAAAAGTAAAAGGCTGGTCAAAAATTCTCCAAGTTAATGGAACAAGGAAACAGGCAGATGTAGCTAATATGCTATCCGACAAAGTGGACCTCAAACAAAAAAAATCATAAGAAACACAGATGGATACTACATTGTAGTCACAGGTACAATTCACATATATGCACCTAATACGGGCTCCTCCACATTAATTAAGCAAGTGCTACAGCATCTAAAGCAAGAAATCAACCCCCAAATGAAAATTCTTGGGGATTTCAATATGGCCCTCTCCACTTGGGATTGATTGATTGGTCAAAAAATTAACAGAGACACATTGGAACTTAATCAAACCATTGTTGAAACAGACCTTACGGATCTCTATCGAACTTTTCATCCACACACCAGAGAATGCACATTTTTCTTGGCAACACATGTAACTTTCTCAAAAATAGACTACATATTGGGCCAAAAAAGAATCTCCACATATACAGGAAAGTTGAAATTCTAGCCTGTACCTTATCAGACCACAATGGTCTCAAGCGTGACATCTGCAACACAACAAACAGCAGAAAATACACTAACTCCTGGAAACACTATGATGCCGAATGAGAATTGGGTTCAGGAGGAAATCATAAAGGAAATTCAAGATTTCCTAGAAGTGAATGATAACAAAAAATACAACTTACCAAAATCTTTTGTACACAATGAAAGCTGTCCTAAGAGTTAAGTTTATAGCTATTAATGCCTATATCAAAAAAAAGAATATGACAAATAAATAACCTAGCAATGCAGCTGAGAAGTTTGGAGCAATCTGATCAAAAAGCAGTAGAAAAGAGGAGATTAGCAAAATCAGGGGAGAAATATCTGAAATCGAGATTAAGAAAACAATAGAAAAAAATCAACCAGTCAAAAAGCTGGTTCTTTGAAAAAAATCAATAAGATTGATATACCCCTAGCTAAATTAACCAAAAGCAAGAGAGAGAAAAGCCAAATTAACAAAACTAGAATCAGAGAATTATTAGGTCATATTTCATAAACTTATAGTACATGACATTTGATAACACAAAAGAAATGGATTCCTAAGTAACCACAACTTACATAAATTAAATCAAGAAGTTTTGAATTATTTAAATAGTCCTATAACATATGAGGAAATTGATGGAGTAATCTCAATTCTTCCCACCAAAAAATGTCCAAGACCAGATGGATTCAGCACAGAGGACTACCAGACATTTAAGGAACAAGTAAAACTGTTACTCCTTAAACTGTTCCATCAAATTGCAAAGGAAGGAACACTACCAAATTCTTTCTATGAAGCTAATATCATTTAATCCCAAAACCTAATAAAGATACACTTAAAAAAGAAAACTATAGGCCAATCTCTTTGATGAACACAGATGCAAAGATTCTCAAAGAATTTTTAACAAATCGGTTTCAAAAACATATCAAAAAGAACATTCACTGTGATCAACTAGCTTTATCCCAGACACACAAGTTTGGTTCAACATATACAAATCACTAAATGTAATTCACCATATAAACACAGTTCAAAATCCAAGACCACATGATACTCTCAATAGATACAGAAAAATCTTTTGACAATATCCAACAGCCTTTTATGATGAAAACCCTAGAGACATTTGGAATTGAAGGAACCTTTATCAATGTAATAAAAGCTGTATATAACAAGCCAACAGCAAGGATTATACTCAATGAGGAAAAAGTGAAGTATTCCCGCTTCCATCAGAAACTAGACAAGGCTATCCACTCTCACCACTTCTATTCAATATTGTACTTGAAGTCTTAGCTGGAGCTATAAGACAAGAAAGGGAGATAAAAGGGATTCAAATACGCAAAGAAGAAGTCAAGTTACCTCTATTTGCAGATGACATGATCATATACATGAGTGATCCCAAAAACTCCATCAGAAAACTCCTGGAACTAATACAGAAGTTCAGCAGGTTGGCAGGATACAAAATAAACATACAAAAATCAGTGGTGTTCATATATGCACAGAATGAAAGAAGTGAAAAATCCCTGACAGAAGCAATCCCATTTACCATAGCACCTAAAAAGATGAAATAGCTTGGTATAAACCTAACCAAAGAAGAGAACTTTATAGTGAAAACTTTAAAACCCTAAAGAAATACATTATAGAAGACACCAGAAGGTGGAAAGACCTCCCATGTTCCTGGATTGGCCGAATCAATATCATAAAAATGACTATCCTATCAAAAGCAATATACAGATTCAATGCTATACCAATCAAAATCCCAAAGCAATTCTTTAAAGAAGTTGACCAAACAATCTCAAAATTCACATGCAAGCACAAAAGACCCAGGATACAAAAACAATCCTGAGTAACAAAAACACTGCTGGAGGTATCACCATACCAAACATTAATCTATATTATAAATCCATAGTTATAAAAACAGCCTGGTACTGGCTCCAAAATATACACATAGATCAATGGATAAGGGTTGAAGACACAGATATAAGCCCACACAACTACAGCCCCAAAAATCCAATGGAAAAAGAACAGCATCTTCAACAAATGGTGCTGGCAAAACTGGATATCCACATGCAGAAGATTAAAACTGAACCCCTACTTGTCACCACGTACAAGGCTTAATTCCAAATGGATCAAGGACCTCAATATAAGGCCAAAGACTATAAAAACCTTAGTTGAAAGGGTAGGGAACTCCCTCGAGCTAACTGGGCTAGGCCAACAGTTCCTAAACAGAAATGCAATGGCACAGTCACTAGAACCAACATTCAACAAATGGGATCTTATGAAATTAAAGTGCTTCTGTTCAGATAGAGAGATTGTAAACTGAGCAAAATGGTAACCCAAAGAATGGGAGAAAATTTTCACTAACCATATATCTGGTAGAGCTCTATTATCCAGAGTGCATAAAAAAACTTAAAAACCTAAACACCAAGGAGATAAATGGCCCAATTAAAAAAATGGGCCTTGAAACTTAAAAGACACTTTAAGAGGGACAAAATTGAAAAGTCTAACAAATATCTTAAAAAATGCTCTGCATCCTTAGTCATCAGGGAAATGCAAATCAAAACTTCCCGGAGATATTATCTCACCCCTGTCAGGATGTCAACAATCCACAATACAAATAACACCAAATGCTGGAGAGGATGTGGCGAGAAGGGAACTCTCCTACATTGCTGGTGGGAATGCAGGCTTATACAACCACTCTGGCGACCAGTCTGGCGTTTTTTTAAAAAGTTAAAGACTGAAACGCCATATGACTCTGCTATTCCACTTCTGGGAATAATCCCCCATACAGCAAAAATTCACCTCGATAGCACAAGCACGACCATGTTCATAGCAGCCCTGTTTACAATAGCAAAGTCATGGAATCAACCCAAATGCCCAACAGTTCACAAGTGGATAAGGAAAATGTGGTATATTTATACAATGAAATACTACTCAGCCATTACATGATGAATTAATGAAATTTACCTGGAAATGGATGGAATTAGAAAAAATTATATTGAGTGAATTATCCCAGACAGAAAATTAAGCACTGAATGCACTCTCTATTATGTGGATCCTAGTACAAAACCCACTTAGTGACATATTCATAGATAAATCTCTATAATATCTACAGTAATTTCAAAAATTATAAATAAGAAGGAAGGGAAGGAGGGCCCATGCCCAGAATTAAGGAGAGAGGGGTTCATGCTACAGCAGACAAAATAGGTCACCATCAAGTATTGCAAGAAAGCCGTGAGACATCTGGTTAAGCTCACTCAATTTCCTTCCTAGGCACTTGCAACTGAGGGGGTTTGAGTTCACCAGTCAGGGAGGGCATAGAGTCCAGCAGATAGAAGGTAGCCATCCTGCAAATAGGAGACTCACCCCCCCTCACCGTGGTCTCCTACTCTTATTCCATCTACCTTTGAATCTACTCTTATAGTAAGACTCCATTTTAACAGTCTTTTATCTCTGGCTAGGAGGTGGCATCCAATACCCATCAGGATGGAGTGAAGGGCAGTGTAGGAACAGCAAAACTGAAAACAACAACAAACCATAATTCAGAACATCAAAGACCCTACATTAATCACCTGGAACCAGACCCACCTAATCTCTCCCCATCCTAAAGCTCAAGAAAACTTGTGGAAGAGGAGGTGATAAGATTGTAAGAGCCTAAAGGTGGGGAGGAGCAATGATAAGCAAGATACACCACACAAGTTAGGGCTGAAGTAACCATAATAGGACTTTGTATGACCTGTGCAATGACTGACATATCAATGACCCCCAACGTCTAACATAGATCACAGCCACTAGAATCTTTAGAGGCAAGGATCCAGTCATAATAATGTTCCCATACTAAAGGGGAGTACAAGAAAGTGCTCTAGGCAATACTACTGAGTCTGCACATATCATTAGAATGGAGGACACAGAGGGAAGTTTGACATTCACACTAAAGGATGCGGGGCAAGGGGGACACTGGAAGAAAAGGAGGGAGGGGATGAAAGGAAGGGGAGAATGGGGGAGAGAGCAAGGGGGACTGGGTAGGCATGGAGGGAGGGAGGGGACCGAGTTACCTATTAAGTTTGTATGAGTGAGTAAAAAAAAAATTTTAAGTATTTAAAAAAATAAGGTACCAGGTGTCTGTGGTAGGACATGTGGCTTTTCAGTAGGCAAACTCACAAGTGAGGAGGCTCCCCTTCTTTCATCCAGCAACTACACTTGTGTGTAGTTGTTTCTTTTGAGATCCTCACTGGTCCATTTGGGAATGTTGGAATGTCAGCTATTGTGTAATTCTGGTGGTAGTAGATCTCATTGCAATGATCTCCTGGATGCTTCAGCCCTGTTGTGACTACAGTGTCTTGGCCAGCTGAATACTTTGAGGTTCTTACAATCTTACCATCCTTTCTTCTGTAAGGCTCCCTAAGTCTAGGGTATATAGAGATTCTGGTAGTCAGATTGGGGCTGAGCATTCCAGGGTCGACAACACTTTGTAGTCTGCCAGTTGAGGTTTTCTACCTCACTAATCTTCCATCACAGTAAAGTATATCTTGGTTAAGTACTCAGAGCACAGAGATTTTAAGTGACTTGGTCAAAAGATCATAAAACTTGTAAGTGACAAGCCAGGGCTTGCCTCCAAATATGTTGGCTTCAGACTTTTATTGTCCTCAGTTTTGCCAAGTAAAATTAATACTAATTCAATCTTAGTATTTGACATTAACCGGAAAGCCAGACCTTAGTACACTGAAAAGTTGAGATCACAGATCATCTCTGAAATGTCATATAAACTGCTTGTTAAGTACTAGTAATTAAGACAATCAAAACTGAACCAAACCTCAGGAGATTTGATCTAATATAGAGATAATAATTTATGATTGCTACATTAAATATTTAGAAAACAAGATTTAATATGTTGCATGATAAATGAGAAGCTACTCTGTTTATTATCATTGAATCATTTGTATGCTCTTAGACCATATGTATTAGCAGATTAAGTACTGCTTTTGTCAGATGCTTTGTTTGTTTAGGTGAGGCATTTTGGTATGTTTCTCTTTTTGTATGCAATCTGAAAGAATGTATTGAGGGGGACTTTCTTCTATATGTTTCTCTGTCTCTCTTCATCTCTGTCTCTGTCTCTCTCTCTCTCCCTCTCTCTCTCTCTCTCGTGTGTGTGTGTGTGTGTGTGTGTGTGTGTTTAAAAATCATTGAGTGGTTTTCAGGAGAGGTGGCTTTTAAAAATTATTTGTTTTGTTTTTTCATATATGAATAGAATAAATTTATATTATCTTTCACCCCTTAAAGCTTAATTCTAACACTCTCCTTTTCCCAATAGGAGAAATTGCTCTGTTGAACATAGAGACATGAAAGGAGAAAAACTCTTATTTCTATTCACATTAAATTAAATATACACTCTAAATTCTCTTAGTTCGATCACTGATGAAAAAGTGGTTATAGATGTGCAACTGAGTTAGAGGATCTATTTGAATTTACTTTTAGAAAGTCATTGATTATTTACCTGACAATAATGTAAAGGGGAAATCATCTTGTAAGGGTATACCTTATAGAATTTGTACACACATACACCCATCATGCTTTCTTTGCCTCTTTGTGAGAATCATTAGTAACTAGAAGTAGTTTTATTGCCACTGCCCACCAATTTGCAATGATGGTATTCCATGTTAATGTGCTCACTGTATCTGTTTCTTAGTAAGATGTAAAATCAAGCAGGTTGCCATTTTGGAGTTACTACAGAAAGTAACCAGAAAATTACATCTACAGTGAAAACCTCTCTGGCCAAACACTAGATCCATATAAGAAATTAGGGCTTTCTTGTCAGGTACTAGAGAACTATGTTGGTTATGATAATAATGCCATAGTAATCATTTAACTCCCTGCTACATGTTCAGGACTTTAAACATTATTAGGAGAGAATTCATAGATTACTATTTTGTTGTTATATCCTCTATTCCTTGTGATAGAAACTGTATTTGAAAATAATCCCAAATTAATTTTTTATAAGTAGCTATTTTTTTAAACAAGCAAGAACTACCACAAATTATATAGTTGAGTTTTCCACATTTGGGGAAATCACAAGAGTTAACATATCCAGAGTGTAATGGACAAGTTTCAACCTGGGAAAGTCGTGATCATGGTATCTTCCCTGTCAGGTAAGTTAGAAGTAGCTACACTCTTACTCACTTTTTTTTCTTCCCTTCCCTTTTCATGTGTGTGTGTGTGTGTGTGTGTGTGTGTGTGTGTGTGTGTGTGTGTGTGTTTGAGACTGTTGCCCCACTGAAACTTACCTGTGTAACACATACTGAGCTCAATCACTCAAATATTCTATCTTTTCTTCTAGGCAGATAATATCCTCGAAAATATAATGCATCAAGAAGGCCCTTAGTATAGGTAGACACATTTTTTACTTTAAAATCTCAGAGATATGAGAATTATACTTCTGTTTTCTTGTTTGTTGTAGCAATATAACATGTGCCAACATAAGTCTTTCATTCTTTTAGGTAGTATTGTAAATGAAGTTTCTTATATTGCTTTTTTATTTTTCATTGTATATGCTTATCTTATACCCCTCATTCTTGATGAATTCATTAAAACTATTATGTATGTGTGAAGAGAGTATATCACTTAAGGCTCTTTATTTGTAGAATCATGTTATTACATAGTGAGATACATTTACTTCTTGCTTTCTAAGTAGATGCCCTTTATAAAGACATATTTTTTTTTAACTATCAAGTGCTCTGATGGTATTCTACAGGTATCTGGGGCCTGAAGGCATTTTTCCTTATTTTCTTATTTACCTATTCTTGAGGTATGTCAGTCTTTGACTTCTTAAATCTGCTTTTGAGAGCCCTTTTGGTGAAAATTAATTTCAGACACTGTGTTTTTCACCTCCAAAATTTTTCTAGGCTTTTTTTTCACTTTATTGATTTTCATTGCTTATTTAAACATTATTTTTTGCATTTAGATTTCCTCCTGTGTTTTCCTTCGGATTCTGAGCATATTTAGTATGGTATATCAAGTATGATGTATGATTATTTTAAAGCTAGTTTAAGATATTTTCTTCCTAGAAATAGGCTCCAATATTTTTTAATGTTCTTTCACAACTTTTGCTATTGTTTTGTAAACTGGACTTTTGGAGATTATCATGTGGTTATTGTGAAAATTGATATCATCTCCCTCTTAAGATTGGTGTTCTGTTTTAATTGGAGGATGAAATTGTTCTGTTGTCCAGGGTGTAGCTCATCTCTTTGTTATTATTAAGCCTAACTACCACAGCCACTTTCAATTTGTTCTACTTCTATGTTCAACCCCTGTGTAGATTGCTGAACTGTGATTGTATTGGTAGTTTTTGCTCCCATATAAGTGTTGAATCTGAGTAACAATAAGTAAATAAATAAGGAAATTAATGTTAAGTAAGTAAATAAGATTAATGTCATAAATATGATATTGTACAGATCTCAACGTGGTACAGGATGAATGGTAGGATGTTATATACATTCCTCTAGTATCTTCACATATTCTAGAGAGGATTTTGACAGTAATTCATTATGATTGTACACTAAAAATGTACTCTGCTCTTCTGATACTTTCTGTTGTCTGAAATTAAGGTCTTCTCACAAGGGTAAAAAGGTATCGTAACAATAGAGATTTGAGGAAAATACAGAGTTTTCGATATACCTGCAGTGGATCCTGGAATTGAGGCATATCCAAAGAAATGAAAAATTCCCAGAAATCTAAAACGAGTCTTCCTTTTAGATTAGAGACCATGAATTTAACTTATAATTCCATTAAGCTTTAAAATTGCTTATTTTTCTCAAGCAGAAAGGTACAGTCTTTTCGCATGGTTGATGTGTATCCAGCAAGAATACATGTCAGAAGTGTAGAAAAAGAATATTAAGATGGAGACAAGAATGTGTAAAAGTAATAGCCTATAGCATCCAGGCTGATAAAAGAAGAAAATAACTAGCAATGTCAGTATGGCTTAAGAACTGCAGTGTATTTTAGAGAAAATTGGAAGAACTGGACACTGTAGAAACAGATGTGAGTTATTTCAAACCCATTTTATGAGTTGTGGAATTATAGGAGACAATAAATTCTAGAATATAGCCATGGATTAGAGACTGAAATAATACGTAGATATAAACTATCCCAAATGATTTGCTAAAGCAACTGAGGAACTTAAAAGTTTTAAGGGTCTTTCACCTCATAGGTTCCTTGGTCTGAAATGCATACTGACATAATAGAACCAAGAAATAATCTCTGACAAGTTGACTTGAATGTGTGATAAACTGAGCCTCATGATCTCTTAAGGAAGAATATATTGGTCTTCTTCATATTTAATGTATTGCAGAAGAAATGAGAAAGTGATATAATTCATTTGGTATATTTTCCTAATACTGTGTGTACTTTCTTAATCATCCAGGAATAATGTTATTCATAACTTAAAATTAATGATTAAAGAGATCTTATTATTGAATGATCTCAAGTTTCAGAATGACTATTTTACCATGAAATAATAGTTAACATATTACTATATGTAGTTATTTATAAGATACATATATGAATCATAAATAATTATAAAATCATTTTGGAGAACTAATAGGAAAAACCTTCAATTGGAAAGATTCAATACCATTTACTAATTATGAATTTGTAGTTATTATTCTTAATTATTTTGCACTTTAATGAAGTTTATCTTTCACATTAGACAGTCTTCTACCCATATGGTTAGAGAAAATATAATTCATAACTTTTAGTTCTAGGTAATGAAAATCATTTCAGAAATAGAAATAGTTTTAATTTTAATTCAGCTGTTTCTTTAAACTCTATATAGCAACCTCAGGAAAAGTAATATAAATTTCAGTAAAAACTTCCAGTTTTTAACTTGATACACAATTATCTCATAAGAAATCTTAACATCTGATAAACATATTAATTCCTTGACCATGTACTGTATTAAAGAGTGCACATAAATGCATAATAAAGGTTGAATATTAAAAGTGATTTTTATTTCTTTCCTCCATTCTTCCATCTATTTCTTTTATATGTATATTTGTCCATTGTTGTGAGAAATTTTAGAGATTACTCAGGTACTGAACAATGAGCAGATTAGTTTAACTAGCTACATTTTATGTATTATTATATTCACTTCACTGTGCTGAGAGAGTCATTGCTCACATGAGCTTTATAAGAATCTTAAATCCAGAGCCTTCTTATGCTTCCTAACATCTGAAATTCTTTACTACTCAGCAGGCATTCCAAGAACTTTGAACATGACTATGGTTATTTGCAGTAAGGAGTTCAAAGTCTCATGTAATTGAAATGTGTTGTCAGAATTTGTTTATTTGTGCAATATAGACTAGTAAAAATATGTTGAAACATATTAAACTAGAAAGTTACACATCAAGGATATGAGTTTAGCATGAGCAGTTGCTTAATGTAGATATGTCTAAATTTTAAATAGTCCCCATAGCTTTCTGCATTAGAAATAATTGTTATTACTATGTATACTGGGAATTCATCACCCATTGTCGAAATATATTCTTTTGCGATTATTAATCCTGATTAAAATGAATGTTTAATTTGTTTTAGAGTTCAAAGCTTAATTAGATTTGGATTTATAATATAATTAAGGGGGGACTTAGCTTTTATATACAGACTTACTTTAGCATAAAAGATTTAAAGACAGAATAGTTCTATGACTTCATTTTTTTTATTTATTTCTTCCACTCATACAAAATTGATAAGTACCCCATTCCCCTCCCTCCCTCCACCCCTCCCTCGATGCCCTTGTTCCCTCCCCCCTTTTCCCTTTTCTTTCCCCCCTCCCTCCCTTTCTCCCAGTGCTCCCCCCATCCTTTAGTGTGCATGTCAAACCTCCTTTTGGGTCCTCTTCTCTGATGAGGGGTAAGGACTCAGTGGCATTGCCTAGAGCTCTTTTTTGTGTTCCCCTTTAGTATAGGAACACTATTCTGGCTGTTAATCCCTTGCCTCTAAGAATCCTAGTGCCTGTGATCAATGCTAGACTTTGGGGTTCAATGATGTATTGGTAACTGTGCAGGTCATGCAAAGTCCTATTATGATTACTTCGGCCCTAACTTGTATGGAGTATCTTGCATATTGTTGCTCCACCCAATCTTTAGGCTCTTACAATCTTCCGTAAATTTCCCTGAGATTTAGGATGGGGAGAGATTAGGCTGGCCTGGTTCCAGGTGGTTGATGTAGAGTCACTGATTTTCCAAATGATGGTTTGTTGATTTTTTTTTTTCCAGTTTTGCTGCTCCTGCACTGCCCTTGGCTCCATCCTAATGGGTATTGGATATCACCCCCTGGGCAGATGCTGTTATTAAAATAGAGTCTCATTATAACAGTAGATTCAAAGGTAGATGGAATAAGAGTAGAAGACCGCTGTGAGGGGGGTGGTCAGTCTCCCATTTTCAGGATGATTACCTTCTATCTTCCAGACTCTATGCCCTCCCTTTCTGGTGAGATCATATTCCATCAGACACAAGTGACCAGTAAGGAGAGTCTGTGAGCCCAACCAAATGTCTCATTACTTGCAGGCTTTGATGGTGGCCTATTTTCTTTGCTGTAGCATGATCCCCTCTCTCTTTGTTTCTGGTGGAGCTCTCCATCCCCTTCCCTCCCTGATTGTATTCTTGCAATTACTGTAGGTATTACAGAGATTTATCTTTGAGTATGTCACTAAGTGGGTTTGGTACTAGGATCCACCTATTAGGGAGTACATAAAGTGCTTAATTTTCTGTGTCTGGGATACATCACTTGATATAATTTTTTCTAATTCCATCCATTTCCTGACAAATTTCATTAATTCATCTTTTTTTGATGGCTGAGTAGTATTCCATTGTATAAATGTACCACATTTTTTTTTATCCACTCATCAACTGTTGAGCATTAGTGATTTGTGTTGATTCCATGACTTTGCTATTGTAAACAATGTGGCTATGAACATGGTTGTGCTTGTGCTATCAAGGTGAATTTTTGTTATATGGGGTATTATTCTGAGAAGTGGTATAGCAGGGTCATATGGCATTTCAATCTTCAACTTTTTTAAGAATCGCCGGACAGCTCGCCAGAGTGGTTGTATAAGCCTGCATTCCCACCAGCAATGTAGGAGAGTTCCCTTCTCTCCACATCCCCTCCAGCATTTGGTCTTGTTTGTATTGTGGAATTTGCCATCCTGACCAGGGTGAGATGATATCCCAGGGAGGTTTTGATTTTCATTTCCCTGATGGCTAAGGATGTGGAGCATTTTCTAAGATTTTTATTAGAGATTTCAACTTCTTTCCTGGTAAAATTTCATTTAAGTTCCAAACCCATTATTAAATTGGGCCATTTGTTTCCTTGGTGTTTAGTTTTCTAAGTTCTTTGTGCACTCTGGATAATAGAGCTCTATTAGGTATGTGATTAGTGAAGATTTTCTCCCATTCTGTGGGTTGCCTTTATGCTCAAGTTACAATCTCTTTATCTGAATAGAAGCTCTTTAATTTCATAAGATCCCATCTGTTGAGTGTTGATTGTATTGATTGCGCTATTGGATTAGGAACTGTTGGCCTAGTCCAATCAGCTCAAGGGAACTCCTTACAATTTCAACTAAGGTTTTTATAGTCTCTGGCTTTATATTGAGGTCCTTGATCCATTTGGAATTAAGTCTTGTACATGGTGACAAGTACGTGTCCAGTTTTAATCTTCTGCATGTGAACAACCAGTTTTGCCAGCACCATTTGTTGAAGATGCTGTTCTTTTTCCATTGGATATTTTGGGCCCCTTTGTCAAAGACTGAGTGGCTGTAGTTGTGTTGGCTTATATCTGTGTCTTCAACCCTTATCCATTGATCTCTGTGTCTATTTTAGAGCCAGTACCAGGCTGTTTTTATAACTATGGATTTGTAGTATAGACTAAGGTTTGGTATGGTGATACCTCCAGTAATGTTTTTGTTACTCAGGATTTAAGAATTGCTTTGGGATTTTGATTGGTATAGCATTGAATCTGTAAATTGCCTTTTGGTAGGATGGTCATTTTTATGATATTGATTCTGCCAATCCAGGAACATGGCAGGTCTTTTCACCTTATGGTTTCTTCTGAAATTTCTTTCTTTAGGGTTTTAAAGTTTTCATTGTAAAGGTCTCTTACTTCCTTGTTTAGGTTTATACCAAGGTATTTCATGTTTTTAGGGGCTATAGTAAATGGAATTGTTTCTTTCAGGGCTTTTTCACTTCTTTCATTCTGAGCATATAGGAAGGACCCTGATTTTCATATGCTTATTTTGTATCCTGCCACCTTGCTGAACTCCTGTATTAGTTCCAGGAGCTTCCTGGTGGAGTTTTTGCAATCACTCAAGTATACTATCATGTCAACTACAAATAGAGATAACTTGACTTCTTCCTTGCCGATTTGAATCCCTTTTATGTCCCTTTCTTGTCTTATGGCTTCAGCTAAGATTTCAAGGGCAATGTTGTATAGAAGTGTTGAGAGTGGATAGCCTTATCTAGTTCTTGATGGAAGCGGGAATGCTTCAAGTTTTTCCCCATTGAGTATAATCCTTGCTGTTGGCTTGTTATACACAGCTTTTATTACATTGATAAAGGTTCCTTCCATTCCAACTGTCTCTAAGGTTTTAATCATAAAGGGCTGCTTGTTGAATCTTATCAAAAGCTTTTTCTGCATCTATCGAGAGTATCATGTGGTCTCGAATTTTGGACTGGTTTATATGGTGAATTACATTTATTGATTTGTGTATGTTGAACCAACCTTGTGTGCCTGGGATAAAGCCAACTTCAATGATCTGTGAATGATCTTTTTGATATGTTTTTGAATCTGATTTGCTAAGACTTTGTTTAGAATCTTTGCATCTGTGTTCATCAAAGAGATTGGCCTATAGTTTTCTTTTCGAAGTGTATCTTTATTAGATTTTGGGATTAAGACGATATTAGCTTCATAGAAAGAATCTGGTAGTGTTCCTTCGTTTGCTATTTGATGGAACAGTTTAAGGAGTATTGGTGTTATTAGCTCCTTAAATGTCTGGTAGAACTCTGTGCTGAATCCATCTGGTCCAGTACATTTTTTGGTGGGAAGATTTGAGATTACTTCATCGATTTCCTCATATGTTATAGGACTGTTTAAATAATTCACAACTTCCTGATTCAATTTCGGTAAGTTGTGCTTACTTAGGAATTCATCCATTTCTTTTGTGTTGTCAAATTTCACAGAGTATAAGTTTTTGAAATATGATATTATAATACTCTGAATTTCTTGAGTATCAGTAGTAATAACCTCTTTTTCATCTCTAATTTTTTAATTTGGGTTTTCTCTCTCTTGCTTTTGGTTAATTTAGCTAGGAGTGTATCAATCTTAATTGATTTTTTCAAAGAACCAGCTTTTTGACTGGTTGATTCTCTGTATCATTTTCCTTATCTCAATTTCGGATATTTCTCCCCTTATTTTCCTAATCTCCTCTCTTCTATCGCTTTTGGGATCAGATTTCTCTAATGTCTCTAAAGCTTTAAGCTGCATTGTTAATTTATTTATTTGTGATGTTTTCATTTTTTTGATATTGGCATTAAGAGCTATGAACTTACCTCTTTGGACAGCTTTCATTGTGTCCCAAAATTTTCATAATTTTTATTTTCTTTATCGTTCAGTTTCAGAAAATCTTGAATTTCCTTTTTAATTTCTTTCTGAATCCAATTCTCATTCAGCATCATAGTGTTGAGTTTTCAGGAGTTAATGTATTTTCTGTTGTGGATGTCAAGTTTTAGGTCGTGGTGGTCTGATAAGGTACAGGCTAGAATTTGAACTTTCCTGTATATGTGGAGATTCGTTTTGTGGTCCAATGTGTGATCTATTTTTGAGAAAGTTCTGTGTGATGCTGAAAAAATGTGTATTCTTTCATGTGTGGATGAAAAGTTCGATAGAGATCTGTAAGGTCCATTTCATTAAGGGTTTGATTAAGTTCCAAAGTATCTCTGTTAAGCTTTTGACCTGTTGATCTATTCCATGTTGAGAGGGCAGTGTTAAAATCACCAAGAATTAAGGTTTGGGGGATGATTTCTCCCTTTTGACGCTGTAAAGTTTGCTTAATGAAGTTCTATAACTTCATTATGGTAGCTAATTCTAAAAGTTGTTAAAAGAAAATAAGTCACATAATAAAGAATTTAATATTCTGAAAATATGTTTTATGATGCAGAACTAAACTGTTTTATAATTTTCAGAACTAAACTAGGTCTTATATTTATGTGAATGACATCTATGTGAATGACAAACGAATTGGCAACAACTCTGTATACAAAAAAAAAAAAAAAAGATAGTCTATAAGATACTTGGAAATGAGAAATCCTGACTAAGATTTACCTTAAAATCAACTAAAATTTTAGTATCAATGTGGACAAAATGTGTTCTTTAACTGGTATAGAGGAATGGAAAAATTATGTTTGATGTATAAGTATCATCTCAATAACTAGTTCATATTTCCTGAACTCATCTGCAATTAATGAAGTCTTGGCAGATGGACACTAAAATGGTGCTATAAAGAATGAGTATAAAAACTCTTCTATGCTTCAGCTTCCTTATTTTGTAAAATATTTAATTAATATATTAAATATCCAAAAGCAAGAGGCTTTCAGGGTCCTTTCTGTTGCTATGATCTTTAATTCTGTAACTTACAAAATTGTAAAGGATCTTTCTCATTTATTTCCTGGGGCATCAGATTTTTATGATGGTCCATGGGCTATCTACTGAGCTACATTTGGAATATATATGCTTAATGAGTACTTAACTGAAAAACAGAGCATGGGTTGTAGGTTTTTCACATCTAACTAGTAGATTCATATTTTAATGGTGATTAAACGATTTAAATTCTGGGAAATAAAAATACTATTTTATCTATCTATTTATTTATTTATTTATTTATTTATTTATTTATTTCTTCCACTCATGCAAAGTTGATAAGTACCCCATTCCCCTCCCTCCCTCCAACCCTCCTTGAATCCCCTTGCTCCCTCCCCCTTACTAAGGTCCTTAGAGGCAAGAGATTAACAGCAACAGTAGTGTTCCTATACTAAAGGGGAACACAAAAGAGAGCTCTAGGCAATGCCACTGAGTCCTTACACCTCATCAGAGAGGACGACCCAGAGGGAAATTTGACATGCACACTAAAACATTCTCCAGGAATGGGGGGGAGGGAGGAAAGGGAAAAATATATTTTCATTAATCCTTGTTATTGGCGGTTTTGACATCCACAATCATTAATCACTGCCTCGCTTTTCTTAACATGTCATATCCTTTTTAGCTACTCAAAATAGAAAAGTCATGCATTCGTAACCAGCATGAATTAAGATTATTCTCTGAGGCTCTTGTTATACGTATAAAGACCACTGCCCTTTCTATTAGTGAGATCGTATCATAATCAGAAATTGCATAGTTAATGAATAATTTTTCCATATCTTTAAGTACAAAGAATCATTTTTGGTTTATTATCTTGGTGATACCAACAGAGAGAATGATACTTCTATTACATTATCCATTCTGCTACTAGGTAGATAGCAAAAAAACTCAAGCTGATACTTGTTGGAAACCATTCCATTATAATTCTACCAATTCCATTATTGAGAGGGCTTATGAGGCTATGATTCCCTTGTAATTTCAAACAATTATTGCACCAACAAACATATGATTCAATGATAATCATTAATATGAAAAGCATATACATTGTCTATAAGTAAAATTTTATTTTCTCTATTAATTGTTTTGGATCTATTAAGCTATTCACTAACTAAATTATGTTGAAAATTTCACTATCACCCATTGTGCTATATTTTAAGGATCAAATGTAAAATAGCTTGTGTTCTTAAATTGAATAAGAAAATATCAATTTAAATAGGCACATAAAGCATGTCATCCTACTGATAGCCCTGGTCAGTATATGTCTTTATTTATTTTTTAGGAATTCTTCCTGATTTTATGCTATTTGACTTTGTGTTTATTTACATTGCATTTTCATAAATTTGTGGCATTCACTTAAAATACTTATAATGTTTAAAATTAATTTTCAACCTGACACCTAGGAAGCAGACACCAGAGTCCAACTAAGAGGGATTCTCTAGATTAAGGTGGATCCTTGATATGACTGTGATAAGTTGTTTTGCCTAAATTGAGGTGTGAAGACCCCATTAAAAGGTTGGCCACACCATTCTCTGCGACTATATTAAATGGTGAAAGCAAACTGAACACTGGCATGCATGAATGCATTCAAGGTTTTCTGTTCTTGACTGTTTTTGTGATGTGACAAGTTTCCTCATTTTCCTGCTGTTGTGACTTCCTTGTGATGATTGATTGTAACCTGGAATTGTAAACTAGGATAAACTCCTTCTCCCTTAAGTGACTCTGGTTAGGCATGTTGCTTCAGTAATTAGTCATGAACCTAAAACAATGCTGGATATACTTAAAACAGATGTGTTGCACTGCAGTTTTGCTCTACATAATTACTTTCTTTTTAAATCTTTGTTTGTTTTACTACAGTGTTTGGTAAGTTCTTTACAAAATTTTAAAAAATTCAACTGAAACCAACAACAGGTCCAAATCTTCTGAAATTCTAATTCAATAGGCAACTAAATAAATGGCTTATTTAAATGAAAATAAAGCAAGAACTTGCTTATGTCACTTTCTGCGATGGTTAGTATCCTTAATCTGATACCTAGGAGGTTCTAAGACAGACTACCTGAAAGTTTCTCTATAAGAAGATTGTCCTTTGGGCATATTGTCAAGTGTCTTAATTGCATAATTGATGTTAAAAGACTCAGGTCATTATGAATGGAATTATTTCCCTAGTCAGGTGTTCTGAGAATATATAAAGATGGGGCAATCTTGCCGAATATAGAAAGCATGCAACCATGCAAGCATTGGTCCTTGACTTGTATTTTTGTTGTGGATGTGATGTGATCAGTTCTCTTGGCTTCTGCTGAAATGACTGTCCTGGCATGATGGACTGTAACCTGAATTTGGGAGATGGAATAAACTCTTTTTCCAAGTTTTTTGGATCAGTATTTTATTATGGTGTGTAATGAAAACAAAATACTTTCTAAGACTCTTGTGAAGCGAGTGAACATTTTTTCAAATGTTATTACTGGTTCGACAAATTTTATTTTTGACATAAAATGACACTGTGTGATTATAACAGAATATATTTTACCTAAGCAGTAAAAATGAAGCAATGATTCATTTGAAAGCTTTAAATATTGTTTCTTACTTATTATAGTTCTGACTTCCAGATGTGTCAGTTGCATTAACAGAACCGAGCTACTCAGTTGGAAAACTGAACAATATGATCTATGGTAACTAATTCAATTTCAGGCTTATTTGTCATGTATAGAGATTATACTCAACAGTGGATGAGAATTTTTAATTGAAAAATATTTCCTTTGCCTAGAGTCCCCTTAATATTTATCTCTGTGCTTCAAAAGCATTATTCAAGCTTTTCCCTTAAAGATACCTCTTTGAGTTAGAATGGCTTTTAAAATCAAGACTTCTATTCTTCTACAAATTTATTATTCTAGAAATAAAGTATTAGTTTGAACATTTATGTAAAGGAACCTATCATTCACCAGGGAAAGTTACTTTAACATATCCATGCTTTTTGAAAATGCAAGGATAAACCTAGCACATACCTGCTATCTTTAGGTGAAAACTTTCTCTCCACAAGTGTTGTCAGACTAGGCTTTGGTGTCCTGTTCTTAAAATAAATAATTCTGAAAGGGTATCCAGAGCTTCCTTCTATGAATCATCTTTACAAATACTTGCCTTCCATATTTTCACCAAATCAACTCCATTTGTTTGTAGAGATAAAAATTTAAGTACCAAAGAAAATATTTTCGAACATAATCAGGTTTCACATCAGTAGTTTTACTATATTAATTTTCTTGGCTAATGATAAATATAATTCGCTTCAATGTGCAATATCATGGGGATAATTAAGGGATCAAAGTTTCTTTGAACTAAATATTTCAACCTCAGGGCTAACAAAGTCTCTAGATGTTTAATCTCAACCAAATAATTTTTAAATACAAAATGAGCTATCATATGAAGTTTTTATATAATTAATTTCATATTCATTATTCTGTTCTTAAGAAATGCTTTTGGCAGCATATAGCTTCGACGGAAGAAAATTACCGAGATGAAAAAGTATGCATGTGTCAAGAGCTTTGTAGATCACAGAAACCTTCAACTTTCTGATCATTGTACTGGAACAATTAGAAAGTGAGTTAAGACACTGATTAAGATAAAAATGTAATAGATAGCTCATTAAAATTGCAATTTGAAGAAATCTCATTGCCTCAATAAGCTTCTCAATGCAGTCTAGTCAGAGATGGATCACTAAACCTGCTCAGAGAAACACTGAATGGCTGCTCTGCCAATGTCTGCTTAAGCTATGCCAGGAGCCTCATTTTTGTTACTACCTGTTTATAAAAGGGTCATATCTTAGACATATAATCTCTTATTGCTTAAATATTCAAATGTTTAAGTCAATAAATAATTGTCTGTGTTGACTGAATCTTCCAATTAAACTAACAGGAGAAATTTACACACACACACACGTTTTTTACATTATTTGTCAAGTAAAACATCAGAAGTATAAAGCATAATGAAACAATCTATTTCTGCTGTGGCCTGAACTATGATCTCTACTCTCAGATTTATATGTTGAAGTCCTAGCTTACAAGAGGAGACCTCTAGGAAATGATTAAATTTAGGTAAATTACTGAGGGTGGGGCCTTGTCAAAGGATTAGTACATATTGAAGAGCAGACACTGAAGTGTTTGCTCTCTCTATCATCATGAACAATCACAGAGGGGAGACTGCACATACAGTGAGATATTCATTTTTAAGAACATGCTGCCACCATAACCTGAGACTTCCAGTTTCTATAATTGTGGGAGAATAATTTCTGCTGTTTATGCTTCCTAGTTTATGGTATTTATTATAACATACCAACCTAACTAATACATATTTGAAAAGTGAGTTACTGCTGTGACAGATACTACAAAAATATTGAAGTACCTTTCTGTACACACTGGAATATTTTCCATGTGCATAATAGAAAAGTGATGTCAGAGGTGATTCTGGTGAGGACTCAAACAGAAGCAAGGAATGCTTTTCATTTTTAATATTTTTCTCTTTTTATATCTAAGAAATTTTTTCATAAACTGAAGGAAAGACAATCCTTGCTATAAAAATGAAAGAATGCAACTGAAGAAATGTGTGCCTGGGTGCATGTGCGGACCTATGTGTGTGTGTGTGTATACATATGTATGTGAGTGAAATTATTAAGTGCCACTGTGTATATCTGCAGGTCAGAGGACAATCTCACAGTGCTGCTTCTTTTCTTTCCATCTTGTGTTATGTGTGAATGTTTGTGTGTGTGTGTGTGTGTGTGTGTGTGTGTGTGTGTGATATGTGAGTATTCTCAGCTATGTATATTCAAAATATGAAAAGGCTTTATCAGAAAAGAACACTAAGGTGGGGAACAAATATTTGATAATACCTTTGTGGTTATAGCAACAGAAAGATTGCTGGTTAGGACTAAAATTGAAATGAGCGATTGAAATGAGGTAAAGTTATCAAATATAATTCAGCTATTGCAAATTTGCACTATCCTTCAAGTAGAAGGAAAAGGGACTCTAAAGACTAGGTTACTTAAACGTCAAAATTTTTTTTTCTTATAGTTGTGCCAACTGGAAGTTAGAGTCTAGGTTTCAAGCATAGTCCTATTCTGACAAGAGTCTGATTCTTATGGAACGCATCTGTTCATTTTGTCCTCAAATGGCAGGTGTGTGTGTGTGTGTGTGTGTGTGTGTGTGTGTGTGTGTGTGTATACAAATGTATATACAAATTGCAGGTGTGTGTGTGTGTGTGTGTATACACACACACCTGCCATTTGAGGAAACCTAGACTCTAACTTCCACTTGGGACAACTATAAGAAAAAATTTTTTTATGTTTAAGTAACCTAGTTTTAGTACTTTGCTATGAAACTGGAAGCTACTATATTTTCACAATAAGTACTTTTTTTCTCTTGGCATGACAACATACAAGATGATATGTACTAAACATCAAATGGTCCCTCACAGTTTCATGTGATTGAAAACTTGGTCTCTAGCTGGTATTTCTTTACTGAAGGACTTGAAAATTTATAGCTAGGCCCTATCCTGACTGCTTTTTACTTCCTGCCTGAGACTGTAATGTGATAACTTGCTATACACTGGTCTCCATAGTTGCCTCATAAAGATGAAAATGGAAATGCAAAGCAGAAACCTTCGGCCCCATAAACCTTATTTCGACCTAGTTTCTTTTGTGAAGCATGTTGTCACAACAGCAAGAAAGGGCACTTGTATAGAGGGGCAGATGTGTTGTTATGACAACCTGACCAGAAGGTTCAAAGACTTTATGATTGTTTTGTGACTGAAATGCAAATAAGTTTTGGCTAGAAAGGCCTGCTGTGAAAGAAAGAAGCATGGCTCAATTCTAGTAGAAATTTGGAAAACACAATGTTGAGGAAACTGTGGACAAGAAGAGAACAAGTTTCAACTTGGAAATGGTCTACATACCACTTGTGTTACATTCTGACATGGAATCCAGCTGCATTTTGTGTGTGTCCTGAGCAACTGAATGAGGGTGACTTTAAAATTAATGGAATAGAAGCTGGATAGACAGCTTGTTGGTTATAGTTTTTCTTTACAAGTAAAAGGACTTGATTTTGGATTTCTAATTCCCATATAAAAATGCCAGGTAGATATGGAGGCAGACTGCAGTTCGGGCACTGGGACAAGGGGCCTGGAAATCCCATAATAATGCAACAGGTGGAAGATAAATTCAGGATGATCCTTAATGTCACCCTTGGACCTCCATAGGTATACACACTCAACTGCCCTCTTAAAACATACATGCACATATAGGTATACCTACTTACAGGCAAACATACACACACACACATACACATACACACACACACACACACACACACACACACACAGTAATGAACTAATTTGTTTGTTAAGGGAAATTTGAAAGTATGATGATGAAGGAGCAATTGTTGAACAGTTAGTATAATTAGGAATGTCCTGGTCCTGTTGGAATTATGCCCACTGCCCTTCCAGTCTTTTTTTTAAAATTTTTTTATTATTATTATTATTCACTCAACTGTGCACATGTACGCGTGTATGTGCGCGCCTGTGTGTATGTCTGTGTGTGTGTGTGTGTCTGTGTATGTGTAGAACCACGGACGAATTCGCGAACCACCATGGACGCCTCCACCTCCTTCTGCCCCGGGATTCACAGGCTCCGCCCTACCAGGACCAGAAGCGCAGGCTGCCCTGCTTCCGCCTGGCGTCTATACGTGGGATCTGGGATCCGAACTCAGGACCTTCCGCCTGCAAGGCGGAGGCTTAACCCCTGAGCCACCTCTCCAGCCCTGCCCTTGCAGTCTTAACTTCAATTTCCCAGTAATTCCTGGGACACTTATTAGCAATGCATGAACTATAAAAAATTGTGGCTACATCCATAACTTTCTTACTTCTTTGGGCTCTCTTTCAATGTTGTTCCAGTACAGTGCCTCTGTTACCTCCTTCCTAACCATGTACTTATGTCAGCTCCCTCCCCGTTCCCTCTGATCTTAAGCTATTTCCTCTGCTTCAATGCTTCCCTACATTATTAAGGCCATGTACCTTCCTCCTTGAGTTTACTGGACCAGGTGTCCAGGAGTTATACCTCTTCCCTCATTTTCAATAAAATCCATGTTTGTACATTTCAACATGTTCTGGTCTTAATCTTCAAATATGCAACGCAAGAAACCAAGAAACAGCAACTCTGCAACGATAATATTCATGATTACTATTCACTGCTCTCACAAACTCATCAAAAAAATGAGTTCTCTATACTCATTAAGAAAGAAAGAGAGGGAGAGAGAGAGAGAGAGAGAGAGAGAGAGAGAGAGAGAGAAAGAAAGAGAATGTATAATGGAGAAAAGGAAGCAGTTTAAAGTTGCAGGTAAGAGGGGGTAACATCCAATACCCATCAGGATGGAGTGACGAGCATTGCAGGAGCAGCAAAACTGGAAAAAAATCAACAAACCATGATCCAGAACATCAGAGACTCTATATCAACTACTTGGAACTAGGCCAGTCTAATCTCTCCCCATCCAGAAGCTCAGGGAAATTTGCGGAAGGAGGGGCGGTAAGATTGTAAGAGCACAAGGATAGGAGGAGCAATGATATGCAAGATACTCCACACAAGTTAGGGCCGAAGCAATCATAATTGGACTTTGTATGCCCTGCACAATGTTCAACACACTATTGACCCCTCAAATTCTAGCATTTGCTAAAGGCACTAAGATCCTTGGAGGCAAGGGATTGACAGCCACAGTAGTGTTCCTATGCTTAAGGGGAACACAAGAAAGGGTTCTGGGAAATGCCACTCACTGGGTCCTTGCACCTCATCAGAGAGGAGGACCCAGAGGAGAGTCTGGCATGCACATTAAAGGATGCTCTGAGGATGGGAAGGGGAGGCACTGGGGGATAGGGAGGGAGGAGGAAGGTGAGGGGGGCATAAGGAGGTGGGAGTTTGGAAGGAGGGAGGGGACCCGTGTACCTGTTAAAGTTGTATGAGTAGAAATTAAAAAATAAATAAATAAATAAAGTTGCAGGCAAGGCCAGAGCTGAGAAAGAAGCTCCAATTGTTAATGAGATTAGTACTATTAAAGAGAGATTCTTGCTGTGCATTGGGACAATAGGAAAGTTATATTAAGGATAAGGCTCCACATGTTGAAGGCTTCAAATTGTGAAAATCTTTGGTTCAAGGGTGTCTTACTACCTTCTGAGCTGCTAGTATAACCTAGCAATATGGTTCATGTGGCACTGTTTTTACAGGTGTGAAAGATGCTTTAGTAAGGGTATAATGAAGATTCCTGTGAATATTCCAAAGGCCTTTTGAACCAGGCACTAGGTGGCTTGTAGAGATTCCCTGTAAGGAGGCCCTGAGAGGTGACTATATGAAATTGCAAAGGTGAAGCTCAAGTTGCAATGTAGAGCCTAGGGTGTTACCAAGAACGTGAGATATCTGCAAAGGAAAACTTCTGGCATGAAATGCATCCTACCAAAGATGAGTTCATACATACTGCAGGCTGAAGAACTTAAGGGTAATGTCACGGTTTGAAATGTTAATTGTTTCCCACAGACTCATGTGTTTGAACTTTTAGTTTGGGAAAGTCATGAGACCTTTAGGAGGTAGAACCTTGCTGGAGGAAGACAGTCACAGAGGGTAGGACTTGAGGTTGATTTATCCTACTCTACTTGACTGAGAAACTCTGGTATGCTGCCTGCAGCAACTCTTGTACTCCATGATGTCTGAAGTATCTTAGGCCACCTTTAGCTTCACTGCAGCCATTTCTTTTCTGCCATGAAGGATTGCATCTCTCCTCTGGAACCATAAGCTGAGTAAATCTTTCTCTAAGTTTCTTAAATTTGGATGTTGCTTCACAGCAACAAAGAAGAGTATCTGCTACATAAATTGGTACCAGGAGTGGGATATTGCTGTGAAATTAATAGAATCTGGTGTGAGAATGTGAAGCGTTTTGAATTTGAGAAAAATTGGTAATAGGTAAGTGGAATGTTGCTGTGTGAGACTGAGAATCCAGTACCAAAAAATGAAGTGTGAAGCTGAAAGAATTTTGTACTGAGTAGAGAAGTATGGCCATTGCTGTAATGTGACTGGTGTGCTTTTGGAACTGTTTGTGGGGAAAATTTTGGAGACTTGGAATTTTATGTTCTAAAAACCTTTGTCTTGGAGACAGACGTGTCTTGTGAGAGCACAGAAGACAGTAATGTTGTTAGAGATACAGAAAGTAGAAGCCCAGCTTGTGAGGTGCTAGAGAGGATCAGAGATTGTGTTGAAAACACAATGAAGGGCCAAAGGAGAAAAGTGTTGGTAGAAAATTTGATCAAGTTTTGCCCTTGTCCTGAAAGCTTACCTGAAATTAAACTTGAGTACTTGGTGGAGTATGTGTCAAGACAATATAGCCTTGACAGTGTGTCATGGATACTTTTTAGTGTGCTTGTTCCAAGTTATGAGGAAAAGAGTAAGGAATCCAGCAGAAAGAAGGAAAAACTGTGAGGTTTGATCATGAAAGATATGGCGAAAAACTTGAGTTGAACCAGGAGGAGGCAGATAGTAAAATGTTGACTACTGTTGAAGAGATTAGCTCCATTAGTGAATCAAGGCCTGTTTTCCATTTGACTAACTGGAAAGGCCCCACCCAGAGGGTAATATTCTCTGGAAAGGTTCCCACCCATAAGAATGCAAATTCTTTTGGAAGGAAAGAGCTAAAGTTGTGTTCCTTCTCTTTCCTAACCTCAGCACTGAGAATCTCTGCCAGATGTGATTCAAGTGGTCCAATCTCCTCCTGGAAGTTATATCATCCACAAGGTTCTTGTTTTGGGGACATTAAAGATGCAAGAGTGAGGAGATCCTGATCCTTCTTCCAAGTTTTCAGGAAATGAAAGAAGCCAAGCGGTCTATGGCAAGAGGCCTAGTTTAGAGGCCCCCAAAGAGCAGTTTGTTTTATGGAGCTCAAGCCTCATTTGCCATTGAGAAGTGAAGATGTTAGAGACACCAGAATCAATGTGGGACATCTGCCAAAGAGAACCATATATCCTGGGAGGAGCCAGCCCAAAAGCATGATGAGTTATACAGGTAGCAGTGTTGAAGAAGGTTGAACTGATGCTCTTTGGAACTGAAATCATCTCTTAGACATGGAGATATAGGAAAAAGAGTGTTCTGATGTTTTTTTGGTCTTGTTGTGGACCGATATTCCTTGGATATGTCCCAGTTCTTCCCTTTTGGAATGGGAATGTTTATAACATACCAATGAATGTTGGAAATAAGAAACTTGCTTTTGATTTTACAGGAGGTTATGGACTGTAGACTTCTGAACTGTTGGGAAAACTTATGTAGTCTATTGGACTTTTAAAGTTGGACTGAGTACAGTTTGCATAATGAGATGATAATGAGTCTGTGGAGAGTCAGGGATGGAATGTCATGGTTGAAATGTGAGTTGTCCTCCACGGACTCATATGTTTGAATTTTTACTTGTTTGGAGAGGTCTAGGCACCTTTAAGAGTTGAAAACCTTGCTGGAGGAATCAGTTACAAGATGCAGGCCTTGAGATTGGTTAGCCCTGCCCTGCTTGAGTGAGTAAGTCTACACTGCTGCTTATAGCAGCTCTCAGCCTCCATGATGCCTGCAGTGACTTAGGTCACTTTCTGTTGCAACCATGCCTTTTCTATCATGAAAGACTATCCCCCTCTGGAAATGTAACCTGAATAAATGTCTCTTTTTCCCATTAAGTTGCCTGATTTTGAGTGTTATCTCACAGTAATAGAGAAGAGTAATTGCTACATCAGGGATACACAAGGTTACTGGAGACCAGATGATTCTATCATGGACTCCAGATGAACTGGAGTGATTTGATTATTACTCTGTAAGATTTCAGTCTTGCTTTGTGGTCATTACTTAAAACCTTACAACTCTTACAACTTCTTTTTTCTTTTGAAATGGAAATGTTTACTCTGTCATTATACACTGGAAGTATTTAATTAATTAAAAAATTTGGGGGGGCTAATGGTTAAGATATTCCCTTCAGTCTTAGAAAAGACTTAAACTTTGTATTTTTAAACCATGATGAAGCTTTTAAAGGAGTATGGTGACAAAAGTTGCATTGAATATTAGGTACATTTAACATTTTTCATATGCTCATGAACCTATAAGAGCTAGGGACATAGTGTTATCCCTTGAATAAATAATGTCCTCCATAGCCTCAGGTGTTTGAATAACTGGTCTTGAGCTAGTGTACTATTCTGATATGGTAGGAACCTTTAGGATATGGACTCTCATTGAAAGGAGTATGTTGCTGGGAATAGGCCATGAGGTTTTGTAGCCCAGTCCCACTTCCTGTCTGCTTGGTGCTTCTCTTCAGAGCACCCAGTATGACCAACTGCTGTCATGACTTCTCCACCATGATGGACTATATCCATTCAATGTATAAGCCAAAACAGACCTTCCTCTAAATTGTTTTTTTTTTCTAATAGTTTGTCATGACACTGAATGAAGCAATTAATACACATGAAAATAGTTTTATGTGTTGAATGAAAACAAAAATTAAAAAGGAATCATGATTTTTACAAGTACGTGTAAAAAATTGTATTCAGGATGCTATTTTGAAGTTTTCAACTTTGAAAATTGTGGTCACTGGAAACCCTGTCACAAATCTGTCACTTAGGCAGTGTACTGGAAATCTTACTAGTGATCTACTCTATCATCTTCTCAAAATTGTATTCAAGTAAAGAATAAAAGTTAAAAACCCAGACATAATGCAGATCAAATATAATTTTTAGAAGATGGAAGAGTAGATTACTAGCAAAGTATATGAACCCAAGAAAATTTTTGTGTTGTTTAAAAAAAATTAAAAATCACAGTACCAAAAGAAGTCAAATCAGCCAACATGCCCATCAACAGAGGAATGGATAATGACAACGTGGTACATCTACACAATGGAATGTTATTGAGTCATCAGAAATGGTAAGATTATGGAATTTTCTGGAAAATGGATGGAACTGGAAAATTTAATATTGAGCGAGACATCTCAGACATAAAAAGTTAAGCACCACATGTTCTTTCTTCTATGTGGATGTTTGAACTGATTATCTTGTCAATGTGTTTGGATTGTAATTACTATAAGAGCCAGAAATTTCAAAAAAGACATAGGAGTATGAAGGTGGGAAGGGATGGTTAGGGTTAAATCTTTTAAAGGGGAGATTTAAGATACCAGGAAAGGAGGAAGGATAGAAAGAACTGGGAAAAATACATAGTGGGGAATGAAGGGGTGAATGGATGGGAGACAGGAGGGACAGAGGGACTTATAAAAAAACCCTAAGATTGTGGAAAGTAATCCCAAAGGAACATCCTATGTCAGTAATATGTTAAAAAAGTCTTTTAAAGAAAGGAAAAAGAATGGGCAATCTCTATGTAGAAGAGCATAAAGTGAGGAAAACAGAGGGGAAAAAAGCCTTAAGATATGTGAAAGGATCCAAGGTGGACACCTAGTCAAGTTGGAGAGGTTGAGAATCCAAATGGACATCCACACGGTCTGCTGTTAAAAAGAGAAAGTGGGTAGTTTCTTAGTCCCTTTTAAACAACATGAAAGGTGGGCACTATTCCCAGAAGGAAAGGTGTTTGTTCTTGCATGGTCCCAAGCCCATTTCTTACCCAGCATCAGATGAGGGCTCTTCCCAGAGGGTGGGACAAGGAACAGTGGCTATGTCTCTGAGGACAAGCAAACTTCCAGACTACATCCCACTTTTCCATTTTTCTACTGAGGAGAAAGGGAAAAGGGATAGGATGAATTGGCCTAAACTAAAGTTGCCTTTCATAAGGGAGATGGGTCTTGCCAGTCCTCTCATCTTCAACTAGCTCCTAAGCCTATGTTTGAGAGTCATTGGAAACTCTAGAGATCCTCTTCTCTCTTGATTTCCCCATCAAGAAAGAAGGCTGTGGTAGGCCAAGAACAATGTAAATCAGGTTCCAGGGATTTAACTCCTTCAAAAATTGATTTGACTTTAAAAAATAATCAAAGCACTTGGGATAAAAACCAATGTGTGCACTCTGGATAATAGAGCTCTATCAGATGTGTGGTTAGTGAAGATTTTCTCCACTTCTGTGGATTGTCATTTTCCTTGGTTTACAATCTCTTTAGCTGAACAGAAGCTCTTTAATTTTATGAGATCCCATTTGTTAAGTGCTGGTTCTAATACCTGTGCTATTGAGTTTCTGTTTAGGAACTGTTTCCCTAACCCAATGTGCTGGAGGGGGTTCTCTACACCTTAAACTAGGGTTTTCATAGTCTCTGGCCTAATATTAAGGTCTTGATCTATTTGGAGTTGATTTTTGTGAATGGTGACAAATACTGGCCCAGTTTTAATCTTCTGAATGTGGATATCCAGTTTTGCCAGCACCATTTGTTGAAGATGCTGTTCTTTTTCCATTGAGCTTTTTGAGCCCCTTTGTCAAAAATCAAATGGCTGTAATTGTGTGGGCTTATATGTGGGTCTTCAACCCTTATCCATTGAGCTTGTGTCTATTGAGCTCCCCAGTCAGAGAAGGTATAGGAACTGGCAGTTAGATGGTAACCAACTGGCAAATGGGAGACTGACCCCTCTCACTGCTGTGTCCTACTCCTATTCTTCCATCTACCTTTGAGTCTCTTCTTATATTAACATCTTAATTTAAACAGTCTTTTATCTTTGGTTAAGAGATAACTTAACAACCAATCAGAATGCAGCCAAGGGAAGTGCAGGAACAGCAAAACTATAAACAACCACAAACTATAAATGAGAACACCAAAGACCCTACAATGTTCACCTGGGACCAGACCATCCAAATCTCTCCCCATCCTAAAACTCAGGGAATCTTGCAGAAGAGGGGGCATCAAGATTGTAAGAGCTTAAAGATGGGGAGGACCAATAATATACAAGATACTCCACATAACTCAGGGCTGAAGCAGTCAATATATAGCCACAATGTGATTGGACTTGGACTGACTTGCACAATGGTTGATTAGCAGGACTCATAGGGGAAAAGGCTTCAGGCAGTAGGATCCTTAGAGGCAAGGGGTTAAATAGTCATAATAGAGTTCCCATACTAACTAGCAGTCCAAGAAGGGGCTCCATGCTATGGCACTGAGTCTTGCACCCTGGGTACTGTAGAAGACTCAGAGGGAAATTCAGCACCCACATAAACAGATGTTCTGGAGAATGGGAGGGAGAAAGCAGGAAACACTAAGAGATGAGGAGAGAAGGAAAGGGAGTGAGAGGGAAGAGGAAGAGAGTATAAAGAGGGAGAGTAGGAAGGAGGGGAAAGTGCAATGGGGAAAGGAGCAAGGAGGAAGAAGAGGGTTACCAATTGATCTTGTGTAACTAGGCAAAAAAATAATTAAAAGAAACAATTTATATACAGGTACCAGTCATAATCCAAGTCCCAAGAAGAGACTGAAGTTCCAGGACTGGTCACTATAACTTGTTGTTCTCTTAGCTTTTAGGGTCCCTGTCATAGTTAACCACAGGTGTCAACTTGACTTGTCCAGACATGCTGGTCTGGCAAGTAAGGATTGTGTCTCTCAGCTGTGATGTGGTAATAGTGTGGCCACTTCCTTCAGCAACAGAATTCGGTACTGAGAGTGGGGTGTTAATGATACATCTGACTAAGTGGATTTTGTGGCTTTTGAATGGTTTCGCTGCACCAAGTTGGAAATGTTTGAAGAGTTTCACTTTGTGGATTACAAATACTATTCTTCAGAGTTTAATGGGCCAATTGGATAATGTCAGTGTTAAGAGAGTTATGGATTGTTTGGCTCCAATTTGTAATAAGGGGAAGAAGGACTTTGGCGAAGTTGAATTTGGAGATAATGGACTGGTTTGCTTGATGGAGGAGAGCTGTGCTGATGGCCATGAAGCTCTGGATGTGGAAAGGGCAGGCAGCAGAAGAGCCGACATTGTTGGAGAAATGAGTATCAATGAAGGAATTCCTAGTGACTTGTACTGGGGCAGTGGAAAACATGAATACCACTTTATAGCAAATTTATGGTTTGAAAACCTGGATTCCTTCAGGGGCTGAAAGCCCAAGTTGAAATAATTTCTTGCCCTTTGGAAGTTTCTGCTACATAGAAAGGGGCTTTTCCAGAGTTACCACGCTAAAGTTTGTATGGCTGTATCTCAAGTGGACCAAGCTACATTTCAGCCGCACTGTGGACTCTGCCAGTATCCCTCAGGTGACGCTGGTTTTGGCATATGATTACAGGGTTCGTGGAGAGTAGCAAAAGCTTGGCACCAAGTGGCAGGCACAGAGTTCCTAATAGGAAAGGTGAAGCTTATAGCTGTAGAGGTGAACCCAGAGTACTGTTTGAGATGCCAGAAACATGGGATGTGTGCTGAGGACAGCTGCAAGTAGAGATTCAGCCTGGTTCAGAGGAACTCTGCTTTTACAACTTTGAGCTGCAAACAAAGACTGGGAATGCCTACAATATTTGAGCCCCTGTGACTACATGATGAGCAACAGAAGATGGACATTGAAATACAGGATGCAGTAATTGATTTGCTGGAGTTGTTTTTAATGCAATGTTTTCTTATTATGTTATTATACTTATATTTTGATGTTTTATCTTGTTGAAGTATTTAACATATTTTGATTTGATAGACTCATAGTTAAACGATTTTAGACAGATAAAAGATTTGAGACATTTTTTAGGACTTTCAGTTCCAACATTTTAATAATTGAACTTTTAATGGCATAACATTTTAAAATTTGTCTATGAGAACTTTTAGAGATTTAGAATTAATAAAATTCAATGTATTTTAAGATAACTTTTAACATCTGTGGGGACAAGGAAAGGTTACAGTTCAACGTGCTATTGTTTTTGAGTCAGGTTGACAAGGAGTGGTGTGTCATAGTTAAACACAGGTGTTAACTTGACTATTGAGGGTTTGAGCTCTGGGCACATTTGTAGAGAATTAATGGTTGAGTTAAGCCCAGAGCAAACCTGCAAAAGATGGTCTAGTTGATGGAGCAGACCCAGCCCATGGTGGGTGGGACTAGGCCCTGAACAAGTGAATAAAATATAGAGAGGTGTTGAGAAAGTTGGTATCCTTCTGTACACTTGGCCAGACATGCTGGTCTGGCAAGTAAGGATTGTCCATCTCTCAGCCATGATGTGGTGATGATGTGGTCAGTTCCCTCAGCCCTGGTATTGGTACATGCTCTCCAGTCAAGCTGGACTAAGAACTGTAACCAGTAATCCCACGAGAAAATAAATCCCTTGTTCCCTTAAACCGTTTGATTGTCATTTATCTGCAGCCATGCAGGCAAACTGCAACAGTCCCTAACCCAAATCAGTCCATTCATTCCTGGGGCTAACAATACAATGTGGGAGTGGTTCCTCCTAGGAGGAGAGAATGGATAATTCAAGCAAGTGTCAGGATTCAAGATCAGCTTTATTCCCATGTCAATTTTACCAGCCCAAGTCACAGTGTTCCAGCTTGGCTCTAGGAGATTGTGATATCGCATGGATGTGGGAGAGTACATCTCCTCTGATGTAGTCTGGCAGATAAGCACATTAGCACAACAATACCACTGAGAGGCAGTGACACTCTTTCACTGACAACCTTGGCCTTGAATATCACCTTCTCTTCCCATCCTACTCTTAGAAAAGAGGAAGAAGCACAAGATTAGGGTTTCCCTCAGAGCTCCAAACCATAAGCACAGAATATATAGCTTAAAAGTCAGCAAAGGAAGTTGAATCAATGCAGGTTTTGTAGGCAGAGCACTAAGAGAGAAACTGGAGTTGGTTAAGAGAAAGGGACTGCAAATAGCAGCTGGGACCTCAGGTTGGTTCAGCAGGGCAAGACAATGGGGTGGTGTGGGCACCTCAGAAAAGTAAGGCTGGACCCCTTCCTGGGACAGAGTAAGAGGTAACAAACTATTTCAAATAAAGCATCATCTTTACTTGAGGTCCCACTTTTCACCATCCCTGGTTAGGGAGAAATGGCAGGGAGGTCACTTTGATATACAGCTCCCCATTTCTAACCTCCCCTTCTTACTCCTTAAAGCTGTAGAGGCTGGAGTTCCTTTCCTGACACACTGAGCAATAAAAGGAGAGCTCTGCTGCCCATGGAGACTGAGGGGAAAAGGATGTCACTCTTAGGAGATGGTAGGGTGGGAGAAGTTCTAGATGCTCACTTCAGCAGACAGCACTGCCAACCCTGGGGATCAGGGGTATATGATAGGACTCTGCACATAAAACATGCTCTCCATCCCCTCAGTGCCAAGCATTAGATACATTCACACTGCTGAGAGTGTCAAGGGAAATCCCCCTATGGGCTCATCTTCTACACAAATCCTCCTAGGTAGACATAATGTTCCTTTGCAAGACTTAGTCCAGTTCCTGGAGTTGGGGATAGACAGTGCCCTGGCACCGTGCCTTATCAGACTCCTAGCATAGTTGCATATGCAGTACTCACAGAAGAAATAGAAAATCTACCTCCCCATCAAACTTATGTCCAAGGCATATATCCAGTCTGGTCCTACATGTGGAGGTATCATGCTCCATTGTAGAAGACCCTGACACCCATCAGGGGCTCATAATTGGTTCCTATACCTGCTTGAACCACCAAGCATTCCAAGCCCAAACCCTCAGCAGTTGTCCATGTGTCAGGCTATGCAACCTGCATGGGAGGTTGGGAGAAAGGTCTGCTCTGTCCATCCAAAGCCCATTTATCCTTAGCACCAAGTCAGTTGATGTCATAGATTATGGAAATTGGGGGAGTTTTTGGCCTTGGCTTCTTCATGTTAGAGTCCAAGCATGGGGCAGTCCCTACTAGACGCAAATGGGGTTACTTTTTTTTCCATAGTTTTCCTTGACTTAGGGCTATTAGTACCTAGATTTTCATTCCTTGATTTTCATTTGACTTGGAGGAGTCTGAACAATAGAGTAAGTGATCAGAGTAGTCATTCCACTAAAGCCTGCTAATGAGGGCTTAACTGTCAGTCATGTCAAAGCTGTCATTTTTCAGGGAGCTTTCAAACTCTGGAAAGACAGCTGAGGGCTGGAGGAGTAAATCTGTACTATTTTCCTCTGTTTATCCATGTGCTGAGGTCAGCATACTGAACTGATGCATGCACATCTTGATGTTTTCAGAAATCACGCCACATTGCATAGCTGGCTCAGTAGATCTCTGGAACTAGAATCTCATAGTGATCCAGTTGAGTTGCTACACTTAAAAGGATCTGAATTGTTAAGTTCCCCTGAAGAAGAAAAAAGAAGGGGGTGGGTGTCTTATACAGAAGTGCAGACAGAGAACCCATTTTTGTGTTTGACTTGGATCTTCCAGAGGAATTGGGGTTGTCTGATTTTCTCTTCTTGGCTTTTGTCTTAGAACCACAGGACCAGCTATTATTGATGTCATCACTGTTTTCTTGGTCACTCTCAGACTTGCTCACATTGTTGCTATTTACAATTCTGAAGTTGGTGATTGCCTGCTATACTGACCCCAGGAACTCCTCCAGATGAGGGAGAAAAGTGGGAATCAACATTGTTGTGGCTACAATTGGGGCAGACACACTACTTACTCTTCCACTAGTTGAAAATCCTGGCCAAAGTTGTCCAATTCAGGCTGGTCCACACCCTCAAAATACTATATGGGACTGAACCACTCAAGAAGAAGTAGCCACATTTGACTGCCTGGTGTATCTCAAGAGTACAATCCCAAAAGAGAATCTTACATTGGTCCCTGTGCATCTCCTGAGTGATGGCTTCTAGTTTGCTGTTACTCAGGCCAGACAAAGATATTTCCTCCATTTATATTTATAAACTTTTGCAGAAACTGACTGCACAGCAGGCAACAACGTGGCTATTCTTTCAGATAGCACTCTTACTCCCCTTAAAAAGACCCAAACTCCAGAAATCACCTTGACAAGAATCAGAAACAGAGCCCACAGTCCTGGATCCTGAGTGGGTAGGGGCTGATAGGGATCAGGGTCACTAGGAGGGGTAGTAGCTCCTACCTGTGGCTCTTTTCTTTGCCTTGCACTACAGTGATGTTGCTGTATCATGCCCACTCTGGGGAAGGGAACCTGAGCCTCCCAAGGTCCGATCCTGACCTGGCTGATTGATTACCCTTTAATGGGCAGAGTGGGATGCATCCTGGCTGTTCTTTCCGACCCCTCTCTGGCCTGTCCTTTCTGCTCAGAGCCTTGGTCTACAGGCGAGAGAGGAGTTCAGGACTGTGAACTATTATCCCAGAAGCTGGGGCCTGGCTCCCCAACAAAGGTCCATGTCCTTTTCCTCAACCTGTCCCATCCAAGAAGGACCAAGACGGAGGGAACGCATTGTAGTAGTCTAAAGCGATATAAAATAATGGGATAAAACATGTAACAATGAAACCGCAGTAAGAATTTTTACTGACCAAGAATGTCAGAGTCTCTAGGCCACTGACAAGCTCCAGGAAAATATGTAACTCCTAGGAATTTTCTGGAGGCACAGGGCTTACAGAATAGCTCTTGTCTAATTGTTTTTCTTTCTGTAAAACACTGTTTGCTTGCTTGTGCCATTCGAATCTCCCGGTCTTTTTTTCAGTTTCTAAGTCCTTTAACTTTATAAAGGCAGAACACAAAGATTTTGGGACCACACCTGAGAATTTCTTATTCTTAGTGTGTCTACTAGTATTAGCTTCAAAAAAACCTCTCCATAAAACTTATTTGGTGTCAGAATAGTGAATTTCTGAGCAGCACCAACCCCACAACAACCAAGTGGCTCCTCCAGAGGAATTCCTGTGTTTTAGCCAAAGTCAATTTTCTCAGGTGATGCTGTCTGTTTCATTGTCCATACTTCAGTAAGTAACCCCATAACCATGTTCATGTGAGCACCTCTAATTAAGCTCAGTGCATCTTTAAGAAATATACGAAAATAAGAGGAAAAATTGGCCAATGAAGAAGGGGTCTAGATGAACTGAGAGAAGGATAACAGGATGAATAAGAATAAACATCAAAATACATGTTTTCAATTGTACACGAACAAATATAAAACATTTTGAAAATGGAGTGATACCAACCAAAATTGGAAAGTAAGTAGTATTAAATTCTGCCGTTTCGTATACACTGTGAAGCTTTGCGCAGTGGCAGTATCATAGCCAATGAGGTTTATCCGAGGCGTGATTATTGCTAATTGAAAACTTTTTGTATACACTGTGAAAAAATACACATTATTTTCAGAATTAATTTTCATAGCATTGTGGAAATTAACATATACAACAACTTTGAGAGTCTGTGTTTAGTGGAAATATTGGATTTTCAAGAAAACCAATAAAATTTGTGGCATTTTCACTTACTCCAGTCCCATTATCTAATGTTACAAAATCAGCCGTAATTGGAAATAAAAGTCCATATTCTTTGTATTTGTTGAAAAATAAAAAAGTGCTCATTTAGAAAAATTGCAATAGCTTTTTGTTCTTGATGGCATTGTAATTCTCTGGGGAGATGGCTCAGTGGATAAAATGTTTGCCACTCAAAGGTGAAGACTGGATTTTGGACCCCAGCATCCACATAAAATTTTTGGTGGCTATGGCAGCCTGCCTATTACTCAACACTAGTGTTGCAAGGTTCTTGTGTTTGGAGTCGAAGATTGAAACCAGAACACATGTAGAGTATTAAGGTAGAGTTTATTAAAGAAGAAAAAGTATGGAACTCATGGATTCCAATCATGGAGTGCCATGAGGGGCTAGGGCACCTTGGAAAACTCATGGACTCCACATAGGGAGTGCTATGACAGCAGGTGCCAAAGATGGCTACCAAAGTCAGGTATATTTATAATCTTAGGCAAGCATAGGAAAATGGCCTTTCCTCATTGGTTAGCTCACACTGGATCCCAACCCAGTTGATCTTATGTTCACCTGAAAGTAGGGCTGAAGATCAAGTTGTTTCTTTGATGGACTTAGCTTACTTGTGGAGAACTCATCTCTATATCCTTTCATAAGGAAGTTGGCCATCTTGTCTCTGTGGAGGATTAGATTCAATTCCTCAGAAGATGCTGTTCCTTCAAGGTGAATTCTGTAGTAAGGGATGATCTTCAGGAGTTTTAAAGACCTTCAAAGACTATCCCAGCATGACTGCTCTAAACCTGCCTTACTGGGGAAGGCAGAGTTCCTCTGCAGCAAGCTGGCTAACCAGACTAGTCTAATAGCAATCGACTCCTCTGCAGCAAATTAAGTGGAGAGTGAGAAATTCAAATCAAGGGCTGGTCTCACCTCACATTTCTATATACACATTCATGCACACTATGACATATCCACATTTTTTAAGCTTGTCTTTATTTCCCTTGAATTCAAAATTGATTTAATGCCAAAAGTGATTTCCAGTGGACATTTATTGAAACTATTTACTGGCGAATGTGTTAGTTTCCTCTGCTATAAGCGGAAGATGAGAGTTGGAACAAACAACAGATTGATCAAAAAGCTCGTGATGAAAATCCAGGAGATAAAAAATTCTTAATGTCTTTGAAAACCACTGAATTCCTGAGCATTTAGAAAGTCATGCTGGTGGTGAGAGCTACACACATACAGAAGACATTCTGAGAAGGTAGTAAACTCTTACTTCCTGCTGACTTTGAGTTTTTAGGGAATTAGCAAGTAAAGATTTAGAGAAGAGTTGTTTACAGTTTCATTAACACACTGCCTTCTGGAAAAACAAGATTTTCTGTTACAAATATTTAATGAAATATCTGTCCAATCATTTATTTGGTGACCACCGAACTACCCTAGTTAATTTCTCTGACAAATTGTTTTATTACATTGAAAAGAAATGGCAAAAGTAGATATTCTGGTTATATGTCAAATCTTAGTACTAAAGTTTCCACTGTTTCAAAATTAAATACAATATATTCCATTTTTGAGTGTCCATCATTGCATTGAAAAAGCTTCCTTTTATTCAGGATTATTGAATATTTTAAATGTGTGAAAGTTAGCTCCCTGAATGAAATTCACTCCCTGAATTGCATAGGCTGATTCCAAATCATTGGAATTTCAATGGCTGTGGAAAGAATTAGAATGTTACAGATTCAGAGCCTAATTATACATTTGTCTTGGGTGATTATGACACATCTGGATAGCCATTCCCAGTGCTTCCTCTTTGTCTTTGCTAACAGCCAGTGACTATCAGTAAAACCTTTTGAAATGCATTAATTTAGCAAACACTAACCCCAACAATGAAAAGGCAAAGAATGTCATTAGGTAACATCTCTAGCCACTTCAGGGATTCTCTTTGCTTTTCTGCAACCCTCCTACTTGATGTTCCCATTAATGTATTTGAAAAATGCCTTAATTTTTGTCTTTTTTTCTGTGATTGTAAAACTCCAAGAAACTGCTCCAACTTGGGAATATGGAGTGTGGGGCAACTCAAATCTGTGTTCCTGGGCTATGGTCATTCACATTTGGCTCCAGAATAAACTACCTCATATCCCTTTAAGGAGATTGTTGTGATTTTTCCATTTACAAATGTTTTGCTCTGAAATCAAAACACTCATGCATTGGTTGTGAGAATAAAAACATGTGCAAGGTCACTATAGAATATATCTTAGTAATTCTTCAAAAAGCCAAACATAAAATTATTCGTGAATTTTTGCTATTTTAATGGGATTTTTTTTCCTTTACTGTAGAATTCAACAATTAGGGTGATCAATATTAAAGCAGGTTTAGAGCAGCCATGCTGGGACAGTCTTTGAAGGTATTTGAAATTCATAAAGGCCATCCCCCACTGTGGAGATCACCCTGAAGGAACAGCCCCTGCTGAGGAACTGACTCTAATCCTTCACAGAGATAAGATGGCCAACTTCCCTATGAAAGAATAAGGAGATGAGCTCTCCATATCAAAGAAGCATCAAAGAAACAACTTGATATCCAGCCCCACATGACCCCAAGATCAACTGGGTTGGGCCCCAATGTGAACTAACCAAGGGGGAAAAGCCATTTTTCCCTTCTCATTAAATGTATAAATATAACTGAATTTAGCAGCCATCTTCGGGGTCTGTCCCTCAGGGCACTCCACATGTGGAATCTGTGATTTCATTTCTTGCTTCCTACCCCTCATGGATTCCATGCCTGGAATCTGCGAGTTCTTTGAGGGACTTGCCATTCGTGGATTCCAGAAATGAGTTCGATTCTTTCTCTCCTCTAATAAACTCTACCCGTGTTCTGGTTTCAATCTTCAACTTCGAATACAAGAAACCTGCAAAATGGGACAGTCATTCCCATAACATTTGGTGCCCAACATGGGGAATTCGAGCAGCAGAAGATAGACTGTTCGCTGCAACATTTGGTAACCATGAAGGGATATTTGATGAGTAAAGAAAGACTGATCCCCATAACATTATGACTCCTTTCACACTTTTATTTCATTGTGAGAATTTTTTGCTAAAATGTCCAAACTTTTCACTATATATTTAAAAGAATATTACACTGCAAGAATCAGAAGAAGGAAGAGAATCATAAAGAAAAGAATCATTAGTTAAAGAAGGAAGAGAATCATAAAGGCTATCTAAGAATGACTTGTAAAAAATATCTCCTTACACACATAGTTTCATGTTGGAATTTTTTCAATATTTTAGATGCAGAAAATTTATGTTTCTATAGAAACTGTTTCCGAGGCTGATGAAAAAGGAATTAAGTATTCCTTAATTATATCATTAAAATTCCATAATTTTGATAAAAGCTGACAAAATACCAGAGTAAATACCAGAATATTTACAACTGCAAATATTGAATAAAGTTCCTATGTAAAATACTATTGAAAGAAATGTAGGAATACATTGAAAAGATGCCATATCATTAACGAATATTAAGTAATCAAATAATCATATTAATAAGCTGAACAAAAATAATCATCCAAAAGTAAGCAATGTAATTCTATATTAACTCATAATAAAAAGTGAACAGTCATAGAAAGATAGTGCTTGTATTAACATGATAAAACTATTTAAAAACTCAGCTCTGTATCAAAAGGCAAATATCAAAGAATTTTTGTTAATATGAGAAAAAAATTCAAGCCACTCATTATTTTTTTATTATTATTCAATTGTGCATGTATGTGTGTGCGCAAATTCGGGAACCACCATGGACGCCTCCACCTCCTCCTTGTTTACTCTGCCCCGGGATTCACAGGCTCCGTCCTACCAGGACCAGAAACGCAGGCTGCCCCTGCTTCCGCCTGGCGTCTATACGTGGGGTCTAGGATCCGAACTCAGGACCTTCTGCCTGCAAGGCAGAGGCTTAACCCCTGAGCCACCTCTCCAGCCCCCAGGCCACTCATTATTAATACTCATCTATTCATTATGCTGTTTAGGATGCTATAATATAATGCTATAGTCTCATTATCTTATAAATGTTTATTTTTCACAGTCTTGATGTAGAGAAGTGCAAGATCCAGACATTGGTGTCTGGTTAGGGCTCATTCCTGACTTACAGGTAGAGTTTTTTGCCATGTTCAAACATGGTAGAAGGAATAAATAAAATCATTTGGGCTTATTTCATAAGCATATTAATGCTATTCATGAGAACTTTGCCATGATGATCTAGTCATCTCCCGAATACCCTGCTTCCTAATGTTATGAGTGCAACACATGATTTTTTTGCAATGGATTTTTTTCATGAAATTTATTTTTATTTCCTAGAGTTTCATACATGTATACAGTGAATTTATGACATTTTAATGCCTTAATCCCCAATCTCATTCCTCTTTTCCTATTACCAGCCTTCTTCCAAATCATTGTGTCTTTTACTTTAATGTCTTTTCACATGTGTGGCCCACTGAGTTTCATCTGATTGTTTTTGATGGCATGTGTCTGAGTACTTGCTGGATTAGTGGGTATACATTAGTGGGACTATTTGCTGGGCAGATGGATAAGATGAAGGGAACTGGTTCAGTACTTTGGTATTATTAAGCATAGTTTATCAGAAACACAGTCCTGGAAACGAAGTCTGACTCTCTCAGCTTTTCCTGTGGGTATACAATTGAGTAAAGTCAATCAATTTTTCTATCAATAGAATAATCTCTATCAATAGTCTGTTGGGGAAGCACAGTATCTCTCGTGATCTTGCCACATCCATGGTAAAATCTTGCACAGATTTTGCACTGGAATTTTTAATGGATTTTCATTGAATCTGTATATTGCCTTTGATATGTTTGTCATTGTCACATTATTAATCCCACTGATCCATGAGTAATTTCTTACATCAGTTTAACACATAAACATTTAAACCATGCCACCACAGTTCAACACACTTCAAAACAAGAATAGATTTTAGAATGTAATAGATACAATGTCTCCCCTAAAGTTCACATGTTTGATACTTAATCTCTAAATGAATGTTAACAATATTTTCTGGTAGGACCTTTGACAGGTATTGTACTGACTTTTATTCTTGCTATGAAACAATATTCACACATAACCAGAAAGGAAAAAGGAGGTATTTATTTGGCTTATGTTCTAGAAGAGATATAGTCTATTAATGCTAGGAATCACACAACAAAAGACACCCTACCATAAGACTCTAGTTTTTAGAAGTGCCACAACCTTCCCAAACATTAATATCAGCTAAAATTCAAACACATGAGCCTGTGGGGGGAACAACTCATACTTAAACCATGACCGAAGGTAATTAGTATTAGATGAAGTCATGTGTTCAGGGACCCCATTATGACACTTTGTTTCATCATGTGATACACTTTGCTATGATACTATGCACAAGATAACCTTCAACAGATGCCTAGATGATGCTAGTACCATGCTCCTGGAATTCTCAGTCTCTGCAAATATGAACCAGATAAATTCCTATTCTTCAAATATTATCCTCAGATATTTTGTTATAGTGGCAGAAAAATGGACTAAGGCAGAGATAAAAGTATACTTATCTCAAAATTGTTAATATGATAACTTCAAAGATCCAACTGAAAAAGCATTGAAATTAATTAGATTTGTCAAAGTAGACTAGAAGCTAATATACTTTATCTGTGAAGGACTAGAAAGTAGATACTTTAGTTTTCAAGGGCCATAGGGTATCTGTTGCAACTATTCAATTCTGTTGTAATAATTCAAGTGTATCCACAGATAAAAAGAAAATGGATGAGCGTTGATGTGTGCCACTAAATCTTTATTCATATGAAGAGATTACAGGTCAGATTAGACTCAAGGGACAGTCTATTGACTTTTCAAATAGAAATTATTTTTTCCTACAGTCAGTAATTACTAATTAGAAACAACTATAGAAGCCATATTATCACAACATATCCACAGGAAATGCTGAGAGAAGTAAATCTCACTAAACTGTTCTGAAGAATACCAAAGTACTGAACTAGTTCCCTTCATCTTATCCATCTGTCCAGGGAATAGTCCCACAGACTAAACACTGGATCTTTCTTCAATTATATGAGCTCCAACAGGTTTGCTTAGGGCTTTCCTTAATTACTAATTCTTCACAAATGTGTGCAGAACTCAGCCTTTGATTGTCAAGTTGACACATCTAGCCAGCACATATGATAATTGAATGAAAAGTGGTTAGATAGAAAACGTAAGTTAAATGGTTCTGTGTGGAGGTCCCTGGGGATCGCAGCTTTGTCCTGAAGGCCGGTCTGGTGGGTCCTCCCCAAGGGGGATCAGGGAAAGGTGAGTGTGCTGTCCTCCTGCTCTCAGCCCTCCTTCCCGAGGACAATCAGACACAACAGGGAGTCTAGTCAAGCAGGAACTCTTTTATTGCAAGTCCACAGCCATCTTATATAGGCAGGGGAATTCCAGGGTGGGGAAATGGGCAACCAATCATCTTAAAGGTCAAGCCAGCACTCAGGAAGTATGTAGCAAAATTTCTATAAAGCATCCTGGGCTACTCCCTCCTGACTTCCTCCACCCTGAGCTGTTCAACACATCCTGAGCCCCCCCTCCTGACTTCCTTTGAGCTGGTCAAAACATCCTGAGCTGCCCTCCAGACTTCCTCCATCAAACATCTTTGTTTAACCTTGCCATATTATTGAGGTCACATAGACTGAGGCCCCCACATATCCGCCTTTTTTGTTTTGTAATGAGGTGGGCTCAAAGGGCTGTTCCTCAAGCGAACCCTAGGGGAGCACCACATGAAGGTACACCCTGAGAGTAGTCATCTCTATTGAGGAACCCGAGCAACCTCTTGGAGGGCCAATTGTATCCAAGGGTCCTGAGGGCCTCCAGTGGGTGTCTCCTCTAGGATCTGTGTAAGCATAATCATCCTTTGTTGTGTAGTATGATTATGGTGTATATAATCTTATAGCAAAGCAAGCCCAACAATACAGGCTAAGTCCCAACCCATTGGTTGAAGCATACTGGGATTAATTACATAGCTACATAGCTCCAAAGCAATCCCAACGCCTCAAGTTCTACCCATAGCAGTAGCAAGAGCATCACAAGTCTGTAAGCCTTTAAGCCTTCTCTGATGATCCATGAGAATAGCATTAAGTATGTCCAGGTGAGGAACACTGCCAAGATGATTTTAGTCTCTCTGAAAGGGTTGAGTTGATCCCTCCAAGCCGATGGATTAGGTCAGAAGTAGTCAGGAACAGGATCAAGGTAGGCCCCAAAACGATGGCCCCTCTGATGAGGATCAATGTGATGGTCCATCCTGTGCTCACCATGGCCTGTGGGGAGATAATAAAATTTGTCTCAAGGGCGATGTTGCCCATGGATCTGGTTAGGTCTGTTTATCTTTTTTCCCTTCTTCTCCCTTTTACAAGTATTAGTCAAGAGCCTGCTGAGCCTATTGTATAGCCACCATTCTTTTTGCCCTTATTAGTCTTTGGTGATGTCTGACTCTGGTGTCTGACTCTGGCTGGTTGGGGTCATCTTCCTCCTGACAATAGAATTTGAGATTTCTAGCAGGCAGCCATATGGAGTTTGAGTCTCCTATAGGGTAGACACACCCGAAGCCTCGACCCATTGTTAATAATGGGTCTGGGCCCCTCCAATATCCTGTGATGGGATCTTTCCATCTTACCTATATTTCAGGTCTCCATTCTTATTGCCCCCAATGTTTTTGGAAGTGGGACTCTATTTGATTTTTTTGAAAACTGAGAATGTTAATAGCGAACAAGGCCATATTTTCTTGTTGGTGGGGGCTTATTCCCCCCTTTTGTTTTTGTAATTGGGCCTTAATATTTTGATGATTATGTTCTACAATAGCCTGGCCCTGTGGATTGTAAGGAATCCCTGTAGTGTGCTGAATCCTCCATAACATGAAGAAGTCCTGTAGGCTTTCGCTTATAAAGCATGGCCCATTATCAGTTTTTATCTTTTGTGGCAATCCTAGTATGGAAAAGCACTGAAGGAAGTGGGATTGAGCATGTTTAGACCTTTCTCCTGTGTGGGCTGGAGCCCAACATGTCTGGGAGAATGTGTCAATAAATACAAAAACATATTTAAGTTTACCAAATGGAGAATAACGTGTGATATTAGTCTGCCATAGAGAAATGGGCCTCAGTCCATGGGGATTTACCCTGGTTGTTGTAATGGTGGCCATCTGTGAGAATGGCTGGCAAGACTTGTAGGTGCACTCAATTTTTTTTTTTTTTAGGTCTTTGACAGGAATTTGAGGGAATTTCTTGTGAAGCCTCCTCCAATTAATGAGTGAGATCATGTAGACCTTGGGGCCCTTTCAAATTGGTGGATAAAATATGGGCAGAGCTCCTTTTATCTGCTTCAGCATTATCTTGATTGAGATAAAAACCCAGGTAGTCCTTGATGTTCCTTAAGTTGTTGTAAGATTAGGTGTTTTCTCTCCATGAGGAGATTTTGTGTCTGAATCATTAAGGGCATGATGGGGTTTTCATCCAGGCAAATGTGAGCATTTAGCAGTACAGGGAGATTAATTACATAAAGGCTGTCTGAAAACAGATCAAAATTATTTGTTCTTGTTTTTAAATATGTATACATGTATTTAAAAATGGCATGCCAAAATTTTAATATTAGCATGCAACAGAAATGAAAAAAAATTGAAGTGGCCATAGATTTTTTGTTGAAACACAAGACACACAACATGTAAATACAGAACATATAAACATACAAGCACATGAACATTTTACCAGCAACTCTACAATTTACCAGCAACTGTCTTAAAATTACCTTTGAAAGCTTTATCAAAGGCAGATTAACATTTAGGAAAACCTCATTGAAAACAAGATCTCTTTGATTAAATCTGGCAGCTTAGCTTAATTATGAAAAATACTTAGCAAAGAAAACACCCTTATCCATAGGTCTGGTTCCCGCATTCTCTCTGGGGAGATCCAAGGTGCTAAAACCATAGCCTCATTCTAAAATTCCTCTAGGCCAGCAGTCTTAACCTTGAGGCCTCTTGTCTCTAGGAGAGACATTAACACATGTATTTGGGGCTCCTTACAATGTGAGGGGAGATTGTCCATTTTTTTTAAAGAACAGAGAACCCTCTACTCTTAAGTATATATCTCAGTGCTTTAAGCACTGGGTCTTCAGACTTAGTAGTTGCATTACCCATCTCTTAGGGTCTCACTAACTTCGCAGACCACTTGACCCCGATTGAATTCTTTAACACTCCATGAGCTCTTCATGCCCCACGTTGGGCGCCAGATGTGTGGGGGGGGTCCCTAGGGATCGCAGCTCTGTCCTACAGGCTGGTCTGGCGGGTCCTCCACAAGGGGGACCAGGGAAAGGTGAGTGCGCTGTCCACCTGCTCCCAGCCCTCCTTCCCGAGGACACAATAGGGAGTCTAGTCAAGCAGGAACTCTTTTATTTGCAAGTCCACAGCCATCTTATATAGGCAGGGGAATTCCAGGGCGGGAAAATGGGCAACCAATCATCTTAAAGGTCAAGCCAGCACTCAGGCTGTATGTAGAGAAATTTCTATAAAACATCCTGAGCAACTCCTTCCTGACTTCCTCCATCCTGAGCTGTTCAACACATCCTGAGCCCCCCCTCCTGACTTCCCTTGAGCTGGTCAAAACATCCTGAGCTGCCCTCCAGACTTCCTCCATCAAACATCTTTGTTTAACCTTGCCAGATTATTGACTGAGGCCCCCACAGTTCTGATTCCCTCCAAATAAATCAGAGTTTAAGACATTTCAACTGGATTAAGTTTTAACAGCAAAAGTCTATATTTCAATGGGAAAGAATTAAATATGTGCCAGCAAGTGTTTTATGGCTCAAACTGTAGAGAACTTGGCAAAGGGTTGGAGTAGAAGCTTTTTGATGTTTTTGGGTATAAGTCGGTGAAACTAGGGCTAAAATATACAAAGCATATTGAATGATATAAGCGCAGATTTAGAGACAGGTCATGTTCATCTTTGATTTATGAATCTTTTCATCTCCTTTTCCCAGGGATTCTTAATGCCAGTAGTTTTCAGTTATTGGAATGATTTTTTTCCTCTCAGAGAATATTTATCAATGCTCAGAGACGTTTTTTGTTTATTATAACTGCATGATATTGGTATGTGTGTGCGTGTGTGCGTGTGTTGGTAACTGTAAGTATAGAGTGTTCAGAGACCATGAATCCTGTAAAAATTCAAAGTAAAAATAATACATGAGACAGTTCCCAATTAAAAAAAAGTATTCACTTCCAGGTGTCAATACTGATGAAATGGAATGTAGCAGTTAGCCTGCATGGTTACCTGCATCATTGTCAAATGGCTTGAGGGAACAAGGGGATAGATAATTTTCTCTTAAGATTGTCTGGTTACAGTTCTCAATCTAACTTGACAGTAGAGCCCACACCAATACCAGGGCTGAGGGAACTGGCCACACCATCTCTACATAATGGCTGAGAGAGGGACAATCCTTATTTGCCAGACCAGCATGTCTGGCCAAGTGTACACAAGGTTGCCATCTTTCTCAATCAATTCACTATATTTTATTCCAGAACCTAGTCCCACCTACCACAGGCTTGCCTTCCCCATCAGCTAGACAATCTCCTGCAGGTTTGCTCTGGGCTTAACTCAATAATTAATTCTCTATAAATGTGCCCAGATCTCAAACCCTTAACTGTCAAGTTGACAACTGTGCCTAACTATGACATTGAGCCATCAGGTCCTGTGATCTTTATGAGTTGTATTTGTGCAATAGGGAGAAAATATTCTACTCTTATAAAGTGAAGTTAGAGCTTTGCTCCTTTTTTCAAAAAATAAAATTTTATATGAAGTTGTTCTCTGTTTCATGAACAAATAGCAGTTAATGCATCCTTTATTTTCTTAGTGAGTTCATCTTTGTCCAGTACCTTTTAATGTATATTGTTTTCAATTATATTTTATACTCTGTTATCATTGCTTCTCTACCTTTATTTTCTTTGATATTTCCTTTAAATATGTTTGGTCAACTATTTTCAACTTTTTTCTTACCATTTGTTTCAGGCATGCATTTTGTGAATAGCATATTTTTTCATAGTTAAAAATTCAGCCTCAAACTCTGTCTTCTAATGGTCATTAAAATTTTCTATGATAAATGAAATATTTGGATATATTTTAAAAATTGTACTTCATTTGATATGCATTCCCTATTTTTTGTGATTTTTTTGCATGTGTATTTTTCCTTTCTCCTTTTTTTCTTTATAGTCTTCCATAGATAAATCAGGTTTGTTTTCCTGATATTTTTTCCCTACTGTTGCAGTCCACCTGCATGTTTGCTGATAAATGACCATCGCACAGCTTAAGGGAAGAAGGAGTTTACTTTCTTACGAAAGTCCGGTTACAGTTCATAGTCCAGCTTGACGGGAGAGCACACACCAACACCAGGGCTGAGGGAATTGGCCACCACAACGGCTGAGAAATGGACAATCCTTACTTGCCAGACCAGCATGTCTGGCCAAGTATACAGAAGGATGCCACTCTCTTAAACTGCTCTCTGTGATTTATCCAGGGCCTAATGCCAACCGACATGGGCTGGGTCTTCCCTACCAGCTGGACAATCTCCTTCAGCTTTGCTCTGGGCTTAACCATCAACTCTCTACAACTGTGCCCAGAGCTCAAACCCTCAAGAGTCAAGTTGACACCTGTGCTTAACTATGACACTTACTATTTTGGAAAGTACATGTTCTTCTTTGGTTTTCTTTTGCTAAACTTAGACACTTTAAAATAATTTTTATACTTTTCCAACAATAAAAGATATCATCATTTTCAACCATCTCCTGAAATTTGGCATTTTCACTGCTTTTATTTAGAATTTCTTTGTTCATGAAGACAGTAGCATACTTATGAATAGTATTTATGATATCTGCCATATTTGGGAGAAAGCTATTTCAATGTTTATTTAACTCAACATCTTTAAACATATTTAAGACTTTAATTCTAAAACTACCTCCAGAAATACTAAAAAGTATATGGTAAAAGTATATGTATAAAGATATTCATGACAAAATTATATTTATAAAACAAACTAAAATTTACCAGTAATTGCTAGATAAACCAGTCTGTATTCATACATCAGAATATTACTGGTAATTCAAGGGTTATCTTATGAACAATTTACAGAATGATTCTGACAATATGAAATGAAAGATATTTTGTGTAGAGTTTGTTTATGGAAAAGTATTAGAATGAAATATCTAAGTATTGATAAGAGATATGCATGAATGAGGGAACTGAGTTGGAAATTTGAGGCCAGTCTGAGCTTTGTAAGTAGGATCAGGGCCAGTTTTAGCTACCTAGTATGACCCTGTCTCAAAAAAAATGTTGTTAACGTAATTTAGATTCCTGAACTTGACTTTTACTGGGGACAAAAATACAGTGGTTATTTGTTCTCATTATATACACACTACAGTCAGTCGATGATGAATTTTCTATCTGAACTTAAATTTGATTCCATAAACTGTGTTGTAGAAAGAATTCAAGTTTTCTAGTCACTTCAAAACCTATGCTTTATAGGTTATCTTTTCTTCTGTGTGCATCATCTATCTATGCCAATATGTCTCTATTCATTTCTAAACCTTGGTCTTGTTCCTAAAGATCATTTATCTTACTCATCTCTGTCACACTGTCACAGGAACTCATTGGTCTGGTTACCTTCTTGTTCTTGACCATACAGACAGACAATGGAACAATCTGTATTTTATGGAACATCTGGGATCTGGGATCGAAAGCTGATTTTTGTAGACTCTGAATGCAGTCATCTCTATTTCTGGCTCCTAGTTCTGTTTAGGTTTAGAAATGCATCTTTGAAAAGGGAGATACAAAACATTTGTTCCATTCTCCATGTTCTTTGAAAGGGTTGAATTGCCCCTGTATCATCAAGTATCTGCTAATAGAAATTATTACTTAGAGCAATTTTTCAATGATCCATTATCATCTTATTCCTATGTACATTTAACTTTCTTCTCCAGTTTCCATACACTTAAGTTTGGGGCAGGAAAACTGATTTTGACTCAAGATTGATTACTTCTGGAATAAACTCAAAGTTCTAACCTTGTTAAGGTCAGGAAATTGGAAATTCAATATCACTAGTTTCTATAACTCTAATAGATTTTCGAATGTTAAAAATCATTTAAATATTTCACCTTAGATAAAGCAATGAAAGGTATTGTTCATATTGTAAAAAAGTGAAAATCAAAACTATCCAAAAAAATCTTGAAAAGTTAGTTTGTTGGTCTCCAGCTATATTTATGGCCTTTCTTCTCATTAGTCTTGCAGGGACCTGTGCATGTTCTGTAAGCATTCCACACTGAATCACTTAAGTACTTCTCTCAGTCCTTTTTATCTTTTTTCTCACCTTGAGATGTTCTTCCTATACATTTCAGTCTGCCCTTGAGCTCACCATATATCCCACAATGACCTCAAACAGGATCCTTTTGTCTTACATTCCTAAGTGCTGACACTATCCTAGATCTCATACCAGTAATTCCACTGATGTAGTAGGAGATGTATTTGGCATTCTCCCTCTATGTATCATTTAATTTTATGCCTCTGTGCTTTTACTTAGGAATGTTTCCTCAAGATTAGATTGTCCATCCTACTTTCACCAGCAAGGAAAATAATACTAATATTTCAAAGCTAAGCACCAGTGTCTGATCAAAGTTTGCACCAAGTCCTCTCTGATCTTTTCTTTATAGCACTGCCACTTTTTAATAGCAGGTCATTTTATAGCACTGAACAAAGTAATAATGAGCTTGGCATTCCTTCAGCATCCTTTCAGATCCCCTTTTCTTTATTCCATATTCTCTTTGGAGGTATCTTGGGGTTCATTTCTACTAAAGACTCCCAAAATAACAGTCAAAATTGATATATTCCTGGTGACTTGCACACCCACAGGTGTAGCTGGTTTCTTTTCAGGTCCATTTGGATTCTTCTCAGGAGTCTCAGTCTCAAATATTTCAAATTGAACATCTTAAATTCTCAGATATTTGTTGAGTTTATGTAAAATTCACATATGTCTAAATGGCCACTTTTGAGTTTTGTTGCTTTCATACTGCACCTTCAGCTTCCATCACTATCTGAGTGCTTGTAAATAGGTTATCTTTCTTGAGTACCTTTCTGCAAGATACAGATATGCTCTCATGCTTTCAGTAGGATGTTTATCTGTGCTTCCTGCTGGGAGCACTTTAGACACCATGAAGGATTCTTTCACACCTGATGTACTACAGTGCAATGAGTGCAAAACTTTGGAATGAAGTCCTACCATAGGCAATTCTGTCACTTTGCATCTACATAACCTTGAACACTCACATCTCTTATCTGAAAAATGTGGGAAATAATACCTAGATTACTGACTCATTTTTTGGAAGAAATAAAAGCTTATGTATGTGTTGGTGCCTGGCACAGGAGGTTTCATCCATAGTAAATATTCAGGCAATGTTTAATTTTGTTTTCTTTTCCTTGAATTTAGTAAACATTTAATTATACTTCTATTTTGATATGTCTCATGTTTTTTCAATGTGATTGTTTATATTCTATGTCTTTGGAATAGATCAAAAGTTTCTATATGGGGCTTTAATATGAATTTTTCTTTTTGTGTAATACCAATTTGTAGTCATGGAAAGCACAAATGTTTGGTTTTGAGTGTTTTCAAATGAATGAATGAATGAAATTAAACAAAGAAGAACATATTATATAAACAATGTTTATATTATCAATTTGTAACTATTTCATCTTTTCATATTGCTGAACTTTTGTTAAGCTTCTGTTCAACCAGGCAAATTATTTGACACAGAAAGCATTTATTTAGTTGGTGCTGATTCAAGGACTTAATCTGATAATACTTTCTATACAAAAGTTTGGAATTCACACATTTTGATACCTTGTCATTCACACTCAAGAGAAATCCGTGATGCTTTGGACAGAATATAAATATGGATCTTTAGGGGGTTATAAAAATCTGTAAAAATTTTATTTTGTAAATTTTCAGATTTTAATACCTGTTTCAAACTAGATATTGGTTAAGCAAATTGTCTATCCTACTGTAGTACCGATTTAACAGGTTAATGAATGATAGTTGTAAACCATAATATTTCACATTTTTACCTAAACCACTACTTGTTTTTAAGTATGACAGTAACAAAACCTGAGAATTTCCTTGGCCTTCACTGAGGTAAAATTCCACTTGCCTTTCATTGACAAGAGTCTCAGAAACTATGTGAACTAATTATGTGGCTTTCTTTTGGCATGTTGTCCCCCTTATCTGTAATGAGGAAATGAATGTCAAAAGTCTACATAACTCCAGGCTCTTGGCTGCATGATTTACTCCATTGTTTTCCCAAAAACTCTCACGGATTGTAAAAGGCAGAGGACACTCACTGAAATTTATTAACAACCCAGAAAGCAGCTGTTCTGTGAGTTGCAAACAGAAGGGAATGTTAAGCTGTTGAATAGCACTTTTTTTGTGGTCCACTACAAAAGGGTTTTATTATAATCTTAGCTTTGGAAGTTTGCCTTCTTGTAGGTTGAAGCAGATACCCAAAGGACAGATGGAAAATTTGTACTTTGTGGTGATTACCAATGTGGAGCCTCAGGGTGCCCATGTTTTGTGCTTTCTTACAAAATGTTCCCAAAGGTTTTCTGTATCTTTGAAGTCACTCATTCCCCATCTCCTGATATTGGCTGTGGGGCATAAAGGAAGCAGCAATTTTTGGAGTACAAAACGAAGGAGAGATTGCATAGAATTCAATTTGGTTAGTCAAGCACATTTTAGAAGGAGCCATTTGTGTTCACATTGCATGTAAAGAATTTAGAGAAATACTCATTCTAATATTTTCTTCCTACCAGAATCTTCAGGATCTGGGTTTGTGAGTCTCATCTAATTATTTCAATTCCAAACTTGCTCCCTGAAAAGAACACTTCCAATATATGCCTATCACTCATTTTCTTGAGTATATGGTCTTGTAAAAAATCATTATTCAAATATTTTACTATTCATATATCATTGATTTGATGTAACTATAATGTCCCTTAAATTTCAGGATTGTATACTAAACATCCTTATATCTACCAGGTTGTTTTAATGAAAAGGTACAATGCTACTCAACATTGTAGGTTGCATCAAATGTATGTAGATCAACAACATATTTTTACTATTTTGAACAATTGAATATATTAGTTGAGTAGATCTGAAATGTTCGTTCTTTGTTGTAATTTAAATTTTTCATTCAACCCTTAAATATATACTTTATATACAAATACTTTAAGATATAAATATTGGGAACATATTTGTACCTCACAAAGAGATAAGAGGATTGTTCAAATTAATGAAAATATTCAAAAGTCCTTTTTTGCTTGTACCATAGGCATTCTCTCTTCCTCCTTACCCTCTCTCCAGTGTCTTATGTACCTTAGGCTGGCCTGAAACTTCCTACTTGCAGATGTCTGAATTTCTAACCCTCTCCCCAAAATCTTAGGGCAAGTGCTAGAATTACAGACGTGTGTCATCATTTCATTTTTTCAGTGCTCAAACCGGAAAGAAGTCTATGAATGTTACTACATACCCAGTCATAATAGGGTTGCTTTATTGTATTTACTGTTGTCCTTGGTTTTGAAGCTCAAACCTGCTCAGCAGGTCATGTTTGCTGCTAGTTACTAGCCTTTTGTTTCAGATAACTTCTTGCTCCTGGGGTCTGTTTTTCACAATGTGACCTGACTCTTTCTTCCTGAGTTCATTTTATGCTAATGTGGGACTTTCAGGTAGGCTTCCCTTCCCCCAGCACCTAGCCCTCCGCCCGAGGGCATTCTAAAACTCCCCGCTGAGAATGCCAAATGTGGGACTCTCAGCGAGGCTTCCCTTCCCCCAGCACACAGTTCTCCGCCCGCGCGCATCCTAAAACTTCTTGCTGGCGCCTGTCCAAAGGCGCCAAAGGTGCCAACTGTGTTTACGCGATCTCGGGCGGGACGTGCCATTCCGCCCTGCACCCTGGGCGGTATGGGAACTGCCCAGGGATTCCGCTATCAGCAAAAGAACATTTGGTGGTCAGCTTTTGGTGGTCAGCTTTATCACCCCATAACTCAACTGTCCGGAGACACCGCTATCAACAAAAGAACATTTGGTGGTTAACTTTATTGTGTGCTGTGTTCCCATAGAGTTTGCTGTAACCGCTTTCATTATAAAAACCCTACCCCGATTTCAGTCGGGGCCGCTCCCTCCTAACTTGCAGGGGAGGGCGGTCCTGGCAGCCAGAATTAAAATTTACCTTATGTTAATTACAGCAATCGCTCTGTCCTCGTGGTTCTTTCCGGGGTCTGGGTGGAAGAAATAACGGGACTTCGGTTCCAACACTAAAAGCTAAGGTCCACAGCTACATTCTGAATTAACTAATTTCTCCATCTCTACCTGACTTCAAGTACTATAGCTTTAGAAGAGACCTTCCTTAAGCATGCTTTACTCTAACTTAATGTTAAAATAATAGAGGGGAAAACCAAAAATTGATACATAGAAATGTTAAGAAGGTAAAGACAATCAAAGGTTAAACATTTCAATATTTAATGTGATAGCTAAAGATAAGGACAACCAAGACTTAAAAATTAATATTTGAAATAATAACAAAGATGATTGGAACATATGGCAAGGAAAAAAGAAAAGTGATTCATCTCCATTTTAGATCTTACATACATTTCTCAATGCTTTTCTCAATTTCCTCCCCTAAGAAGTGCTCCTTTTCTAGTATTGTCCATCTTAGCTCCTCCTGTCATTTCTAAAGACACATAGGCCTCTGTGACTTTTTTTTAATTTTTTTATTATTATTATTATTTATTCAACTGTGTGTATGTGCGCGCGCATGTCTGTGTGTGTGTGTATGTGTGTGTCTGTGTATGTGTAGAACCACGGACGAATTCGCGAACCACCATGGACGCCTCCACCTCCTTCTTGCCCCAGGATTCACAGGCTCCGCCCTACCAGGACCAGAAGCGCAGGCCGCCCCCGCTTCCGTCTGGCGTCTATACGTGGGATCTGGGATCCGAACTCGGGACCTTCCGCCTGCAAGGCGGAGGCTTAACCCCTGAGCCACCTCTCCAGCCCAGGCCTCTGTGACTTTATGATGTGTTGCATTTGCACTTCTTATACTTGACAGATAAATAATCAATGTAATCTTAAATCTATGAGGATGGCAAACTCTCATTAGAGGTACGTTTCAAACCTAGAAATATACCTGAGGATACTACAGTAATAAAAAAAACCACATGATTTTAAGGATTATTTCTGCTAATTTTGAGACTTTAGAACGTGATAATTTAAAATTGGGAACATTAAATTTATGGCAATATTCCAGATTAGATTGCTAAATAAGTGTCTTATGCTCGCTGAGAAAAGAAGATGGTAGTTACCAGGAACCGCACGGTTTCTTTTTATAATAAGTTAATCTAAAATAGCCTCATTCAATTCTTTAGCATGTTAATAATTTGTAGGACTACAAATTTAGCATGTATTTTATTTAGAATGGATATGATATGTGGACCAAGTAAAACTCCACATAGATAAGTTGTATAGTTGTTCCATTTATCTGAAGTATGTTGATTATTAAATCAGTGCCAAGTGACATTCTCTACCAATTCCTTATTTTTTTTTCTTGGATGTTCCAGGAAAACATTTTTAAATTTAAGTTTTTGAAAATATATTATTTGTAAACTATGAATTATGATCAAATTGACTCTCTTCTTTCCAAATAGTCCTGCTTGAAGGAAAGCAGCTACATAATGTGTGCAGGTGAGATTTTAGAGACTAGCTAATACTCTAAAGGTTGCTCCAGAACAGAAAGAATAAAAATGGGAGTTGAAAATTTGAAGATTTCAGCCATTCATGTTGCTTTCTAGTTACATCATCCAGGAAAATTCTTCCTTTGATGAAGACAAATAAAATGTTCATCCAGAAAAATGGCACATATTTCTACTTTCTGTTTTCATGATACTGTGGATGGAACCAAAGGTCATGAGTATGCTAAGTGAACACTCTAGTTCAGTCACTGGCTTATTATGACTTGTTTCCCCTAGGATCACTTTGCTTAAATCTTTAGCTTGTTCTAATGTTTGGGGAGGTCCTGGCACCTTCAAGAGTTAGAGTCTCGAAGGAAGAAGGCTTGCTGCAGAGGACAGGCTTTGAGATCAGGTGGCCAGGACTGCTTCCTCTCTCTGGTATTCTTTCTGCTTATGATAACTGCTGTGATTTGAACTGGTCCTCTGCTTTTACTTTCAACCATGCCTTCTTCTATGCCACTTCTACCATAAAGGGCCTATATCCTCTCTGAAACCACAAACCAAATAGATACCCCTTTCTTCCCTTGCTTGAGTTTGAGTACTTTTTCAAAGCAATAACAGAAATGTTACTGTAATATCAGTGACCTATATTCATAAGGCTAAAGCTTTTACCCTTTAATTGGTATTCATGTAACCATTATTACTTCCCTAAGCCAAATATATAGACTAAAACTAAAGACAAGATTTAGCAGTTAAGATTAAAATTAATTGTTCAGGAGAAACACTTGACTATATTGCATCCTGTGTGTGTGATACCTGATAATTTAATCGAATGTAAATTCAATGTTAGTTAAACACATGACATGAATTACAAACCATCAAACACAATCTAGGCTTTTAATAGAATGAGAGCATTTCAACTATATTATATAATAATTGTTCCACAGTGCTATTGGGTGGCCCTTTTCCTGGAGAAACACCACACAAAAGTCTATTTACTCCAGATAGCAATTCAGTGACAGACCAAAATAACCATTATGCCAACGTTCAACTTGGCAAACTAAAGAGTACATTAAGGTTAATTACAGTAGTAATGAATATAGTCGAGGGTTACTTACAAGAACAGGGATAACCCTAAGACTTCTGAATTACTGAACTGCTCACTCCAATGTGGGTAAGATTCATGGAAGCTACAACTCTGGGGCTTCCTGAATGACTTTCTGCTAACTCAGTTCATTAGAGAGTCTCTATACTGATAAACTATCTAGGGAGTTACCTTTCCAATTAGTTCCTTTCCCTGAATCTTGTCAGTTTCAGGAACTTACTAAGGTTTAAGGAGCTGTTTATCCTTCTGAGTCTCATGAACCTTCCTCCAATATAGAATGCTCTAAATTGTAACAACCTCTTTCATTAGACCAGGCACAAATTTCAAGATGGCATTATGTTATGCCCAGAAAAAAAAAGGTATATGATACATGTTTAGATCACATTTGGGTAACTAGTTTGAAAGGTGTTCAGGTTATTCATATGTTACTGGTGTAAAATATACGATCAAGCAATTTAGGGGAGCAAGGAGTTTATTGTTGTTTATTGTTTCTAATTATAGACATGATCTTGGCAAGAGACTTTATAACATCAGGAGCTTAGGGAATTGGCTACACCATAGCAATAGGAATGACATGGGGCATACTTTCCAACTTGCCATTCTTTCAATTTCCAACCAGCTATGTTTTCATCTTATGCACCTGTCCAGGGAAAGAGACCATTCACTGCAGACTGAATCTTTGCATACCAATTAGACTATTTCCTGCAGGCTTGCTCAGAGGTTACCTCAATTAAATCATTCCTCAGTTTTGTGTAATGATTCAATTCTCAATAGTCAAGTTGATGCCCGTGTTTAACTGGTAGAAAAGGGAATCCTGATTTTCTAAAGGGAGGATAACTAGGATGGTGAAAGTTCTGGATAAGCGGCTTAAATAATTGAAAGTCATTGTGCTTCAGGAGAAAGACTTATGAGATGGAGATTGGATAACAGACAAGACTTTTTTTTTCTTTTTCTAAGTTATTTACTACAGAGAATTATAAGTAGCTACAAAACTCTGCAAGATTAGTACAGTATCTGTCATACACCTATCACCTGGTTTCAACATTTATCAAGTCAGATCAATTTTATTTCATGCTATCCTCCTGACTGAATTCTGAAGGAAAATTCAGAATTTTAATCACTTTGTAATTTCATCTATACTTATCTTATCATGAATCTTTTGAAGTCAATAACTTATAAAGATAACATAAAACTATCATCAACCTGAAAAGTTAATAATTCCTGGTATCAGTTAAATTGACTATTCGTTTAACAATGGAATTTTACAAGTTACCTCCTCTAAGTATTATTTTTTACTTTGCTTAATATAGAACATATACATCATTAAAATCAATAGATATACTATTTAATTCCATTTAAACATGTCAGTTTGTCTTTCCCTTTTTGGTCCATGTCATTAATGTTTTTGTGCATTTTTCTAGAGTGACACAATGTTTTTCCTGTACTTCTTTACTTCCAAAGTTTCCAAGTGTTGATATTTCTTTTTTGTTTTATTTTTATTAGTTTATTAGATTTTTTATATTTGTTTTATGTTATTTTATTTATTTATTTATTTATTTATTTATTTATTATTTCCACTTATACAAACAACAGATACACCGTTCCCTTCCCTCCCGCCACCCCCCCACACTCCTGTGCCCCCCTCCCCTCCCCCTTCCTTCCCCATCCCCCAATACCTCCCCCTCCCATCCCTGGAGCATTCTTTAATGAGCATGCCAAACTCTCCTCTGGGTCCTCCTCTCCGATGAGGTGCAAGGACCCAGTGGCATTTCCCAGAACATTTCCTGTGTTCCCTTTAAGCACAGGAACACTACCAAGTGTTGATATTTCTTGCAGACTTTTTAAAAGTCTTTCTAGACACCTTCCTTGTTAATATTATTCCTCCATATTATGTATCATTTAGAGGAAGAAATAGCCTTGGTGCATTCTGATCTCTGTTCTGTCATTTCCCACCCACCCTACATTCTTGCTCACAGTCTCTTCTGGAAATTGAAAAGTATTGCCATAATATCCTGAAATGTTTCTTTCAGATTAATGGTTTCAAATGGTTAGAGCCCTTTCCCCACCCCGCTCCCCCGGTCAGGACACGAGCACGCGGTCCAGCCGGGCCTCACCCGCGACCTAGGTAAGCTCCGCCCGCACCCGGCCCACCAGAACCCCAGGTCAACCCCAGGGACCCAGCTCCTACCCTACCATCAAGCCAGAGCTGAGCGCAGGGTTGAAGGACGAGGAGGCACTCTCCCTGCGCCTGAGCCCCGCCCCAGCTCCCCTCGGGTTAAATAGCTCCACGCCAACACCCTCATCCTCCCTTCCCCACTCCGCTCCACCGCCCGGTACGTGCGCGCGGTCCAGCCGGGCCTCATCCGCGACCTAGGTAAGCTACGTCCTCTGCCCACCCCCAGAACCCCAGGTCAAATAATTCAGTTTAGTGAAATTGAAAGATTTTAAGAGTTAAAACGACAATGCCAAAGTCAAAGTGTAAATCCATGAGAAGCAACACTCAAGTAAACAAATTTCCCACTAAAGAAATTAATCCCATAATCTTAGACTCCAACCAGAACAAACCCGTGGAAAAAGGCCAAGAAAGCCTGACCCAGGATAACGACTTTCAAAATATGATCATTACCATGTTCAATACTATGAAAGAGGAAATCCGGGAGGAATTACATAATTGAATCAATCGCTTTGAAGAGGAACACAACAGACATTTGGAGGAGTTGACAAAAACTGCAAGAAACAAAAACCGGCACAGAGCAGTTAAAACAGACTCAAGCAGAGTTTAAAACTGAGCTACAAGACATCTTCAATCCAGAACTCCACAGAGAGTCTTATCAACAGAACTAAGGAAGCAGAAAACAGAATTTCAGACCTTGAAGATAAAGTGGGAGTACTAACCAGCTCAATGGAAGAGGTTGTTAAAGCCAAAAAGATACTTGAGAGAAATATCCAAGAGATATGGGACACCCTGAAGAAGCCTAACATGCACATTCATGGAATACCAGACCAAGAATCTCAAAATACCACCCCTGAGGAAATTTTTCAAACGATCATCAAGGAAAACTTTCCTCATCTAAAAAAGAGAGGCCCATCCATATACAAGAGGCATTCCGCACCTCAAACAGATATGACCAAAACAGAAGCTAGCCACGGCAAATAAGAGTTAAAACACTCCACATTCAAGATAAAGAACTGGTGCTGAGAGCTTCAAGGAAGAAAAAACAAGTCACTTTTAAAGGTAAACCTATTAAAATAACAAATGACTTCTCAGTCGAAACAGTAAAAGCAAGAAGAGCTAGGAGAGACATACTTCAAGTATTGAATGAGCAAAAATGTCAACCCAGGCTGATTTACCCTGCAAAACTATCCATCATGATCGAGGGAGAAAGAAAAATCTTCCAGCACAAAGACAATGTGAAGGGATACATGTCCACCAAACCAGGTCTTCAAAAAATGCTAGAAATGATACTCAAGCGTGAAGAAAAAAACAGGCATATCCAGGAGAGCAGAAGGCAAGTATAACACGATTAAAAGCGAAGCAATATACTTATAAAAACTGCTAAACATAATAAATGTCTGGAATCAAAAATAGTTTCACCATTATAACACTAAATGTTAATGGAATTAACTCACCGATCAAGAGACACAGATTACAAACTTGGATTAAAAATCACAATCCATCAATCTGCTGCCTGCAGGAAACCCACCCACCACAAGAGATAGGCATGCTCTAAAAATAAAAGGCTGGTCAACAATTCTACATGCAAATGGAAGCAGAAAACAGGCAGGGGTAGCCATTATGCTATCAGAAAAAGTGGACTTCAAACCAAAGAAAATTAGAAGAGACACGGATGGATACTACATTTTAGTCACAGGTACAATTCGCCAGGAAGACTTCACAATACTGAACATATATGCACCCAATACGGGCCCCTCCACATTCATTAAAAAAACCCTACAGTGTCTAAAGCAAGAAATCAACCCCCAAACGATAATTCTTGGGGACTTCAACACCGACCTCTCAACATGGGATAGATCAACAGGTCAAAAGCTTAACAGAGACACTTTGGACCTTAATCAAACCCTTAAAGAAATGGACCTTACAGATCTCTATCGAACTTTTCAACCACGTACCAAAGAATACACATTTTTCTCAGCAGCACACGGAACTTTCTCCAAAATAGATCACATACTGGGCCACAAAATGAATCTACACATATACAAGAAAGTTGAAATTCTAACCTGTGCCCTATCAGACAACCACAGCCTAAAGCTGGACATCCACAACACATCAAACAAGAGAAAATACACTAACTCCTGGAAACTTAACAATATGAAGCTGAATGAGAACTGGATTCAGGAAGAAATTAAAAAGGAAATTCAAGAATTCCTGAAAGCGAATTATAATGAAAATACAACTTACCAAAATCTCTGTGACACAATGAAAGCTGTTCTAAGAGGTAAGTTCATAGCTCTTAATGCCTACATCAAAAAAATGCAAACATCAGAAATAAACAACTTAACAATGCAGCTTAAAGCTTTAGAGAAACTAGAGTAATCTGATCCCAAAAGCAGTAGAAGAGAGGAGATTAGCAAAATAAGGGGAGAAATATCTGAAATTGAGATTAAGAAAACGATAGAAAAAATCAACCAGTCAAAAAGCTGGTTCTTTGAAAAAATCAATAAGATTGATACACCTCTAGCTATATTAACCAAAAGCAGGAGAGAGAAAACCCAAATTAACAAAATCAGAAATGAACATGGAGTTGTCACCACTGATACCCAAGAAATCCAGAGAATTATAACATCATATTTCAAAAACTTATACTCTGTGAAGTTTGACAACACAAAAGAGATGGATGAATTTCTAAGTAAACACAACTTACTTAAATTGAATCAGGAAGTTGTAAATTATTTAAATAGTCCTATAACATATAAGGAAATTGAGGAAGTAATCTTGAATCTTCCCACCAAAACATGTCCTGGACCAGATGGATTCAGCACAGAGTTCTACCAGACATTTAAGGAGCTAATAATACCAATACTCCTTAAACTGTTCCATCAAATAGCAAAGGAAGGAACACTACCAAATTCCTTCTATGAAGCTAATATCGTTTTGATCCCAGAACCTAATAAAGACTCACTTACAAAAGAAAACTATAGGCCAATCTCTCTGATGAACACAGACGCAAAGATTCTCAACAAAGTCTTAGCAAATCGGATTAAAAAACATATTAAAAAGATTATTCATGGGGACCAAGTAGGCTTCATCCCTGGCACACAAGATTGGTTCAACATGAGCAAATCAATAAATTTAATTCATCATGTGAACCAGTCCAAAGTCCAAGACCACATAATACTCTCAATATATGCAGAAAAAGCTTTTGACAAGATCCAACAGCCTTTTATGATCAAAACGCTAGAGACAGTAGGAATGGAAGGAACCTTTATCAATATAAGAAAAGCTGTATACAACAAGCCCACAGCAAGGATTATGCTCAGTGGGGAACAATTGGAAGCATTCCCACTTCGATCAGGAACTAGACAAGGATGTCCACTCTCACCACTTCTATTCAATATTGTACTTGAAGTCTTAGCTGAAGCCATAAGACAATAAAGGGACATAAGAGGGATTCAAATCGGCAAGGAAGAAATCAAGCTATCCCTATTTGCAGATGACATGATCTTATACCTGGGGGATCCCAAAAACTCCACCAGGAAGCTCCTGGAACTAATTGAGAAGTTCAGAAGGGTGGCAGGATAAAAAATAAATGTGCAAAAATCAGAGGCCTTCCTATATGCCCAGAATGAAAAAAGTGAAAAGTCTTGAGAGAAACAATCCCATTTACTATAGCCCTAAAAAAATGAAATACCTTGGTATAAACCTAACCAAGGAGGTAAAAGAACTTTAGGATGAAAACTTTAAAACCCTAAAGAAAGAAATTGTAGAAGACACCAGAAGGTGGAAAGACCTCCCATGTTCCTGGATTGGCAGAATCAACATTGTAAAAATGACCATCCTACCAAAGGCAATATACAAATTCAATGCTGTACCAATCAAATGGTTAGAGAGTTTTTTTTCCCTTTTAAAAATTCTTTTGAAATTTCACACATGAATATAATGAATTTATGTCACATTCAGCCCTCATTACTCAATCTTTTCCCTTCTCCATTACCAGTTACAACCTTCGTTCTCCACCAAACTCCTTCCAACTTTCATGTGATTATTTTCTTTTTGACAATGGACATGGGAGATTTTTTTAAAAATTTTTTTTCCCAATCACACAAGCTCAATAGGAATCCCAGTCCTCTTCCTTCCTCCTCCCGTCCCCAGAACCCCCCTTGCATTCCCCCTTTTCCCCTCCCTTTCACTACCCTCCCTCCATCCCCTTCTCCCAGTGCCTCCTGTTTCCTCCCTCCCATTCCCTGAACCATCCTTTTGTGTGAATGTTAAACCTTCCTCTGTGTCCTCCATCCTAGTGAGGGGTAAGGACTCAGTGGCATAGCCTGGGCCCTTTCTTGGGTTCCCCATTAGTATAGGAACTTTATTATGACTGTTAATCCCTTGATTCTAAGGATCCTACTGCCTGGAGGTTTCTCTCATGTGATCCATGCTAGAATTTGGGGGGTTGTTGACATGTCACCCATTGTGCAGGTCATACAAAGTGTGATTATGGCTACTGTGGCCATAACTTGTGTGGAGTATCTTGCATATTGTTGTTCCTACCCATCTTTAGGCCCTTGCAATCTTGCCAACCCCTCTTCCACAAGTTTCCCTGAGCTTTAAGATGGGGAGAGATTTGGCTGGTCTGGTTTCAGGTGAATAATGTTCCTTGGCTCCATCCTGATGGGTGTCGAAGGTCACCTCCTAACCAAAGATAAAAGACTGTTTAAATGAAGATTTTAGTATAATCTACCCAAAGGTAGATGAAATTGGACACAGCAGTGAGGGAAGGGTCAGTGACCCATTTGCAGGATGGTTACCATCTATCTGCCAGTCCCTATACCCTTGCTGATTGGTGAGATCAAACATTGTCAGTCGCAGGGGAAGGGAAGTAAAAGTGAGTTTCACCAGATGTTTTGCCACTTACATGCAATACTTGAAGGTGACCTATTTTCTCTACTGAAGCATGATCCCTTCCATCTTTTTTTCAGAGGGGGCGGGGTTTCCCTTTCCCTCATGTTTATAATCTTTACGATTACAGTAGTAATACACAGATTTACCTTTTAATATATCATTAAGTGGGTTTGGTACTAGGATCCACCTATTAGAGAGTACATACGGTTTCTAATTTTCTATATTTGGGATACTTCACTCAACGTAATATTTTTCTAATTCCACCATTTCCTGACAAATTTCATCAATTCATCCTTTTGATGGCTGAGTTACTACTGTATAAATGTACCACATTTTCCTTATCCATTGTCAACTGTTGGGCATTTGGGTTGATTCCATGACTTTGCTATTGTAAATAGTGTTGCAGTGAACATGGTTGCGCTTGTGTCACTGTAGTGAATTTTTGCATCATGGGGGATTTTTTGCAGAAGTGGTATAGCAAGGTCATATGGCATTTAAATCTTTAACTTTTTTAGAAATTGCCAAACTGTTCACCAAAGTGGTTGTATAAGCCTGCATTTCTACCAGCAATATGTGAGCGTTCCCTTCTCTCCCCACCCTCTCCAGCATTTGGTATTTTTTGTATTGTGGATTTTTGCCATCATGACCAGGGTGAGATGGTATCTCAGGGAAGTTCTGATTTACATTTCCCTGATGGCTAAGAATGTGAAGCATTTTTTAAAGATGTTTGTTAAACATTTCAATTTTATCCCTGGAAAAGTTTCTTTTGAGTTCTGAGGCCCATCTTTTAATTGGGCCATTTATTTCCTTGTTTTCTTCACTAACCACATATCTGATAGAGTTTTATTATCCAGGGTGCACTTTCATGTCTTTTACAAGTATGGTTGCTGCGTTCCATTTGGGTTGCCTTTAATACATGGGCCTGGGGACTTGGTGGTAAGGATGGTATATCAGTGGTATACCACTGAGAAAAGCACCTCTTCTCTGTCTCATCCAGCATTAACCATCAATAGTCTCCCAGGAAGATATGATGCCTCTTTATAACTTTCTCTTTCTGAGATGTGATGTGCCAAATTTTGTACAGGTTTTTTAGAGGTAGACATAACAGCAGTGAATTCATGGTTGCAGTAGTCCATGCTCAGAAGATACCGTTTAGTTCTACCACTCCCCATTCTTGGGCTCTTTTCTTATTGCACCCTCTTATATGATGGTCCTGAGCCTTGGTCTGGGGGGTTATGATTTGGATGCTTTTTTGAGGCTGAGAATTCAGTCTCTTTTTCCTGTGGTCAGTTGAGGTTCTCTATATTAAAAACGTTCTACTTCAAAAGGAAGCTTCTAAGTCAAATGCTGAAAGTTCCTCAAATCTATGGCTATAATGATAAATGTTTAGAAAGCACTTTAATATCAAATCCTTATACTAAACTTTAGTTTTGTTCCCCCATAAGGCCTATGGCCTCCCTTTCTGCAGGTTCTTGTCCTGGTTTACAGTACCAGGAATGTGTTCTGTGGTGCAAATCAGACCTGAGATCCAATCAGAATGCAATCAGTTACCCCATAACATTTTTTTTTTGTGGTTTGTTGATTTTCTTTTTTTTTAATTTTATTAATACATTTTTATTATTATTTCAGCTCATACAAACTAATTAGGTACACCAGTTCCCTCCCTCCCTCCTCCTCCCCCCATACCCCCTGCTCCCCCTCCCCACCCCATCCCTCCCCATCCCCCAGTGCCTCCCACTGCAATTCCCAGAGAGTCCTTTCTTGTGCATATCTGATTTTCCTCTGTACCCTCCTCTCCGATGACATACAAGGACCCAGTGGCCTTTCCCTGAACCCTTTCCCGTATTCCCCTTAGGTATAGGAATACTGCTGTGGCTGCCATTCCTTTGCCTCCAAGGATCTTGGTGCCTTTAGCAGATGCTAGACATTGTGAGGTCAACAGTGTGTTGGACAATGCGCAGGGCCTGCAAAGTCCAATTATGATTGATTTGGCCCTAACTTGTGTGGAGTATCTTACATATCATTGCTCCTCCCATCATTTTGCTCTTACACTCTTACCGCCCCCTCTTCCACAAATTTCCCTGAGCTTCAAGATGGGGAGAGATTAAGCTGGTCTAGTTCTAGGTGGTTGATATAGAGTCTCTGAAGTTCTGGATTGCGGTTTGTTGATTTTCTTTTGCAGTTTTGCTGCTCCGGCAATGCCCTTCACTCCATCCTGGTGGGCATTGTATGTTACCCCCTGGCCAGAAACAAAAAGCTGTTAAACTAGAGTCTTGTGATAAAAGCACATTCAAAGGTAGATGAATAAAAGTGGGAAACCACAGTGAAGGAGGGGTCTATCACCCATTTGCACAATGGTTACTTTTTATCTGCCAGACTATATGCCCTCCTCTTCTGGTGAGATCACACCCCCTCAGTAGTAAATGATCAGGAACAAAAGTCTGTGAACTTACTCAGATGTCTCATTACTTATTTGGGGCCTTGATGGAGGCCTATTTTCCCTGTTGTAACAGGGAAAATAGGGGCCCTCCTACCCCATCCCTCCTGTTCATAATCCTTGCAATTACTGTCTCTAGGTGGCCTGGGTGGGTTTGGTACTAGGAGCCACCTATGAGGGAGTACATACGGCGCTTAATTTTCTGGGTCTGGGATACTTCACTTAATATAATTGTTTCTAATGACATCCATTTCCCGGCAAATTCCAGTAATTCATCATTTTTGATGGCTGAGTAGTACTCCAATGCATACATGTACCACAGTTTCCTTATCCACTCGTCAACTGTTGGACATTTGGGTTGATTCCATGACTTTGCTATTGTAAACGGTGCTGCTATGAACATGGTCAAGCTAGTGCTCTCGAGGCGAACCTCTGCTGCATGGGGGGTTATTCCCAAAAGTGGAATAGCAGGGTCATATGGCATTTCAATCTTTAGTTTCATTAACAATCTCCAGACAGCTCGCCAGAGTGGCTGTATGAGCCTGCATTCCCACCAGCAATGTAGCAGAGTTCCCCTCTCTCCACATCTTTTCCAGCATTTGTCGTTGTTTGTATTGTGGATTTTTGCCATCCTGACAGGGGTGAGATGATATCTCAGGGAAGTTTTGATTTGCATTTCCCTGATGGCTAAGGAAGTGGAGCATTTTTTAAGATATTTGTTAGACATTTTAATTTCATCCATGGTAAAGTTTCTTTTAAGTTCCAGGGCCCGTTTTTTTAATTGGACCATTAGTTTCCTTGGTGTTTAGTTTTCTAAGTTCTTTGTGCACTCTAGATAGTAGAGCTCTATCAGATATGTGGTTAGTGAAGATTTTCTCCTATTCTGTGGGTTGCCTTTGAGCTCGTGTTACAATCTCTTTATCTGAACAGAAGCTCTTTAATTTCACAAGATCCCAACTGTTGAGAGTTGGTATCAGTGACTATGCCATTGGATGTCTGTTTAAGAACTGTTGGCCTAGCCCAATCAGCTTGAGGGAGTTCCCTACCATTTCAACTATGGTTTTTATAGTCTCTGGCCTTATATCAAGGTCCTCGATCCATTTGGAATTAATTCTTGTACATGGTGACAAGTATGGGTCCAGCTTTAATCTTCTGCATGTGGAGATCCAGTTTTGACAGAACCATTTGCTGAAGATACTGTTCTTTTTCCATTGGATTATTTCCCCCTTTGTCAAATATCAAATGGCTGTAATTTTGTTCGCCTATATCTGGGTCTTCAACCCTTATCCATTGATCTGTGTGTCTATTTTGGAGCCAGTACCAGGCTGTTTTTATAACTATGGATTTGTAGTATAGACTGAGGTTTGGTATGGTCATACCTCCAGCAGTGTTTTTGTTACTCAGGATTGTCTTTGCTATCCTGGGTCTTTTGTGCCTCCATATGAACTTTGAGTTTGTTTGGTCAACTTCTTTGAAGAATTGCTTTGGGATTTTAATTGGTATAGCATTGAATCTGTATATTGGTAATACGGTCATTTTTACGATGTTGATTCTGCCAGTCCACGAACATAGGAGGTCTTTCCACCTTCTGGTGTCTTCTGCAATTTCTTTCTTTAGGGTTTTAAAGTTTTCATTGTAAAAGTCTTTTACCTCCCTGGTTAGGTTTATACCAAAGTATTTCTTTGTTTTAGGGCATTGTAAATGGGATTGAGTCTCTCAGGGCTTTTTTGCTTATTTCATTCTGGGCATACAGGAAGGCCTCTGATTTTTGCACATGTATTTTGTATCCTGCCACCCTGCTGAACTTCTGTATTAGTTCCAGGAGCTTCCTGGTGGAGTTTTTGGGATCACTCAGATATAGGATCATATCATCTGCAAATAGAGATAACCTGACTTCTTCCTTGCTGATTCCAATCTATTTTATGTCTCTTTCTTGTCTTATGATTTCAGCTAAGACTTCAAGTACAATATTGAAAAGAAGTGGTGAGAGTGGACAGCCTTGTCTAATTCCTGGTCAAAGTGGGAGTGCTTCACGTTTTTCCCCATTGACTATAATCCTTGCTGTAGGCTTTTGTATACAGCTTTTATTATATTGATAAAGGTTCCTTCCATTCCAATCTTCTCTAGGGTTTTGATCATAAAGGGCTGTTGGATCTTGTCAAAAGCTTTTTTTGCATCCATCGAGAGTTTCATGTGGTCTTGAAATTTGGACTGGTTTATATGGTGAATTACATTTATTGATTTGCGTATGTTGAACCAACCTTGTGTGCCTGGGATAAAGACTGCTTGATCCCCGTGAACGATCTTTTTGATATGTTTTTGAATCTGATTTGCTAAGACTTTATTGAGAATCTTTGCATCTGTGTTCATCAGAGAGATTGGCCTATAGTTTTCTTTTTTAAGTGAATCTTTCTTAGGTTTTGGGATTAAGACAATGTTAGCTTCATAGAAGGAATTTGGTAGTGTTCCTTCCTTTGCTATTTGGTGGAACAGTTTAAGGAGTATTGGTGTTATTAGGTCCTTAAATATCTGATAGAACTCTGTGCTGAATCCATCTGCTCCAGGACAGTTTTTGGTGGGAGGATTTGAGATTACTTTCTCAATTTCCTCATATGTTATAGGACTATTTAAATAATTCACAACTTCCTGATTCCATTTAGGTAGGTTGTGTTTACTTAGGAATTAATCCATCTCTTTTGTGTTGTCAAACTTCACAGAGTACAAGTTTTTGAAATATGACGTTATAATTCTCTGGATTTCTTGGGTATCAGTAGTGATAACTCCTCTTTCATTTCTAATTTTGTTAATTTGGGTTTTCTCTCTCTTGATTTTGGTTAATTTATCTAGGTGTGTATCAATCTTATTGATTTTTTTCAAAAAACGAGCTTTTTGACTGGTTTTCTCTATCATTTTCCTAATCTCAATTTCAGATATTTCTCCCCTTATTTTGTTAATCTACTCCCTTCTACTGCTTTTGGGATCAGATTGCTGTGGTGTGTCTAAAGCTTTAAGCTGCATTGTTAAGTTGTTTATTTCTGAAGTTTCCATTTTTTTGATGTAGGCATTAAGAGCTATGAACTTACCTCTTAGAACATCTTTCATTGTGTCCCAGAGATTTTGGTAAGTTGTATTTTCATTATCGTTCACTTTCAGGAAATCTTGAATTTCCTTTTTAATTTCTTCCTGAATCCAATTCTCATTCAGCATCATAGTGTTAAGTTTTCAGGAGTTAGTGTATTTTCTGTTGCTTGTTGTGTTGCAGATGTCAAGCTTTAAGCCATGGTGGTCTGATAAGGTGCAGGCTAGAATTTCAACTTTCCTATATATGTGGAGATTCGTTTTGTGGCCCAATATATGATCTATTTTGGAGAAAGTTCCATGTGCTGCTGAAAAAAATGTATATTCTTGATGCGTCGATGAAAAGTTCGATAGAGATCTGTAAGGTCCATTTCAGTAAGGGTTTGGTTAAGCTCCAAAGTGTCTCTGTTAAGTTTTTTACCTGTAGATCTATCCCATGTTGAGAGGGTGGTATTGAAATCACCAAGGATTATTGTTTTGGGATTGATTTCTCGCTTTAGACATTGTAGGGTTTGCTTAATGAATGTGGGAGGGGCCGTGTTGGGTGCATATATGTTCAGTATTGTGAAGTCTTTCTGGTGAATTGTACCTGTGACTAAAATGTAGTATCCATCCGTGTCTCTTATGATTTTTTTTGGTATGAAGTCTACTTTGTCCAGTAGCATTATGGCTACCCTTGCCTGTTTTCTGCTTCCATTAGTTTGTAGAATTTTAGGGCGTGCCTATCTTTTGTGGTGAGATGGGCTTCCTGCAGGCAGCAGATTGATGTATTATGATTTTTAATCCAAGTTTGTAATCTGTGTCTCTTGATTGGTGAGTTAATTCCATTAACATTTAGTGTTATAATGGAGAAACTCTTTTGAATTCCACACATTTATTATGTTTAGTAGTTTTTTAATTATATTGCTTAGCTTTTAATGGTGTTATACTTGCCTTCTGTTCTCCTGGATATGCCTGTTTTTTTCTTCACACTTGAGTATCATTTCTAGCATTTTTTGAAGGCCTGGTTTGGTGGACATGTATCCCTTCAAGTTGTCTTTGTGCTGGAAGATTTTTCTTTCTCCCTTGATCATGATGGATAGTTTTGCAGGTAAATCAGCCTGGGTTGACATTTTTGCTCATTCAATACTTGAATTATGTCTCTCTAAGCTCTTCTTGCTTTTACTGTTTCGACTGAGAAATCATTTGTTATTTTAATAGGTTTACCTTTAAAAGTGACTTGTTTTTTTCTCCCTTGAAGCTCTCAGCACCATTTCTTTATCTTGAATGTGGAGAATTTTAACTATTATTTGCCGTGGCTAGCTTCTGTTTTGGTCATATCTGTTTGGGGTGCGGAATGCCTCTTGTATATGGATGGGCCTCTCTTTTTTAGATGAGGAAAGTTTTCCTTGATCGTTTGAAAAATTTCCTCAGGGGTGGTATTTTGAGATTCTTGCTCTAGTATTCCATGAATACGCATCTTGGGCTTCTTCAGGGTATCCCATATCTCTTGAATATTTCTCTCAAGTATCTTTTTGGCTTTAACAACCTCTTCCATTGAGCTGGTTAATACTCCCATTTTATCTTCAAGGTCTGAAATTCTGTTTTCTGCTTCATTAGTTCTGCTGATAAGACTCTTTGTGGAGTTCTGGGTTGAAGATAACTTGTCTTTTAGCTCAGTTTTAAACTCTGCTTGAGTCTGTTTTAACTGCTCTATGCTTATTTTATGTTTCTTGCACTGTTTTTCTCATCTCTTCCAAGTGTCTGTTGTGTTCCACTTCAAAGCAATTGATTCGGTTATTTAATTCTTCCTGGATTTCCGCTTTCATAGTATTGAACATGGTAATGATCACATTTTGAAAGTCATTATTCTGGGTCAGGCTTTCTTGGCCATTTTCCGTGGATGTTCTGGTTGGAGTCTAAGATTGTGGGATTAATTCCTTCAGTGGGAGATTTGTTTACTTGAGTGTTGTTTCTCATGGATTTGCACTTTGACTTGGGCATTGTCATTTTAAGTCTTAAGACCTTCTTTCCATTTCTGTGCGTTTATCACTGAACTGAATTTTTTGGCGGGTGTTCTGGGGTGAGCAGGGGCAGAGCATACGTAGGTCGCAGTGCGTCCAGGCTGGACTGTGCCTGCGCCCCACGTGGCAGGAGTGGGGAAAGTTTGAATGGGGCGTCAGCGGGGCACTATTTAACCTGGGGGAGCTGGGGCGGGCAGGGCACAGGGGGTCCTCCTCCCCTCGCTGGGCGGCCGGCTGTCTGGTGGGAGGAGCTGGGTCTCTTGGTCTGCCTGGGGGAGAACCCATAACTTTTTAAATACAATGTTTTGTTTTAATGGATAAGTAATAATTGTATGTATTTATCATGTATTAAAATACCTAAACATTGTATAATAGCCCACATTCTTTTTTTAAACTTAATTAATTAATTAATTAATTAATTGTGTGTGTGTGTATCAGATGGTATTATGTGTGACTGTGGAAGACCAAGAGTGACTTGGTAATAATCCTGGATTGATTTGCTTTGCTCTGGGATTTTCAAGGCTCTGCCCACCAGGGCCAGAAAAGCAGACCACAAGCATTTCTTCCTGGCATTTTTTACCTGGGGCCTGGGATCCAAACTTAGGACCATCTACTTGGGAGGTAGAGTCTAAACTCCTGAGCCCTCTCTCCAACCCTGGCCCACATTCTTGTTTTGAACGTTTAAAAATTTTCTACTTTTACAAGTATATTGTGTATTCATCTCAGCTTCCCTCCCTTTCTCTCTCTCCCATCTCCTCCTTTTCCTTCACCATTCCCTCTCACTCACTCTTCTGCCTATATGCTTCTATGGACCCCAGAGTTCACTCTGGCTGGTCTACTCCTGTGAGGGCTCAAGTCTCTGTGGTACATCAAGTTACCTCTCTTCAGTCCACCCCACTGATATGTGCATTTTGCTTTACTCATCCAGCTTTAGACCCAAATGTTTCTACTGTAAGTTCCCATTCTATATGTATAATAACCAGCCCACATTCTTATACTGTTTTTTAAATGAGAAAATATGAAATGTACTCTTAGAAATTATCATAATATATTTGTTGGTGTTAACTGTTCTTACAATGAATGTACAGTCAAGTTCTTAAGTCCATTTTGCCTACTGTAACTGAAATTTTGGTAAAAATTCTTTAAGATCAAAATTTCTACATTTGTAATTTCAGCACTCAGAAGGTTAAGTCACACAGAGGATTCCAAATTTAAGATCAAACTCAGCTACATAGGAAGGCACTGTCTAAAAAAAAAAAGACAAACAAGAGAAAATTCATTCTGTTTTGCTTTCATCTCTGAGAATCTGTGATGCTGAAATATTCCTTAGGAAACAGAGTGAAGAAAGACATACAGAAATTCCTCCAGGTGGAAGTTATGTAAGGAATTAATTTTTTAATATTATTTAAGGAAGAAATTTCTAATGCAAAAATCAAGTATTATAAGTAGCTTCTGGGTACCATATTCATGCTAGTTTCCTTGTTTAACACCTTATGACTGCTGATCATTGCCTATATATAAGATATAATCATTCTTTTGCTACTAACTCACATTTTGGTTTCTATTGAAGGCTTTTACATACAAATTTCAACCACATTATACAGGTCTAACTGAGATCACTATTTTTGTCAAATCCCAAGAGCACATATTTTACTACTGGTAAGGTATTGCTGCATATTAAATAATGTAGAGAAAAATTTTAGCCAAAAAGTCTTAACAATTTTTATTTACTTATATACTTTTGGGTATTTACAGATGTATTTACATCACTTTCATTACTTATTACCCCATATCAATCCCCATTTACCCTGTTTCAAGTATTAACCTTCTTCATCAATCTTCCTTCCACTCTCATGTTCATATTCTTCTGTGTGTTTATGGTTCACTTAGTCCTATCTGCTTTCCTGTCTGTCTATTTGCTGGAGTTGTCATACTTCATGCTGTGTTTTAGGACAATAGCTCTAGGTATTGATAATAAGATTCACCTTAGCCCCATTATATCAGAAAAAATGGATTGTATGGTCAACATAATTGTGAAAACTCTGAATATTATTCATGTTTCTACAGAGGAAGACAGTCCATAGAAACTACCTGTCTATGCACTTTTCAATCACCTGAGGACATGGTTAATGAATACTTTTTCGTGTGAGTCAAATTTAAGAGTGAAAAATCCAAGTGACTCAATGGAAAATATTACATGGAGTGGATGCAATTGGATCTCACATAGTAAAGATAAAGAGGCAGTGATCAGTTGCAAAAACAAAAACAAAAACAAAAACAAAAACAAAAACAAAAACAAAAACAAAAACAAAAACCCACCAGAGGGCTGGAGAGGTGGCTCAGGGGTTAAGCCTCCGCCTTGCAGGCGGAAGGTCCTGAGTTCGGATCCCACATCCCACGTATAGACGCCAGGCAGAAGCGGGGGCGGCCTGCGCTTCTGGTCCTGGTAGGGCGGAGCCTGTGAATCCTGGGGCAGAAGGAGGTGGAGGCGTCCATGGTGGTTCGCGAATTCGTCCGTGGTTCTACACATACACAGACACACACACACACAGACACACACGCGCGCACGCACATACACACGCATATGCACACAGTTGAATAAATAATAATAAAAAAATTAAAAAAAAACCCACCAGAAGGAGTTTACTTTCGACTGGCTAGGCAAGCAGTATGCCTTTACTATACCTCTGGAAGACTTCAGCTTTTTTAGCTCTATGCCATTATATCTTCCCTCAGTATCTAAGAGTTATTGGCTCAAGGACTCCAATACATGGATATCATTATCTGCAGATAAAATATGGTGATACTGACATGCAATCAAACATCCACCTATATACTTTAAATCATTTATAATTAACATTTAAAACCTAATACAATGGAAATACTATATAGATATTATACTGTATTAGTAGTAATGGCAAGGGAAGAAAAGACAGTGCATGTACAGCAAAATGAATTTCAGTAACTGGATGAATCCAAGGATGTGTAAGGCAAGGACAGGGATTGAAAACTGTCCTTAGTTTGTAAAAATATTCACAAAATGTCACACTGGTCTGTTACATAGATGACATCACACTGACTAGACTTGTTAAGAATAGCAGCTACTCCAGATTTCTTATAAAGGATGTGTGAATTAGACTGTGAGAATTAAATGTAATGGAAATCAGGGACCTTATACTCAATAAAATTTATAGAAGAAAGTTATGGTATCCTTTCTAAGGTAAATGATATAGTGTTTGTTACAATTCCTTCCACCCAGAAAAGGACAAGTCTCATAAGCTTGGTTAATTTGGATTCTTGAAGTGCCATCTTCCTAATTTGGATGTGTATCTATAGTCCAACGAATGAGTAACTGAAAGCTTCTAGTTTTGAGTGGGACCCACAAGGAAAAAAAACTCTAAAAATATCTAGTCTAAGTACTAGTGAGACAGCTGAATGGGTAAGGCATCTGTTAACAAATTATAAGCCCACATGATGGAAGGAGAACTGACATCCTAAGAGTTGCCTTCTGACCTTTAGAGTACACACTGGCATGCATGTATTCTCTCTTGCTCACTGTCTCTCTCTCACTCATTCTTTCTTTAATAAATGAATAAATAAATAAATATTAAAACATATGGAGACATAGTCTCCATAATATAGGTTACTCTTCACCTTTCACTATACACCCAGAAAACACAATGGCATAGACATGCCAGGGGTAGATATGGGTGCTATAAGGAGCCCATAGTATTCTGAAATCCCTAAAGGGATTTCCTAAAGGAATAATAATGTTAAACAAGGATGTGACGGAAATGTCCAGGGTCCCATTGTTGCTATAGTGCCTTTTTTCTCTCAGTCTACAGTCTGACTTCATGGGAACTTCCTAGAATCTGCGGCCAAACTATTGAAAGACTCAAAAGACTAAATCTGGTTTACAGGGGGTTCACCACAATATACAGGCTTCCTCTGAAAGTGGAAAGTTGTATCACTGCATCCTGTTTCAGGGTCATTCATGAAGAACAATGGTGAAGGCTGGCCCTTGCAGGAATCACAACCTTAAGCCTTGTATCTGGTTTTTCATTTGACTTGGAAGGAGAAATCTTCATATATGAAATGACATACTTTTCTCTAAATTGTGGACAATGTTTGTTTGGTTGGTCAAGGAACATGAGAAAAGGAAAATCCATGTCGATATGAAAATTTTGGAGAAGAGATATTCAGCAAGACCTCTATAAATAGGCCAAAATATGTGATTATATTTGTGTCTAATGTGAGTACTTACCAAGAGTGAACTCAGTCCAGAATAATTCTAATAAACATATAAATAGAATGATTCATTATGTAAGTACTGGTTTTCCTGTTTTCCCAGACTCTTCTGTCATCACATAGTAAACTCACAGTGGCAAGCATGGAGGTTATCCACAGACTTCTTTCTGTTCACTCTCATGGTATTCTAACTAGTGTTACCTCTGATGCAACAACTCATTTCACAGTAAAAAATATATGGCAACAAACTTATATGAATACAGTCCACTGGTTCTTTACTATCATGAAGCAATTTGGTTGATGAGCAGTAGAATGGCCTTTTAAGACCTCTGTTATAGCAAGCTTTTCTGGTAGGCTGTTTATGTTCCAAATCAGCATGCAACTTATGGCATTATTGCTTCTATAGCCAAGGTTCACATGTCCAGAAATTCATAGACATGGAAGTAGCACCACAGACTATTACTCCTAGTAAGACACTAACAGTATTTTTCTTCCTGTTCCTGTGATTTCTTATGTAGAAGTTTTATGTTTCAGAGATAAAATGATTCACCTGGAGACAATGATTCTACCGAATGGAAAGTTAAAACCGTCCTTCAGATTAGTCAACAAACTAAGAATGGGCTTACTCTGATGCCTGCCTGAGGTTGTTGACATCACTTCCATGAATGAATGATCTTTTGATCCATGATGGAGGCTAAGAGGAGCATTTCAACTTTATGTTCCTCCTCCTGTCCCTTTTCCTTAAATCCCACTGAAACAGATGTTTGCCTATGTAAACTGTGAGGCATAAATTGTTCTTTTGGAGCATATCACATATCTTCATAGGGCACACTTGGCAATATCTGTGACTTGTTGGGGCTTAAGTTCAGTTATAGGTTTAGAAACAAAGAGGGATAGTAGAAAAGGGCCCAGAAGATAAGAATTAGCATTGTTTACTTGGCACTACTTCAGAGGAGATTATAAGCATTTCCTTCTGAAAGATAGGTTAACCTTTCCAAAAGGAGGAGAAAGACTGATAACCACTGGGAGTGGGGAAACCATTACCATGGTTGCTGGTGATGCTATTTATATTGCTGTATTTGTGGTGGAAACACAATTTAGGATTTCTTATTTCTCTTCCTAATCTCAAATACAATGTGGTGGTGGTTATCATTGCCAACCTGACTTCTGGGAGGTTAGGTTAGGAACAACTGAGAGGGATTCTATAGATTAAGGCAGGCATTGGAGTAAACCTATAGGAGATAATCTTGATTGCTTTGGTTGTGATATCCACATGTGGATGCTGCTATTCCTTATATAAGAAAGCAAGCCGAGTACTGGTAAACTGGTAGGCAGACAGACAAAAAAGTATGCATATATTCATCCCTGTCCTCTGCTTTTGCTATGGACATGATAGGACCATTTTCCTTGACTTCTTATGCTGGGACTCTCTTGCTATGAGAGATTGTTAGAAACTAAAACGAGTTAGAAAACTAAAACGAATGCATAACCAATTTTATTACATCTATTGTCCAAGTGTCCTGAGTCTGAACAGCCCTTTGTCTTTACTTCTCAGTACAGTAAACCTAACCATAACCATATGCCATTCTCTTTTCCTGGATTTCTTTTCACCCAAATAGCTTCATTGCTATCACTCTACTCCATATCAGCTCAGTGAATATGATACTGAAACATTTCTGAAACACATATTTTTTCCTTTAATTATTACCTCTAACATGTTATTTGAACTTTTCTGTTATCTAATGATTGTCTCCCTCTTTCATTTTTATGCATTCATATCTTATTTTTAAATTTTTATTTGACACTTCCAACATGAATATAATTAATTTATGGTACTTTATTCCTTAATACCTGATCCTATTTCTCCTTTTTTCCCCATTGTACACTTTCTCCCTGCTAGCCTAGCTCTCTCCTCCTTTAACATCTTCTTTGTGTAGCCTAGACGTCTCCCTCTTTCTATAAGATTGTAGAACCTATATGTGGTAGGTCTTATTCTTTTTTTCATATAGAAGTGTGGAATACATAATATTTGGTAAATTCATATTTATGAATTAAATGAGTGAGATTGATAACTCTAGAAATTACTCTGGAAATGTCTTGTAAAGAGTGTTGGCTTTGTAGCTAGCCAGACCTTGATTCTTTTCACTTATTTGCTATAATGCCTTGAAAGAGTTACTTAATAGCTCTGTACCTATTCAAAGTGAGAACAATGATATATATCCCTTAGGTATATTTTAATTCTTCAGCAGTATATTAAATTATATATTCTATAATGAAAGTGATATTAAATGATAAGAAGGCATTTAAAGTATCTAGTGCATATCCAGCACGATGGCCAATATAATTCCTATATAATTACTATACTGAATAATTTTAATCACTGTTCATTCCCTTCACTTCATCCCTCTTTTTATTCCTGGGGGGTGAGTTTCCTCTGAGCTATCTTGTGATTTGCAGTTCATAGTTAGGAAGTTTGGTTAGAGGACAGACTATGAATATCAATGAAATGTTTTCATGTTGCTTGAATCATCTAAGTCTTGGATAACACCAAGCACTGTCTGATAACATATACAACTAATGATCTTAGATAGGTCATTGCTAGCTAGAAGAATTAAAACAACGGCTTTATAAAGAATGGAAATCTATCAGATAGGATATTATCTATAAACTTCTTCTTCGGAGTTACATGTAAAACTTCATTCTAGCTACACCAGATAACCAGTTTCATTACTTTATAGTCACACTTCAATTTTGATTCAAATATGGTCATTCATTCTGTTCATGAGGTCTGCCTCTGAATGACTTTTAGCTGTTTTTAAAAATCAAATTTTCCTGCTCAGAGGACCAGAATTGCCATCAGTGAGGATACCCACAATAGCATTTCAAGTCCCTGTAGCAAATCTCAATGAATAATTTCAGTGATACTTGTACACTGGTATCACTGTTAAAATAAGTTTGTGGTCACTTTGAAGAACAATGCTTGTTTGGCTGCCTTGATTCTGTCATATAAGGAAAATGGGTCTCAAAAGGCAACAGTCACACCTGATATATAATGTTATATCATAATATTTTCAAATTTGTCTTTTTCCCCTGAGCCCTCTCAGACATTCATCCACTTACTAGTTCTGGAACTGTGACTAGTAAAGCACTGGTGTTTTTAACCATCTCAGTGTATAATCATCATGATTATAGCTCTTAAATCTAAATATGACTTTTGAATTGATTTATCTAGGGAATGTACAATGCCAGATACCACCAAATATGAATAGAAAATATCACCCTGCAATTAGTGCTTTATCCCCCAAGTACCGATAATTGACCTAATCTTTTCTGTCCACTCTTTCACCCATTTTTATTATTATATATATTGTATTATTCCTGTTGACATCATATATTATGCTCCAATCCCATCATTTTCAGAGGTTTCATATTTTATTAGGTGATCAGGGAACAGAGAGTCAAGAATAGTGAATGGGAATATTAAAGGCATGTGCTTTTGATTATTTGCTCCAGTCTCTTTTATTTTGTTGGTCTTAATTTTTTGCTGCCTCTATTGTTGTCTGTATTCATGTGAAAAGTTAGAAGCAGAGTCTCATATGCAATCCTCAGAAACCCACATGATGGAGGGAGAGAAGTGGCCTGTGACCTCCACTTGTGTACTATGGCATGTACTATGTCTCTTTCTTTATTCTCAAATAACTAAAATATGAAAATATCCTAAAAATATTTTATAAAGAGTCATCTTATTACCCCAGAAATATGTAGCTTTGTATTACTATTCCTATCCACAAGTTCCTAGTTTTACTGAAACTCTTAGTGTCAGAGCTTGATCTCTGAAGAAATACAGTGATTCCCTCAATAAATCCATCTTTGGACTCCTCATGTAGGTTAGGTTAGGCTTAGGTTTAAATAGAGGACAAGAAGTATGTGGAAATAAGCAGCCTTGTTCAAGGTTTGGTCCCTCCTGCCAACAACCTGTCATTTTTTTGACCTCTGCCTCTATCTTGAATGGTGGTCTGACAAGTTGACACTACTGTGTGAAATCTCTTAAACTGGGAGACAAGTTCTTTTGGTTGTACCAAATTCAGCCTTTTCCTTCTTCCAGCATGAGATTCCTAGGAAAATTCCAACTTCTTCAAGTCCATTGTTTTAATAGTTTTATAGCCAAAGTTCAAGTGTTTCTTTACTTTCATTCCTGCCAGGATAGTTATACTAACTTTTCCCCTGCCAGATTCTCTACATTGGATATTTTAAGCAGAGACAGTTTCACATTATGTTAGAGAAGCTTATCTGAAATATACCTTACTTGAACTGGCTGTTTTCAAAAATTTACTTAAATTATTACTCAAATTTTTTTTATTATTTTCCTTAAAACACTCCCCTTTCCAACTATATAAGTTTCAGTCCTTAAGACAAGGTGGATCTACCCTAGAATTCAGCTGTCTTTTCTGTTTCTTCTATTCACTCTTTTTTTTATTTAATTGTGCATGTGTGCGCATGTGTATGTATACATGTGTGCGTGTGTGTGTGCGTGTGTGTAGAACCACAGGCGAATTCAGGAACCACCATGGAACGCCTCCACCTCTTCCTTATTTACTCTTCCCTGGGATTCACAGGCTCCGCCCTACCAGGACCAGAAATGCAGGCCGTCTAGCTTCTGCCCAGCGTCTATACATGGGGTCTAGGATCTGAACTCAGGACCTTCTGCCTGTAAGGCAGAGGCTTAACCCCTGAGCCACTTCTCCAGCCCCTCTTCTATTCACTCTTGAAGAGTGTTTCTAATCACAGTAATGCTTTCATTTGCCATTCTTTTGTCCTTGACCTGTGCTCAAGACAAGTTAGAAGCTAACCTTCAACTGACATCTAGATTTTCTGAATGGCTTCTTTTGCTTTGTGCAGTGTGAATTAATCCCAGCAAATACAGAAGTCTTTTTAAGACTTAAGGATAGTGATAGTCCAGAACAAACATAGTAGGAGTCAGATCTGAATTCTGCTAAGGCATTTATTACTTTGTCATAAGTTAACATTCCTGATCCTTAACTTCCTCATCATCCAAATAATAAATACTTTGCAGATTTGCTCTGAGGATTAATTCATAAATGTAAGTAAAAAACATCTTTTTTTAAAAAAAAATTTTATTTATTCAATTGTACATGTATGCGTGTGTGCGCGTGTGTATAGAACCACGGACAAAATCGGGAACCACCATGGATGCCTCCACCTCTTCATTTACTCTGCCCCGGGATTCACAGGCTCCGCCCTACCAGGACCAGAAGCGTAGACCGCCCCTGATTCCGCCCTGCGTCTATATGTGGGGTCTAGGATCCAAACTCAGGACCTTCCGCCTGCAGGGCAGAGGCTTAACCCCTGAGCCACCTCTCCAGCCCCTATTTTTATATTTTCTAATGTGATCCTTGGAAGCTGTAAATTTAAGTCTAAATGCAACTTTATTTGCATCTTGCACATCTTAAAATAATGCCATTTCTTTATTGACAAGTTATAAATCATATTTAATATCTATTTTGACTTTTCTTCTACCTAGAAATGCATTGAAATTCCTTGTCAAATATCTGTGGATAGAAAATCAACTTCTTAGGTATTCTATTCATGTCTTAATTCTTCCCAACAACTCCAGTGATTGGTTCTTTCATCAAAGATACTTTTCAAGAAAGTAATGAAATTTATAATTATTTACTACACTTTAGCAGTACAGAGAGGGAAAATCTACCTTGAAACAAACTAGTCAAAAGGTTGAGAAGCAGTGGGGAAAGTGGAGCAAATGCATTTTTTTTCAAATTCATTCCTCAAACTACATTCATATGGTGCTTTTGTTTGTTTGCATATTTACTTTTTTCTTTTACTTGTTTTATAAGTCAGAGTCTTGCTGTATAGCCTAGGTTAGCCTGCTATTCACATTATAACCTAGACTCTCCTCAAACTTGAGCAAACATTCTTACCTCAGCCTCTTGAATGCTAGGATTACAGACACGAGCTGCAGTGCTCAGCTAAATGCTTTTTACTGTTTTTCTATTTTGATGCAATTGTGAAAATATCAAAGTGAACATTAACATTTGTAAATGTTGTTGACATTTACTTTAAAAACTTTAATGATCCTTTATATTTAACATATAATTCGTCCCTAGCACTCCTGGGAGATGAAGGTAACATTCTGACCTCCTTATATGTGACATAATTCAGAGTCGTTCAGTTCCTCAACTAAGGTGGTAGGACTGATTTGTGTACAGATATATGAAAATTTCAGGCATGATATTGATGAGACTTTATTACAAGTTTTAAATATAATTGATATTAATTTAAGTATCACAAAAAAGAGGAAGAATTTACATATTCAAAGGCAGTATGTGGCAGGTACTCAGAAATAATAACCCTGAAGCATGTTTGCATTTCTCAGTGAAGAGGTGGTGATAAGAGCACTGCTTGAGTCTGAGAGTATGTGTGGAACATGAAGAGAAGTGAAGCTCTGTGTGTGACTTACATTTAAACCTAAGCAGAGAAACAAGACAGAATTAAAGAAATTAAATTGAATGAAAAACAAGTAGAATGTTGTCAAGAGTGGAGAATAGTCCAGTAAGAGGTAGAATGTGGATTAACTGTGTCAACTACTACAGAAAGGCTTGAGTATTAAAAGAACTACATAGAATCTGTAGAATTTGATGAATAAGAAATTATTGGTAGCATCATTAAGAGCAACTTCAGTAACATTGTGGCAGAAATTAGAATGTAATAAGTGTATAAATGATTGATGTAAAGAGCAATAGATTTTTTTAAAGTTGGTAATGAATAGAAGGAAAAGAAAGGGAGGCTTTGTGAGGGAAAGAAACTCAAAATGTAGATTCTTATTATTGTAGTTCATTTTTTGTAACAGCAATACTTTGTCATATTTTGGATATGAAAGAACTTTCCAGACTTATGTTTATAAGCAAATAAGTTATAAAGTTTTGCTCCAAATTTTCTTCCTCTCTAAAATATAAAATTCATATTTAATATATAATCTATAGAGTTGTAAAATCAAGTAAAAATAATCTTTGCAGAAGTGCAGTTAGAAGTGAATCTGTGCCCTGTGCCAAAGTGCATGACTATGACACATATTCATTGTAGTTGATTCCTTTATCATTTGACATCATTATTAAGTCAGCAATAGTAATCGTGATTTTACTGAAAAATTTATAGAGGATATGGTCAAGTTTATTTAGTTTTTCCTTGAAAATGGATACAGACATTACTTAACAGAGGTGTAAAACAGAAGACAGGAAGAAGACAAAGAGAACTTTTGAAAGAGAAACCTTTGATGAAACAATGGTAAATGAGGCTGATGTTCAAGTATCTACTTCCAAGGCATGTTGTAATCTATCTAGAACTCACCTCCTTTGTGTGCATGTGTTCAATATCATTTACAGTGCCCTTTTTGAGGCCCTACTCTTAAAAGTTGTGCTGCCTCGCAATAGTGCCAAGGACTAAGAGTCTAGTCCTCTACTTAATCTGTTTGGTCACTGTCTTGGGGTTATTTACCAAGGGATAAAAATGACAAAGTGAATGTACACCTAAAGGATATGATAAAGAAATTGAGAAGAAAGTTATCAATGGAGATACAGTGGTGCAGTGACAAGAGCATTTGCTGACAACATGAAAGGGAAGCATGGACTCGGGGTATTTGTCCATTTGCAGCAGTTAGGTTTAAATGTCAATGTGACAACTGAGAACTGAGCCCTTTATTTAAATAAGACAAACCCCTGAGCAAGCCTTTGGGAGTTTATCTAATTGATGTGGTAAGAATCAGCCTGTAGTGGGTGGGACCATTCCCTGGGAAGCTGGATGATATTGTCAAGGTGGTAAGCTAGAACGTACAGCCCTTTCTTCTTATGAATATAGTAATACTAGTTCCCTTACTTCCTGGTGTGGGCATGAACTTGTCTTACCACTGAAATGAACTATGACTTAGAACTCTGAGTATAAATAAACTTATCGTTCTCCTAAAGTGTTTGGGTGATGCATTCACTACAGTGGTGGCAAGATGATAGATGAGTAGAGTGTTGCTCTGAGACTATGACACTGCTCTGTACTCAGAAATTTTGAAGAAATCCCAAAATTAAGGGCATTCATTTAAGCATTTGTGAACAAAAGTATATCAGGTGACCTTTTATTTTTCTACTTTTACAAGCATATTGAGTATTCATTCCAGCTTCACTCCCTCGCCTTTCCTTTTATCCTCTCCCTTCCCTTCATCATTCCCTCTCACTTCCTCCCACAATTTTGCCTGTGTGCTTCTGTGGATCCCAGGGTTCACTCTGGCTTGTCTACTCCTGTGGGTGCTCAGGCCTTGATGGTACATCAAGTTACTTCTCTTCAGGTCACCCCACTGATATGTGTATTTTCCTTTACTCATCCAGCTTTAGACCCAAAGGTTCCTACTGTAAGTACCCATTCTGTGGGTATAATAACAGCTACCTACAGAGCAGTGTGATGCACTGTCTTCTTATCTATAGGTTTATTGGCTTTCTTCTCTATTGATCATTTTCCTTCCCTTTTTTAGGTTTTTGTTCTAATTTACAATAATAGGGATGGGTACCATTCTGACAAGTGGGGCTTGAATACAATCAGTATTGCCTCTTTGACACTCATGCCACTATTACACTGGTGTTCACTTATTGCCATTGTGATTTATATCACAACTTATAGATCTCATGCCATTGATAGGACTTGTGATTATTTCTGTCCCCCAGCAGCTTCTACAGTATTCCTTGGTACTGTTTAAACTATACAGCAAGGAGAATGTCCACAGACCAGTTCCAGTTGATATATTTTATCCATGTTCTGTGATCTATTTGTGTTGCATCTTTAGTGATAGAGTCTTACTGACAGTTTTTGGAGCACTACCAAGAGCAATGGCAAAAGCCTGTAATGTTTGAGGGCCTTCAAGACTTCTGTGACCAAAATTTTATCAGGAAGTGCCACATTCCTGTTACTTCCAATGTAATTTTTGTCCCTTGTTTCTTAGTGAGGCTTTTCCCTCTATTTTCCTCACTCTATGCTCCTCTGCATTGGGACTGCCCCCCATTCTTATTCCTTTCTTTAAAAGACTTTTTTTTTACATGCTACTAGCATAGGATGTTCCATTGGAATTACTTCCCAAAATCTTAGGGTTTTTCTATACGTCCCTTTTTCCCTCCTGTATCCCATGTCCCTCTTGTCACCCATTCCTTCATTCCCCACTATGTATTTTTCCCAGTTCTTTCTATCCTTCCCCATTGTCCTAGTATCCTAGGTTTAACCTTAACCATCCTTTCCCATCTTCCCATTCATAGGTCTTCTTTGAATTTTCTGGCTCTTACAGTAATTCCAGTCCAAATACACTGATAAGGATTTTAGCTCAAACATCCACATATAAGAGAGAACATGTGGTACTTAAATTTTTATGTGTGAGATGCTTCACTCAATATTAACTTTTCTAGTTCCATCCATTTACCAGAAAATTTCCATAATCTCATTCTTTCTAATGGCACAGTAATATTCCATGTGTATATGTATTGCATTTTCTTTGTCCATTCCTCTATTGATGGGTATGTTGGCTAATTCAATTTTTTGACTGTTGTAAATAGTGTTGCAATGAACATAGATGAACAAGTGTCTTTGTAATAAGATGTAGAGTCTTTTGGGAATATTACAAGGAGTGGTATAGCTAGTTCATAAGGCCAGTTCATGTTGGTCTTATATCAGTTGATTTTTAAGCAACTTCCAACTCTAAAGATTTGTGTTCTAGAAGCTAGGTAGACATAGCATATAAGTCAAGGTTGAAATTTTAGAGCTGGGTGTGGTTCCTGGACTCAGAAGGCAGAAGGACTGGCTTGAAGGAGACGCCAGCCTAGTCTTACAGTTTCTAGTTACACTTCATCAACATGGCAGGAGAACTCATACCAAAATCAAGAGCTGATAAAACTGGCCCATTCCCACACAAAAAGCCTAAAAGAGGGCATACTTTCTCACCTGTTTAATTGTTTATATACCTATATACCAATATGCCAACATACTGGACCAGTTCTCTCCATCTTTTCCATCTTTCCAGGGAATGGTTCTATCTCATATGTTCTGAGTTGATCCACATCAGTTAAAACAATTTCCACAAGTTTGTTTAGGACTTGTCTTGACTACTAATTCTTCATATATGTGTACAAAGGCTCTGCCTTAATTTGTCAAGCTGATACCTGTATGTAACAGGTGGAATGTTTAATTCTTTCCTAGAGAAAAAGTCCTTTTGGGGAAAAAGTGAGTAATTACATTATTAAGATACAGAAGCAATAATAGCAACTTTCTGTTTTAAGTGATTCTATTTTAGACTAATGTATCCTAGATGCTTCTCACTATCTTCCCTCCATCAAATGAATACAAATTTTTCATGTACACTTTGGCACTGTAGTTTGAACTGTTGGTTTCTCTCTGCTGAGTAACCTATGAACTATTTGAATATTCCTAGGTCAGTGATCCTCAAAGTGAAAATTGACTGATTGTAACCTTCATATCTCATAGGATCTGCAGTAAAATGTATGTTCTCAAATTCTGATAAGATTCACTGAATAATAATTTCTAATGAATTCTAAGAATCTACTTTGAAAACTACCTAGGTGGGTCTTATGTGCACAGCTGGCTTCATGGTGTGTATTCTATACAACAACCTTCAAAAAACACTTATTATATCCCTCTTTCACATCGAAAGACCCTGGACTCATTTCAACATTTTACTGCTATACTCTTTGAAATTCATGAAAATGTGATGTATATGTATGTATGTGCTTGTGTATGCGTGTGTGTGTGTATGCATGTGCTTGTACACATGTACTATGTATGCATGTGGGGGGGGCCTAAAACCAGCCTCCTGTGTTGCTTCTTGGAAGTTGACTACTTTGTTGCTTATTATTTATTCCTTTTTTTTCTGAGACAAATATTTAATTAGAGCTCACCAAGTAAGGTAGGCTGGTTAGACAGGCATGCCAGGGATCCATCTCTCTGCCTCTTCAGAATGGAATTACAAGTGCACATCATAATGAGCTATTTCATATGGGTTTTAGGAGACATACTAATGTCCTTACGATTTTGTAGTAAACACTCTAGACACTCAGTTATCTTCCCAAGCTAAAATGTTCATTTTAAATCTATTTTTTATAAAAAATCATAAATTTATTTTAGATAAAGAATAATTCTTTGATATATATAATGAGATGAGAATGCCTGTTTTCTATAAATAATTAATATTGGCTGAATATTTGACTTTACAGAACAGAGAGCATTTTAAACATTCTTCAGAGCTGATCAATATATTGATTTCATAATTTTCAGTGCTGAGAACACCATTTTGCATAAATACATAATACAAAATAAGGCCATTTCAGAAATTACTGAAAATTCTGTTCTAATATCAAGCTAAAATTCATGTAATGACTTTTTAGTTTTCCTTTTTGAAAAGTTTATTTATTTGTTTGTTTGTTTGTTTGTTTGTTTGTTTGTTTGTTTTATTTCCACTCATACCAACTTAACAGGTACACCGGTCCCCCCCTCCCTCCAACCCCTTATCCCTCTGTGCCCCCCTCCCCTCCCCCTTCCCTCCCCATCCCCCAGTGCCTCCCCTTCCCATCCCCGGAGCATCCTTTAATGTGCATGCCAAACTCTCCTATGAGTCCTCCTCTCCGATGAGGTGCAACGACCCAGAAGCATTTCCCTGAACACTTTCCTGTGTTCCCGTTAAGCATAGGAACACTACTGTGGCTGTCAATCCCTTGCCTCCAAGGATCTTGGTGCCTTTAGCAGATGCTAGACTTTGTGAGGTCAATAGTGTGTTGGACAGTGCGCAGGGCATGTAAAGTCCAAATATGATTGCTTTGGCCCTAACTTGTGTGGAGTATCTTGCATATCATTGCTCTTTCCATCCTTGTGCTCTTACAATCTTACCACCCCATCTTCTGCAAATTTCCCTGAGCTTCAGGATGGGGAAAAATTAGTCTGGCCTAGTTCCACATGATTGATATAGATTCTCTGATGTTCTGGATTATGGTTTGCTGATTTTTTTTTCAGTTTTGCTGCTCCTGCAATGCCCTTGGCTCCATCCTGAAGGGTATTGGATGTCACCCCCTGGCCAGAGATAAAAACCTGTTAAATTAGAGTCTTGTTATAAGAGCATATTCAAAGGTAGATGTATTAAAAGTAGGAAACCACAGTGAGGGAGGGGTCAATCACCCAACTGCAAAATGGTTACTTTCTATCTGCCAGACTATATGCCCTCTTCTTCTGGAAAGATCATACCCCATCAGTTGTAAATGATCAGGAAGGAAAGTCTGTGAACTTAACCAAATGTCTCACTACTTACTTGCAGTCCTTGGATGGTGGCCTATATTCTCTGCTGTAACATGGTCCCCTCTCTCATGACTAGTGTGGCCGTCCTTCCCCATCTCTCCTGTTCCTAATCTTAGCAATTACTGCAGTTATTACAGAGATGTATCTTTGAGTGTCTCTAAGTGGGTTTTGTACTAGGAGTCACCTATTAGGGAGTACATATGGTACTTAATTTTCTGTGTCTGGAAGACTTCACTCAATATAATTGTTTCTAATCCCATCCATTTCCCGGCAAATTCCATTAATTCATCATATTTGATGGCTGAGTAGTATTCCATTGTATAGATGTACCACATTTTCCTGGTTATCCACTCGTCAACTGTTGGATATCTGCATTGATTCCATGACTTTGCTATTGTAAACAGTGCTGCTATGAACATGGTTGTGCTTGTGCTATCAAGGTGAATTTTTGCTGTATGGGGGATTAGTCCCAAAAGTGGAATAGCAGGGTCATATGGCATTTAAATCTTTAACTTCTTTAAGAATCTCCAGATGGCTCACCAAAGTGGGCCTTCTGCCCCAATTCCCAGAGTCCTTTCTTCTGCATGCCTGACTCTCCACTGGGCCCTCCTGTCCGATGACATACAAGGACCCAGTGGCATTTCCCTGAACCCTTCCCTGTTTTCCCATTAAGTATAGGAACACTACTGTGGCTGTCAATCCCTCGCCTCCAAGGATCTTGGTGTCTTTAGCAGATGCTAGACTTTGTGAGGTCAATAGTGTGTTGGACATTGCGCCGGGAATGCAATGTCCAATTATGTTTGCTTCGGCCCTAACTTGTATAGAGTATCTTGCAAATCATTGCTCCTCCCATCCTTTTGCTCTTACACTCTTACCGCCCCCTGTTCCGCAAATGTCCCTGAGCTTCAGGATGGGGAAAGATTAGTCTGGCCTAGTTCTAGGTGGTTGATATTGAGTCTCTGAAATTCTGGATAGTGGTTTGTTGATTTTCTTTTGCAGTTTTGTTGCTCCTGCAATGTCCTTCACTCCATCGTGATGGGCACTGTATGTCACCCCCTGGCCAGAGACAGAAACCTGTTAAACTGGAGTCTTATCATAAGAGCACATTCAAGGGTAGATGTAATACTTATACCCAAAAGTGGAATCACGGGGTCATATGGCATTTGGCAATGGGAGGGATCAATCACCCATTTGCAAAATGGTTACTTTTTAATCTGCCAGACTATATGCCCTCCCCTTCTGGTGAGTTCATACCCCCTTAGTTGTCAATGATCAGGAACGAATGTCTGTGAACTTAACCAGGTATCACATTACTTTCTTGCAGTCCTTGACATACTGTAACCTGGTCACTTCTCTCCTTGTTTCTGGTGTGGCCCTCCAACCCCATCCCTCCTTTTCATAATCCTTGCAAATACTGTAGGTAATACATAGATTTACCTATGAGTGTCTCAAGGTGGGCTAGGTGGGTTTGGTACTAGGGGCCACCTATTAGGGAGTACATACGGCGCTTAATTTTCTGGGTCTGAGATACTTCACTTAATATAATTGTTTCTAATGACATCCATTTACAGACAAATTCCAGTAATTCATCATTTTTGATGGCTGAGTAGTACTCCATTGTATAGATTTACCACATTTTCCTTATCCACTCATCAACTGTTGGACATTTGGGTTGATTCCATGTCTTTGCTATTGTAAACAATGCTGCTATGAACATGGTTGTGCATGTGTTATCGATGTGAACCTTTGCTGCATGGAGGCTTATACCCAAAAGTGGAATCACAGAGTCATATGGCATTTCAATCTTTAATTTCTTTAAGAATCTCCAGATGGCTCGTCAGAGTGGCTGTATGAGCCTTGTAGCAGAGTTCCCCTCTCTCCACATCCTTTCCAGCATTTGTTGTTGTTTGTATTATGGATTATTGCCATCCTGACTGGGGTGAGATGATATCTCAGGGGAGTTTTGATTTGCCATTTCTCTGATGGCTAAAGAAGTGGAGCATTTTTTAAGATATTTGTTAGACATTTTAATTTCATCCCTGGTAAAATTTCTTTTAAGTTCCAGGGCCCATTTTTTAATTGGGCCATTGGTTTCCTCGGTGTTTAGTTTTCTAAGTTCTTTGTGCACTCTGGACAGTAGAGCTCTGTCAGATATGTGGTTAGTGAAGATTTTCTCCCATTCTGTGGGTTGCCTTTGAGCTCGTGTTACACTCTCTTTATCTGAACAGAAGCTCTTTAATTTCACAAGATCCCAAATGTTGAGAGTTGGTAGCAGTGACTGTGCCATTGGATGTCTGTTTAGGAAATGTTGGCCTAGCCCAATCAGCTCAAGGGAGTTCCCTAACCTTTCAACTATGGTTTTTATAGTCTCTGGCTTGATATCAAGGTCCTTGATCCATTTGGAATTAAGTCTTGTACATGGTGGCAAGTACGGGTCCAGCTTTAATCTTCTGCATGTGGAGATCCAGTTTGCCAGCACCATTTGTTGAAGATGCTGTTCTTTTTCCACTGGATTCTTTGGGCCCCTTTGTCAAAGACCAAATGGCTGTAATTTTGTGGACTTATATCTGGGTCTTCAACCCTTATCCATTGATCTGTGTGTCTATTTTGGAGCCAGTACCAGGCTGTTTTTATAACTATGGATTTATAATATAGACTAAGGTTTGGTATGGTAATAGCTCCATCAGTGTTTTTGTTACTCAGGATTGTCTTTGCTATCCTGGGTCTTTTGTGCCTCCATATGAATTCTGAGATTCTTTGATCAACTTCTTTGAAGAATTGCTTTGGGATTTTAATTGGTATAGCATTGAATCTGTATATTGCCTTTGGTAGGATGGTCATTTTTACGATGTTGATTCTGCCAATCCAGGAACATGGGAGGTCTTTTCACCTTCTGGTGTCTTCTGCTATTTCTTTCTTTAGGGTTTTAAAGTTTTCATTGTGAAGGTCTTTTACCTCTTTGGTTAAGTTTACACCAAGTTATTTCATTTTTTTAACGGCTATAGTAATTGGGATTGTTTCTCTCAATGCTTTTTCACTTCTTTCATTCTGGGCATATAGGAAGGCCTCTGATTTTTGCACATTTATTTTGTATCCTGCCACCCTGCTGAACTTCTCAATTAGTTCCAGAAGGTTTCTGGTGGAGTTTTTGTGAACACTCAGGTATAAGATAATGTCATCTGCAAATAGGGATAGCTTGACTTCTTCCTTGCTGATTTGAATCCCTCTTATGTCCCTTTCTTGTCTTATGGCTTCAGCTAAGACTTCAAGTACAATATTGAATAGAAGTGGTGAGAGTGGACATCCTTGTCTAGTTCCTGATTGAAGTGGGAATGCTTCCAATTGTTCCCCCTTGAGCATAATCCTTGCTTTGGGCTTGTTGTATACAGCTTTTCTTATATTGATAAAGGTTCCTTCCATTCCTACTGTCTCTAGCGTTTTGATCATAAAAGGCTGTTGCATCTTGTCAAAAGCTTTTTCTGCATCTATCGAGAGTATTATGTGGTCTTGGACTTTGGACTGGTTCACATGATGAATTAAATTTATTGATTTGCATATGTTGAACCAACCTTGTGTGCCGGGGATGAAGCCTACTTGGTCCCCGTGAATAATCTTTTTAATATGTTTTTGAATCCGATTTGCTAAAACTTTGTTGAGAATCTTTGCGTCTGTGTTCATCAGAGAGATAGGCCTATAGTTTTCTTTTTAAGTGAGTCTTTATTAGGTTTTGGGATTAAAACGATATTAGCTTCATAGAAGGAATTTGGTAGTGTTCCTTCCTTTGCTATTTGATGGAACAGTTTAAGGAGTATTGGTATTATTAACTCCTTAAACGTCTGGTAGAACTCTGTGCTGAATCCATCTGGTCCAGGACATGTTTTGGTGGGAAGATTCAAGATTACTTCCTCAATTTCCTTATATGTTATAGGACTATTTAAATAATTCACAACTTCCTGATTAAATTTAGGTAAGTTTTGTTTACTTAGAAATTCATCCATCTCTTTTGTGTTGTCAAACTTCACAGAGTATAAGTTTTTAAAATATGATGTTATAATTCTCTGGATTTCTTGGGTATCAGTAGTGATAACTCCTCTTTCATTTCTAATTTTGTTAATTTGGGTTTTCTCTCTCTTGCTTTTAATTTAGCTAGGGGTACATCAATCTTATAGATTTTTTCAAAGAATCAGCTTTTTGACTGGTTTATTTTTTCTATCATTTTCTTAGTCTCGATTTCAGATATTTCTCCCCTTATTTTGCTAATCTCCTCTCTTCTACTACTTTTGGGATCAGATTGCTCTAGTTTCTCTATAGCTTTAAGCTGCATTGCTTAGTTGTTTGTTTCTGATGTTCCAATTTTTTTGATGTAGGCATTAAGAGCTATGAACTTACCTCTTAGAACAGCTTTCATTGTGTCCCAGAGATTTTGGTAAATTGTATTTTCATTATCGTTCACTTTCAGGAAATCTTGAATTTCCTTTTTAATTTCTTCCTGAATCCAGTTCTCATTCAGCATCATATTGTTAAGTTTCCAGGTGTTGGTGTATTTTCTCTTGTTTGATGTGTTGTGGATGTCCAGCTTTAGTCAGCACCATTTCTTTATCTTGAATGTGGAGTGTTTTAACAATTATTTGCCATGGCGAGTTTCTATTTTGGTCATATCTGTCTGGGTTGCGGAATGCCTCGTATATGGATGGGCCTCTCTTTTTTTAGATGAGGAACGTTTTCCTTGATGATCATTTGAAAAATTTCCTCAGTTGTGGTATTTTGAGATTCTTGCTCTAGTATTCCATGAATACGCATGTTAGGTTCTTCAGGGTATTCCATAACTCTTGAATGTTTCTCTTGAGTATCTTTTTGGCTTTAACAACCTCTTCCATTGAGCTGGTTAATACTTCCACTTTGTCTTCAAGGTCTGAAATTCTGTTTTCTGCTTCTTTACTTCTGCTGATAAGACTCTCTGTTGAGTTCTGGGTTGAAGATAATTTGTCTTTTATTTCAGTTTTGAACTCTGCTTGAGTCTGTTTTAACTGCTCTATGCCCGTTTTTGTTTCTTGCACTGTTTTTCTCATCTCTTCCAAGTGTCTGTTGTTTTCCTTTTCAAAGCAATTGATGCAGTTATTTAATTCCTCCCGGATTTCCTCTTTCATAATATTGAACATGGTAATGATCATGTTTTGCAAGTCGTTATCCTGAGTCAGGCTTTCTTGGCCATTTTCCGTGGGTTTGTTCTGGATGGAGTCTAGCATTATGGGGTTAATTCCTTCAGTGGGAGATTTGTTTACTTGGGTCTTGTTTCTCATGGATTTGCACTTTGACTTGGGTATCCTCGTTTTAACTCTTAAGACCTTCTTTCAATTTCTGTGCGTTTTTCCCTGAACTAAATTATTTGGCCTGAGGTTTTGGGGTTGGGCGGGTCGGAGCTTATCTAGGTAGTGGTGAGTCCTGGCTAGACTGCGTGCGACCCAGGTGGTGGAGTGGGGAAAGGGAGTATATGGGTGCAGCAGGGCGCTATTTAATCTGGGGGAGCTGTGGCATGGCCCGGGGTGTAGGGGTCCTTCCCAGCCCCACACGGTGTAGGCTCCAGGGGGCTGGTGGGAGGAACTGGGTCCCTTGGGCTGCCTGGGGTTGAGGGTTGGGCGGGTGCGGAGCTTACCTTGGTCACGGTGAGTCCCGGCTGGACTGCTCGCATCCCGGGGGTGGTGGAGTAGGGAAAGGGTCATTTTAAATCTTATATTAATATTTTTCACTAGGACTCACAAATTATGAAAAGCATTCTTTGAGAACCCCTAAGTTCCGTACTTGCCTATTACTAGCTTTAATGTCTACAGGAAAAATGTTTAAATTAAAAATGGCAGTGAACTTCTTTTAAGTTTAATATAATAGCAGAGTGCACAATGACTTAAAGAGAATTCGGACTAGAGGTTGGGATATTAGTTAGGAGACCATTGTAATAAATCATTCCTGAATTGATAAGAATTTGACAGAGGATAACAGTAGGAATGGAAAGGAAGTAATTAGTGTCAAAACCTAAACAAAAGAATTGATGAAACTTTGTAATTGGTTAGTTATGAGTCTTATAAAAGCTCCAGTCCTTGAGGCTGGATAAGTGAAATGTGCATGTTTTGAGAGGTATTTGGTGTTGGAAGGAAAAATATATTCCATTTTTGTTCTAATTTCTGAGATGGTGTTAGATAATCTGGGTGAAAAAAACTCAGTTGTAAATGACAAACTAGAATTGAGCACTTGATGCAGAGACCAAAACTTTGAAAGCCTTCAAAAAAGCTGTAGTATTTGAAATTATAACAGTAGGTAAATTGGACAGAAAAGTTACATAAGGACTGTAGAAAAGGCTCAGGGGTTAAGACTTTTTGCCTTGCAAACAGAAGGACCTGAGTTCTGATCCTAGATCTTGTCTGAAAATACTATGCAGAAATGGAGGCAGCCTACACTTTTGGTTCTGGAAGACAGGGCCTAAAAATTCTAGAGCAAAGCAAAATGAGGTAGAAACAATCCTGGATGATCTCTGAAGTCACTTTTGGGCCTCCACAAGCACACACAATGCGTTCTGATACACTCAGACACATAAACACAACCCACACATATACACACATATACAAAATAAGAAAAAGTAAGATGTAGAATTATAAAGAAAGAAAACGACAAAATTATCCATAGTTAGGAGCACAAGGTAAAGTACCACTAAGTGAGGAGGGAAGAAATTGACACAGATAGGTTACAAATCTACCAGATGTAGGTATATTCCTATATCATAAGTAGGAAACAATAATTCTTATTGCATTTTCATGATTGTGAGTCTACCACATTGCCCAGATATTATATGAGTAAATGGAATATAGAAAATGTTAAAATTCCTCTGACCATCTGCAGATGTATATTCAAGGCCATCTTGCTGTTACACTTCATCTTGTCTTTGAAGACTGTTTAAAGAAGAATAAAATCCTGACAATAAGGGGTGATTTAGTAATTACCTAGAAATAAAGGAGAAGAAATTGATAAAAGCATGTTGGGGATGTGAGTTAACTAAGTTACTTTTTTACTGTCATGATCAAATACCAGACAAAAAGTAACTTAAAAAAGGAAGTCTATTTTGTCTCATGGATTGATGTACACTTCATCATGCAAAGAAGGCATGCAGTGGGAGTGACTTCTTGCTATGGTGATAGGAGCATGATGTTCCTTGATTAGATCTGGGTAGATCAGGAAGCAGAGACAGAAATGGATGCTGGTGTTTCTCTAGATTTCTGTCTTTTGAATTTTCTCCAGAATGTGATACCAGTCCATAGAATGGTGACCCACAACACTCAGGATGTTTCTTCCTTCCTCAGTGATTCATCTCTGGAAATGACCTCAAAGATATATTGAAAAATGTATCTCCTGGATGATTGTGAATCCCATCAAATTGACTACAAAGATTAACCACCACTTGGGGGATATTTCAAAATAAGATATAAAATTTACTGGGTATTGCATTTGATTTGATTATGTAATAGTGTAAAAGAAAATTAATGAATATACAATTTGTTAGAATATGTGGACTGCATGTTTTCTAATTGATTATGGTGAATTTTTCTATAAGAATACTATTAAACATTAGTAGCTGGAGTTCACAGAATTGCATGCTATCCCCACCTACTGCATTTCATAAAGTAATTAAAAAATTGAAATCATTGATCCTGCTCACATTTTTAACATGTTAGCTAGAACACACTGGTCATGACAGAAAATCAGACTTAAAACTAAAATAATTTTTCATTTATAATTTCAGCCATGTCTGTTGAATAGAGAAACAATTAAATTATATAAAACCTTTTCTGTGATGAGAACAGATCAAGTGCTTTAATAATACTTTGTAAATCTTAAAAAGAGCTACTGACAATAACATATCAGCTCTGGAGAGCTGTATGAAGCAAAAAAAATTAATGCCTGCCAAGTCAATGCCAGTCTTTTATCCAAAAGCTAAAATTAACACAGAGCAACCAACTCTCTAACATGTCCAAAAGAAGAAAGCCTCAATGTGTGTTTTAATCAACCCTTAGTTTGCACTAGTAGCACAATAGATGATGGTGCACCAATTACCTTTGGAAACAAAGAAAACTTCTTTCTTCATTAGACTCTTTATGAAGTATTCCTAGAAGTTTTTATTCTTTGTGAAAGCTGACTTCTGGTGTAGGAAGATTCAGTCCATTGAAATAGGAGAAATAGATTCTTTAACTAAGGAAAAAGAAAAGAAAGAAATAAAGAAAGCCCTCTGAAAAATCACAACAACTTTGAAAAAGTTATTGGGCAGTGCACAAAAAAATCTCAATTATTTCCAAGTCGCACAATTAAATATATTGTTAAGTGGTAAGCAAATCTCTTGAGGCCACAATAGAATGGCCATCTACTAGAATTAATATTTTAATTTCAGTTGTGTTTTTTAGAGGATACATGGAAGTCTTCTGTGTGGGCTAAGAAATGCTCTAATTTAAATTTTGATTAAATACTTAGTAGTCATCTAATGCCATATTTGTTGGGAAGCTAATTTCCAACACTCTGTTAACAAGGTCCCTTCAATGAGTATGAAGTTTTAAAAAGAAATTTGCATATCCACCATGCGGCGATTCAGTATTCAATCTCACTGCTTCTCTTTGTTTCTGTGAAACATGATGCAGATTAGGGAAAGCATTTTGTTCTGTACCTTTCTCATTCCTCCACTGATAGATATATTTGGATAGATATGCTATTATGCTAATTTCCTAGTGTTATCTTTGGTTACCTGGAATCATGGAACAAGAAAAAGCGTAAATTTTTGAAAATAATAAAATGATTCTCAGCAAGGCAATCACAGGAACATGTTCAGCTGTGAAATTCATCCGGAATTATACAAATACTTTCATGTTTGTCCAGCATCAGAACCATTGAAAAAAGGGAAAATGCAAGATGTCCATTTAATGGCAATATGCGTATTTTGCAATTTGGGTAGCACTGCTTTCTTTGTATATTTAAAGTCTATACTAGAAAGTGCAAAGCAACCAGGGGGCATTACATAAGGAGAACAAACTGATCAAGAGATACTGGAAGAAAGGGTGCTTCAATTCTGCTGTGATAGACTCAGATTTAGATCAAAGCCCTTTCTGAAAATATTGATAGAGGTAATATAAAGGTTTCACAAATCATTCTCATATTACTAGTCAGCATCAGTAGTAATGCTGACAGTGACTAGAAATTTGAGGTGTTATAGAAACATTTTGATTAGAGGTTTAAATTTTCAGTTCATGGAAGATAATTGAAAGGAAAGGCATGGATAATAAGAACCAAAGCAATAACAATGAATAGGTAAGCAAGATGAGGATTCCATAGACTCCGGCTTAACCACACTGACAAAATCAAAACTGCAGTCAGCTGAAGGGAATGTTAAGGAGAGACTAAGTCAGCCTCATCTTTTCAACATTTTGCAGTATGATTGGGAGGGATCATAGAAGCCTCTGGGCTTGCCTTTTTTGAATTTCTTACAGTGCCATCTGCTGTCCACAAGCAGCTTCATGCCGTGATAACTATTGTTTTGATTACTGTACTTTATTGATATGTAGGGAGAGAAATCAAATAACACAGTGCATTCATTCACCAGCAACTAGGATGAAAGTGTCTTATTACTATAGAAGGCTTGAAGGTACCCACAAGTCTCTGGCCACTTATGTAGTTAATTCAAGCAACATGAGTCTCATTTTGCTAATCCATCACTCTCACTGACAAAAAATCTTTGGAAGAAAAGTCTTTCTTGTCAGGCAGTGAAAATGAACAAGGCAATTTTAGTAATGGCTCCACTAATAGCAGTGGACTATAGGATTTAAGCAGTCCTTCCACAGTGCATTAAAAGAAGATAAATTATTGTAATGGATTTGAATTATATTGAGGCAAATTTGCTAAATCATCTCCTTGTTGCCATTAATAAATACCTTATTTATAACTATATATAATTATTGTGTGAGAATATGTTTATACCTCAAAAAACATGCTTTTTTGATTTCTTTCTTCTCTCTTCTTTCCTCAGATAGAGTTTCATGTATCTCAAGCTGCTCTCGAGCTTGCTATGTAGCCTTGGCTGTCCTTAAAGTTCTGATCCTCTTACCATTGCCTCCCAAATGATGGGATTACAGGCATGTGCTGCTACCAAACCTACACTTTTTAGGCCCTTTAAGAACAAAATGGTAAGCTTTCTATATGTTAAATAAATGGCTTGTTGGGAAATAATTTTTTTTCTATTAGTTGCTGCTCCTATGAAAATTTCTTGGTTTTTGGAACAAAGGCATGCATGGAGGCAGGAGATCTTTGATTTCATTACCCCCTCTTTTACTATTCGCCTTACATGAAATTTAGCTCTGTTTTCATACATTCAGTTGTTTACTGTGTTCAAAGATAGTCAAATAGGAATAACTATTTTGTCCTAGGTAATTGCGTGTGGTTTGTGTTTTGCTTGAATAGTGGCAGAAATTGTTGAGGCTTAGCGTGTCACCATGGAAAGATAGGTTTCATAAGAGCCTGCAATTTTATCAACCAAGTCCATATACTGAGGCCAAGGTGATAGGATACTTGGCGTTTTCCCTTCTTACACATTCCTTACATTACAGACAGCTTTAGATCTTGAAAACTGGAGATACTTGAAGTATATCCTATTCTATCTTCTGGAAAATAAAATGAAAATGATTTTTAAATGTCTTCCCCCATAAGAAAAAGAAGCCCCCCCCTTTTCTGTAAAGAAGGTTGGCATTTTCCCCCTTTCTTCATTGGTAAAACAATCTATTGTTTTATGTCATTTATGCAGGTCCATTACTGGATGAAGAAATTCAGCATGATTATCATAGTTTCACCACAGAGGTAGGAATAAGATCTTGTTTCTTATTTACTGTAATGTTATTAATAAGAAATCTGTCTCTGTTCCAGAACACCTAATATGAAGCCTAAAATATATTAAAAATTAAATTCATTCAGTGGTTCAATAGAGTTAAGAAAGTAAGATAGCGGTGGGACATTCTGAAGCTTTCTGGATTTATAGGATCCAATATCTTTGTCATTATTTCATCTTTGGTAATTAATGCTGCTGTTTATGTTTTGCTTGTATAGTGGCAGAAATTGGTGGGTTTTAATATGTACTATGGGAAAACAAATTTCAGAAATTTCAGAGCCCAGTCTTTTTCTCAAAGGAGAAATAATGGTGTTTGCTTTCAATGACTTTCAGTTACCTTTAAATTCATATACTCAAGCTCAGTACCTTATAGTTTGGTAGGACTTTAATACAATTAAACTTCTACATCATAATATGTCACTGATGATTTGATATTAGTTTATAATTTGTAGATTACAAATGCAGAACAGTTTAGAGACTTTTTTGAGTAGTTACTGAGTAGCTCATTAAATCCTCACAATGGATACAAGAGGCAAGCATTGATTCCCAATTCCAAGAGAAGTAAACTGAGGCTAGGGTGATAAGGCTTACAATATCAGTCAATTCAAAAGCATGGCCTAAATGCAGGTTTTCAGATTCCAAATATATATATATAGTTCTCCTGATCACCAGATCTCCTTATCTCATTGCTTAATTAACTATTTTTTGCACACATTTTCATGAGAAAATTGTAAATTATTATTTCATTTCAGAGAAATGTTTTTTGAGAAGTTTATACATTCAGGGTAAAGCACAGGGTAATGATTCTGATAACAAGAAATAGTTTTAAAAGTATTAAACTTTTTTCACAACTTCAGAAAATGTAAGTTCAAATAGACCTCCAATTAAACTCTACACTGAACCTTTGTTGGGTCTGCCCAGGGATAACAGGCTGGGAGGGAATGAGCAGGGCATGGCTTAGCACATGGGACCAAAGATGGCACTGGGAGCTATTGTCCTAGGCGTAACCCTGATCACATTACAAAGAGTACTAATTGGCTTATAGGAGCTAACATAGATTTATGTTTACTCTGACCTATGCAGAGTATGTGCGTTACTGACCATCAAGGTAATTGGCTGCCTGTTTTGTGCGCTTTGATTTTTTGTCTACATAAGCTAATTTGTTACCCCCAATAAACCGAGATCTTGCTCTGACAAACTCCCCATCCGTGGCTGAGTCTCTGGAGTGCTGAGGCGGAGGTGCAGGTGGTCAGGCTTTACTTATCTTCGTCATCACAGCCAGCAGCTGTGTAACTGAATGAGTGAATGAGTGAGTGAAGGAGTCTTGCCTTGTCAGACTCCCTGCTGTGTCTGGAGTCCCCTGGATTTGGGTGAGGGGGTGAAGGGCCTGCAGCACATTCGCCTTTCTCCACCCCGATGGCCTGGAGTCGTCACAGTGTGTGCCTGGGAAAATCAGCCCAGCATCTGGTGTCCTGTGTGAGGCGACTTCTCAAAATGGGCGGAGCTAAGCAGACTTCAAGGTAAGTGAAAACTTGGGAAATATGGGGAATTCAATGTGCAAGAGGAAAAGAGTGCCAGCAGCACTGAGATCTCTACTAAGAAGCCAGGGTATAAAGCTTACAAGCTCTGCTATTTCAAAAATGTGGCAAACAGCTCTTGAATTAGCACCTCGGATCCAATTGGGTAACGTGTTTTTTTCCTCCACCTGGACTCAGGTGAGGAATCTAGCCAGGAAGCGGGAAGAACATTTTGGGGTGTCCCCTTCTCCAGGATTTTACTGCATTGTTTCTGCCCTTGAGGCAACGATCGGTCCCAATCCAATCCAGCTTCCACCAGAGGCAAAGGCAAAGGGGAGGGGGAGGAGCAGCCAGAGCAGCTTCTAGCTCCCCACACAAATTCAGAGCCGCTGCAGCAGAGTAGGGATTCTGTTGGGCCGCCTGCCAGGGATGCAGGGAAGTAGGGCAAGGAAAACCTCCATGGGACTGGGGCCATTGGACCCCAGGCCGGGAAAATGGCCAGTGACTTAGAGGAATTCACACTGGGCCATGGTGCCCCAGCGGTGGGCACCCAAAGAGATTGGAAAAAGTCTGCGGGGGAGAAAACCCAGACAAGCCAGGCAGAAAGCCATGCGGAGCCCAGAGAGGGGGTGGGGCTGCACGCACTTCAAGACGTGTGGGTCAGGGAGTGGCCAGAGATGGTGCTTGGCAGGGACAGTCCCTTTCATCCAAACTTAGCTCTACTCATGGGGGAGGGGTTGCGCACAGTCCAGGGGCTGGAAAAAAATGCAAGTGAGCAACTGCAAAGTGGGACTGGTCTGGGAAGTGGGACTGGTCTGGGAAGTGGGACTGGTCTGGGAAGTGGGATTGGTCTGCGAAGAGGGACTGGTCTGGGGAGTGCGATTAGGACCGGTCACCAGAATCCAGACTTAGCTCTCCTCAAAAGGGAATGGGGCGCAGGTGGGCTGGACAAGAGCTCTTCCCCGTTTACCCTCACCAAAATTTCTTCCAAACCAGCACTCGGGTGCACTGGTTCCTATCAGGCTACAGCAGGGAATTTGGAGCTGGAGCCCAAATGTACTGAGAACCTAGATACATAGGGAAATCACCCTACAGTATGGAATCCCTGGGAAACAAAGAAATTAAAAAAAACAGTTCTACAGGATAGCCCAAATTCTCCTTGGGTCAAGAAACTTCTTCAAGATTTAGCTCATCAACCCTACACAACAAAAGACTGGCTGGATGTGGCCAGAGCAGTGCTTTCCAATCCCACCTTCATTAAATGGATAGCATGGAAAAAACTAGATAAAGGTCCCTCTGGAGTGCTAATAGCATGCATGGTACAAAAACCTGGTGAGCCCCCACCTTCAGCCCCAGCATGTACCAGAAGAGGAAAGTGCCATCAATCACTATTACTCAGGAGAGGTTGAAGAAGGCTAGTACAAATTCCTCAATTCCCTGTGCAGGCAGACGGGGACTGTCTCTGTGTTTACCTGAGCTTGATTTAAAACAGCTTTTGCCCCTCATCCACTGGGGGGGGACCACAAAAACTGTTGTTCTGTGTACTTTGCCTGTGATAAAAATAGAACAACTGATCTAGGACTTAATTTAAAAAAAGAAAACAAAAGAAAGAAAGAGCCACAAAACAAAGAAATCAAAACTTGACAATTGCCTAAGGAGATAGGTAAAAAATTAACAGGCATGCCCAAACAGACCAACCCAAGACCCCTTCCGACAGGGGAGAGATAAAAGATGCTTTGAATATGACCAGACTGGGCACTTTGAGGCGGTTGCAAGCACAGGAAGCTTTCATGTGGCCTATGTCCCAAACATGGGAATTTCCACTGGAGGAAAGATTGCCCCCTGAACCCCAGGGCCCAGGGGTCGAGCACCCTGGTGGAGACCAATGAAATGGCCTGAAGCTCTTAGCTTCCCTCAGATGGGAAAAAGAAGTTTGCCTCTGATATCCAGTAAAAGAACGCCAGGTTGAGCATCTCATGAGAACCTTGGGTTTAACATGCAAATGGGAAGCCTCTTTGTTTCTAGACTAGGGAGCACAAAATTCCAGTGTTCAACTTCTATCTTAGGCTTTTGTCAATCTTTGATTTTACTAGAATGTTAATAATCAAGAAAATGACAGGTTCATCAGTCACTCACAAAGTAACTACTAAAATTCCTTATATGCTTAACAATGTTGCTTTTATACATTCCTTCATTTAATAAAACAAAATAGACATTCCACATGGTTTTAAACAGGTTTTAAGATATGATCATAGAGATTCACAGTTGCCAGAGGAATAAGGTCTTCAGTATGTAGATTAATTCTTAGTTTTTCACCAAACAAAGACAATGACTATTCCAGGTTAGGTAATAGGTTTTCTTTACTAACTCTTGCCTATACCCACTGTAAGATTACAGAACTTGTTTGGTTTATTGAGGATGCCAGTCTGCTCTCATACTCAACACCCCAATTCAGCAGGAAGCACCCAGAATGATCATTGACCCTTATCCTCTGAGCAGTCTGGATCCTCAAATAGGCTAGAGGTAAAATAGGCAGGTTTAGAGCAGCCATGCTGGGATGGGTCTCTCAAGGTCTTTAAAGGTCTTTAAAATTCCAAAAAAAATCCCTTTCTGCTAGATGACCCCATACTCAACTAAATTAAAGGTCCAATTATTAAAACAAAAAGGGGGAGTAAGCCCACACCAACAGCTAGGGTTGGCATTATTTACCATCAACATTTTAAATTTTCAAAAAGTCAATCTGGGTTTGACCTAACATCTAATAAAAATTGTTCTTTTAATAACTATATCGCTTAAGTGTTTCCTCAGCACATCTCTCAACAGCACTCCATCTATGAGACCACGCTACAGACATCCATGCCACAGCCCCCCAGAGATGTGATTCAAGTTTGGAGGCTTGTGAGGCCTTGGTCTAATGACAGACCAGGCAGGTCTGTACTGTCTGTGTGAGCCACATGCAACTTCCTCAAGCTACCTGCTGCCATGCCTGGTGCTGATGACAACCTGCCTGACTGAGAAGACCAACCGAGACAGGACAACAGTGAAAGCTCATGCTGGGACTTATGGGACATTGGACATATGTATAGTTAATTCTAAAATACCATGTCTATTAAAACAAAAAGGGGGAGACGTAGGGCCTGCCCAGGGAAAACAGGCTGAGAGGGAATGAGCAGGGCATGGCTTAGCACATGGGACCAAAGATGGCACTGAGAGCTATTGTCCTAGGCGTAACCCTGATCACATTACAAAGAGTACTAATTGGCTTATAGGAGCTAACATAGATTTATGTTTACTCTGACCTATGCAGAGTATGTGCGTTACTGACCATCAAGGTAATTGGCTGCCTGTTTCACGCACTTTGATTCTTTGTCTATATAAGCTGATTTGTTACCCCCAATAAACTAGATCTTGCTCTGACAAACTCCCTGTCAGTGGCCGAGTCTCTGGAGGGCTGAGGCGGAGGTGCAGGCGGTCAGGCTTTACTTATCTTTGTCATCACAGCCAGCAGCTGTGTAACTGAATGAGTGAATGAGTGAGTGAAGGAGTCTCACCTTTTCATTCTCCCTGCTGTGTCTGGAGTCCCCTGGATTTGGGTGAGGGGGTAAAGGGCCTGCAGCACCTTTGCCTTTTACCACCCTGATGGCCTGGAGTCATCACAGTGTGTGCCTGGGAAAATCAGCCCAACAAATCTTAATTGGGATCTTGCTTTTATAAGAACCAGGAAAAAATGAGTTAAAATTTTAAGGTACTTCGTTTTATTCATTTTATCATTTTCATGATGAAAAATGTGATTTGTTCTCACAAGTAATTTCCAGGAAACAGGAGTTTACAAGTTTATGAACTCAGTGAAAAGTTGTATACTTTACCTTGTTTATAGATCCTATTCAGTAGTTTCCATAGCACCAAATTACATAGGATTATCAGGGTATGCAATGCATGATTGGTTGTTGCCTGTCATATGTTGCATAGCTCTTTTTTCTGACAGAATGTCATTTTATTAGTGTTTACTGAGGCATATGTAGTAGAGCTTAGTGGTCTTAGTATATGCATTAACTCTATCCAGTGCTAGTAAGGTAGCTTAGTGGGCAATAATCCTTCTTGCAATTCTGGATAATTGAGTTGGAAGCCCATTGGATAGAAGGACAGAACTGGCTTCCAGAATAATTCTTTCTTCCAGATATTGTGGCACATGCTTGAAATTCAAGTACTCAGAAGGCAGAGAGAAGAGGAAGGATCATCCCAAGTTCAAGACCAAACTGAATGAAGATGGAAGAAAAGATAGCTCTGTTGTACTATGATATAATCAGTTCAGAATATTATGTTTAAGTGACAGTCATGGGAAATCATTGTTTCTTATTAGATATTCTGGTGACAATATAAAACATGCTGCTCAGATTTCCTACTAAAGTGACCATAATGGTCTCAGCTGCCAAATTTCAACCTGCTCTAACTTACCCACATGACTGTGGAATAGTCCCATATACTCTGGATTGGGTCTTCCTACATCAAATTTGCAATCACACTATCTCTTACAGGGTTGATCACAGACTGTCTTAATGAAATAATTCTCTGTAGGTGTGCCAACAGGCACATATCTTCAGGTGTTAAGTTGGCATCTAAAGTCAATTGCCACCAGCCATTATAGCAAAATATCATAACTGGAGTAGCTTAAGCACATTAGAAATCTATTTCTCATAATTCTTGAGACCAATATCAAGGTGCCAGCAGGTTTGATTATAATAGGGCTTATTTTTTACCTCATGTAGGCCATCTTCTTGGTGTATCCACAAACAATGAAAGGAACAGTTTTTCTCTAGTGTCTAGGATGATAGTCATATTTGTGAGGACATGGTTTTCTTGACCTATCCATTTCCCAAAGGTCCAATCTCTTAATATCACCACTGTGGAGGTTATAATTTTGATATGAATTTTAGCCTGTTGTGGTTGGTAATTGCTAAATTTATTGCCTTAAATTTGATTTTTTTCTAAATAATAACAGGAATATATTAATTTCCTTAATGGTTAAGTGAGTTTAAATTATTTTTACAGCAAATAAACCATAACTCCTGTGTTTGAATGGAGAAGTTGCATAGCACATAGAAATAGTGTATACACATATTAATAAATAAAGTTTAGTATATCATTAAAAGGATGGACTCCAGAGAAACTGCTTAGCTTCAAATTCCTCTTCTACTACACACTAGATCTTTGTTTCAGGCAGATGATTTAGCATTAGGATTCTTGTTTTAAAAATAGAGTAATGTCTTCTTCCCAGGGTCATTATAAGCATTAAATGAATTGCATATAAAGTACTTTGAAGGATCAAGGGCATAAAAAGCATTATATACACGACAAATAGAAGTAACTGCTCAGTTAATGTTAATAGTAGCTAGCAAAACATCATCATGAATATGCTTAGTGCAGATGAGTAAAGTGGTTGTGAAAATTATATTTGAAGGAAGGAATAATTAGGATTGTGATTTGGTCATCAAAAGTAGCACTGTGATGTTTACTGTATAATTAAAATAGATACTCAAGTATACATATTAACTGATATGAACAGAAGAGGAACTCTTAAGAGTAACTCATTCACTGAGATGATGGATCTCTATCACATCAAATAAAGCAGATTGTTTCAGTATCAATATTTTGTTTCCTTTTTGCGTGTGTGTGTGTGTGTGTGTGTGTGTGTGTGTGTGTGTGTGTGTGTATCTGAGGGTCTGTGTGTCCTTGTAGAGGATGAAAGTTAACTTCAGGATTCATCCTGGATTGCTTCTATCTCCTTTTTGCTTCACATTAGGATTTCCCAGGCTCTGCCCACCAGGGCCAGAAGTGTTGGTTGCTGTCATTTTTGCCTGGCATTTTTACATGGGACCACAGATCTGAACTCAGATCTTTCTGCTTGAGATGCAGAATCTTAACCCTGAGCTGTTGCTCCAGATCCAGTGTCAATATTTTTAATCTTTCATTTAGACTGGATGATTTCCATCTAGTAATTGCAGATCTTCATGTGCCACATATTCTCTAATACAGACTTGAATTATTAAACATTCAAACACACTTGGCTAAATTATTTTCAGGTTTATATGAAGTGATAAGCAAAGAGTTATAAAAGAGGATGTTGAGGAAGAAAGCAAGATGCACTGAGTGCAGAGATGGTAGGTTACAGTGTAACAGAAGAAAAATGTAATCATAAAATTGCTAGAACTTAATATCTTAAGACTGGAAAGATGGCTTGGGATTAAGACTCTATCTCACAAGCAGAAGTACCTGAGTTTGAATCCCCGGTTCCATGTAAAAATGCCAGGTAGAAATGGGGCCATGACCTGCATTTCTGACCCTCGTGGGCAGAGCCTGGGAAATCCCAGAGTGAAGCAAAAAGGAGGGAGAAGCTATCCGTGATGATTCCCCAAGTCACCCTTCATCTACCACAGGATACATGGTGCCCTCTGAAATACACACACATGCAAATGCAAAAATAATACTAAAAAAATCTTGAAGTTTTAAAACTAAAATAGAGTTAATGAAATGGTTCAGCATGTAACAGTGCTTGTTTGGCAAGCCTGATGACCTGAATTCAATCTCTAGAACCCATATGAAGGTGAAAATTGAAAACTGACCTCAAAATGTTGCCCTGTGACATGCATCACTGCATGTGAGTGCATACACACAAACACACATACACACATACACCGACCATATCATACAGACACATGACAATATGAAGAACCAAGTTTAAATTATTTAAAAATATGAGTAATATATTTATATCTACTTAATTTTATAATCACTAACCATATAACAACCTACTGCAATTGCAGATGGTTGATTAAGGAAAAAATATTAACCTTAGTTCTCAACCTTTTATTTTCAATGTTTACTCCAGATTCTGTAGCTTGGATTTAATGCCCAAAATTTTTCCTTGTGTTTGAAATTTGAGGGGTTGCACAACACATTAATTTAGCTCATTATAAACATATTTTTGGAAGTTCTCTATGGGCTCTAGTCATTGTGGACACTGTGTTAAATGTAGCAGCTAACTGCATAACTGTATTGTTATACTGTAATAAACCTGTTGTAAGATGAAAATTTGGTAAATTGAAATGCATTAAATCCATCTGACCTCCCAAAGCTCATATTTTAGCAGCAGTGTGCTAAGTGGTACTGGTTTTTCCCCTTTCTGATTGTGGGGTTGACTGGTGGCTATGATTCTATGACTGACTGGAATCTCAAGAATGGGGAGGAGCCTTTCCACTCCAGATGCCAGCAGACTCCCTGTGTCTCAGAGAAAACCCAAACACCAGGCTAGGGGACCAACACCATTCATCTGAAGACTTCTAAAAATCATCCCATCAAATGGGAGAGAATCTTCACATCTAGCTTTAAGATAAGCAAACCTTTTTTACCTTCCTGTTAACTCTCAATTGTTAGTCACCAAATTTTAGCGTCTCCATACAGCTCATGCAAAAACCCATACAACATCGGGGACTATAACATTCACCTTCACACATCGAAGGAATTAAACCTAAAAAGTGTACTACCACACTAATCTTTAATCCCTGCATACCAAACCCACCTTAATTGATGTACTAATAATCCAATTGCCTCACCTAGGAAGTAACACCAATACTGGATAGGCATATCCAACTCCAAGGCAAACACAGGCAATAACTGCAGAAGTGTAATAGTATTGTCTAATTCAGTTCAGCCAAAAATACACATCAAGAAGGCCATATCAGATAAAATGAAAAATGCCCAAGTCACAGCACAAATCTGAACAAAAACAAGACAATAAATCTCCTACAAAAACATTAACCCCATAATGACAGAATATAACCAGAACAAACTCACAGAAAATAACCAAGAAAGTCATAGCCAAGATAATGATTTTCAAAGCCCAATCTTTACTATGATCAAAACAATGAAAGAGGAAATCTTGGAGGAGTTAAATAACATCAACCAGATTGAACAAGAACACAGCAGGCCCTTGGATGAGATGAGAAAAGCAGGTGAAGAAACAAATATAGTCATAAGGCAGTTAAAAGACTCTCAAGCAGAGATGAAAGTCTAACTAAAAGACAAGTTATCTTCAACAAAGAGCACAACAGAGGGTTTTATCAGCAGAACTAATGAACCAGAAAATATAATATCAGATCTTGAAGGTAAAATGAAAGAACAAACCAGTTCAAAGAGGTTGTTAAAGTCAAAAAGATACTTGAGAGGAATTCAAGAGTTATGGGACACCTTGAAGAAGCCCAACATGTGCATTCATGGAATACCAGAACGGGAATCCCCAAATAACAAACCTGAAGAATTTTTTCAAATTATCATAAAGGAAAACATTCCACAACTGAAGAAAGAGAGGCCCATCCAAATACAAGAGACATACTGCACCCCAAACAAATACAATCAAAACAGAAACTCGCAAGGGCAAATTATAGTCAAAACACTACATATACAAGCAAAGAGAATGTGCTGAGAGCTTCAGGGAAAAAAAAAGTCACTTTTCAAGGTAAGCCTATTAAAACAACAAATAATTTCAATGAAAACAGTAGAATCCAAAAGAGATTGGATAGTCATACTTCAAGTATTGAATGAGCACAAAAGTCAACCTAGGCTTTTATACTCAACCAAACTATCAGTCATGAAGGAGGGTGAAAGAAAAATTTTCCATCATAAAGACAATTTGAAGGCTTACATGACCATAAAAACAGGCCTTCAAAAAGTGCTAGAGAAGACACTCAAGCTTGAAGAAAATAACAATGTGTTCCTATGCTTAAGGGGAACAAAGGAAAGGGTTCAGGGAAATGCCGCTGGGTCCTTGTACATCATTGGAGAGGAGGACCCAGAGGAGAGTTTGGCATGCACATTAAAGGATTCTCCGAGGATTGGGGGAGGGGAGGCACTGGGGCATGGGGAGGGAGGGGTGAAGGGAGGGGGAGCAGGGGGTTCAGGGGGAGGAGAAAGGAGGGAGGGAACCGGTGTACCTATTAAGTTTGTATGAGTGGAAATAATAAAAAATGTTAAAAAAATAAAATAAAATCCAAAAAAAAAAAAAAAAAGAGAAGACACTCAAGCTTGAAGAAAATAACAAGCATATCCAGGAGGACAGAACCTACAAACTAACACCACAACCTACAAACTAACTAATACATTTATGAAAGCCACTAAACACAGAAAAATGTCAAGAATCAAAAGTAATTTTTCCATTATAACCTTAAATTGCAAAGGAATTAACTCACCATTCAAAAGACACAGGTAACAAATATGGATTAGAAACCAAATCCCATTCATTTGATGACTTCAGGAAACACATCCTACCACAAAAGATAGGGACATTCTAAAAGAAAAAGCCTTGTCAAAAATTCTTCAAGGTAATGGAACAAGGATACAAGTAGGGGTAGTAATTATGGTATCTGTCAAAGTGGACTTCAAATCAAAGAAAATCATAAGAGACAAAAGGATACTAAATTTTAGTCACAGGAACAATTCACCAGGAAGACTTCACAACACTGAACATGTACACACCTAATTTGGGCTGCTCCACATTTATCAAACAAACACCACAATGTCTAAAGAAGAAATCAATCCCAAACCAATAATAGTTGGGTATTTCAATATCCACTCTCAACATGGGATGGATCAACAGGCAAAAAACTCAACAGAGTAACATTGGAATTAAATCAAACCCTTACTTAAGTGGAGCTAACAGATCTCTCTCAACCTTCCCTTCAAGCACCAAGGAATACACATTTCTTCTCAACAGCCCGTAGAACTTTATCCAAAATGGATCACATATTGGCCACAAAATTAACTTCCACATACACAGAAAAGATGGAATTATAGCCTGTATCCTGTCAGACCACCATGGTTTAAAGCTTGACATCCACAACACAACAAATGGCAGAAAATACACTAATTCTCAGAAATTAAACACCATGTTGCTGAATGAGAAAAGGGTTCAGAAAGAAATCATAAAGGAACTTCAAGATTTCCTAGAAGCGAACAATAATGAAAATACAAGTTACCAAAATCTCGGGGACACAAGGAAAGCTGTCCTAAGAGTAAGTTTATAGCTCTCAATGCCTTTATCAAAAAAAAATTGAAATGTCACAAATAAATAATTTGGCAATGCAGCTTAAAGCTTTAGAGACACAAGAGCAATCTAATAACAAAAGCAGTAGAAGAGAGATTAGCAAAATCAGGGGAGAAATATCTGAAATTGACATAAGGAAAACTATACAAAGAATCAACCATATGAAAAGCTGGTTCTTTAAAAAAATCAAGAAGATTGATGCACCCCTAGCTAAATTAAACAAAATCAAGAGAGAGAAAACTCAAATTAAGAAAATTAGAAATGAAAAAGGAGTTACCACAACTCATTTTCAAGAAATTCAGAGAATTATAAAGTTCATATTTCAAAAACTTATACTCCATGAAATTTGATAACTGAAAGAATTGAATGAATTTCTGAGTAAGCACAACTTACCTAAATTGAATCAGGAAATTTTCAATTATTTAAGTTTTCCTATAACAAATGAGGAAATTGATGAAATACTCTCGAATATTTACACCAAAAAATGTCCTGGACCAGATGGATTGAGCACAGAATTCTACCAGAAATTTAAAGAACAGCTAACACCATTACTCCTAAAACTATTCCATAAAATAGCAAAGAAAATAACACTTCTGCATTCTTTCTATGAAGTCTATATCATACTAATCCTAAGCCCAAAAAGATACATTTAAAAAGAAAATTATAGGCCAATCATTTTAATGAGCACAGATGCAAAGATTCTCAACAAAATTTTGCAAATCTTATTCAAAAACATATCAAAAAGATCATTCACTGCGATGAAGTAAGTTTTATCCCAGGCACACAAGGCTGGTTAAAGATAAGCAAATCAATAAATGTAGGACATCATATAAAACAATCCAAAGTCCAAGACCACACGATACTCCTCATAGAAGCAGAAAAATCTTTTGACAAGATCCAACATCCTTTTATGTTCAAAACCCTAGAGACAATTGGAATGAAAAGAAGTTATGTCAACATAATAACAGCTGTATACAACAAGCCAACAGCAAGGATTTTACTAATGGGGAATAAAAGTTGATGAATGGATAATAAAAATGCAGTACATTTACACAATAGAATACTACTCAGTCAAAAAAAAAGCTGAATTAATGAAATTTGCCAGGAAATGGATGGTATTAGAAAAATTATACTGAGTGAAATATCCCAGACACTGAAATTTAGACACCATATGTATTCCCTAATAAGTGGATCCTAGTTCCAAACCCACTTTATGACATATTTAAAGGTAAATCTCTAAAAGGTGGAGTTCCAAAGCAAGAGTTGGTTTCTCTTACCAAGCAACTGCCCAGGAGTGAAAGAGATGGTCAACATAGAGAAGCAAAAATCAGCTGTGATTCAAGGAGGCCAGTCTTGGCAAAGTCGTCCATGTGGTTCTGGTTTTAGAGGCATCAGTGATACAAGAGGGAGACCATGGAGTCCTCCTTCAAGATTTCAAAAATTGGCAGAATCCAGGCATCATGAGGCAAGAAGCCTGCAGTTTAGAGGCCCAAGAAGGGCAGTTTGTGCTGTGGAGTTAAAGCCTGGTTTGCCATTGAGAAGTAAAGATGTTAAAGATTCCAGACACAACATGGGACACCTGCCAAGGAGAGCTGTATACCCTGGGAGGAGTCAGCAAAAGAGACCAATGTATTCTATGGGCAGCTGCATTGGAGGGGTGGAATAAAGTCCTTTGGAACTGAGATGATTTCAACAAGAGACTCACCTGTTGGACTTGGAGCTACAAGATTTGGAGTTTATCCTGCTGGTTTTTGGTCTTGTTATGGACCAATCTTTCCTGGATATGCCCCCATTCCTTCCTCTTGGAATGGGAATGTTTATTCTGTGACATTGTATGCTAGAAGTATGTAACTTGTATTTTGATTTTACAAGAGGCTTTGGACTTTGAACTTTTGGACTGTTGGGACTACCATTGTAATCTATGAAGACTTTTAAAGTTGAACTGAGTATGGTTTGCACAATGAGATGGCAATGAGCCTGTGGGGGCCAGGGGTGGAATGTCATGGTTTGAAATGTGTCCCCCACAGTCTCATGTGTTTGGCAAGGTCATAGCGCCTTGAGAGGTGGAGCCTTGCTGGAGGAAGGCAGTCACAAGGGGTGGGCCTTGAGGTAGATTAGTCCCACCTTACCTCCAGGAAAAGTCAGCCTTTGTAGCAAGCAGTCTGCAGCTCTCAGCTTCCAAGATGTCTGCAGTGACTTAGCCTCCTCCAGCTTTGGCCAGGCAGCCATGCCGCCTCTGCTTTGAGAGACTGTACCTTCCCTCTGGAACCATAAGCTGAATAAACCTCCCTTTCTCCCTTAAGTTGGTTGACTTTGGGTGTTCTCTCACAGCAATAGTTAAGAGTAACTGTTACATGGGGGAACACACTTCAGTAGAGAAAATAGATAATGGTCATATATTGCATGTAAGTAGTGCGACATCTGGTTCAGCTTACTTTCACTTCTCTTCCTGATCACCAGGGACTGAACAGGTTTGATTACACTGATCAGGGAGGATAGAGGGAATGGCAGATACATGGTAACCATCTGGAAAATGGGACACTGACCCCCTACACACACACTGGTGTGTCTTACTCCTATTCTTCCATCTACCTTTGAGTCTCCTCTTACATTAAGATTTTCATTTAAACAGTCTTTCATCTTTGGTTAGGAGATGACCTTCGTTACTATTTGGGATGCAGCCAAGGGCAGGGGAGGAATAGCAAAATTGAAAGTAACAACAAATCATAATTCAGAGCCCCAATGACTCTACAATATTCATTTGGAACCAGAACAGCCAAATCTCTCCTCATCCTAAAGCTCAGGGAACCTTGGGGAAGAAGGGGGCAGCAAGATTATAATAGCCTAAAGATGGGGAAGACCAATGATATGCAAGAAACTCCACACAAGTTAGGGCTGGAGCAGCCAGTAGTAGACTTTGCCTGACCTGCACAATGGCTGACATGTCAATGACCCCCACAAAGTCTATCATGGGTCACAGGAGATAATTCTCCAGGCAGTGGGATTCCTAGAGGCAAGGGATTAAACAGTCATAATAGAGTTCCCATGCCAACAGGGAGCCCAAGAAGTGGCCCTGGGCTATGTCACAGAGTCCTGAATCCTAGCTAGATTGGAGGACTCAGAGGGAGGTTATGTGGACACATAAAAGTATGCTCCCAGGGGATGGGAGGGAGGTAGAGGGAGGCACAGCGAGGGGTGGGTAAAAAGAAGGGGAAAGGGGGGAAGAGTTCAATAGGGAATGATTTGGGAGGGAGGGAAGGGAGGAGGGAAAGAACAGGGTTACATATTGAGCTTGTATGATTAGGAAAAAAATAAAATGTGGGAGAAGAAAAGGTAAAATGAAAAGAGTGGAGAGGATTAAAGTGCAAATCTCTGTATCATTAAGCCACATTTGCATTTATACCATTCTAACTTTGTATAATTGTTAGGTTAAGTCACCATGAATGTAGCACTGTCTGCATGACTGTCTCTAGGTTAGGGCTACTAGCTTTCAAGACATGGGATAGGAGAAGTTGTGTAAGTGCAAGCATTTCAAAAACTTGTAATTTCATCTAGACATTTAGAGACAGCATGAAAACAAATTAAGACTTAAACATTAAGTATGCTATATTTATACTAAATATATATAATTAATCATACATTAATGTATGATCAGCATATTATAACATGAAATGATTGACACAATAAGGAAATGTAAAATACATATGCATCATCATTCATTAATGAAAATGGAAGTAGAACAATATACATATAATAACAAAAGTAGACTTATATACTTATACACTTGAAAATATGATGAACATCTTTCATTGTACAGTCTGTTCAGTATTCATTAATACATAATTTATTTAGTCAAACATATATGGTTTCTATTTTTTCACAATTGCAAGTAAATACTGTGAAGGACAATTTGTGAAGAAACAGAAATGTTATCAAGGAATTTTTGGGAAAAACTAAAGGGGGAATTTTTCTTTTATTTCTTAGAATGTTTTAAGTATTCACAACAATGGATTACATTATATCTTCACATATGTGTATATTTTGATCATTTCACCCCCATTATTTTCTATTGCTCCCCACACTGACCCGATTCCTATCCTCTTTCCAACAGCTTTCCTTCTGTTCTAATTTTCCAGTCCCTCTCCCTTATAGTTATTTTCTTTAGATATCCTTACAGAAGGAAAGGGGAACTGTTATTCATAGACTGTGCAGCTTACCAATGACTGTCCAACTGAAGAATATATATAGAATATATATCTCTTTTCTCCATTAACCATTAACTACCTACAGAACCTCAGTGAGGGCCAAGTAATCCCCTTCTTCCTAGCAACAGTTAATGGTCTATAATCCCTAGATAGAGGTCAGATTTCAGCCCATCCCTTCTTCATGAGGGAAGGTTGACTTGCAGGTCACACAGAGGAATCACAGGTTGTGAGAATTCAAGAGTGTGAAGGTCACACCATCCCTAGAAGACAGTATTGGACAGTACTCCACTCTTATATTCATTGCTCAGCTCTTCTTATGTGATGTTCTCTGAACTTTGGAATTTGGAATTTCGATGGTCCAATTTATTTCTGAGCATTTCACAGTCATTTCACCATTTGTTGGGCTTTTCAGTAACCATTGTCTTCTTCACCAGGAGGCTTCCCTCACCAAAGCTGATAGGAGAAATAATCTATGGGCATAAGCTAAAATATTTAGAAGGTAATTTGATGGATACATGTTCATTTAAGAAAATAGCAAGAGTTGCTTCCCGGACAGGCTCTATAACCTTCCCCATCCAGATTTTTGACAAGATCTATAGTACTAAGTATGAATTCTTTCCTGTGAAGCTGACCTTAAAATTCAATGAGAAAGCTCTTGGTTGTCCTCTTAAACTCATATAACTGTTGTACCAGTGAGCACATCTTGCCTAGTAGGTTGGTGTTATAGCATGCAGGGTTCAATGCTGGGTAGGATGCTGGATGACATATCTTTCTCAGCAGCCTACAAAACATCTTCTGATCCTGTGAACATCAGCAGGAAGGAAATTTCAAGTTCAATTTGTCTTAATTTTTCTATAACTTCCATGCATGTTTGCAGTATCTTCAAGCAATAGTCTTACCATTTAGTTCTGGTTAACATCTAAGAGCAAGGGAAAAAATAGCTTGTGTTTTTTTGTATGGCCTCTGGGATCTACCTACCAAAACTTACAATATAACCCAACCACAGTTCTGGAACTTGTTTAACAACCTATGGCTTCTGGAAGCAGTATTCTTTACATCCAGCTAATTTTGCAATGGAGAATTTTAAAAATTTTTTCTATAGCCAAGGCATCATCCCAAAAAGTGCAGTAATTTCTAGTTCTGTTAGCTCTGTGTGTCCCTCCAGGATACTGAATGGTAGTATTCATGATTTATATGTTTAATTTAATAATGATGATATATGTAATTTTAATGGACTGGTGATTGCTCTCAAATAACTTCTGATATTTAAAAATCTCCCTTTTCTTTTTCCTATTATTTTTCCAATTTCAAGTCTTGTGCCCTTATTTCTTATAAGTTTATGTGAGTCTCTTGAATGTCAAGTAAATCAGTATCTCTTTGCATTTATATGCATATTCTTTATGTATGTAGTAGAATATTGATGTCATTTTCTACACGAGGGTATTTTACATGCTTTGTTATTCCTGTTTTAAGTAGACTATTTCTTTCCTCTATGTTTTAGTATATATGACATCTGAAATTACTCTCAGCAGTTACTTTGTAAACTCTCATAACCGTTCTAATAGGTTCATCCAAATAACTCTCATAAGTGATCTAAAGAGGGATAATAACATAAACTTGTTTTTCTATTTCTTGTTTCTATTTATAATAATGAATATAGTAGATATGTTTCTATTTGTATTGCTTTATTATGATTAATAGTAGACTTGTTTCTTTTCCTGAAATATATTTTCCTTTTCTCTTTGGTAACTGACAGGTATTTAATAGAAGTAATAATGTGCATCCTTTTCATATTCCTATCATTATATCAGGTCAAATTTAACATTTTTAAATATTTAACCTTTTAGGATAAGATTTAAGGAAATGTTAATTATAATGCTTGAACATATTTCTTTGCTACTAAAAAAAGCCTCAACTTATTAGAAATTTATTTTTCAGAGACATAATCTAAGTGACCCATCTGTCATAGTTAAGGCATCGGTATTAACTTGATAGTTGAGGGTATGAGCTCTCAGCACATTTGTAGAGAATTAGTTCTTGAATTAAACCCAGAGCAAATCTGCAGGAGATTGTCTAGTTGATGGAGAAGGCCCAATCCACAGTGGGTCAAACTAGGCCCTGGAAAGGTGAATAACATACAGAAAGCTGGTTAAGGAAGTTGGCATCCTTGTGTATATTTGGCCAGACATGCTGGTCTGGAAAGTAAAGATTGTTTCTCTCTCAGTTGTTATTGGATATTATATAGCCAGTTTCCTCAGCCCTGGTGTTAATGTGAGCTCTCCTGTCAAGTTGGATCAAGAACTGTAACTGGACAATCATACAAGAATAAATCCCTTGTTCCCTTAAGCAGTTTTGTCATGATTTTATCAGCAACATGCAAATGAACTGCTACACCTTCCTTTTATTTGGGATACCAAAAAGCGAAAAATTATTTTGCAAAGGTCTTTACCTCTTTGTATAGACAAAACTGTGCCCACTTATGGCACTTTTTAAAATTAATAAATGCAGGATTAATAACATGCTCTTATCCCTTTACATAATTAAAGCATTATAATTATTGGCTTCTATTTCAAAGAGTCATATGCACTGCTGCTTTGTTGATTGCATGTTCTTGTGAAACATTGCTCAAACTTTTAGTAAACTTTGTGAAATCATAACCACTAAAACCTGTTGACCCTAAAATAATTTGAGTAGACATTGCTCAGGAAACATAATCAAAACAAAAGTAGAAATAAATTTGCTGAATTGAGCCAACTGACCTTGTAGTGTATATTTATTCTAAATACTCATTTGACTTAATTGCTTTTCATCACATCAGTATAGTTGAGATTTGTTCAATATTAGGATCCCAGATTAAATTGAAGAGCTTTTAATTTCATTCCAGAAGGTGATTCAAATTCTCTATACATCTCTTCTTGTTTTAATATAATCATTTTAGTTCCCAAGGTAGGCACATAAATAATTTGAAATAAGAAATGCAGCCAAATAAAACCATTGATCAACATATTTCAGCTCAAGCAACTAGTTTTTAGTTCTGCCATTTAAGATGCATAGTCGTATATAAGATAGCTACAACTTGGAGAGGATGTGGAGAGAGGGGAACTCTCCTACGTTGCTGGTGGGAATGCAGCCTCATACAGCCACTCTGGCGAGCCGTCTGGAGATTCTTAAAGAAATTAAAGATTGAAATGCCATATGACCCTGCTATTCCACTTTTGGGAATAACCCCCCATACAGCAGAGGTTCACCTCGATAGCACAAGCACGACCATGTTCATAGCAGCACTGTTTACAATAGCAAAGTCATGGAATCAACCCAAATGTCCAACAGTTTATGAGTGGATAAGGGAACTGTGGTACATCTATACAATGGAGTACTACTCAGCCATCAAAAATGATGAATTACTGGAATTTGCCGGGGAATAGATGTCATTAGAAACAATTATATTAAGTGAAGTATCCCAGACCCAGAAAATTAAGCGCCGTATGTACTCCTTAATAGGTGGCTCCTAGTACCAAACCCACCCAGCCCACCTAGAGACATTCAAAGAAAAATCTCTGTAATACCTACAGTAATTGCAAGGATTATGAACAGGAGGTATGGGGTAGGAGGGCCACACCAGAAACAAGGAGAGAGGGGACCATGTTACAGCAGAGAAAATAGGCCTCCATCAAGGACTCAAATAAGTAATGAGATATCTGATTAAGTTCACAGACTTAAGTTCCTGATCATTTACTACTGAGGGGGTATGATCTCACCAGAAGAGGAGGGCATAAAGTCTGGCAGATAAAAAGTAACCATTTTGCAAATGGGTGATAGACCCCTCCCTCACTGTGGTTTCATACTTTTATTACATCTACCTTTGAATGTGCTCTTATCACAAGACTCTAGTTTAACAGCTTTTTGTCTCTGGCCAGGGGGTGACATACAATGCCCACCAGGATGGAGTGAAGGGCATTGCAGGAGCAGCAAAACTGCAAAAGAAAATCAACAAACCACAATCCAGAACTTCAGAGACTCTATATCAACCACCTAGAACTAGGCCAGACTAATCTCTCCCCATCCTGAAGCTCAGGGACATTTGCGGAAGAGGATGCAGTAAGAGCGTAAGAGCAAAAGGATGGGAGGAGCAATAATATGTAAGATACTCCATACTAGTTAGGGCTGAAGCAATCATAATTGGACTTTGCATGCCCTGCGCATTGTCCAACACACTATTGACCTCACAAAGTCTAGCATCTGCTAAAGGCACCAAGATCCTTGGAGGCAAGGGATTGACAGCCACAGCAGTGTTCCTATACTCAAGGTAACACGGGAAAGGGTTCAGGGAAAGGCCACTGGGTCCTTGTACGTCATCGGAGAGGGGGGCCCAGAGGAAAATCAGGCATGCACAAGAAAGGACTCTCTGGGAATTGGGGCGGGAGGCACTGGGGGATGGGGAGGGAGGGGGAAGGGGAGGGGAAGCAGGGGGTATGGGGGGAGGAGGAGGGAGGGAGGGAACTGGTGTACCTATTAAGTTTGTATGAGCTGAAATAATAATAAAAATGTATTAATAATAAAAAAGTTGTTATGCAAAAAAACAAACATAAACAAAAAAAATAAGATAGCTACAACTACAAAACAAATTGCGGTTCTAAGAAGTTTCCTAGTTGTGTCAGTCATGTTCTGCTTTTCTAAATATTTTAGCTGAGAAGCACAGAAAATCATTGAAGCAAACGCTTCTAGGATTACAAGCATCCACATGGTAAAGGATGTTTTGTTTTTGAACGTTTGTCTACAATTTTAATTGCCTTTTCCTGCTTGAGTTTGATCAAGGAAATTTGTATCTGACTGCAATTTTTCTCCTTAAACTACAGCAATCAACATTCTGGAAGATAATTTGAAACTTGATTTGAAGTTCATGTACATTCTTAAGGCATTGTTTGGTTGCTAGTGTTTTCTTCCCCTCTATCCTCTGAGCTACCTCCCTTCTTTTTTCCTTCTTTCTTTCATTTCATTGTTAAGCTTTCCTTATTTCAGGTTTAAGATATATAAAAGTATAGCTTGAAAACATAGTTAAGTTTATTGGAAATTATTATTAATTAGTGATCCATCGGAGCTCCAGCAAAATGTAACTGAAGACAATGACTGCCTTTCCCTTAGAGTCTGTCAATATCTCACTCTGTTCAGGAAGCCAAATTCCTAATCCTACATTTCTTAGTATCTAGATTTGTGACTACAGCCAAAGGTTTTTATCTTGTCTTTTTCAGAACATTTTTGGTCCTCATAAGAGCAAAATGTTGGTATTGATTACTTTGCATTGATAATATGTACATTCATTAATTCGGTAAATTTGTGGAATGAGTGAATGTAAAAAATTAAGATGACTAAAATGACTGATTTATGGCATAATTAAATCTCTAAAACTCTTTGACCCTACACATATCTTTATAAGTATAGACATTAAAAGGAATTGAAAAATGATTTCCTGAGTTTAACTATATTTTTTAATTATGTTTCATTCCAGATAAAAACTTGCTTGCTATATTTATGTTAGTTCAAAGACTCCTACCTTTATTTACTTTTTAATGAGGAGAACAAAAATTAATTAAGCTTTTTCATTGTTCTCTCTAACAAAAGCAAAGTCTTGATTCCTTTGCACATTAGCCTTTCGGTTGGATTTATTAGATGTATGGTTTTTAAATATCCAATTAGAATAAACCTCATGTATGAGCATGCTGTTATAAGCAGAGCTTTTAATATCACAGTGTATTTTTTGCTGTTATTTTTTTTCTCACCTCAGGGTAGAAAAGAAATACTGACATTTTCTAAAACGTTCTCTTCTGACTGACTCTGACAGAACAAAAACCATACTTCTATAGTTTAAAAAGGGAAAAATAATATTTATTCGTTGAATGTATTCATAGCTTTTACATGTATATTTAATGAGCATGCAAGTGATCAGTGCAACCCAGCTATGACCCATGGACTCTCTTTATACTTGAATGGCTGTACCACAATATTCTTGTTAGGCATCAATGCATGTGTTAGTACATGCCTTTTGGCCTCATTGATGCATGAGCTTATAAATTCAAACAGATATTTTGTCTCAGAATGTCACATTGCAGCACGGTTTCACTGCAGCTGTAGCTGCTAGCCCCTGTTTGTTTTCTGCAATATCGTACTGCTTGAGTTTAGACATCAACTGTTTTTCATGTTCATGCTATTGCTAGAGGAAGCCAAATATGCAGTAATTGATTTGGTAATGAGTTGAACTAAGGTCTTGCACATGTTAGGCAACTCCTCTTTCACTTACCTATATCCTCACCCCTTTTTTGTTTGTTTTGTTTGAGACAGGGTTTCACCATGTATTATTCCTTTCTGCCCTACAATTCACTATCCTTCTGCCTCTACTTCCTTAATGCTGGGATTACAGGTGTGCTGTTTACTGCTATGCTAGGCAGTTCCACCTTCTTAATGTGAGAATTAAGACCATTATTAATTTTCACTACTTTTGTATTTTCCTAATCTACTTCATGGAGATCTTACCATATCTCTAATCCATTTAGTAATTTGTCACCATGGTTATATTTCTGAAACAGAAATACATTTGATTTGTAAAAAAAATAGTATCTTGCTTAAAATTTTTCAATGGCTCTGTATATCCAACTGAGTTCAATACAATTTTCTAGCATGGTATGAAAAGCCTTCTGAAGTTCTATGTTTTGTCTACCTCTCCTGTTGCATTGAATTTCCAGAGTATTGAATTTCATGACATATTATCTTCTCTTCAATTTTCTTTTAAACTTCATACCCTTCCTCACTGGGCCAGTTGAATACAGGTATCAACTTCATTGTTGTAAGACTGAGCCTTTGGGCACATCTATGATGAATTAGTAATTGAAGCAATTTATGTACAACCCTGTAGGAGACCCAGACCATAGTGGGTGATCATCTTTCCTTTGGCTGGTGAATCCAGGTTGGTTCAGTACTTTGGCATACAGGAATACAGTCATTCCTAGCAAGAGAGAAAATTTGTATCTCCCTCAGCTCTTTGTGTCAATATGGTTTGGCCAGTTCCCTTGACTCCTGATGTTGTTATGAACTCTTCTGGTAAATGTTGTTGAAGAGTAAGCATGTATTATAGGCAAGAATAAAGTCCTTGTTCCCCCAAATTGTTTGGGTTCCATAATCACATCAGCATCATGAAGAGAAACTGCAGTACACATATTAATATCTACCTTTAAACTTTTCTCCCCACTTCTGTTCTGTTTATTTGGTGTTTTGAGTCAAAATCTTCCTGTGTAGACACCATCGTCCTTGGTCATACTACTTCAGCATAAATAGTACTTGGAGATATGCAACTACCTGCATTTAAATGGATGATATACAAATTTGGCTCTATTTGTTATGTCAACTATAGTGACTTTTCTCACCTTCCCTTAAGGGAAAATACTATTCTCTCATTGATATACCACTTCACACTTGGATTTATTTACTGGTATGCAAAACCCTTGTAGATAATTGAATAAAGATTATGCTATATTTACTTTTGTATGCTCAACTCCTCTTACAGTCCTGACATAAGTGGGTACCTAGTGTTTATTATATTAACTGGATAGATTCTAGTACAATTAGACATGCTAAGTATATTTCAGCAATAGTTCTTAGGTATGGAAATATGGGGTGTAAGATCTGTTTTGGTATAGATAGGCACTGAGATCTAGTTCAGGTGATCAGGCCCTTCTATAGCAGGAGAAGCTGAGACAGACTATCCAAAAGGCACCTACAAAACAAGGGAACATTCTTACATTTATAGACTTTACAGGGGAGTGTGGTCTCTGAGTTTGGGAGGGGGTGGAATTTAAGCTTAGTAAAGGTATGAGATTGCATATAAAGTCATAATTTAGGAAGCTAATTCTTGTCTCAGGCTACCTTAAAGCTGCTCCATGCCAGGAATTTAGTAGTTCATGGAAGGGACTAGATAGGCTATGAGGTGTTGCCAATTCCCTCCACCTGGGAAACTTCTGTGATCTAACAAAGAGAATATAAAAGAATCTCAAGGGACCCAAGGACTCTGAAATCATCCTGGATTGTTCTATCTCCTTATTGATTTGCTCTGTGATTCCTAGGTTCTGCCTTCCAGGGCCAGAAATACAGGCCACCGCCATTTCTGCCAGACATTTTATTCGGGATCTTGGATCTGAAGTCAGGAATTCAGTCTCTGCCTTGCAAACAGAAGGATGATTTCCAAGTCCTTGGGTCTCTACAGGCACATGCCATTTGATATACATAGACATACACACACACATGCATGTGCACACACAAATGCACAAAAAAGAATCTCAAGAACAAATTCAGGGAAAGGGGAATAGGAAAGATGACAACTACATTTGAAGCTTGATTGGTAAAGTAAATAGATATGAATAAGGGAAATACAGACTAATTGAAGGAAAATAGGACAGAAGATGAAGACTAATCTGGGAATCCTGAACTTGATATGTTGGTGGTCTAAGTATATAAAATTAGGTTAAAATGTCATAAACTTCTTGATTTCCTGAGCAATTGAAAGTGTCTCATATAAATTTATCAGTGGTCATCATAGGAGGTAATTTATCAGATTAAGCTGCCTGGAAAAATATGATCCACACATTTTGCTAGACTGAAAGTAGAGAACAGGATTAAGATATGAAGCAGAAATGCATCATTGACATTAGGTGTTGTGGTTTAATTTACCATGTATGACTCTCTAATGCCCTATCAAAAAATCCACATGTTTTGTGTTTTCATATATATCAAAAGAAATGACTATATTCTGGAAAAATGATTCTAATTATATGTGGGAAAAGCAGGGAGTGATCCTCAAGAGTGAGCAATAACTTTGGGGGATTGAGCTCCTGGGCAATAGATGTTCAACAAAGCCACCCTACTTAATCATTAGTCTCATTAACTGGAGGAATGAATTAACAGAAAAAGGGAGAGCTTTAGGTAGGGGTTTATTACAGATTTGTAGGAAAGAACTGAAGAGAAAAGAACCAAGCAGAGTTCCCATGAGGCAGGAGTTGGTCCATAGAATGAGTAGCCATCTGTAATGGTTAGATTCAGGTGCAGTTGACAATTGTGACTGAGTTTGGAGCACAGCTATGAAGAACTGACAACTGAAAACCTTTGAATAATCCTATGTGTGGTATATGGTATTTGATATGTGGTATGTGATATGTGATATGGAAGACCTAACCCATAGTGGGTGCTGCTTTACAGTGGTGGATTTGGTAAAAGAAAATGCATGGAGGAATGACTTGCCCTGTCTCTCCCTGTGCTGATTTTGCTGTATTGAGTATACTATTGGTTTGTTGCCCTGTTTCTCCCACTGTTGCTGCTGTGCTGCTATTGTTCCTTGTTGACTTCACAGCCCATCCTCTTTGGTACTCCAGCATGACTGATATTCAAGGACTCTTCAGGAATCCTTTGCCTTTAGGATCTTCAGCTACTAACTGGAAAAACTGTCAGAGTATCCAGAGATCCTCTGGTCTTCAGTACAGACTGCTATTGTTGAGCTATTCAGCTAACAAACTGAGCAGCTACAGGCAGCTACTATCAGACTACTCTGATTTTATCTTGAAAGTTAATCTAATGAATTCATACACACACACACACACACACACACACACACACACACACACACATTCTATTGATTCTGTTTTTATAGAGAACCCTGACTAACATCTGAGCTACCTGTCTTCTACCCAAGTACTAACTTGGTCTGGTCCTACTTAGTTTCAGAGATCGGATGAGATCAGAGTGGTATTTATCTATGACATTAATAAGAATGTACTCAGTTGAAGAATGGGTGGTAGACTGGTCATTTGAGTTTCTCCATCTAGGAAGTATTCATGAACCTCTCTATTCTAGTGTCTAGACTGGGATTTTGGTCACACCCTCACACATTACCTCCAAGCAAGTGAATTTATTTATATTGCAGTCAAAAGGAGAGGAAAGACAACAAATAATCAGAAGAGGAACCAGTGCCCCTAAGCATTTTCTAATTCTTATAAACATTTTTGGAATTTCTCACTGCCAGCCAGCCAGGAACAACTGTTGACAACCATGGACATCACTGGTTTCTGGCCAAAACAGAACTGGTTATCAAGGAAAAGAGGCAGAATTATTTGTTTACAGGATACCTACCCTTAAACTGCCTGACTAGTTTTCTTCCTTATTCCCATCACCAAGACACTTGATGACCATTTCATGTGTTCATAGTGAAACCTCACCCCCACACAAATTAATTCACTTCTCAAGATGTTATTGAGCCCTATTTGAAGATACACACCTGTTATCTCAGCATTTGGGAGGCCTAGTCTCCCATGAATTCTATAGCAGCCTAGGCTACACAGTGAGACACCGGTCAGCTTACATGGGGGTTGTCAGGCCCAAAGCCTGCTCTCTGGATGATAAATTAGCATCTGAAACGGACTGTTGATGGGACTCCTCCCCTGGGGGGTTGAGTTTGCCTCTTGTCTGCAAGACAATGGCAGGCCTAACTCCTCCCCTTGGGAGTAGAAATCACATCCAGCTCTGTTCTTGGATCGCTTGTGTTTCTCTTAGAAACCGGCTGGGCTGTTCCTCCCCCAAAAGTTCTTTCCTGCTTATCTGAGATATGTTAATGCATGGACCAAGTAACTCTGTTTTAAGGCATACATTGTCCATTTCCTTCTAGCAACAAAGTCCCATACCTGCTTACCTGGCGACTTCAAGTTTGGTCCCAAAGCAAGTAGATGTCACTCCTGACTTTTCCTTGTTAACTGGAATGTATATGTTTTACATAATCTTGTAAAGAATTTGTTCCTGCTCTTCTTTGATGTTTTCCTGAATTTGGCCCTGCTCTTTGATTGTTTTCCTATAAATACTATATATGTTACAATAAAGTTGGCTTGGATGATGGAAATCCTAAGTTCCCTCTGACCCAATGTCTGATCAGTCCCTACTGCTCCCACTTCTGTCTCCTGCACGTAAGTTTACACTGGTTCATGGGCCTGGACAGGCTTATGCTGTTGGAACCGAAGTTCCTTTCAGGCCCCTTACCCAGACCCCGAAGGAGACACGAGAACCACTAGATTGCTGTAAAGACATGAGGCAAGATTTATTAAACTGGCGCGTGCCAGGATCGTCTCCCTGCTCAGGCAAAAGAGAACGGCCCCAACTGAATTTGGGGCAGGGTTTTTATAGGAAAGCAACTACATTTGAGCAAATACATGCAGTAAAAATTCCACTATACACAGGGAGGTTGAGTCGGTTCACAGATGTTCCAGCCGATAACCTCGCCCCAGGCGGTTCCCGGCACGCCCAGGGGGAGAAGTTCAAAGAAGTCCAAAAGGTGAGATATGCAGGCAGGCTCTGGTCAGCCCACCCGCGGTGAGTTGGCGCCTGCAGGAGAGTTTGCCGCTGGCGGGATATTTGAATTTTTCGCTGGTGGGAACTTGGGCTTCACAGCGGGAGCCTGAGTTCCACATTCCCCCCTTTTCTATAGGCACACTCCAATCATGGAGTGTTAGTCACAGTTCTCGTGGTAAATTTCTGGGAGGATTGGAGTCAGTTCCTCAGCAGGGGTGTTCCTTCCAGGTGATTCAAGCAGTAGGGGATGTCTCTTCAGAATTCTAAAGACTTTGAGAGACCCATCCCAGCATTGCTGCTCTAATCCTGCCTCACTTTCCCATAAACCTATTTGAGAATTCAGACTGCTCTGGGGATAAGGGGCGATGATTCGATCTGGCTGCTTCCTGCTGACTCAGGGCGAAGGAAATAAGAATGCAGTCTGATATCCTCACCTATGAAATGCTGGGATGGTCTAGAGGTCTTTTATAGATGGCCCTATTACTTTAAGGTCCATCTAAAAGAGACAAAACACAGGTTAAACTTTCAAGGTCTACACAAGGATTAGACCATTGTAATTGGGAAGGCACATGAGATAAACCAAACAAGCTCAGCAGTCTTGCCGTGGTTAGTAAAAGAACACATTTACAAGGTGTAAAAGCCAAGGAGACCTTTTTCCTCTGGCTACTGTAGATCATATTTTAAAACCTGTCCAAAACAATGCAAACTGATTCTTTGTACAGAGCAATCTAAATTATCCTCTTTTTTATTCTGAAAAATAAAGCAACATAAGTCTTTTTCTTTTGGGGGACCAAAGGGATGTAGCACCATTTCTCTGATCTAGCTGAAAAGTCAGCATTGATTAGCTAATGGAGCTGCTCTGGAGCCACACCTGGAGTTTTGCTGTTTTTCTTAGTTTACTTCTTAAGTTTGCCATTGCTTTTTCTCTCTGTCAAGCACTGAGTTTAACTTTAGGCAACCTTTTAGTACAAGGGAAAAACTTTATTAAACTTTTTGCCGACCTATGTCTCTGGTTTTAACTCTACAGCACAAACTGTCTTTCTTGGGTGCCTCAGGCCAGAGCTGCAGCCTCGAGACCAGGGCTCCCCTGGATCAGGTGAGGCAAGGAGTCAGCAGACTGGAGAACAGAAGCAACTCTCTTGGCTTAGTGAATCTGGACCTGTTTACTGTATCCCAATGCTTGAGGATAATGGCACTTAACAGAAATATTCTCTCAATATTTGCAAATCTAGCCAGTCTATAATGCTGCACCAGATAGCCAAGAGGCTAAGCCCACATACTTGTAATAGAGACTGCATTTTCTGTAATCCATGGTTTTTTTCTTCTAATACTTTTGGTGCGTCTAAAACCAGAGCCATGTGGATGACTTTATAACAGTGCTAAACTATTTTATTCTACTAAGCCTAATCCTTGAATATTCGGGCACTCAGGCATGTAAACAAAGGAATGCCTAAAAGCATCACTATTAAGCATATAAGGAATCTCAGTAGTTACTTTGTGAGTGCTATGAGCCTGTCATTTTCTTGATCTTAAACATTTTAGTAAAATCAAAAGTTGACAAAAGCCTAGGAAGGAAGTTGAGCACTAGAATTTTGTGCTCCCTTGTCTATTAACATAGAAACAAAGAGGCTTCCCATTTGCATGTTAAACCCAAGGTTTCTCACGAGATGCTCAACCTGGCACTTTTGGGCTTCCTTTTGCTGGATATCAGTGGCAAACTCCTTTTCCATCGGAGGGAAGCTATGAGCTTCAGGCCATTACATTGATCTCCACCAGGGTGTTCGACCCCTGGGCCCTGGGGTTCAGGGGGCAATCTTTCCTCCAGTGGAAATTCCCATGTTTGGGACATAGGCCACAGGAAAGCTTCCTGTGCTCACAACCGTCTCAAAGCGCCCAGTCTGGTCATATTTGAAGCATCTTTTTCCACCTTTCCCCTGTCGGGAGGGGTCCTGGGTTGATCTGCTTGGGGTGCCTGTTTAATCTACCCCTAAGGCAAATGTCAAGTTCTGATTTCTTTGCTTTCTGGTTCTTTCTCTTTCTTTTATATTAAGTCCTAGGTCACCTGTCCTATTTTTAAAGTCCTAGGACAAACAGAAACAAAGGATTCTACCTCCAAGATAGAAGTGAAAGCTTCCTGATGGTGCCAACCTCTCCCTTACAGATGATGGGGACCTATTTCCCTCAACAGATGAGAGCCCTGTTGTCCTCCACATGAGAGTTTACTTCCTCCTGGCAGATGAGGACTTTGGCTGACATGGAAGCTAAATGAAATTCCTGTCTGTTTCACCTTAGTCTTGAGGGCATTGAGAGGCAAAGCTTTTCCTGAGTTACTAGCTGGTACTTTTGGTCCAGCTCTATAGTCTCTCACTTTCTAGCATTTGTTTGTCTAGTTGGATGGTAGTATAACTTAAAGATCTTTCTGGGGTAATTTCTTGTCTAAGATGTATACAGGGCATGTATGACTTGACCCTCTTTTAGGTTGGTAGAACTAAGCATTCACAATTTCTTAAATAGTCCCTGGACACAGGAAGGGGAAATCTCTCTCTTTTGGCTTCAATTAGTGAACCTGGACTTGAGGAAAGGACGCGTGGCTTAGCAGAGTTCTGATAATCACTATACACAGTGTTGTCAGCAAAGACATCCACTGACACTGCTTGTGGTGTGGTCCGGGGGAGGCCAGCACTCCACCCAACGCCACCAGAGCCCCACCCGATGACACTAAAAGGGGCGAGTCCATGGTCCACACATGCCTGAAGCTTCCTGTATTCCCTATGCTATTTAAACTGTATGATCATTGTCTCAGACTTGAAACACTTTCCTTCAGGGCAAACATTTTTAGGAATTCACTTCCATTGACTAACAAAAGCTAAAGTTACATTGATCCCCACTGTACTACGTAGACCAAGAGCTAGAGTCACATTGATCCCCACCACACGGCGCAGACAAAGGATGGGAATCCCTCCAGGAGAGATCATTCAAGTACCAGTCTGGCCATACTCTTTGCAGAGTCATGGGTGATAACTTAGCCATAGTGGGTTCAGCTGTTTCGTGACTTGCGATCGGATTCTAATCCGATCCCACCCTAGACCGTATGTTATCACCATGGAAACGCAGAACTGGCCCAATCGAATCCCGTGGCTTTAAGAGATCTTAGGGATCTCGCCATGGGACTACAAACTCGAGCACAGAGGTGTTACAGGTTTCCCACCTCAGGCCGACATTCACTCACACATTCATACAGAGGTCAAAACATTCCCTCCCTCATTTTGCAGGTGCCCTTTTCCTCCCCCTCCCGGAGAGACCTGTTCCAAAAGGTGAGTAGAGGTTGGTTTAACAGCTGGCCTTGAGTCTGCTACTCTAAGCTGCAGCTGAGGTGGCATCATCGGGCGGGGCCTCGGTTCCTCCTGTTGGTCTGATGTTGAGCAGAACCCTGCTCTCTGGGAACCCACTTCCCAGGGAGCAGATGAGGGCCCTGTTAGGGCTGCTGTCTTATTTAGTCAAAACAAACAATTAAAATACATTTAAATACATGAAGCTTAATTCTTAATTTCTAATTTTTGAGGCTCAATGCCTTTTCTTTTATGACATTTCCTTTAACCATCATCTCTAACTTTTAGTCTTCTCATAAACCTAACATTCCACAAACCTTCACAACATTCCATAAACCTTCACCACATATTTTAACATTTTTTTTTTTAAGTAACCAACTCATAAACCTCCTGCACATACTTTAACTCTCTAGGTAAGATAGCTCATTCCATAAACCCTCTTTTTAAACCCTTCTTTTAAACCTCTTGCACATCTAACTACCATACATATTTTCTTTCATACTTGATGGTTTTCTGTTGTTTACCCTTTAAAAACATGTCCTTTAAAAGAGGCGATAACAGTAGACCTCATCTTAAAAATCATTATATCCCAATTAAGTTAGCAAGATTGTAACAGAACACAGGAGTACACCTGAAAACAGGGAATTAGCATACATACCAGGAGAATGAAGAAATTCCAATGAATTTCTCAGAAATCAGTTTTCCTTTCTGGCTGTTAGATGTGTTGGTATTACACATGGGAAAACAAACTTTTAAATGAATTACAAAAGTGATGTTATTAGATCCTAGGTAAAAACACAATATCATCTTTTGTGAAGCTTCATAGAAATCAAGATAAAACAAAATATTTTAGTCAGTACGTACTCAGGCCTTTTACGTTGTTCTTAAGTGTGCACGTGCATTTAAATTGAGCATGCCAAATAATAAAAGTCAAAAAAAACCAAGATGTAATTATAAGCGCGCAATAATTTGAAATGGCCATACCTTTGTTATTTTGAAACATAAAACACACATATTATGGAAAATCCAGATAACTGAGCAAATCAAAACACTTAAAGTAACTCTTAAAATGAGATCATCATAAACACAGCACAAAAAAACGACAGACAGTTCTTCTGGCCCCTCCAGTACAAGGGGGGGGCAGGTGCTTTCTTTCCTTAAAACAAACATTTGCCGCCCTAGAAAGTGGGCCATTCATCAGAACAGAGGGTGGTAAACTTCATCCCCCAGGAGGCCGGCTGGTCTGGAAGGCCAGCCACCCTGAGCGGCAGAAAACCTGCTAGTTTCCTTTCCTGATTTCCCTAACGTCCGTCCGATGGTTAATAGTCAAGTCAAGGGGCGTTGATTGAGTCTGTCCCATTATATACTTAATTTCTTAGAAACACAGAGAAACGACACAAACGAACCCGACAAATATCTGCAGCACCTGGTCCTTAAGCACTCGCTCGAGCGGTTTTTCTCCCGGGGGAAAAAAAGAAGCCGGCAACAGAGGAGCTCGGAGGCCCGCTGCAGTTCGGGCGTGTCCTCCTCCAAAAAGTCTCACCATGAGCCCAGTTGGGAAAATCCCATCCAACTGCGGCTTACTCGACAGGGTTGGGTCCAATTGGGAATCCTTCATCCAATTGCCCAAGCCTTATGGGGAAGTTCAGCTGGGAATCCTGCCTCCAACTGCAACTTCCCCCGAGGGTCCGGCTGGGAATCCTTCATCCAACCGCTACCCCCTGCTGTCCCTGGGGGCGGACCGTCGTCAATCTCCCCCTGCGAGGTCTCGGACACGTCTGCCCACCTCTTGACGGGTACAGCCCCAATTTCGTCCCACCTAGGTGGCCTGGAAAAGAAACTGGCACGAGAGACCACAGGCACAATGCACAATGCACAAGACACAAGACATTTCAGGAGCTCCACTTACCTCCAACCCTGGTCGTCGGCTCCTCCGAGTTGGGTCAGGGGCATCCCGGATGAGCCCCCATATGTTGGAACCGAAGTTCCTTTCAGGCCCCTTACCCAGACCCCGAAGGAGACACGAGAACCACTAGATTGCTGTAAAGACATGAGGCAAGATTTATTAAACTGGCGCGTGCCAGGACCGTCTCCCTGCTCAGGCAAAAGAGAACGGCCCCGACTGAATTTGGGGCAGGGTTTTTATAGGAAAGCAACTACATTTGAGCAAATACATGCAGTAAAAATTCCACTATACACAGGGAGGTTGAGTCGGTTCACAGATGTTCCAGCCGATAACCTCGCCCCGGGCGGTTCCCGGCACGCCCAGGGGGAGAAGTTCAAAGAAGTCCAAAAGGTGAGATATGCAGGCAGGCTCTGGTCAGCCCACCCGCGGTGAGTTGGCGCCTGCAGGAGAGTTTGCCGATGGCGGGAGATTTGAATTTTTCGCTGGTGGGAACTTGGGCTTCACAGCGGGAGCCTGAGTTCCACAATGCTACATTAGGGAACTGTTTCAAAATATAAAGAAGGTCTGGAGAGTTTGCTCAAGGATTAAGACTCTACCTTACAAGCAGAAGGACCTGAGTTCAGATTCCAGGTACCATGTAAAAATGCTAGGCAGAAATGGCAGTGACCTGCACTTCTGGCCCTGGTAGGTGGAGCCTGGAAAATCCCAGAGCAAAGCAAAAAGGAGATAGAAGCAATTCAGGATGATTCCTGAAACCACTTTTGGTTCTCCACAGTGACACACAGTGACCTCTGATACACACAAACACACATGCACAAACACATGCACACTCACACACACACACACACACACACAATAAATAAATAAAAATAAAGTTCAAAACAAAAAGATAAGTCATAGCATTGTGTATATAACTTGAGAAACAGAAACATTAAGAAATCATAGGTTGCCGTGCAGTCTTATGTATACCTCCTTTCTGCCAAAAAATACTAATAAGAATAAATAGAATAAAACATAGACCTTTCTAATAGTACTATCTGTCCACTTTATTTTATGAAGTTAGCAATAATCAACGATGCCAATTATCTGTCTAGCTCTTAGAAGTTGCTCATCTAGAGGCCTTTGTAGTAACCTGTAAAGATCTCTCTTCAGTATAATTGTCAATTTTGATGAAACTATCAGAAAATTTAATCACTAAGTTGATATGGAATCCAATAAATAAATTCAATGAATGACATATTTACTGAGCTTGCTAAATCCTAAGGATAAAAATAAAAGGAGACACACTTCCTGCCTTCAGGGAACTCACAGTTTAGTGGAGACTGCTTAAAATATTTTCAACATCAGTCTTATCTCAAGAAGACACTTGAAGAATTATGCAAACAGAATTGGGCCCGTCCAATTTAGAGTTCTGGCATTTGTAGGACTAACTTATACCAGCTGACATGAAAGTTCTTTGATTTTTAACTTGCCATCTTTTGGGAGAGTCATTGGTCCATGAAGATATAAAATCATCCCAGTTTTTAGGCCCGAGCTTTTTTTTAGAAGTTTAGCAATAGCAGCGGTTTCAATAACTATACTAATTAATATTATGTCTAGGTTCACATTATCAAGTATAGTATATGAGTAGGACAGAGTTTGGGACAAAATTATAAGGAAAGTCAAAATACCAGTAAATAGTGGTTTCTGAAATTCATTATAGTGATTCCTTAGATATATTGGATTAGCTGGATAAACTAGCTGCTTATCTTAGATTGGCTTGGTAACTCTGCTGTTATACATGTGCCTCTAGGTAATCATCTTTTATTATGATTCAGTGTATTAGTTGGCTTATTTGTTACTTGTGTCAGTATCAGCAAAAGAGGCCAGACTCAGGAAGGAGTTCAGAATGAAAGATGAAAGCAAATCCTTAAACTCTGGTAGTTTCTAGGTGTCAAGCAACAGGTTGGAGATAAAATAGCAAGAGCACTGAGGAAAGAAAACTTTCTATTTACCGAGATATTTTCCTAAAACTCATATGATTTTGTTCTTTTCATTTTACAGATTGACAAAACTAAGTTTGAAAGGTTAAATTATTTCCCCAAGCTCTATGACTAGAATTGCTAACAATGAAACTCAAACATATAGCTGACTAACACTGAAGCTATTGCTCATCCTCAAGTATTTTTCACCTGCCAGTGTGTTTAATGTATCATCTCAAAAACAATACAAAAGAGTCAGGCTGCTGCATCACTTTAAGAGTTTGGGAGAGTAAAATCAGAAGGGGTAAGAGAAACATCATGCATACTTCATTCAGACTTGTAGGCTATATGGCGAGAGAATAGGCAAATCAGTGATAGTGCAAAGGAGACAGATTCTGGGAGGTTAAATACCTCCTCATCCTGACTTAAGGGTTTACATCATCTAAGGATTTCTCCTTTCATAGCTAGAGCTTGAATAATTAATGTGATTCTGATACAGTGATTGCAGTTATTGAAAAAAGAATTCTTGAACAGAGTGACAAAAACAATTTTAGTCTGAATGAAAAATATGAAGGCACCTCTAGTATAGTTACAATTCTTTTCTGTCCAATGTGAGGGGGTGATTATCACAAAGAATGATATTATGAGCTCTGTTCCTTAAGAAAGAATTGTTATAGCTATTAGTCATATGAATAGTGTTTCATTTGCAGAATACATTGCATTCTGCACCTTTTCATATTCACCAGGTTCTGATTTCATTCCCCATTTCTTTTGGAGAAGATAATGGTTCAGTCTCTGTGCCAGGCTCATTAGATATAAGGTACTGATGAAAATTTCCAAAGATTATTTGATTGAATACAGAATTACTTGTGTGATTCAATATGGAATTGATGCAGATAGAGGAAAGGATACATAGATGTTTTTCATTATGGGATTATCATTCCATAGTGTTTCATTCCTAATTACATCAGCCCTGAGAAATCTCTGTATTGTTCATATTTAAACAAGCTCACATTTTGCTTAAAAGATTTTTTCCCTGAGACGGAATTTATCTGTTTTAGGGAATTTGATGTTTGCTGTTGTTTGTTTGCTTGGTTTATTATGAGTTTCTTTTTTCTTTATTTTCTTTTTTGCCTTCCTAGGAGTACTATTATCTGGGTGACACAATCCTAGATATCTTAGAAAAGATACTTCTGTGAGTACTGATTTCAGTCATTATATTCTTGCAACTGAAATATAAGCCTCTTAACATGTAAATTCCTCTTTGTGTGTGTGTGTGAAAGAGAGAGAGAGAGAGAGAGAGAGAGAGAGAGAGAGAGAGAAAGAGAGAGAGAGAGCACTGTGTGTCCTGTGGAGGCTCAAGAGTGTCTTCAGGAATCATACTGGATTGCTTCTGATTCCTTTTAGCTTTGCTCTGGGATTTCCCAGGCTTTGTTCACCAGGACTGTAAGTGCAAGCCACTGCCATTTTGTCCATTTGGCGTTTTTAATGTGGGACCTGGGATCCTAACTCAGGACCTTCTGTTTGCAAGGTAGAGTCTTAATCCCTGAGCCATCTCTCCAGTCTAACATGTAATTCTTATGTTGTAAATATTTGCTTAGTAACACAGTAATAAGCAAAAAGGAGTGCCTCTGCATGCATAGCACTTCAAACTTAGTGTTTTTATTTTCCACTCTGGACTGGATATTCTTTTTTTTTCTTTTCCTTTTTTTTTTTTATTTCCACTCATACAGACTTAACAGGTACACCCGTCCCCTCCCTCCCTCTGACCTCCCAATGTCCTGTGACCCCTTCCCCTCCCCATCTCTCCCCATCCCCCAGTGCCTCCCCCTCCCATCCCCGGAGCATTCTTAAATGTGCATGCCCAACTCTCCTCTGGGTCCTACTCTCTGATGAGGTGCAAGGACCCAGTGGCATTTTCCAGAACCCTTTCCTGTGTCCCACTTAAGCATAGGAACACTACTGTGGCTGTCAATCCCTTGCCTCCAAGGATCCTAGTGCCTTTATGGATTTGATATTCTTAAATACCCTGGTTATATAATTAGTGATGCTGAACTCAGTATCAACATATCATTATACAACGTGCTAGACACATTGTGATGGTTAGTATTGCTTGTCAACCGCACTGGATCTGAGTGAACTAACAAACCCGTGAGAGTTACACCAGTGAGGAATTTTTTAATCGGTTTAATTTTAGTGGGAAGATCCACCCTAAATGTGGGTCTCATCTTTGAGACATCTCTGAAAAAGGAAGTCTGTGAAAGAAAAGTGCTTTTTATTTATTTTTTGTTGCCTGCTTACCTTCATGTCTAGCTTTTCTGGTCAGTTTCTCTACTCTGTTTGGACCTTAATGAATTCATCTAATCTGTTGCTGTAGTTGCCATTGCTGTTACGTTTTTTTCCTTTGTTGATATCAGACCTTAATTTCTCTGACATTTCAGTGTGGAGTGAAGATTAAGTAGAGGAATCCTCCATGCCCCATTGTGCCAAGTTAGGAATTTTGACAAATTTAACAACTGAGTGGGTTCTCAGCCTTTCTGGTATACAGATGGGTATTATTGGACAAACTAGATCATACATTGTAGACCAATATAATACACTTCTTAAAGTACTATTCATTCAATTGGTTCTATTCCTCTGAAGAACCTGACTAATATGTATATGTAAAAGCGGAGAGTGTCTTTGAAGGCAACCCCCCACCCCCAGGATTTAAGCAGTATTTGTCAAGCATGAGTTTCCTAGGATGTCTGTATTAGAATCACCTAGGGAGCTCAATTGAATGACATTTATCTTGCTTGCATTCAAAAGGTTCCAAGACAATATTGGGGATTCTACACATTAACAAGTTCTCCAGGGGCTTTCAAAGCACCTCTGTATCTGAGATATTCAACAACTATTTACAGAGTACGTACCATACCACACATTACGGTAAACACCTGAAATAGTTCATTTAATTCTTACAAAAGTCCTATCACATGGGGTCATTTTATTCGTATTAGAAGAGATAATTAATGCACTGGGAAGGTTATGAAACTGTTAGGAACTATGTGACTCTATTACTTTCATTGACTTTCTTGCAAACAGATTGTTAAAATAGCTCACTAAAAATTCAATAAACCTAATCACTTTAGGGTCAAAAATGTCATCAAACCTGATCCCTTAGTATCTGAATTTTACTCAGAGTTGTAATACTGTTCTCTTGTACCTTCATTTGGAGAGGCTTGGTGTATGAGAATTTTGTCAGTGTTAAGTCTATGATTTTAATTGGAATGATGATCTTTTATTGCTTTCTTTATATCTTAATATGCAAAGAGAATAATGAAAAAGTACCAGGTATATGCTGCATGTAATATGTGGGTTCCTTATATCTCTAGGTACTTTCTTTTTTTTTTTTTTTTTTTAGTTGTTTTTTTTTTATTTCAGCTCATACAAACTTATTAGGTACACCAGTTCCCTCCCTCCCTCCTCCTCCCCCCGTACCCTCTGCTCCCCCTCCCCACCCCTCTCCCTCCCCATCCCCCAGTGCCTCCCACCCTAATTCCCAGAGAGTCCTTTCTTGTACATGACTGATTTTCCTCTGGGCCCTCCTCTCCGATGACGTACAAGGACCCAGTGGCCTTTCCCGAACCCTTTCCCGTGTTCCCCTTAGGTATAGGAACACTGCTGTGGCTGCCAATCCTTTGCCTCCAAGGATCTTGGTGCCTTTAGCAGATGCTAGACTTTGTGAGGTCAACAGTGTGTACTTTCTTTTAAGGGCTTATGTTCTTCTGATATTTAATTATCATCTTGATAATGGGGGAGATGTGGGGAGTCCTAAAAAGTGCCAACAGCTTTCTCATCTCAAGTGAGAAATTACTGAGGGTAGAGGTAGAGTTTGGATGGCCACTAAAGTCAAGACTCACTGCAGCTTCCAAGTCCTTTATCTGAATAACAAAGAATGAATTTCACAGACAATGAGAGAATGAATTTTTAACAGGAAGTTTTATACTTTTCTATTTAACCTTTATGGAAAGAAAACAAACAGATCTCATAGATTATGGCAGATTCTAAGGATGGGATGCCACTGAGAGTCATTATCTAGGTATTAATAGTTTTCCTGGGTTGAGGCATGGAGGATAAACTTGTCAGTTCAGTTGTTCCCACCTAGAAGTTGTTCATGCACCAGAGTTTAGGTCATATTCTCAGATATAACTTTCAGGCAGTTGTGTTCATTCAGACTGTATAAAAGAAGAAAGAAAAAAAGAAACAAAAACACAAGCTGGTGTTCCTATACACTTTTGAAATTGTTATTCTCTGGCCAGAACAGATGTCCATGAAACCAAGGCTATTTCTAGCTTTTGATCCAGTAGAAGAACCTGATTTACTGGTTGCTGTACTTCATCTGCCTCACATGTTTCTATTTCCTGTTCTCATCAATCTCACCATATGCATTGTTAAATAACTAAGCGAAAATATGTAATTGGAATAACTTACTTTCAATTTTTACTTACCAGTATTTTAAAGCAGTATAGTGAAAATAATACTAGACTCTGTGGTTTTTTGTTCTTGTAAGTAAAGTAGATGGCCACCAAAGTGGTCCTAAATGACCACCATATATGAGACAGATATCTACAGTTTAGTCTGATTTCTAGTTTCACTTGTGTACAATACTTGAACAAATGTGGATTTGTTCTGAGTTCTTCCATTTGTATACATAAAACATTAGTGTAACATTTCAAAGAGGCTGTATTAACAGAGAGGACTTGTGAATTAGAAGTAGGCTTGATGAAAGGATGGAAATATCATGCTTGGCAATATTGTTTGTTAAATACAGAATTCATTAGAAAGAAATTCATGGGAAAATAATTTGAGTGGTGTATAGGTGTATGTACAAGGACATCTAATGATATTCTATTCACTTTGAAAAGAATGATCTAATTTCTTAATTTGATTAAGAATAGCTGTAATCTAGGTACTTGAAAGATAAGGTATGAATTGGTAAATTGGTCTTTATTGACTCTTGCTTGTAATGTCTTCATTAAACATTCACTTACTTATACTGATGAGAGCCAGGATTGCCTTGGAATTGTTTTAGGTTTTTCTGTGTAGATGATTAATTTAAGAAGCTTAATGTAAAAATATTATATTCTCTCTTGATATCAGTGACTGTTAAATTGAAATCCCTTAGCAATGAAAATCATTTTCCTTCTATATAAGGTTAACAGGTAATAACCAATGGCAGAACTTTAAAAATAAAAATGAAGTACATTATGTAAAATTAAAATTTATTTGCATTTTGTGAAAACAAAATAATAGTGTTATTTTTAATGAATATTCACCTTGATCCATTAGACAAGTGAAAAAGTGCCAAATGACATCCTTTGCATTTAGCTACCATATTACATAATTTTATATTACATATGTGCAAACAGATATAATTATCCTGTTGTATTCATTATTGCAGCTTCCGGGACACCTGAAATTCACAATTCAAAATATTTAAAGGAAATCGTAGGTCTTTATAGTTTGGCTTGAAAGATAAATGTAAATAACTCATTCGAATGACTTTACATAATAAAGTAGAACAAAGTGAAATCATAGCTGTCTTGTAAAGGGCTTTTTTTATATGCTGACTTTGTAAAAACAGTGTATTGAAGCACATTAATTATATGTAATATTGATGAAAACAATTAACTGTAGGGAAAAAATTTAAATAAGCTATTTTGCATAATATAGACCAAAGAAATAGAATGAATGTTAGTCTATCGAATCTTTCTATGTCAGGTTCTCACATTAGCCATATGTAAACATAATATGTTATCTGAGAATTTCTTATATATACTAATGTGTATTTTGAAGATACAATAATTAACATAGCTAGATACCAAAGAAGAACTAGACCAAAAGGGAATGGGTTATAGAATAAACTTGTAACCAACCAAATTAACACTTTTTAAATTTTTTTTTATTATTTATTCAACTGTGTGTATGTGCGCACGCGCGTGTCTGTGTCTGTGTGTGTGTGTGTGTGTGTGTGTGTGTGTGTGTAGAACCACGGACGAATTCGCGAACCACCATGGACGCCTCCACCTCCTTCTGCCCCGGGATTCACAGGCTCCGCCCTACCAGGACCAGAAGCGCAGGCCGCCCCCCGCTTCCGTCTGGCGTCTATATGTGGGATCTGGGATCCGAACTCAGGACCTTCCGCCTGCAAGGCGGAGGCTTAACCCCTGAGCCACCTCTCCAGCCCAACACTTTTTAAATTAGTACTAAGTCTCGTATTTCTCAATAAGACAGAATTATAAATGGCTTTGAGATAAAGGAAAAAACTCCTTTTTAGTGTACAATGTTTTCTTGTTCAAAAGAATGGAACCTGAGGTCTACTTCTAGATTTGGGTGGAGAATTAACATTTGGCTCCATTGAAAAGTTGAGATTGTATACTGTTGTCTTTTCCCTTAAGAGGTAATCCAATTGGGTCTGTTGATCTCTTTGCCCGTTTTTCCCTTCCCAGGAGAACTGAAGATTAAAGAGAATGGATAATATATTGCATTTAAAAAGATAAAATATTTATCATTCTCCAAAGGCCCTTCCCTTGATGCAATATGTTTCAGATTTTTTACTGATAAATCTTCTTTCTTTTGGGGTTCAACTCAAAAAGCATAATTTTCCTTTTTGCCATTGTTCCTTGTTTCTACGTCTTTTTCTAATAGCCTTAGCATGCATTCCCTGCCTTAGCATACTTCTGCTTATACTCTGGATTTTGTCATTGTTTTCTGAATCTCTTCCCCACCATACTCCAAGCTTACTCCAACCCCACCTTCTACCATGCAGCTGCTTTATGACCTCAATTGATGATCATTCTGGCTTTTTTAGATCCAACTCAAAAGATATCATGTTCTTCTCCTTTGTCATCTCCCTTTACCCAGCAGCTAATGAGTCTTAATTTCCCCAGCAACACAGAAATATAGAAAGACCATATTAAGCTTATGTTCTTGTAATAATGGAAAGCTGCGTAGAAATGTAGCTGGATAGATGGGCATGAGCTAATGTTAATTGACCTGAAAGAGAGAAAAGTGACAATAAGACCTTTATTTTTTCATTCTTGGTTTCTGTGTAGCATTGGTTCCTTTTTGAAATTGTCCCGAGACCCCATTTTTTCAAGCAGCTTTCTGAAGATGGCAGATAACTGTGTGCCTGGGTGGACATGTGAATGGGACCCATGAAGTACAGACAAATAAATGCCCCTTATAAATTTACCAGTGTGAATTGAGAATTTAGAAGCACATGGATATATTTAAATCATTCAAACAAACCAGATCCAAGAACTTATTAGACGTTTCAGGCTAAAGAAAATTTATGCCTCCCTCCTCTGAACCCTATAAAGTGGTGAGGACTAGCACAAAGATGGCAATGATCCTGCCAACCTGCACTTTGACACTTGGTTTAAGCTTGACTCAGTCCCTGTGGTGATGAGGCCTACTCAGTCATTATCTAACAGTCTGTTGGATCACCAGATAAATATCCCTTAGCCATGTCAATTTTCAACCAGGTTCTGTTCTTTTACCTCTACACCTAGGCTCAATTTTGCACCTTTGCTCTTGAAAGTGACTCCACCTTGGCCTGACTGTTGCAGCAGTTTCTTCCTTGAAGCTGGTTTGGATTCCTTAGCTTGTCAATCTAAAGTATTTGTACTTCTCTCAGTCCATTTGTGAATCTTCTTAAAATTCTGCTATAGTATTCTTTAACCCCTAATGTCCATTCTGTAAACTATAATGCACATACATAGATAATAAGCATATCTGCTGGGTCACATGTAGTCTGAGAGTTTAGTACTTAAGATTGGAATAAAGGAATCTAAATTTACCTTGTCCAGTTTATCAAAGGCAGACAGGACTATCTGGGTTATTGCTGTCACTTAATAACTGTACCTTGTGAATTTATTATTAATGTCAATATATTATGGAAAGGTGTATATATGTGTTCCTATATTTATGGCATAGCATGCTTAAAATAGTATATTTTAAATGGTTGCATGATATTATACGATATGGTTATGCCATTATATAATGACACCAATTCTCAGAGTTTATTTGGGAGCCAATGTAAGTTATCATGGCCCAGGAACATAGATTCAAGTCACATTACATCTTAGAAGAAGTTATAGGAGTGTTTACAGTCACTGACCAAACAAAGTCATAAATCAAGATATATGCCAGGTATATTGTGGTGGCATCAGTGGGTTGACTACAAATGGGAAAATATTTTCTGTAGTTTCAGATGCTTATAACATTCTTAGTTTTAGTGTTGATGGAGGTAAAGATCTGCTAAGCTTAGTGATATGTGAGAAGTTTATCTTTTAGACAGGAGAGTGTTAGGACAGACACGATAGTTGAGGTAAATGCTATTAAAATGTACAATGGGTGCTGGAGAGGTGACTCAGGGGTTAAGATTCCGCCTCATAAGCAGAAGGTCCTGAGTTTGGATCCCAGGTCCCACATAAAACAGCCAGGGAGAAATGGCAGCAACCTGTACTTCTGACCATGATGGGAGGAGCTGGGAAATCCCTGAGCAAAGCAAAAAGGAGGTAGGAGCAATCCAGGACGATTCCCAAAGTCATCCTTGTCCATCCACAGTGCCCATTCATACAAACACACACACACACACACACACACACACACACACACACACCACAGAAACACACAAAAATAAAATATAATGTTCAATGAACCAAGGTAACTTTGTCTGCTGACTTTCCATAGTTTCCTTCTTTACAAATTTGATGTCTTAGTCAGGCAGGGTCATAGAATTTATAGAAGTTTTAGAGAGGATGTTTTCAGTTGCATTAAGAAACTTCACAGATGATTTATATTCTATTTCTCTAATTATGTATAGTCCAGGCAATAAAGATTGGATAATGCATTGCAGGTTGCTGAGTCACAAGTTGTACACAGACTTTTTCAAAATAAATTTAGCCTGAATATTTTCCCCAGTATTCAGGTATTTTTTTCTCCCACAAGCAACATATGAATGCATTTGGCTACACTTTAGTTCACTGAAAGTATTGATCTTTAAAATGTTTCTAAATAAAGTCATTGTTTTGATTTGCATTCTGTGAATGAGCAAAGTCTACATCAATACACTGGTTTGAGTTTCTATGCAAAATGCAAAAGGTACATAAGGTTTTTATAAGTGTTAAGCTATCTCACAAATGCAAAAGTTTCCTCATTTCACAATTAGGAATAGTACTTTGAAATGATAAGATTTCTATAATTCATTTTATTCAGGTAATATAATCATAATAAAATCAGATTAATGCAAAAAAAATTAGACCAGTGGTTCTCAATCCTCAGTGCATAATATAATTATTTGGGGAGTTTTTGAAAAATGATCATGCCAAAAAAACACCTGAGTGCCTCATTTATTTGATTCAGGGTTGGCCTGAATCGTTGGTTTCTAATGTACTACAAACCAATGTAACTTTTTTGTGTAATAACAGTTTCTAAATGAAATATTTGCAAGTTGAATACAGTTGATCTTTAAAATAATATTATCCCATTGTTGAGTAGATTTTATTCTAGGGATATAAAGATGGTTCACCCACCATTAGGAAGTTTATCAATATAATTAATTAATTATCCCTGAGAACTGAAGAGCAAAAACCATATTTAATCAGATACATTGATGCTATTTAGCCAAAATTTCTAAGAAGTCTCTGAGTATGTTTGGATTTGAAACCCATTACTACGACACATTCTTTACCATAAATTTTAGCAATAAAATTCTAAAGCAAGACATGTTAATACTATTTAATTTCAAGTCAAAGACTCTTATTCAAATGAATAATACATTAGTTGGAGAACAAGGTAATGCATTAAGACAATGGAACAGTGATATAAATCGTACAAATAATAATACATATGAAAATATCATACAATTTATATATATTCCAAATAAATGTAAACATTGACATTTGAAAGAAAATTTCACAAGGAAAACTAATAAATTCTAACTACAGTAAATATTTATTGTTATTTTGTTTGAAGTGGATGATTACAAAATGAAACGAAATATATTTCCACTAAATATACAAAAATGAAATACCTAAGTTTAAAGTTGATAATAAAACATAAGATATATGTGAAGATCCTATATTTTCTTGAAGATTCAAAGTAAATTTCCCCAAATGGAAAATCATCCCATGTCCTTGCATATATTTTTATTGATGTTGTGATTGCAGTGAAGAGTGTTCTCATAGTCACTGTATGACTAAACTGTATGACCAATCCTTCCATGCACTTGTATATAAAGTCTACTAAAACATAAATTAATTAAATTAATTCCAATTTCCCATACAAACTTTAATATTTGTTTTATTAAAACTAGTTAAAATTGTTGGAACTCAAGTGGAAAATTAAGACTTAAAATATTTTTAAAACATGAAAAATTAGAGGATATGATAAATATTTGTTTTGTCTAATAGAAAAAATGCTACCAGTAATACTACTAAAACAATAGAAAAAATACTACTAGTAAAAGCATCAGAATAAATAGTGGATGAATAAACTCAGGATCATGATTAAATCAAGAAGCGTGTGTGTGTGTGTGTTTGTGTGTGTGGTGATATAGACGATTAAGCACTGCCTAGTTGACTTTGTTGAATTTCTATTATTCTTTACTAATTGTATATACCTTTGAATACGGGATGCCTGTAGGTAAGACATTTCTTTTTAGGTGGACTACTCAAACCGATCTGCACATCTGCATCTAAGATGTATGCCAGAGTGACACCCTGACATCCTGTAATTTATCTATAATCTCATCCACAAGGACTATGACAACTAAAAATGTACTTGAAAGAATCATGAGGAGAGCCAAAATAAGCAGTGTCTAAAATTCTCAGAAAAGGGGCTGGAGAAATGGCTCGGGTTTAAGACACCGCCTCACAAGCAGAAAGAACCAAGTTCTGATCTTAGATCCCACGTAAAAACACTAGGCGGAAACAGTCTGCACTTCCACCTGAGAAATCCTAGAGTGAAGCAAAAAAGAAGTAGAAGCAATTCAGGATGATTCCCGAAGTCACTGTTGGTCCTCCCCGAAGGACCACAGTGCACACCTGCGCATACACATACACAAACACATACACACACACACACACACACACACACACACACACACACACACACACGCATACACACTAAATAAGGTTTAAAAAAATAAAATTCCCAGAAAGGTTATATTCATACCTATTTTTTTTACTCTATATTTGTAACTTACGGAACTATCAGTGTTGAGATATTAATTTGTTTGATTGTCTCTGTGGCCATTTCTTGTTCTTAGCCATGAATGAGAATCTCCTTTTCTGTGCAACTGTTGCTTAGTCTTATTGTTTGTTCCACAATTCTGAGGGGGAAAAACGTTGCGGAGGTAGGGTTTTTGGGGGAAAGCTGGCTAGGAGAGGAGAACAAAGGAAAGATTGAGATTCATATATATAAATGCGTATGTTTGTACATGTATGTGTATACTACACTCCTATACATAAAAACTTAGAAATGAAAATTTTAAACTTAAATATGTATATTGAATTGCTTCTGGATCAGAGCAAGAAGTTTGGTAGTACTAGTACATAGAGTGATAACTGTAGAGAATGAAAATGCAGCACACATTGCAAAAAGCTAGAAGGATGTGAATAGGAATTGGATAATTGGGGCTGTTTATCAAAATAGATTATTGGAAAATGAGCTGCCAGGAGATTGATAAAATAATGCCTTTCTTCTACCAAAAAATGATGTGGAACCATCTTCAACTTTAAATGACATTCCACAATTCATACGACATCAGAGACACAAAATCTTTTGTGATAATTTTGTGATTACATATAGTTCTATGACAAAAAGGACCTGTTAAAGAGAATGGTTTTACCTCTGCTTGTACTAAATACACCCACATCTCCACTTGACAGTACAGTTCAGGCCATAAAACCTTCATAGGGTTCCGAAGCCAACACAAAGCTAAAATAATTCATTTTCTCTATGTACTACAGTCTAGCTAAATCTATTAGGAAGCAACTTAAAAAGTCGTTTTCTATGTAGAAAGAAAATCAACACTTTCTAACCTCATCAGTTATGATGCTTCCATTACATCATGGGGTACACAGCTAGTAAATGCTTGACATATGCAAAGAGCATGGATTAGCCAAACTGCCTTCTGCTGTTGTAAGAAACAGTAAGACAATCTTCAAGAGTGAGATACTCTTGTTGTGAGTGAATAATGTTTAAAGCCTCTCAAAGTACTGATTGGAATGTAAGTTATTTATACTGAAGAGATTGTAAAAAATGCATAGGTCCTAATGGATACATTTGGATAAACTGAGAGCTGATGAAAATACAAATTTGATGAAGAATCATCAATTATCTATTCCTTAAGGTCTTTGCATTTGCCGTTTTTTTCTTTAACATCTGTGTATAATATCAACAAACTCAGAACTTTTCTCCTATAATTACCTGTCTATGTCAATGAATTTCTTTTTTTTAATTTTTTTATTATTATTATTATTTATTCAATTGTGTGCATATGCGTGTGTATGTGCTCGCGCGCGCGTGTGTGTGTGTGTGTGTGTGTGTGTGTGTGTAGAACCACGGACGAATTCGCGAACCACCATGGACGCCACCACCTCCTTCTGCCCCAGGATTCACAGGCTCCGCCCTACCAGGACCAGAAGCGCAGGCCGCTCCCACTTCCGCCTGGCGTCTATACGTGGGATCTGGGATCCGAACTCAGGACCTTCCGCCTGCAAGGCGGAGGCTTAACCCCTGAGCCATCTCTCCAACCCATCAATGAATTTCTTTTTATCTTATGGCCACAAAATGATATTAAATCATACAGAGAAGCAGCAACAATCCTGCAATGTATTATTCACAGTAAAACAATGAATTGTCTTCTATACATATTTTTTACTAAAAGTCTGCATTTGGGTTGGGGTTACTAGTGACAGATCAAGTACTTGAAAGTTGAAGATGAAAGTGACTTTCTCCTTCTTATATTTATGGTGGTTAAAAAATGACTTGTACCCTTTCTGTGACTTTTCCAGAGAGACATGAAGAAAGGTCTGTTCACTGTAGATAGAGCACAGATGACAGAACCAGGAAATATTTCCACCCAAGTATTGCATAACAACCAGTAATTTTATTGGAGTTCCTTGCAGGAGCATGGGTAAGGGATTACTTACAAGAGTATGGATTACTCAAAGCCAGCTGTATCCCCCCCCAAACCCACTTTCTGTCCCTACCAGAAAGTTGCATCCCTGGAGCTTCATGTAGCTTACTGGGTCAGAGTCTTCTCTTTCTAGCAATTGTTGCTGTTCAGATGACCTTTGAGAGGGGCCATGAGAATCTTATAAATTTCATTTTTCTGAGACCTGTAAGCTTTGTTTACTTTCTGAGGGTTGTGGAGTCCTCACCACAAGAAATAATGCTTCATATCAGAGAAAATATTCAAACATCACAAGAGGACTGCTGTATTTCATTTTGCCAAAATTTTAGTGTTACATCTTGTATTTTAACCTAACATATGCCTTCATTTACTCATGAAGCATTCCAATTTTTTAATTGCCCATTTAATTTTACATTTCTTTTTGTACCAAAGGAAACAGCTTATTATTCCAGTGAACCTTCATATTAACACTCACTTTCTTTCCAGTAAATCAAGTCACTAATGAATGTTCCTCTTGGATTCTCTAGATGGATGCAATTTTGAGGGTAGTACAGTTCTTTTGAAAGGGGTACATGATAAGTAACTTAGAGAATTAAAAAGAATTTTGAATGCTCACATTCTTTTTTCTTGGGATCCAGGAGCTTTTGATATTTGCACTATTCTATCTTGTTCAGGTCTCTGTTCATCTGTTCAGTCTCGAGTGCATCTATGAATTACTGTGAATTAAGGCACGTGAATGCCCAAGGTGCTAGGAAAAAGTTAGGTTTGAGGTGTTCTCAAACCTGAACAAGACATTATTCCACCCCCATCTGAGGCTTAGGGAAAAGCATGGAAGAAGACATAAGAAGATTTTGGAGCTGGAATATAAGGAGAAGGACTGTCAACTGCTATCTTCTGGGCATGGTAGAGCCAATGCAGCCTTCATCTCTAAACACCTGGCTCTGTCAACAAGCAGTTATGGATAGGGGAGCGGATTCTTGGGAATTCTACCTTCTTCCATGAAATATTGACTATAGACAGTATCTGGAATTGGGGCAGGAAGAGTCACTGATTTCAGTTCTCTATGCATTTGTGAGGCCACTTGACTTGCAGAAAGTTCAAAACCCATGTTCACAGTGATAGCCATGATTTAAGTCACTTGGTAACAAAACAGAACAATATTGACTACAGGATATGAAATATATATATATATATATGTGTGTGTGTATATATATATATGAAATTATGAAATTTAGGGAAGAAAAAGGCCAATATGAGTAGGAGAGGAATAAAGAGAGGATGAGGTAAGTTATTAGAAAGAATTATGTACATATGTGAAATTGTCAAAGAACAAATTTAATTAGTAATTAAAAACAAATGAAATCCAAAACAAACCAAAAAAAATTGTTCTAAACAAATCTTTGGAAAGATTGTTGGATTTCCATATTAGACTTGTCACTGGACAGGTGGCTTCTGTTTTCATTCATCAGTGAGACTTACTTGGGTTTTTCTAATTTAATGTTTCTATATGCTGGAGTCCAATGTAATAATAGGTAGATTATTTCAACTGTGACAAAGCAACCTAGGCTCTGATATGCTGAGATTAATAACGGTTCATTTGCTTTTTTTAATTTTTATTTATTTATTCAGTTCTGCATGTGTGTATGTATGTGTGTACGCGTGTGTGTAGAACCACGGGCGAATTCGGGAACCACCATGGACGCCTCCACCTCCTCGTTTACTCTGCCCCAGGAATTCACAGGCTCCACCCTACCAGGACCAGAAATGCAGGCAGCCCCCGCTTCCGCCCGGCGTCTATACGTGGGGTCTAGGATCCGAACTCAGGACCTTCTGCCTGCAAGGCAGAGGCTTAACCCCTGAGCCACCTCTCCAGCTCCGGTTCATTTGCTTTGTAAAGTTTATTATTGTCAAACACTATTGCAGTGAAAATACTCCTTCAACTCTTGCACCTATTTTGGTATAATGATTTTTCTTTTACATGATTTATGTATTCACTCTTCTAAGCAAAACTGAGGAAAAGAAGCATTCCAATAGCTTGTTAGTAAGATGTATCTTCCTAGATTATTATTAGCACAAGATGAGAGAGCAAATATGAAAACTTATGTGTGTGTGTGCGTGCGTGGGTGTGTGAATTTACAGGCTTAAAAATAATAAAATGTTCTTTTCAGTCTCAAAACAGAGTTGGTACAATATGAAAACATAAAAATAGGTAACAAACTGAACCATGGGTTATATTTATGAGTCTGAAATAAGCCAAAAATTCGACTTGGCCCTGTATTCCCAATGAACTTTCTTCCTTGAAATGCTTGCAATGCTGCTGAAGTTTGTTTCCACTATGATGTGACCCAAGCAGCTCTGTTATTTTGCACTGATGCACAAACTCTATTCTCAGTTATGCTGGAATTAAATTGTATCTTGGATCATGTGGAAGGTAAATAAAATGAGATAAAATGCTCTACTTCTACTAGTACAAATTTTCTGCTTTATTTCTTTACTCACTAAATTTTTAAAATAACCATGGTTATAATGGTGAATGTAACAATTTTGAAAAGTGCATTAACCAAAGATTATGAGACAAATTTTATGATCTTTTTTTATGAGGACAAGGGATTTATTTTATTATGATAGTTTGGTTACAGTTCATAGTCCAGCTTGATGGGAGAGCATGCACCAACACCTGGGCCAAGGGAACCATCTCTATGTAATGGCTGAGAGAAGGACAATCCTTACTTGCCAGGCCAGCACATCTGTCCAAGTATATATAAGGATGACAACTTTCTCAATCAATTCTCTGTATTTTATTCCAGGACCTATACCCACCATGGGCTGGATCTTCCCCATCAGCTAGACAATTTCCTGCAGGTTTGCTCTGGACCTAACTCAACCATTAATTCTCTACAAATGTGCCCAGAGCTCAAACCCTCAACTGTTAAGTTGACACCTGTGCCTAACTATGACACCAGGCAAGACTCTGAAACCCTCCTGTCTCAATCTTCCAACACTGGGATTTATATAGGATCATACAGGATCACTGTTGCTCTTAGCTTTCTTGATAGGGTCTGGATACAGGTTCTTCAGGCTTACATACTAAACACTTTATTAACCGCACTTTCTCCCCATACTTCTTCCATAATTTAACTACCATTTCTTTTTTTTTTATTTCTTCCATTCATACAAAGTTGATAAGTACCCCCATTTCCCTCCCTCCACCTTTCCCTAGATGCCCTTGCTCCCTTCCCCATTTTCCCCTTCCTTTCTCCCCTTCCCTCCCTTTTTCCCAGTGCCCCCTCCCCACCCATCCTATCCCTATTCCTGGAGCATCCTTTAGTGTGCATGTCAAAATTTTATGATCTTAACTTTACTGCTAACTACATAAATTCTATAAAGTGAGTCACTTCTCTTCCTTAGGCCTCATAATAATTATGTAGAAAAATAGAATTGGCATCTTTCTGTGTTTTTTCTGTTTATTTCCATAAATGTCTGTAAACTATTGTTTTTAGGATACCATGGTAGATATAGCATTCATTACGAGGTACTGTGATAGTTAAATACAGGTGACTACTTGGTAATTGAAGGCTCAAGCTATGGGCACATTTGTAAAGAGTTAGTAGTTAAGTCCTGAGCAAAATTTTAGAAGATTATCCAATTAATAGGAGAAAGCCCAGTCCATGGTGAATAGTTCTAGTCCCTGTGGAGGTGGATAAGAAGGAGGAAGCTGGTAAAGGAAGTTGTCACTCTTCAATGTACTTGGGTGGGTGTTGTCTGGCAAGAGAGGTTGTCCCTTTTTCAGCAATCCTAGTGGATATGGTATGCTCAGATCACTTGGCCACTAGTGTTGGTATGAGCTCTCCTGATAAGATGTATGAGAAATTGTAACTGGACAATTGTAAGCCAAAATAAAGTCCCTTTGTTCTCATAAATAGTTTATTTCTTGAATTTGTCAGAAACATGCATACAAACTGCATTAGGTACTATTTTATAGTTTCTTGGGAGATATACTTTCTATTCAGAAATTTAACGGTCATTCAGTCTTGCTTTTTTTGTAATTTTGGGAAACAATTCACCATCAAAATATAAAATATTTATTTTCATTTAGCTAGCATCTCTTTAACATTACTATAATAAGCAGAAAGAATTGACAAGAGAAATTGATCATTGTAACAGTTACTCTTAACTATTGCTGTGAGACAGCACCCAAAGTCAAGCAACATACTGGAGAAAGGGAGATTTATTCACTTTACAGTTCCAGAGGGAAGGTAGTTTCTCATAGCAGAGACAGCATGGCTGGCTGGCCAAAGCTGGAGGAGGCTAAGTCACTGCAGTCATCTTGAAGGCTGAGAGCTGCAAGACTGCTTACTGCAAAGGCAGACTTCTCATAGGGTAGGACTAATCCACCTCAAGGCCCATCCCTTGTGACTGCCTTCTTCCAGCAAGGCTCCAACTCTCAAGGTACCATGACCTTGCTAAACACATGAGACTGTGGGTGACACATTTTAAACTATGATAATCATTTATGTGAGTTCCTCTTTTTTGTGATACACTAATGTTTTTTGATAAATACCATCCACTTTTGCTTCAATGTTTCAGCAAAGAAATTTAATGTGTGTTTAAATCATTAATGCTTATGCTTAATAACAGAAGCAAAGGAACTGTCTCTGTGATGTAGGATGCTTATACAGCATGTAAAAAATCCTAGGCTCATTTGTACATATCACAAACCAATCATCCAACCAACCAGCAACAATGTATAGAAAAACAAATGACAGTTTCAAGTTGGAAGAAATCCCTAATGTAGAGGAAGGGAGATGCTGAAAATGACATACCTGTTACTTAATAGAAGAAAGGTAAGAATTGATATTTTGTTGTTCTTTTCCATTCAGAGTGCCTCCTCATGTAGTTTATGACAGCTATCCTCAGGAAGACACAAAGTTTGGCCCTTTGGGTGATAAAAATAAGACAAAAATAAAAAGCTCAATTTATATGGCAGAATTCTAAAATTCAATTCTTCATTCATTTATTCACCACATATATCAAATGCGTCTATGTGCCAGGCACTGTACTTTAACCTTTATATAATTCCTACCGAATAGTATTTTCTTTTCTTTTCAACAATTCTGAGATGTATGAAACTGTTTGAAGGGAATAGATAACAAGCATCTTTGTTCTTACCACTATTTTTAATTGTGACTGTATGTGTGTGTGTGTGTGTGTGTGTGTGTGTGTGTGTGTATGTGAAAGACAACTGAAATTGTTGTTTTGTTGTCCTTGTACCTTTTTTTTCCTTCTACCATGTGTGTTCCAGGGAGTGAGCTCAGATTGGCAGCAAGGCCCTTTATTTGCCAATAAGTCACTTCACTGGCATATGTATATTTAAATAAAGTGCCTCAGGTGTCCAAACTATTTCTAGTACTTTTAATATTTACCATGAGTACTTGAAATGCTTCATTTGCCACATTTTCATACATTTTCCTAATGTACATGCCTCCATGTCACCAAATATTATCTACTTATTTCAGGTTTTAGATTTATTAGCATGTTCTTAAATTCTTTGTAAGTTATGTAAAAATAGTAGCACGCTGTTTATATTCTGAAATATGGCTTTCTTGTTTTTTCCAAATGAACTTATGTTAACTAAGTCACTAATTATTGCATTTGAATTGCTGCAAAAAATCTCATTGATGAATTTTTAAGCTTGCCTTTTATTTGTATGTCTGCTTTTATGTACCTGCAGTTTTTGAAGTACTAATGACTCCATAAAGGAAAAAAATACTATAGAAGGATTCTTACATAATGACGAATTTCCCAAGGTCTATATGTAGAATTGGTATTGCTAGGTCAAATTTTTTTTCTAAATAATGAAGTCAATTGTTGACATTTTTCTCAGTAATGCCTTAGTGTTCTTGTTATGGTTTGAAATATATCCCCACAGTCTCATGTGTTTGGGAAGATTATGGCACCTTTAAGAGTTGGAGCCTTGCTAGAGGAAAGAGGTCACAAAGGGTGGGCCTTGAGGTGGATTAGTCCCATCCTACCTCCAGAAGATGTCTTCCTATGCAGCAAGAAGTCTGGTAGCTCTCAGCCCCTTGGATGGATGTGATGTAGCCTGCCTCCAGATTCCACCAGATAGCCTTGCCATCTCTGCCATGAATGACTGTATCTCCCCTTTGGAACTGTAAGATAAATAAATCTCCCTTTCTCCCTCCCTCAAGTTGCTTGACTTTGAATGGTCTCCCACAGCAATAGTTAAGAGCAACCACAGCAATAGTTAAGAGTAACCCTCACACTCCCTCCCCCCCCCCCCCGGGACTCCCGCCATCCAGCAGGACCTCACCTTGACCTAGGTAAGCTCCGCCTCCGGCCACCCCAGAAACCCAGGCAGACCAAGGGACCCAGCTCCTCCCACCATCCAGCCGGAGCCACGCAAGGCTGGGGAGGAGGACACCCCCTTGCGCCCGGGCCCTGCCCCAGCTCCCCCATGTTAAATATCACCCTGCCGACACCCAGTCTTCCCTTCACCAACTCGGCTGCCCGGGTCGCATGCAGTCCAGCCTGGACTCACAAGACCTAGGTAAGCTCCGTCCCTGCCCACTCCCAGAACTCCAGGCCAAATAATTCAGTTTAGTGAAAAACTGAAGAACTTAAGAAGATCTTAAGAGTTAAAATGACAATGCCAAAGTCAAAGTGCAAATCCATGAGAAACAACACTCAAGTAAACAAATCTCCCACTGAAGGAATTAATCCCATAATGTTGGACTCCAACCAGAACAAACCCACGGAAAATGGCCAAGAAAGCCTGACCCAGAATAACGACTTTCAAAATATGATCATTACCATGTTCAATACTATGAAAGACGAAATCCGGGAGGAATTACATAATCGAATCAATTGCTTTGAAGAGGAACACAACAGACACTTGGAGGAGTTGAGACAAACAGTGCAAGAAACAAAAACTGGCATAGAGCAGTTAAAACAGACTCAAGCAGAGTTTAAAACTGAGCTACAAGACAAGTTATCTTCAACTCAGAACTTCACAGAGAGTCTTATCAGCAGAACTAATGAAGCAGAAAACAGAATTTCAGACCTTGAAGATAAAGTGGGAGTATTAACCAGCTCAGTGGAAGAGGTTGTTAAAGCCAAAAAGATACTTGAGAGAAATATCCAGGAGATATGGGACACCCTGAAGAAGCCTAACATGCGTATTCACGGAATACCAGAGCAAGAATCTCAAAGTACCACACCTGAGGAAATTTTTCAAACGATCATCAAGGAAAACTTTCCTCACCTAAAAAAAGAAAGCCCCATACATATACAAGAGGTATTCCGCACCCCAAACAGATATGACCAAAACAGAAGCTCGCCACTGCAAATAATAGTTAATATTCCACATTCAAGATAAAGAACTGGTGCTGAGAGCTTCAAGGGAGAAAAACCAAGTCACTTTTAAAGGTAAACCTGTTTTGACTTCTCAGTCGAAACAGTAAAAGCAAGAAGAGCTGGGAGAGACATACTTCAAGTATTCAATGAGCAAAAATGTCAACCCAGGCTGATTTACCCTGCAAAACTATCATTCATGATCGAGGGAGAAAGAAATATCTTCCAGCACAAAGACAACTTGAAGGGATACATGTCCACTAAACCAGGCCTTCAAAAAATGCTAGAAATGATACTCAAGCTTGAAGAAAAAAAACAGTCATATCCAGGAGAACAGAAGCCAAGTATAACACCATTAAAAGCGAAGCAATATACTTATAAAAACTACTACACATAATAAATGTCTGGAATTAAAAATAGTTTCTCCATTATAACACTAAATGTTAATGGAATTAACTCACCTATCAAGAGACAGAGATTACAAATTTGGACAAAAAATCACAGTCCATCAATCTGCTGCCTGCAGGAAACTGATCTCACCACAAAAGTTAGGCACGCTCTAAAAATAAAAGGCTGGTCAACAATTCTACAACCTAATGGAAGCAGAAAATAAGCAGGGATAGCCATTATGATATCAGACAAAGTGGACTTCAAACAAAAGAAAATTATAAGAGACACGGATGGATACTACATTTTAGTCACAGTTACAATTAACCAGAAAGACTTCACAATACTGAACATATATGCATCCAATACGGGCCCTCCACATTTAATTAAGAAAACCTTACAGCGACTAAAGCAAGAAATCAACCCCCAACAGATAATTCTTGGGGACTTCAACACAACCTTCTCAACATGGGATAGATCAATGGGTCAAAAGCTTAACAGAGGGCTGGAGAGGTGGCTCAGGGGTTAAGCCTCCGCCTTGCAGGCAGAAGGTCCTGAGTTCGGATCCCAGATCCCATGTATAGACTCCAGGTGGAAGCGGGGGCGGCCTGCCCTTCTGTTCCTGGTAGGGCGGAGCCTGTGAATCCCAGGGCAGAATGAGTGGAGGCTTCCATGGTGGTTCGCGAATTCGTCCGTGGTTCTACACAGACACACACACACATGCGTGGGCACATACCTACACACACATGTGCACAGTCGACTGAATAATAATAAAAAAAAATTAAAAAAAAAAGCTTAACAGAGACACTTTGGAACTTAATCAAACCCTGAAAGAAATGACCTTACAAATCTCTATCGAACTTTTCACACACCCACCAAAGAATACACATTTTTCTCAGTAGCACACAGAACTTTCTCCAAAATAGATCACATATTTGGCCACAAAATGAATCTACACATATACAAAAAAAGTTGAAATTTTAACCTGTACCCTATCAGACAACCATGGCCTAAAGCTGGACATCCACAACACAACAAACAAGAGAAAATAAACTAACTCCTGGAAACTTAACAATATGATGCTGATTGAGAACTGGATTCAGGAAAAAATTAAAAAGGAAATTCAAGAATTCCTGAAAGCGAATTATAATGAAAATACAACTTACCAAAATCTCTGTGACACAATGAAAGCTGTTCTAAGAGGTAAGTTCATAGCCCTTAATGCCTACATCAGAAAAATGGAAACATCAGAAATAAACAACTTAACAATGCAGCTTAAAGCTTTAGAGAAACTAGAGCAATCTTATCTCAAAAGTAGTAGAAGAGAGGAGATTAGCAAAATAGGGAGAGAAATATCTAAAATCGAGATTAAGAAAACAATAGAAAAAATCAACCAGTCAAAAAGCTGGTTCTTTGAAAAAATCAATAAGATTGATACACCCCTAGCTAAAGTAACCAAAAGCAAGAGAGAGAAAACCCAAATTAACAAAATTAGAAATGAACATGGAGTTATCACCACCGATACCCAAGAAATCCAGAGAATTATAACATCATATTTCAAAAACTTATACTCTGTGAAGTTTGACAACACAAAAGAGATGGATGAATTTCTAAGTAAACACAACTTACCTAAATTGAATCAGGAAGTTGTGAATTATTAAATAGTCCTATAACATATAAGGAAATTGAGGAAGTAATCTTGAATCTTCCCACCAAAAAATCTCCTAGACGAGATGGATTCAGAACAGAGTTCTACGAGACATTTAAGGAGTTAATAACATCAATACTCCTTAAACTGTTCCATCACATAGCAAAGGAAGGAAGACTACCAAATTCCTTCTATGAAGCTAATATCGTTTTAATCCCAAAACCTAACAAAGATTCACTTAAAAAAGAAAACTATAGGCTGATCTCTCTGATGAACAGAGACACAAAGATTCGAAAAAGTCTTAGCAAATCGGATTCAAAAACATATTAAAAAGATCATTTACAGGGACCAAGTAGGCTTCATCCCCGGCTCACAAGGTTGGTTCAACATACGCAAATCAATGAATGCAATTCATCATGTAAACCAGTCCAAAGTCCAAGACCACATGATACTCTTGATAGATGCAGAAAAAGCTTTTGACAAGATCCAACAGCCTTTTATGATCAAAACGCTAGAGACAGTAAGAATGGAAGGAACCTTTATCAATATAAGAAAAGTTGCATACAACAAGCCCACAGCAAGGATTATGCTCAATGGGGAACAATTGGAAACATTCCCACTTCGATCAGGAACTAGACAAGGCTATCCACTCTCACCACTACTATTCAATATTGTACTTGAAGTCTTAGCTGAAGCCATAAGACAAGAAAGGGACATAAAAGGGATTCAAATTGGCAAGGAAGAAGTCAAGCTATCCCTATTTGCAGATGACATGATCTTATACCTGAGCGATCACAAAAACTCCACCAGGAAGCTCCTGGAACTAATTGAGAAGGTCAGTAGGTTGGCAGGATACAGAATAAATGTGCAATATTCAGAGGCCTTCCTATATGCCCAGAATGAAAGAAGTGAAAAAGGCTTGAGAGAAACGATCCCATTTACTATAGGCCCTAAAAAAATGAAATACCTTGGTATAGACCTAACAAAGAGGTAAACAAACTTTACAATGAAAACTTTAAAACCCTGAAGAAAGAAATAGCAGAAGACACCAGAAAGTGGAAAGACCTCCCATGTTCCTGGATTGTCAGAATCAACATTGTAAAAATTGTAAAAATAACCATTCTACCAAAGGCAATAAACAAATTCAATGCTATACCAATTAAAATCCCAAAGCAATTCTTTAAAGAAGTTGACCAAACAATCTCAAAATTCATATGGAGGCACAAACGACACAGGATAGCAAAGACAATCTTGAGTAACAAAAACACTGCTGGAGGTATTATCATACCAAGCCTATACTACAAATCCATAGTTATAAAATAGCCTGGTACTGGCTCCAAAATAGATACACAGATCAATGGATAAGGGTTGAAGACCCAGGTATAAGCCCATAAAATTACAGCCATTTGGTCTTTGACAAAGGGGCCCAAAGAATTCAATGGAAAAAGAGCAGCATCTTCAACAAATGGTGCTGGCAAAACTGGATCTCCACATGCAGAAGATTAAAGCTGGACCCGTACTTGTCACCACGTACAAGAATTAATTCCAAATGTATCAAGGATCTTGATATAAGGCCAGAGACTATAATAACCATAGTTGAAAGGATAGCGAACTCCCTCGAGCTGATTGGGCTAGGCCAACATTTCCTAAACAGACATCCAATGGCACAGTCACTGTTACCAACTCTCAACAGTTGGGATCTTCTGAAATTAAAGAGCTTCTGTTCAGATAAAGCTATTGTAACATGAGCTCAAAGGCAACCCACCGAATGGGAGAAAATCTTCACTAACCACATATCTGATAGAGCTCTACTGTCCAGAGTTCACAAAGAACTTAGAAAACTAAACACCAAGGAAACAACTGGCCCAATTAAAAAATGGGCCCTGGAAATTAAAAGAAACTTTACCAGGGATGAAATTAAAATGTCTAACAAATATCTTAAAAAATGCTCCATTTCTTTAGCCATCAGGGAAATGCAAATCAAAACCTCCCTGAGATATCATCTCACCTGCGTAAGGATGGCAAAAATCCACAACACAAACAACAACAAATGATGGAGAGGATGTGGAGAGAGGGGAACTCTGCTACATTGCTTATGGGAATGCAGGCTCATACAGCCACTCTGGCGAGCTGTCTGGATTTTCTTAAAGAAATTAAAGATTGAAATGCCATATGACCCTGCTATTCCTCTTTTAGGAATAACCCCCCATTCAGCAGAGGTTCACATCGATAGCACAAGCACAAGCATGTTCATAGCAGCTCTGTTTACAATAGCAAAGTCATGGAATCAACCCAAATGTCCAACAGTTGACGAGTGGATAAGGAAACTGTGGTACATCTGTTCAATGGAGTACTACTCAGCCATCAAAAATGATGAATTACTTGAATTTGCCTGGAAATGGATGTCATTAGAAACAATTATATTAAGTGAAATATCCCAAACCCAGAAAATTAAGTGCCATATGGACTCCCTAATAGATGGTTCCTAGGACCAAACATACCCAGCCCACCTCGAGACACTCATAGGTAAATCTATGTATTACCTACAGTAATTGCAGGGATTACGAATAGGAGGTATGGGGTTGGAGGGCCACACCAGAAACAAGGAGAGAAGTGACTATGTTACAGTAGGGAAGAAAGGCCTCCATCAAGGACTGCAAGTAAGTAATGTGACACCTGGTTAAGTTCACAGACATTCGTTCCTGATCATTTACAACTAAGGGGGGTACGATCTCACCAGAAGGGGAGGGCATATAGTCTGGCAGATAAAAAGTAACCATTTTGCAAATGGGTGATTGACCCATCCCTCACTGAGGTTTCCAACTTTTATTACATCTATCCTTGAATGTGCTTTTATCACAAGACTCCAGTTTAACAGCTTTCTGTCTCTGGCCAGGGGGTGACATATAGTGCCCATCATGATTGAGTGAAGGGCATTGCAGGAGCAACAAAACTGCAAAAGAAAATCAACGAACCAGTATCCAGAACTTCAGAGACTCTATATCAACCACCTAGAACTAGGCCAGACTAATCTCTCCCTATCCTGAAGCTCAGGGACATTTGTGGAAGAGGGGGCGTTAAGATTGTAAGAGCAAAAGGATGGGAGGAGCAATAATTTGCAAGATACTTCACACAAGTTAGGGCCGAAGTAATCATAATTGGACTTTGCATGCCCTGCGCAATGTCCAACACACTATTGACCTCACAAAGTCTAGCATCTGCTAAAGGCACCAAGATCCTTGGAGGCAAGGGATTGGTAGCCACAGTAGTGTTCCTATGCTTAAGGGAAAACAGGAAAGGGTTCAGGGAAATGCCACTGGGTCCTTGTACGTCATCGGAGTGGAGGGCCCAGAGGAGAGTCAGGGATGCACATTAAAGGAGTCTCTGGGAATTGGGGCGGGAGGCACTGGGGGATGAGGAGGAAGGGGTGTGGGAAGGGGTGAGGGGAGGGGGAGCAGGAGGTTGGGGGGTTGAGGAGGGAGGGAGGGAACCGGTGTACCTATTAAGTTTGTATGAGCTGAAATAATAATAAACAATGTATAAAAAAAAAGCAAAAAAAAAAAATGGAACAGTAACTTTAAGAAAACTATTCAGCCTGTTTCTGCAAGGGAGATTGAGGTTGTAGGTTTACATGAAACTCTTACATTTGGATTCTTTGTGTTTTATTTTGTATATTATTTCTTTTGTGTGTGTGTGTGTGTGTTGTTGTTAGATATTTATATTTTTCTTTTTTTATTATTATTATTTCTGCTCATACAAACTTAATAGGTAGACTGGTTCCCTCCCTCCCTCCTCAACCCCCCGAACCTCCTGCTCCCCCTCCCCTCACTCCTCCCCTCACCCCTCCCTCCCCATCCCCTCGTTCTTCCCGCCCCAATTCCCAGAGTCCTTTCTTGTGCATGCCTGACTCTCCTCTGGGCCCTCCTCTCCGATGACGTACAAGGACCCAGTGGCATTTCCCTGAACCCTTTCCTGTGTTCCCCTTAAGCATAGGAACACTACTGTGGCTGTCAATCCCTTGCCTCCAAGGATCTCGGTGCCTTTAACAGATGCTAGACTTTGTGAGGTCAATAGTGTGTTGAACATTGCGCAGGGCATGCAATGTCCAATTATGATTACTTCAGCCCTAACTTGTGTGGAGTATCTTGCAAATCATTGCTCCTCCCATCCTTTTGCTCTTACAATCTTACCGCCCCCTCTTCCGCAAATGTCCCTGAGCTTCAGGATGGGGAGAGATTAGGCTGACCTAGTTATAGGTGGTTGATATAGAGGCTCTGAAGTTCTAGATACTGGTTCATTGATTTTCTTTTGCAGTTTTGTTGCTCCTGCAATGCCCTTCACTCCATCGTGATGGGCACTGTATGTCACCCCCTGGCCAGAGACAGAAAGCTGTTAAACTGGAGTCTTATTATAAGAGCACATTCAAGGGTAGATGTAATACTTATACCCAAAAGTGGAATCGCAGGGTCATGTGGCATTTGGCAATGGGAGGGGTCAATCACCCATTTTCAAAATGGTTACTTTTTAATCTGCCGGATTATATGCCCTCCCCTTCTGATGAGTTCATACCCCCTTAGTTGTAAATGATCAGAAACGAATGTCTGTGAACTTAACCAGGTGTCACATTACTTTCTTGCAGTCCTTGATGGAGGCCTATTTTCTCTACTGTAACATGGTCACTTCTCTCCTTGTTCCATGTTTCATTAAAAATCTTTAGAGTATCTATGATACAGACAGAGAAGCTGCTTTTCTAAAAGCACTCATGGTGTCCAATGGAAATCTCGCAATATCAAAGGTTGGTATCTCTCATTTTTGTTGCAGTTTTATTTGTCTTAGTATTTAGATCAGGTTGTGCCTCAATTCTGCAAACAGGCATGCTTATTATTTAAAGGGTGTTCACCTAAACTAGTAGTCATCTCCATTTGAGCCTAAGTGACTAGATGACAGATATTTGTACATCTTTTATAAAAATATTGTCAATTTCTCACCTCTGAGGTAACTCCCTGGAGTTATACATTGTCTCAAAACTTTTTTGAACAGTGGTGCCTCAATGATGATGCTGTCCCCATAAGACTGAATCAGTTTCTCTGTGGAACAAACTTCCTCTCTTCCAGTACCTGACATCTGATGAACATCCAACAATGCAAACGAAGATAATTCTTCCAAGAATCAACCATTTCCTTCAGATGAAGTGGTGGTGGTCTTTCCCATGGTTGCAATTGTGATCTCCTTGACACAGATAATACTCTGTCTGATCACACCTTAGGTAATAACCAGTCTTATCATTTATGAAGTAATCAACCTTACCACTTGGGTTAATAATTAGCATTACTTTTGATATAATGATCAGCCTTACCACTTGAATGATATAATTAATTTTACCAGCGATTGACCAAAAGTATGTGTGTATGCAGAATTTTTACCCTTCTTCCACAAATAATGTTAGATTATTGGTACATTCAAAGGCAGGATCCCCCAATGAAGCAAATTGATTTCTTTCTTTTTCTGCTTTTTATCATTATGTTTCTTGCTTGATTTATGTGGAGAATGGTCACTCTTAATTTGATACAATCCTTGAATCTAGTGCACTTGTGTCTCAGGATTCTTATAAGATGTCATTCCAAAACCCTTTGTTTTAGGAATACGGTAGTATTGATAACATTCTGTGAGCAAAAGTGTCATAGGCTGCAATTTTGAATTCAAAATTATACTTGTATCAAATAATTCAGTACATAATTTCCCCATCTTTCTGCACATAAAATGCATGATACAAATAAATATATATTTGGTAAAAAAAAAAGAATAAATTATATTAAGTGAAGTATCCCAAACCCAGAAAATTATGCGCCACATATACTCCCTAATAGGTGGCTCCTAGTACCAAACCCACCCAGCCCACCTTGAGACACTCATAGGTAAATCTATGTATTACCTACAGTAATTGCAAGGATTATGAACAGGAGGGATGGGGTTGGAGGGCCACACCAGAAACAAGGAGAGAAGTGACCATGTTATAGTAGAGAAAATAGGTCTCCATCAAGGACTGCAAGTAAGTAATGTGACACCTGGTTAAGTTCACAGACCTTCGTTCCTGATCATTTACAACTAAGGGGGTATGATCTCACAAGAAGGGGAGGGCATATAGTCTGGCAGATAAAAAGTAACCATTTTGCAAAAGGGTGATTGACCCCTTCCTCACTGAGGTTTCCTACTTTTATTACATCTGTCCTTGAATGTGCTTTTATCACAAGACTCCAGTTTAACAGCTTTCTGTCTCTGGCCAGGTGGTGACATACAGTGCCCAGCAGAATGGAGTGAAGGGCATTGCAGGAGCATCAAAAATGCAAAAGAAAATCAACAAACCACAATACAGAACTCCAGAGACTCTATATCAACCACTTAGAACTAGGCCAGACTAATCTCTCCCTATCCTGAAGCTCAGGGACATTTGCGGAAGAGGGGGCGGTAAGATTGTAAGAGCAAAAGGATGGGAGGAGCAATGATTTGCAAGATACTCCACACAAGTTAGGGCTGAAGTAATCATAATTGGACTTTGCATGCCCTGCGCAATGTCCAACACACTATTGACCTCACAAAGTCTAGCATCTGCTAAAGGCACCAAGATCCTTGGAGGCAAGGGATTGGCAGCCACAGTAGTGTTCCTGTGCTTAAGGGGAACACAGGAAAGGGTTCAGGGAAATGCCACTGGGTCCTTGTACGTCATCAGAGAGGAGGGCCCAGAGGAGAGTCAGGGATGCACATTAAAGGAGTCTCTGGGAATTGGGGTGGGAGGCACTGGGGGATGGGGAGGGAGGGGTTCGAGGAGGGGGAGCAGGGGTTCGAGGGGGAGGAGGAGGGAGGGAGGGAACTGGTGTACCTATTAAGTTTGTATGAGCTGAAATAATAGTAAAAAATGTATAAAAATGAGTAACCCTCACAGAAATTGGTACCGGGAGTGGGGTGTTGCTGTGAGATTAGAAGCCTATGGTACTATAATATAAGGCTGATGGTGAAGCTGAGAGAAGTTGGTACCTAGCAGTATGGCCAATGCTGTGATGTGGCTAGTGTGACTTTGGAACTGTTGGGAGAAATATAGAGTACTTTGAGACTTTGGGACTTGACAATGGGGCTAAATTGGCCTTTCTTTTGAGAGCTCAGAAGACAGCAATGCTGTGAGAGACACAGGCAGTGGAAGCCCAGCCTGTGATGGTCCAGAGGGGAACAGAGACCATGTTTATAACTGGACTCATAACACATGGAGCCATATGTTGGCAGAGTTTTGTGTAGTTTTGCCTTCATCCTGAAAGATTCCCTAAAGTTAAATTGGAGTGCTCGGCAGAGGAAATTTCAAGGCAGTGTAGTCTTGATAATGTGATATGGCTACATTTTGGTCGTCCTCAGATTTATGAAAAGAACAAAGAATCAAGCAAGAAAAAGCAATAACTAAGATCTGATGATGAAAAATGCAATATCAAACTTGAAGTGTTGAACCAGGAAGAAGCAAAGAACAAAATGTCTGTTAAAGAGATTAGCTCCATTAGTGAATCTGTTAGTGAATTTGGAAAATAGGAGAGGCTCAACCGTGAGGGCAATATTCTCAGAGAAGTCTCCCACATATAAGTATGTAAATCTTTTTGGAGGAAACAAGCTAAAGGGTGGAGTTCCAAAGCAAGGGTCTCTTTCTCCCACAAAGCAACTGCTCAGGAATGAAAGAGATTTTTCACATCAGTTCAGAGAAGCTGAATCAGCTATGATTCAAAGGGGCCAGTCTTGGCAAAGTCGTCCCTGTGTTTCTGGTTTTAGAGACATCAAAAATACAAGAGGGATGAGGTCATGGATCTCTCCTCCAAGGTTTCAAAAAATGATGGTAGCCAGGCAGCAAGTGGCAGAAAGTTAAAGCCTGGTTTGTCATTGAGAATAAAGATGTTGGAGATGTCAGAGACAATGTGGGGCATTTGCCAAGGAAATCTGTATTCCCTGGGAGGAGTCAGCCCAAGAGAGTAATTTGTTCTATGAGCAGCTGTGTTGGAAAGGTGTGTCTGAAGCTCTTTGAAACTGGGATGATTTCAACGAGAGGCTCACTTGTTGGACTTGGAACTACAGTATTTGGAGTTGTCCTGCTGGTTTTAGATCTTGTTATGGACCGATCTTTCTTGAATATACCACCATTCCTTCCTTTTGGAATGGGAATGTATATTCTATGTTGGAAGTATATAACCTGTTTTTTGATTTTGCAGAAGGCTTTGGACTTCGGACTTTTGGACTATGTTGGGACTACTAGTGTAGTTTATGAAGACTTTTAAAGGTGGATTGAGTATTGTTTGCATAATGAGATGACGATGAGCCTGTGAGATCCATGGGTAGAGTGTCATGGTTTGAAATGTGTCGCCCACAGTCTCATGTGTATGGAAAGGTCATGGCACCTTGAGAGGTGGAGTCTTGCTGGAAGAAGGTGGTCACAAGGTGTGGTCTTGGAGGTGGATTGGTCCCACCCTACCTCCAGGAGATGCAACATGCAGCCTGGTAGCTGTCAGCATCTCAGATGGATGTGATATAGCCTGTCTCCAACTTCTGACAGACAGTTTTGCCATTTCTGCTATGAAATACTGTATCTCCTCTCTGGAACCATAAGCTAAACAAATTTCCCTTTCTCCCTTAAGTTGCTTGACTTTGAATGCTCTCTCACAGCAATAGTTAAGCATATCTGTTACAATTTCCATTAAACTATGACTCTATCAACAGTAAATGGTGGCTTAATATTGTTTTACTTACTCCTGTTGTCTCAGAACATTTCAAATATTTAGGGGCTTTTGCTTCTCATTTTTGATAAAAGTCATGTGTCATATTAGTGAAGATTTTTATTACTGTTATAATTTATTTGTTATTGATTTATTTAGGCTTATTGTTTTTCATTGGCCAATTTTGGTAATTTAATTTTCCTCAGGGATTATTTCTTTAACAGAAGATGAAATTTAATGAAATGAAATTCAAAATTTTTGATATGCTATTACTTTCATAAATTATTTTGATGTATTATGATGTTATTATATATCCATAATATTTTCATTTCAGTGTGACTGTAACTCAGGCTTTAATTTTTTGCCTACTATTTATCTTTTTCCTTTTAAAAAAATGGGATTTGTCTGATTTGGAATTGATTTTCTGTGCTTTTGGAGGACAAAGTAGGCAGAATATTTTGGAATTCACATTACAAATTTTGTGGGAATAAATTGAGTCTTTAAAAGATTTAAGTTCATGCTCAGAACTTTGCTATGCATTATGCTTATACCATATTTTCCCCTTTTCCTCTATCTCTCATTTCTTCCTTTATTAATTTGTTCTCCTTGATGCTTCAAACAAACAGAACATGGGACAATGATTTTTTTGGCAGAAACGTTCCATTGATTTTTTAAATTTTTTTTTATTATTTAAGCTCATACAAACTTAATAGGTACACCATCCCTCCCTCCTCCTCTCCCAGAACCCCCTGCTTCCCCTCCCCATCCCCCAGTGCCTCCCCCCCAATCCCCGCAGAATCCTTTAATGTGCATGCCTCACTCTCCTCTGGTCCTTCCTCTCTGATGACGTACAAGGACCCACTTGCATTTCCCTGAACCCTTTCCTATGTTCCCCTTAAGTACAGGAACACCACTGTAGCTGTCAATAACTTGCCTCCAAGGATCTTGGTACCTTTAGCAAATGCTAGACTTTGTGGGGTCAAAAGTGTGCAGGACATTGTGCAGGGCATGCAAAGTCCAATTATGATTGCATTGGCCCTAACTTATGGGGAGTATCTTGCATATCGTTGCTCCTCCCATCCTCGTGCTCTTACAATCTTACCGCCCCCTCTTCTGTGAATTTCCCTGAGCTTCAGGATGGAGAGAGATTAAGCTGGCCTAGTTCTAAGAGGTTGATATAGAGTCTCTGAAGTTCTGGATTATGGTTTTTTGATTTTCTTTTGCAGTTTTGCTGCTCCTGCAATGCCCTTCACTCCATCCTGATGGGTATTGGATGTCACCCCCTAGCCAGAGATAAAAAGCTGTTAAACTAGAGTCTTGTTATAAGAGTATATTCAAAGGTAGATGTAATAAAAGTAGGAAACCGCAGTGAGGGAGTGGTCAATCACCCATTTGCAAAATGGTTACTTATTATCTGCCAGACTATATGCCCTCCCCTTCCGGTGAGATCATACCCCCTCAGTTGTAAATGATCAGGAACGAAAGTCTGTGAACTTAACCAGATGTCTTATTACTTACTTGCAACCCTTGATGGAGGCCTATTTTCTCTGCTGAAACATGGTCTCCTCTCTCCTTGTTTCTGGTGTGGCCCTCCTACCCCATCCCTGCTGTTCATAATCCTTGCAATTACTGTGGGTATTACAGAGATTTATCTTTGAGTGTCTCTAGGTGGGCTGGGTAGGTTTGGTACTAGGAGCCACCTACTAGGGAGTACATATGGCAATTAATTTTCTGGGTCTGGGATACTTCACTTAATATAAATGTTCTAATGACATCCATTTCCTGGCAAATTCCAGTAATTCATCATTTTTGATGGCTGAGTAGTACTCCATTGTATAGATGTACAACTGTTTCCTTATTCACTCGTCAACTGTTGGACATTTGGGTTGATTCCATGAATTTGCTATTGTAAACATGTTCATAGTGCTGCTGTGAGCATGATCGTGCTTGTGTTATCGAAGTGGTTTTTGCTGTATGTGGCTTTATTCCCAAAAGTGGAATAGCTGGGTCATATGGCATTTCAATCTTTAATTTCTTTAAGAATCTCCAGACGGCTCGCCAGAGTGGTTATATGAATCTGCATTCCCAACAGCAATGTAGGAGAGTTCCCCTCTCTCCACATCCTCTCTAGCATTTGTTTTTGTTTGTATTGTGGATTTTGGCCATCCTTACCGGGGTGAGATGATATCTCAGGGAAGTTTTAATTTGCATTTCCCTGATGGCTAAGGAAGTGGAGCATTTTTAAAGATATTTGTTAGACATTTTAATTTCATCCCTGGTAAAATTTCTTTTAAGTTCCAGGGCCCATTTTTTAATTGGGCCATTGGTTTCCTTGATGTTTAGTTTTCTAAGTTCTTTGTGCACTCTGGACAGTAGAGCTCTATCAGATATGTGGTTAGTGAAGATTTTCTCCCATTCTGTGGGTTGCCTTTGAGCTCGTGTGACAATCTCTTTATCTGAACAGAAGCTCTTTAATTTCACAAGATCCCAACTGTTGAGAGTTGGTAGCAGTGACTGTGCCATTGGATGTCTGTTTAGGAACTGTTGGCCTAGCTCAATCAGCTCTAGGGAATTCCCTACCCTTTTAATTAATATTTTTATGGTCTATGGCCTTATGTCAAGGTCCTTGATCCATTTTAAATTAAGTCTTGTACATGGTGACAAGTACGGGTCCAGCTTTAATCTTCTGCATGTGTATATCCAGTTTTGCCAGCACTACTTGTTGAAGATACTATTCCTTTTCCATTGAATTTTTTGGGCCCCTTTGTCAAAGACCAAATGGCTGTAATTTTGTGGGCTTATATCTAGGTCTTCAACCCTTATCCTTTGATTTGGGGCCAGTACCAGGCTGCTTTTTATAACTATGGATTTGTAGTATAGACAAAGGTTTGTTATGGTAATACCTCCAGCAGTGTTTTTGTTACTCAGGATTGTCTTTGCTATTCAGGGTATTTTGTGCTTCCATATGAATTTTGAGATTCTTTGGTCAACTTCTTTAAAGAATTGCTTTGTGATTTTAATTGGTATTGCATTGAACGTGTATATTGTCTTTGGTAGGATGGTCATTTTTGTGATGTTGACTCTGCCAATCCAGGAACATGGGAGGTCTTTCCACCTACTGGTGTCTTCTGCTATTTCTTTCTTCAGAGTTTTAAAGTTTTCATCGTAAATGTCTCTTACTTCCTTGGTTAGGTTTATACCAAGGTATTTCATTTTTTTAGGGGCTATTGTAAATGAGATCGTTTCTCTCAAGCCTTTTTCACTTCTTTCATTCTGGGCATATAGGAAGGCCTCTGAATTTTGCACATTTATTTTTTATCCTGCCACCCTGCTGAACTTCTCAATTAGTTCCAGGAGCTTCCTGGTGAAGTTTTTGGGATCACTCAGGTATAAGATCATGTCATCTGCAAATAGGGATAGCTTGACTTCTTCCTTGCTGATTTAAATCCCTTTTATACCCCTTTCTTGTCTTATGGCTTCAGCTAAGACTTCAAGTACAATATTGAATAGAAGTGGTGAGAGTGGACAGCCTTGTCTAGTTCCTGATCAAAGTGGGAATGCTTCCAATTGTTCCCCATTGAGCATAATCCTTGCTGTGGGCTTGTTTTATGCAGCTTTTCTTATATTGATAAAGGTTCCTTCCATTCATACTGCCTCTAGCGTTTTGATCATAAAAGGCTGTTGGATCTTGTCAAAAGCTTTTTCTGCATCTATCGAGAGTATCATGTGGTCTTGGACTTGGACTGGTTTATATGATGAATTACATTTATTGACTTGTGTATGTTGAACCAAACTTATGTGTGGGGGATGAAGCCTACTTGGTCCCCATGAATGATCTTTTTAATATGTTTTTGAATCTGATTTGCTAAGACTTTGTTGAGAATCTTTGCGTCTGTGTTCATCAGAGAGATCGGTCTATAGTTTTCTTTTTTAAGTGAGTCTTTATTAAGTTTTGGGATTAAAACGATATTGGCTTCATAGAAGGAATTTGGCAGTGTTCCTTCCTTCGTTATTTGATGGAACAGTTTAAGGAGTATTGGTATTATTAACTCCTTAAATGTCTGGTAGAACTCTGTGCTGAATCCATCTGGTCCAGGACATTTTTTGGTGGGAAGATTCAAGATTACTTCCTCAATTTCGTCATATGTTATAGGACTATTTAAATAATTCACAACTTCCTTATTCGATTTAGTTAAGTTGTGGTTACCTTGAAATTCATCCATCTCTTTTGTGTTGTCAGACTTCACAGAGTATAATTTTTTGAAATATGATGTTATAATTCTCTGGATTTCTTGGGTATCGGTGGTCATAACTCCACTTTCATTTCTAATTTTGTTAATTTGGGTTTTCTGTCTGTTGCTTTTGGTTACTTTAGCTAGGGGTGTATCAATCTTATTGATTTCTTCAAAGAACCAGATTTTTGACTGGTTGATTTTTTTCTATCGTTTTCCTAATCTCGATTTCAGATATTTCTCCCCTTATTTTGTTAATCTCCTCTCTTCTACTACTTTTGGGATCAGATTGCTCTAGTGTCTCTAAAGCTTTAAGCTGTATTGTTAATTTATTTATTTCTGATATTCCATTTTTTAAAAATTTTTATTATTATATTATTCATTCAACTGTGCGCATGTGCATGTGTATGTGCGCGCGCATTTGTGTGTCTGTGTGTGTGTGTGTGTATGTGTCTGTGTATGTGTAGAACCACAGACAATCTTGCGAACCACTATGGATGCTTCCACCTCCTTCTGCCCGGGGATTCACAGGCTCCGCCCTACCAGGACCAGAAGCACAGGCTGCCCCCGCTTCTGCCTGTCGTCTATACGTGGGATCTGGGATCTGAACTCAAGACCTTCCACTTGCAAGGCGGAGGCTTAACCCCTGAGCCACCTCTCCAGCCCTGATGTTCCATTTTTTTAAGTAGGCATTAAGAGCTATGAACTTACCTCTTAGGCCAGCTTTCATTGTGTCCCAGAGATTTTGGTAAGTTGTATTTTCATTATCATTCACTCTCAGGAAATCTTGAATTTCCTTTTTAATTTCTTCCTGAATCCAGTTCTCATTCAGCATCATATTGTGAAGTTTCCAGGAGTTAGTGTATTTTCTCTTGTTTGTTGTGTTGTGGATGTCCAGCTTTAGGCCATGGTGGTCTGACAGGGCACGAGTTAGAATTTCAACTTTTTTGTACATGTGTAGATTCGTTTTGTGGCCCAGTATGTGATCTATTTTGGAGAACGTTCCGTGTACTGCTGAGAAAAATGTGTATTCTTTGGTGCGTGGATGAAAAGTTCGATAGAGATCTGTAAGGTCCATTTCTTTAAGGGTTTGATTAAGGTCCAAAGTGTCTCTGTTAAGCTTTTGACCTGTTGATCTATCTCATCTTGAGAGGGCAGTGTTGAAATCCCCACTTTGACTTGGGCATTGTTGTTTTGTTTCTTAGGACCATTCATTTTCTGTGTTTTTCACTGAACTGATTTAGTTGGTATTATTACACTTGCCAGTTATTACTAGTGCTTGCCTTGGATTGGGTATGTTTGTCTATTGTTATTGTAATTTCCTAGATGAGGCTATTAGACTTTTAGTACATCAGTTAAGTCAGTTTAAATAGACAAGGGATGAATATTAGTATGGTATTGCACTTTTCCAATTTAGTATCTTGGTGATACGTGAGGGTGAGTGGTGTACTCCCTGGAGTTGTATATGTTTTGGGGGTGGCTGTATGGAGAAGTTGATCTACAGCAATTGATACTAGAAAGGATCAGTCAGGTGAAAAAAAGAGAGGTTTACTTATCTTTGGGCTGGATGTGAAAAATCTCTCCCACGTGATAGGATGATTATAGAGGACTCCAGATGTATGGTCTTTGGCCCTTAGAGTATTGCTTGAGTTTCCTTTGGACTCTATTGAGTTCTGAGTAGCAGTGGGTCTTCCCTGGACCACGTGCATAGGTCCCCGGTCACCGGAGAGGCAGAAGGTCTGATATTGATGGGAGAATTCTTCACCTGGGACCTGGGAATTGGCTTAGGGCCCACCCAAGCTGGGACCTGGGACCTAGCACGCATGGGTGGGAGCCATTGATTTTTTTAAATTTAATTTTTTATTTTTTTGGTGCTCCAGATAGAAACAAGTGTCTTCTAGGTGCTAAATACACTTGAACACTAATGCTGCTCGAAAGCTTAGGCTGTATGGAGCTTAATTTTTTTTATAAAAGGCCACATTTTTAGTGGGGGAAGAGATTGAAACTTTAGGCTTTAATGGATGTTTCAAAACATTAAAAAGGACAAAGTGTACAGTGTTTGACCTCATAGATAAAATATTCACATTTTACTATTTTTTTAATGTTTTTTGCTCTTTAAATTGATGTTCCTCACCTGTGCTGATTAATTTAAAGTGTCAGTTTGACTTGTGTTCATTGTGCTCCCAGATTGGTGGTTAAACATTCTGGACGTGACTGCTTTTGGATGACAGCAACACTTTGAATTGGTAAAATAAAATGCATGTTCATGGAAGATATAGTGCCTCTACATTATTTTGAAAAAGAATTTTTCATTATTCCAAGTGAATTAGTGAAGTAATCATTACTAAGTCAAATAAGCACAAAGGATCCAGAAGGCAAAGCTGTTGTTTAAGTGGTACTTGTGTCTTGGATGCTTAATCGGATATCCTTCTTTTTCCTGCAGGTAATGACTTTCTAAATGTAGAAATAGTAGAAATTCATGACAGAAAATACAGAGCATATATAAAATAACTAGGAATATACTTAATAATTTGAAATCATATTATCTAGAGATTATTATTCTAGCTAGTTTAGGATATTTTACATGGCATATGCATTCATAACAAATTTGATATTCTCTGCACATTTCATATTTGCTATGTTCACTTAATATTTTAATAATCTCCTTGTGTCATTAAGCATTATTTTATAACATTACATATTAACTAATAATTTTCAGATGACTTTTTCCTAGCATTTTTGATCAATGGAATATTATTTATGCAATGAATTACTGTTTTGCTATTATAAATGTCATGACATGACTTGCATATGTACTTTTCCAAATCATTTACTTAGTATAATATGATAAAGCAATTATTATTAAAGGAAACAAACATTAAAAATTCTTTGACCTACTTTCTTACTTTACAAGCCATGTTACTTATACATATCATGGTGATTCATGACAGCATCCATTTTCATTGGACCTTTGTAGATTTTTTTAGTACAATAATACATTTACAATTTCATCCAGAATTTTTCTTTTCAAGATTTTCAAAAAACTGAAAATTGATCCAAGGTCCTTGTGCAATAAGGTCTCCCATTAAGTCACTTTTCTAGCCCTGTTCACAAATTTGCCTAAGAAAACAGTTTATTTTAATTTTTCTGTGATTGGCTTTTAGAAGACAGGGATCTTGTATTCTCTATTCTGTAACTGACTTTTAAGAAATAGGAATAATTTATTTTGTTACTAGTTTCAGCATTCTGTGAATTGGTTTGTTTCTAATAACTATTGTAGTATAATTTATATAGAGAAGAATTCATCATTCAAATAATATATTCGAATGAGTTTATATATCACATTACTGATTTAAAAATTTGACAGGGGAGATGAATGGTTGTTAAAGGACAGGTGAGGCAGATGGGACTGGAGATTATTGAGTGAAAATATCCCTAAATTAATTTATGAAAGCTGAAAAGTAAATAATTTTAAAAAGGCTCAAAAATAAAAAAATTGGGCAATTCTACATAATGTAAAATTGTCATTTTGATCAATTTAAATGTCCAGTTTTCATTCACATGTTATCCAGTCATCATCAATGTATCATTAAATACATATGCCCAAAATTTTTCATCACTTAGTGGAAACTTTTAATATAGCCAGTCACTGCTACTCACCTCTAATGAGTTGGTTACCTTCGAATATTTTTCTGTTTTTATCAATTTTCCTTTATAGGTACCTTATAAAATTGGAAATATGTCTCATTTATCATTTTTAGGTGGTTTGTTTTAATAGCACGTTTCAAAGGTTCACAAATGTTATAAAATGTGTAAAAATAATTCCTTTTTAAGGTTGAATATTATTCTGTGTGTGTATGCAGGTGTATGTGTGTCTGTGTATCTATACCATTTTTAATTTATTAAGCTGTTGATTGCTTTGTTTGTTTCCACATTTTAAATATTCTTTAAAAATGCTTTGGGAATATTCCCAGGAATGGTATGGAGTTCCAATTTTTAACCATTTTAGGAACCTCCAAGTTGATCTCCAAAGTAGTTGTATGAGTCTATGATCTCACCAGCAGTGTATGAGAGTTTCCTTCTCCCTACATCCATGCCAGTGTTTGCTATAGTTTGTGTTTTGCATCTTAACCATCCTGACTGGAGTGAGATGATATATTAGGGTTGTTTTAATTTGCATTTCTCTAATGACTAGAGAGGATAAGTTTTTTTAATTTTTGCTTCTTTAGTATTTAATTTTTCAAGCTCCTTGTATACCCTGGATATTGGTCCTCTAATTGGGAAGTATCGTTAGTGACAATGCTCTCCTTGGTTAACAGTATGTTTTGCTGAGCAAAATCTTTTTAATTTCATGTAGTCCCACTTGTTTAGTGTTGGACTTATCTTCTGTGTCTTTGGAGTCCTATTGAGATAATGCTGGCCAAGGCCAATCAATTCGATTTAGGAGTTTTATAATCTCTGGTCTGACATCGAGTTCTTTAATCCATTTGGAGTAGATTTTCATGCAGGGAGACTAATAAAGGTCCAGTTTCATTTTTCTATATGTAGACATCCAGTTTCGCCAGCATCATTTGTTGAAGATGCTGTCCTTTTACAATAGAATTTTTTGCACCTATGTCAAAAGACCGTTGACTATAGATGAGTGTGCTTAAGTACCAGTGCTGGGAGTATTAACAAAGAACACTGCATACTACAAAAGAGTTTTGTGTACAACCATGTTCACAACAGTTTTTTCCACAATAGCAAAAAAAAATGGAATGAATATAGATATCCAACAGTTGACAAATGGTTAATGAAAATGTGGTTTATCATATACAATGGAATACTATTCAGCTATCAGGAAAAATGAACTAATAATAATAAAATTTGCCAGCAAATGGATGGAACTGGAAGAAATAATACTGAGTGAAATATCCCAGACACAGAAAGATAGACATTATGTGTTCTTCCTTATATGTAAACCCTAGCACTAAATATACAGTTTGATTTAAACAAACAGAAACTCTTATACTGCCCACAAATATAAAGAAGTATAAGCTGGGGTGGGGTGGAGGAAGACCCCAAAAGAGCAGAAACAAAAGAACAGGTTTGAACAGTTATAAAAGGCTTTTATGTAATAAAAGTCTGTAAGGGGAGGGAAGAACACAGGAATAGGACACAGTAGATAGTGGGGTTAGTCTCCCAGTAACTAACCCCCTGCTTACAAACCCTTAACCTCTATTCCCCTCAATGACAGGGAAGATATGACCAGCAACGTAAACCAGTCTAAACAATAGTGGATGGGGAAAAACTGACAGCAGTTAGGGTCACATGAATCAATACTAATTATAAACAGCCAACACTAAACCTCCATCTAGATGGCTCTCATTTTCTCTTTAGAAAAGAAAAGATCTCAATACTCAAAGAAGACAGAGTCTAGTGCAATGGAAGGACAATGAAACAGACATCAATAACCAACCACAGTTCAGAGTACTTTTGACACTAAACATTTATTGGAATCAAGCCAACCAAATTTCTATCTTAAGGCTCAGGAAATCTTGCAGAATTGGGGGCAGTAAGATTATAAGAATCTGAAGGTGGGGAGGTCCACTCCCAGCTAGGATATTCCACTCAAGATAGGGCTGTGGCATCCAGGAACTTACTGTAATGAGACTTATCCTCACCAGATCTGCACTATGACTGACATGTCAACATTTCCCCATAGACTAGCAAGGAACTCAGGAGAAATAATTACACTCAGGGAGTAAAGGGTGGAAGAGAAAGGGGGAGAGAAGAAGGGGGAAGATAGGAGAACAAGAACAGCTACTCATCACGTTTATAAAGCTAGAAAAATAAAAAATAATTTAAAAATGCTGCAATTGCAATAGTTACTGATTGACAAAAATCTGTTCACACAATCTGTTCTGTTTTTTGAGTATATTCTGAGTAGAATTGCTATATTATATGGTAATTTTATGATTAGATTTTTAAGGGCTCATATTTTTTTTCTACTGCAGATGCACGATTTTACATTCCTATCAACAGTGTACATGTGTTCAAACTTTTTTGATGTAAACATCATAATAGGTATGTTATATTTAATCATAGTTCCAGTTTTTCTTTTCTCTCATAGCTATTGATAATTAAGATCTCCTCATGTGCTTACTGGTCATTTGTTTAACTTATTTGAGGAAATCTCTATTAAAATGTTCTACACATTTTTATTGAATTGTTTCACTTTTCATGTTTCACTTTCAAACTTCCTGAAATTTATTTTGTTGGGGTAAGGAGATGACTTTTTTATAAATTGTTACTCAAAATTTCTGATACCTTTTGCTTTGCCACCTTATTTCTTCACTGGTATTTAGTGATGCTTTTAAGTCATGAATCTAATTATAAATTTGGTGTCTTATTCTGAATTACCAATTCCATTCCAGTGATAGGTCCATAAATTCCTTTACTTACTAAGTTAAATTTGTAACTTTGAGTACATGAAATACTAAATTATTCAGAATCATTCTTTACTCTCCTGTAATGAGATTGTTTGGGATTGGAAAAATGGCTCAACCCACATAAAAATTCTTGGCATGGTGGTGAGCAAATTCAATCTTTTCATTGGATAAGAGGATAACACAGGGCTAAGTCCTGGATGTTGCTAAGGAGTAGCCAGGGAATTACTAAGGAAGGAGGGCATTGAGTAAAAAGTGGAGGTGTGGTCTGCCTAGCTAAGACTGATCATAGCCCCACGGAACAGGACCACAGGACTCCTGTCCGACTCCAGGCTGTCTGGCCACACCCCAAAGACAAAAGATACAGGAGAAAAAGTGGGATTGAAGTACACTGAAGCAGCTTTGTTTTTTGCTCACTGATTGTCCACTGAGATTTTTAAAAACTGTGGATGAGACACCAGAACGCCAGGTCAGCCCAAGGGACCCAGCTCCTACCCAACCATGCAGCCGGGAGCTCGCACAGGGCCTAGGGACTAGGAGGACCTCCCCCTGCGCCCAGGCCCCGCCCAGGCTCCCTTCCGGTTAAATAGCTCCATGCCCACATCCCCATCCTCCCTTCCCCACCCCTACCCTCCAGCCGGGACGTGCGCGGTCCAGGCAGGCCTCATCTGCGACCTAGGTAAGCTCCGTCCCTGCCCACCCCCAGAACCACAGGCCAAATAATTCAGTTTAGTGAAATTGAAAGATCTTAAGAGTTAAAACGACAATGCCAAAGTCAAAGTGCAAATCCATGAGAAACAACACTCAAGTAAACAAATTTCCCACTGAAGGAATTAATCCCATAATGTTAGACTCCAACCAGAACAAACCCACGGAAAATGGCCAACAAAGCCTGACACAGGATAACGACTTTCAAAATATGATCATTACCATGTTCAATACTATGAAAGAGGAAATCTGGGAAGAATTACATAATCGAATCAATCGCTTTGAAGAGGAACACAACAGGCACTTGGAGGAGTTGAGAAAAGCAGTGCAAGAAACAAAAACTGGCATAGAACGGTTAAAACAGACTCAAGCAGAGTTTAAAACTGAGCTACAAGACAAGTTATCTTGAACCCAGAACTCCACAGAGAGTCTTATCAACAGAAATAAAGAAGCAGAAAACAGAATTTCAGACCTTGAAGATAAAGTGGGAGTACTAACCAGCTCAATGGAAGAGGTTGTTAAAGCCAAAAAGATACTTGAGAGAAATATATAAGAGGTATGGGACACCCTGAAGAAGCCTAACATGCGTATTCATGGAATACCAGAGCAAGTATCTCAAAATACCACCCCTGAGGAAATTTTTCAAATGATCATCAAGGAAAACTTTCCTCATCTAAAAAAAGAGAGGCCCATCCATATACAAGAGGCATTCCGCACCCCAAACAGATAAGACCAAAACAGAAGTTCACCACGGCAAATAATAGTTAAAACACTCCACATTCAAGATAAAGAACTGGTGCTGAGAGCTTCAAGGGAGAAAAAACAAGTCACTTTTAAAGGTAAACCTATCAAAATAACAAATGACTTCTCAGTCGAAACAGTAAAAGCAAGAAGAGCTTGGAGAGACATACTTCAAGTATTCAATGAGCAAAAATGTCAACCCAGCCTGATTTATCCTGCAAAACTATCCGTCATGATCGAGGGAGAAAGAAAAATCTTCCAGCACAAAGACAACTTGAAGGGATACATGTCCACCAAACCAGGCCTTCAAAAAATGCTAGAAATGATACTCAAGCTTGAAGAAAAAAACAGGCATATCCAGGAAAGCAGAAGGCAAGTATAACACCATTGAAAGCGAAGCAATATACTTATAAAAACTACTAAACATAATAAATGTCTGGAATTAAAAATAGTTTCTCCACTATAACACTAAATGTTAATGGAATTAATTCACTGATCAAGAGACACAGATTACAAACGTGGATTAAAAATCACAATCCATCAATCTGCTGCCTGCAAGAAACCCATCTCACCACAAAAGATAGGCATGCTCTAAAAATAAAAGGCTGGTCAACAATTCTACATGCAAATGGAAGCAGAAAACAGGCAGGGGTAGCCATTATGCTATCAGACAAAGTGGACTTCAAACCAAAGAAAATTATAAGACACAGATAGATACTACATTTTAGTCACAGGTACAATTCACCTGGAAGACTTTGCAATACTGAACATATATGCACCCAATACGGGCCCCTCCACATTCATTAAGAAAACCCTACAGCGTCTAAAGCAAGAAATCAACCCCCAAAAGATAATTCGCGGGGACTTCAACACCGCCCTCTCAACATGGGATAGATGAACAGGTCAAAAGCTTAACAGAGACACTTTGGAACTTAATCAAAACCTTAAAGAAATGGACCTTACAGATCTCTATTGAACTTTTCAACCACCCACCAAAGGATACACATTTTTCTCAGCAGCACACAGAACTTTTTGGGCCACAAAACGAATCTACACATGTACAAAAAAGTTGAAATTCTAACCTGTGCCCTATCAGACCACCACGGCCTAAAGCTGGACATCCACAACACATCAAACAAGAGAAAATACACTAACTCCTGGAAACTTCACAATATGATGGCTGAATGAGAACTGGATTCAGGAAGAAATTAAAAAGGAAATTCAAGATTTGCTGAAAGTGAACGATAACGAAAATACAACTTACCAAAATCTCTGGGACACAATGAAAGCTGTTCTAAGAGGTAAGTTCATAGTTCTTAATGCCTACATCAAAAAAATGCAAACATCAGAAATAAACAACTTAACAATGCAGCTTAAAGCTTTAGAGAAATCTGATCCCAAAAGTAGTAGAAGAGAGGAGATTAGCAAAAGAAGGGGAGAAATATCTGAAATCAAGACTAAGAAAACGATAGAAAAACTCAACCAGTCAAAAAACTGGTTCTTTGAAAAAATCAATAAGATTGATACACACCTAGCTAAATTAACCAAAAGCAGGAGAGAGAAAACCCAAATTAACAAAATTAGAAATGAACATGGAGTTATCACTACTGATACCCAAGAAATCCAGAGAATTATAACATCATATTTCAAAAACTTATACTCTGTGAAGTTTGACAACACAAAAGAGATGGATGAATTTCTAAGTAAACACAACTTGCCTAAATTGAATCAGGAAGTTGTGAATTATTTACATAGTCCTATAACATATAAGGAAATTGAGGAAGTAATCTTGAATCTTCCCACCAAAAAATGTCCTGGACCAGATGGATTCAGCACAGAGTTCTACCAGACATTTAAGGAGGTAATAATACCAATACTCCATAAACTGTTCCATAAAATAGCAAAGAAAGGAACACTGTCAAATTCCTTCTATGAAGCCAATAACGTTTTAATCCCAAAACCTAATAAAGACTCACTTAAAAAAGAAAACTATAGACTGATCTCTCTGATGAACACAGACGCAAAGATTCTCAACAAAGTTTTAGCAAATCGGATTCAAAAACATATTAAAAAGATTATTCATGGGGACCAAGTAGGCTTCATCCCTGGCACAGAAGGTTGGTTCAACATACGCAAATCAATAAATGTAATTCATCATGTAAACCAGTCCAAAGTCCAAGACCCCATAATACTCTCGATAGATGCAGAAAAAGCTTTTGACAAGATCCAACAGCCTTTTATGATCAAAACGCTAGAGACAGTAGGAATGGAAGGAACCTTTATCAATATAAGAAAAGCTGTATACAACAAGCCCACAGCAAGGATTATGCTCAATGGGGAACAATTGGAAGCATTCCCACTTCCATCAGGAACTAGACAAGGCTGTCCACTCTCACCACTTCTATTCAATATTGTACTTGAATTCTTTGCTGAAGCCATAAGACAAGAAAGGGTCATAAGAGGGATTCAAATCGGCAAGGAAGAAGTCAAGCTATCCCTATTTGCAGATGACATGATCTTATACCTGAGTGAACCCAAAAACTCCACCAGGAAGCTCCTGGAACTAATTGAGAAGTTCAGCAGGGTGGCAGGATACAAAATAATTGTGCAAAAATCAGAGGCCTTCCTGTATGCCCAGAATGAAAGAAGTGAAAAAGCATTGAGAGAAACAATCCCATTTACTATATCCCCTAAATAATTGAAGTACCTTGGTATAAACCTAACCAAGGAGGTAAAAGACCATTACAATGAAAACTTTAGAACCCTCAAGACAGAAATTGCAGAAGACACCAGAAGGTGGAAAGAACTTCCATGTTTCTGGATTGGCAGAATCAACATCGTAAAAATGACCTTCCTACCAAAGGCAATATACAAATTCAATGCTATACCAATCAAAATCCCAAAGCAATTCTTTAAAGAAGTTGACCAAACAATCTCAAAATTCATATGGAGGCACAAAATACCCAGGATAGCAAAGACAATCCTGAGTAAGAAAAATACTGATGGAGGTATCACCATACCAAACCTCAGTCTATACTACAAATCCATAGTTATAAAAACAGCCTGGTACTGGCTCCAAAATAGACACACAGATCAATGGATAAGGATTGAAGACGAAGATATAAGCCCACCAAATTACAGCCATTTGGTCTTTGACAAAGGGGCCCAAAAATCCAATGGAAAAAGAACAGCATCTTCAACAAATGGTGCTGGTAAAACTGGATCTCCACATGCAGAAGATTAAAGCTGGACCCATACTTGTCACCATGTACAAGACTTAATTCCAAATGGATCAAGGACCTTGATATCAGGCCAGAGACTATAAAAATCATAACTGAATGTATAGGGAACTCCCTTGAGCTGATTGGGCTAGGCCAACATTTCCTAAACAGACATCCAATGGCACAGTCAGTGCTACCCACTCTCAACAGTTGGGATCTTGTGAAATTAAAGAGCTTCTGTTCAGATAAAGAGATTTTCACACGAGCTCAAAGGCAACCCACAGAATGGGAGAAAATCTTCACTAACCACATATCTGATAGAACTCTGCTGTCCAGAGTGCACAAAGAACTTAGAAAACTAAACACCAAGGAAACCAATGGCCCAATTAAAAAATGGGCCCTGGAGCTTAAAAGAAACTTTACCAGGGATGAAATTAAAATGTCTAACAAATATCTTAAAAAATGCTCCACTTCCTTAGCCATCAGGGAAATGCAAATCAAAACTTCCCTGAGATATCATCTCACCCCGGTCAGGATGGCAAAAATCCACAATACATACAACAACAAATGTTGGAGAGGATGTGGAGAGAGGGGAACTCTCCTACGTTGCTGGTGGGAGTGCAGGCTCATACAGCCACTCTGGCGAGCCGTCTGGAGATTCTTAAAGAATTTAAAGATTGAAATGTCATATGACCCTGTGATACCACTTTTGGCTATAACTCCCCATAGAGCAGAGGTTCACCTCGATAGCACAAGCACAACCATGTTCATAGCAGTACTGTTTGCAATAGCAAAGACATTGAATCAACCCAAATGTCCAACAGTTGACGAGTGGATAAGGAAACAGTGGTACATCTATACAATGGAGTACTACTCAGCCATCAAAAATGATGTATTACTGGAATTTGCCGGGAAATGGATGTCATTAGAAACAATTATATTAAATGAAGTTTCCCAGACCTTGAAAACTAAGCGCCGTATATACTCCCTAATAGGTGGCTCCTAATACCAAACCCACCCAGCCCATCTTGAGATACTCGTAGGTAAATCTATGTATTACCTACAGTAATTGCAAGGATTATGAACAGGAGGGATGGGGTTGGAGGGCCACACCAGAAACAAGGAGAGAAGTGACTAGGTTACAGTAGAGAAAATAGGCCTCCATCAAGGACTGCAAGAAAGTAATGTGACACCTAGTTAAGTTCACAGACATTTGTTCCTGATCATTTACAACTAAGGGGGTATGAACTCACCAGAAGGGGAGGGCATATAGTCTGGCAGATTAAAAAGTAACCATTTTGCAAATGGGTGATTTTCCCCTCTCATTGCCAAATGCCATATGACCCTGCGATTCTACTTTTGGGTATAAGTATTACATCTACCCTTGAATGTGCTCTTATAATAAGACTCCACTTTAACAGCTTTCTGTCTCTGGCCAGGGGGTGACATACAGTGCCCATCACGATGGAGTGAAGGGCATTGCAGGAGCAACAAAACTACAAAAGAAAATCAACAAACCAGTATCCAGAACTTCAGAGGCTCTATATCAACCACCTAGAACTAGGTCAGACTAATCTCTCCCCATCCTGAAGCTCAGGGACATTTGCGGAAGAGGGGGCGGTAAGAGGGTAAGAGCAAAAGGATGGGAGGAGCAATGATTTGCAAGATACTCCACACAAGTTAGGGCCGAAGCAATCATAATTGGACATTGCATGCCCAGCGCAATGTCCAACACACTATTGACCTCACAAAGTCTAGCATCTGCTAAAGGCACCGAGATCCTTGGAGGCAAGGGATTGACAGCCACAGTAGTGTTCCTATGCTTAAGGGGAACACAGGAAAGGGTTCAGGGAAATACTACTGGGTCCTTGTACGTCATCGAAGAGGAGGGCCCAGAGGAGAGTCAGTCATGCACAAGAAAGGACTCTGGGAATTGGGGCGGGAGGCACGGGGGTATGGGGCACGAAGGGTGAGGGGAGGGGGAGCAGGGGTTCCGGAGGGGGAGGAGGAGCGAGGGAGGGAACTGGTGTACCTATTAAGTTTGTATGTGCAGAAATAATAAAAAAAGTATTAAAAAATAAAAAAATTAAAAACGAAACAATAAAATCATTAGCAAATTAAAAAAAAAAAGAGGATAAGACAGGAGGATCTCTGAAGTTTGCTGGCTAACATGTCTATCTGAGTTGGTCATCTCCAGATTCAGTGAGAGACTATCTAAAATAATAATAATAAGAAGAAGAAGAAGCAGAAGAAGAAGAAGAAGAAGAAGAAGAAGTCAGGAAGTGATAGAGGCACATTATATCGACTTCATGGCTTCCAAACACACACCCCCCCCACACACACACTATAGGAAATAAAAATTATGGATTCCCATTTTCTGTCATGAACTTTGTATTTGCTTCTTTTCCTGAATCAGCGATGAAACGTGTGACTTTCTATAGCTAATGTCATTTTAGGAAATGTAATATTAAGAGACTCGAAAAGTGCTTTTAGATTTGAGCATGCTCAGTTTTGTTTTTGTGATTGCCATACACAACTCATACCTAGAATATCTTATTATATGCAGGAGAAGCATATTAAGAAAAAGAGAGCTGTGGTCTAGCCTACTCCAGTTAGGCTGAGCCTAAGTTAGCTTATATATTAAGGTTCTCTGAAGAACAGAATCTCTAGAATGTAAATATATATATAAAAATAGTGTCCTTCAAAGTAGCTTCCCATAGCTGCTTCATTATGGACCAGAATGTCTCACAGAGCCAAAAGATCCCAAGAAGGTCTCAAGCCTCTACTTGGCTGGAGGGTTGAAGACACTGGGCTCCAACATCAGTGAAGAACAGCTGAATTCTGAATGATTAAGGAACAAAAACAAGGCCTAGAGACCAGGCTCCAGAGGCAGTGAGATCAGTGGCAAGGTGGAAAGAATTGATCTCTGTATCAGCCAAGGACAAAGGTAGCAGAGCCAGCAGTAACGAGGACATTTGAAGAGTAAACTCAATAGCAAATCAACACAGGATAAGGGAACAGCAAACCCTTCCTCCTTGCACTTTCTATTATCTAGTCCACCACTGCAAAGTATCACCCGCTATGGGCTGGCTTTTCCACATCAATTGATCAAGTACCTGCAGACTTCTCAGGGGCATGCTCCAATCATTGGCTCTCCACAGCTATACCTTGAACTGTCTGCAACTCTCAAGTTGACACTAAAATGTAACCACAATATCTGCTTTGAAATCAACCTATGTATTTTAAGAATTCCCAGCCAATGTCCGTAATAAAATTGCAAATATTAAAATGAACTAAATTAGTCAAGTCCTATCTGAGGCTTAGGCAGCAAAATAAATGTCACTAAAATTTTTCTGGTTGTTTTTTTCTACAAGAATGACCAATCATTATAATAATACCTTTTAGTATATGTCAGGTTGTCAACCTACGTCTTATTTAATTATTATTTTATTGACATACATATGGTAAGGATATATAATAATTAATTATATTTTGACATTTTCATATACATCTACGATGTATTTTGTTCATATTCTCACATTCCTCATTATCTTTTCTTTTCCCCATTCCTTCCCATTAATCTTCTTCCAGTATCCTTTATACTTTCATGTCATTTTTAGGAACAATCCAATGAGTTCATTTGAGTTTGTTTACAAAACCCTGGAACCTTACCAAAGGCTCTATCACTAAAGTAAACATACCTCCTGCTTGCATTTACCTGCACATAAATCCTTAGGGAGGGTTGAGGGACTTTGTGAGTTCTTTCTAATGCTAGAATGTTGATAAAGCTAATTTTATGCAAATCTTGTGAACGTAATCAGAGGTTCTGTGAGTGCAAAAATACAACAACCACATTATGCCTGGGAGTCAGTCATACCTCTGCCCTACCTTCTTCTGAATCTTACTTTCTCTCCACCCCCTTTTGCAATCTTCTCTGAGCCTTTCAGAATTGGATACAGACATTTTATTTATGGTTGGGCATTCAATAATCATTTAGGTCTCAGTATTTTCATCAATTATAAATTTGAATAATATCTAGTGACCATCACACAAAGAAGCTGCTCTGACTACAGGTGATAGCAGCACTTCTCTATGTTCATAAACAGTTATTTACAATTTGGAAGGTATGTCATGCCCTATTTTATAATATAACAGCAGTAAATTTTCCACTGAGGTCTATGAATGCCCAAACCATGGGCTTTTGGCCAGATTTACAGTAAATGATGTAATTTCTTTCTTGTGGAGTGGACATTGGTACCTGTCAGAATAGTTGTTTATCTCTCTAATATATTGCCACTGTTGTATTAGGAGGCTCATATTGCCTGCACACAGTCACAACATTTGACTAAGAGATTTGATAAAAATTCCTGGAATTCTTTCACACTTTGGGGACTAGCCAGCAGAGAGGAAACTTTCAGGACATTTCAAGCTTTATTTCTCTTTGTCCTCTTACTAAGATAGTGTTTTTAGCAATAATTAACCCACTTCTAATGCTTACTACTTTGTAGCTGTTCTTGGTTTTTCATCCTGGTTGGCCTAACAATGAATGATTTTTATATATGTCTTATCTTTGATCTTGACCCTAAGAGATCTTTGAAAGCATGCAGTGATTCTTTCACTATGAGTCATATCATGTGTATTGTATCTTAGAGTTTGTTATACCCAGTGTCTAGTTGCTGCTGAATTACATTGAATAACTATGAAATATGTTCTAGAAGCAAGTACTGAATATTTTTATTCCCATTTACTTTGTCACCAGTAAGGAAATTGAGAATGCTTGGTTGTCGATTTGTAAGATATACCATATGCTGAGTTTTATTTTATTTTATAGTCTCATCTTCATTGTAACAAGGGTTATTATTATTTGTACATACAGCATAAACTATTTCATGCTGTGATAGTATTCATAACACAGGAGTCACATAATCTTTTTTATATATCTTTGGTTTTCAATTATACTTTAGCTCACTGTCCTATCGAATTGCTCAGAAATTTTCTTTCCTCATTTTTATTATCAATGCAAAATAATAATTGGATCTATATGAAAGTATTTGTAACAGGAAGCTAGTGGCACTGATTCACCCAAATTTAATTTTTTTTAGGCTATGTATGATCAGATATGTACCATTTTTATGTAATATCAGAATGGAATATTTGACACAAATTAATAATCAGTTTTATGAGTGTTAGTTTTACTTGAGAAAAAGCAGAATGGGATATAATATCAGGGTTTAGGGAATGTATTACCAATATAAAGCTGATGAATTTTTTTTAATTTTTTTTATTATTATTTATTCAACTGTGTGCATGTGCGTGTGTATATGTGCGTGCGTGCGTGTGTGTGTGTGTGTGTGTGTGTGTGTGTGTGTGTGTGTGTAGAACCACGGACGAATTCGCGAAGTACCATGGACGCCTCCACCTCCTTCTGCCCCGGGATTCACAGGCTCCGCCCCACCAGGACCAGAAACGCAGGCCGCCCCGCTTCCTCCTGGCGTCTATACGTGGGATCTGGGATCCGAACTCAGGACCTTCCGCCTGCAAGGCGGAGGCTTAACCCCTGAGCCACCTCTCCAGCCCCCTGATGAATTTTTTTAAGTGGGAAAATATTATTGCCTTTACTATAAAGATTTTCTGGAACCATCTTCCCTTCACTAGAGATCTTAATAACATTTTATCTTCTGACTACATACTTCTTCATTCCATCTGTTTGTGAACTATTTTAATATCCTCTACAGGTCTCCTAAATATTTTTTCTGTCCAGCTATTGTGTTTAATCATTTTCATTAAATATAATACTAAAACAATTATGATGAAATTAAATAAAAGAATAATACATAACATTGGTTTTCATTTAGAAAACCTCATTAATTTCTGTTTGCATTTAATAAAACTAACCTCTTAAATCATTTGCCCAAAGTTTCAAAGACACATTTCATGAGACAAAAAAGAAGTGAGAAAGGGGTCACTAAATTACAACTGAGATAACAGTATTTTTTAAGCCACATTAGTCTTATGTTTTAGAATGTGCATCAAAATTTTCTTAAGACTTTGTACAGGAAATGTGATATTGTCCTGGTCATGTAATCCTTTCAAAAAAAATTTTTCCCCCAAAGTATTTATCTAATTATGTATATGCCAAAAAAATGGTTTGTCCAGTTTTATAATGATTCTCCCAGTACACCACTCTCCTCTGATTTCCTGAACCATACAAATTCATCTGCGTAATAAATATTAGATGGATTCTGACTTTTATACACATCTGATTAATATTAGGGAAGAAACAATGGTGTTTTTCACACCAGGCATTTGGATACCTGGTCACATATATGAACATTAGAATAGGTATTTAAGTAAACTCTTACTATAATGAAGTAGTTGTTAGAACAGTTGAGGAATAATCTTGTTGTTAAGATTTATACATATTTTGAATATACCACTAACTGAAAAAAATACAGGATTTTATTTATGTTTCCTCAAAGTTTGCCATGTTGAAAGTACAAACAATTGTAACTTCCCTTGTATACTTTAATTTACATAGCTATAATTTATGTACGTACAATATGGTCCAATCACTAGCTTTTTCCTTTCTTTTTTAATATGTATTAACCTATCATACTTAACTTTTTTATTAATACATTATTTAATATTATTTCAGCTCATACAAACTTAAAAGGTACACCAGTTCCCTCCTTCCCTCCTCCTCCCCCCGTACCCCCTGCTCCCCCTCCCCACCCACCTCTCTTCCCATCCCCCAGTGCCTCCCGCCCCAATTCCCAGAGAGTCCTTTCTTGTGTATGCCTGATTTTACTCTGGGCCCTCCTCTCCAATGACGTACAAGGACCCAGTGGCCTTTCCCTGAACCCTTTCCCGTGTTCTCCTTAGGTATAGGAACACTGCTGTGGCTGCCAATCCCTTGCCTCCAAGGATCTTGGTGCCTTTAGCAGATGCTAGACTTTGTGAGGTCAACAGTGTGTTGGAAAATGCGCAGGGCATGTAAAGTCCAATTATGATTGCTTCAGCCCTAACTTGTATGGAGTATCTCACATATCATTGCTCCTCCCACCCTTTTGCTCTTACACTCTTACCGCCCCCTCTTCTGCAAATTTCCCTGAGCTTCAGAATGGGGAGAGATTAAGCTGGCCTAGTTCTAGGTGGTTGATATAGAGTCTCTGAAGTTCTGGGTTGTGGTTTGTTGATTTTCTTTTGCAGTTTTGCTGCTTCTGCAATGCCCTTCACTCCATCCTGGTGGGCATTGTATGTTACCCCCTGGCCAGAGACAAAAAGCTGTTAAACTAGAGTCTTGTGATAAAAGCACATTCAAAGGTAGATGTAATAAAAGTGGGAAACCACAGTGAGGAAGGGGTCTATCACCAATTTGCACAATGGTTACTATTTATCTGCCAGACTATATGCCCTCCTCTTCTGGTGAGATCATACCCCCTCAGTAGTAAATGATCAGGAACAAAAGTCTGTGAACTTAATCAGATGTAACATTACTTATTTGAGTCCTTGATGGAGGCCTATTTTCTCTGCTGTAACATGGTCCCTTCTCTCCTTGTTTTTGGTGTGGCCCTCCTACCCGATCCCTCCTGTTCATAATCCTTGCAATTACTGTCTCTAGGTGGGCTGGGTGGGTTTGGTACTAGGAGACACCTATTAGGGAGTACATGTGGTGCATAATTTTCTGGGACTGGGATACTTCACTTAATATAATTGTTTCTAATGACATCCATTCCCCTGCAAATTCCAGTAATTCATCGTTTTTGATGGCTGAGTAGTACTCCACTGTATAGATGTACCACAGTTTCCTTATCCACTCGTCAACTGTTGGACATTTGGGTTGATTCCGTGACTTTGATATTGTAAACAGTGCTGCTATGAACATGGTCGTGCTTGCGCTATCGAGGTGAACATCTGCTGTGTGGGGGGTTATTCCCAAAAGTAGAATCGCAGGGTCATATGGCATTTCAATCTTTAAATTCTTTAAGAATCTCCAGACGGCTCGCCAGAGTGGCTGTATGAGTCTGCATTCCCACCAGCAATGTAGGAGAGTTCCCCTCTCTCCACATCCTCTCCAGCATTTGTTGTTGTTTGTATTGTGGATCTTTGCCATCATGACCGGGGTGAGATGATATCTCAGGGAAGTTTTGATTTGCATTTCCCTGATGGCTAAGGAAGTGGAGCATTTTTTAAGATATTTGTTAGACATTTTAATTTCATCCCTGGTAAAGTTTCTTTTAAGCTCCAGGGCCCATTTTTTAATTGGGCCATTGGTTTCCTTGGTGTTTAGTTTTCTAAGTTCTTTGTGCACTCTGGACAGCAGAGTTCTATCAGATGTGTGGTTAGTGAAGATTTTCTCCCATTCTGTGGGTTGCCTTTGAGCTCGTGTTACAATCTCTTTATCTGAACAGAAGCTCTTTAATTTCACAAGGTCCCAACTGTTGAGAGTTGGTAGCAGTGACTGTGCCATAGGATGTCTGTTTAGGAACTGTTGGCCTATCCCAATCAGCTCGAGGGAGTTCCCTATCCTTTCAACTATGGTTTTTAGAGTCTCTGGCCTTATATCAAGGTCCTTGATCCGTTTGAAATTAAGTCTTGTACATGGTGACAATATGGGTGCAGCTTTAATCTTCTGCATGTGGAGATGCAGTTTTGCCAGCACCATTTGTTGAAGATGCAGTTCTTTTTCCATTGGATTTTTTGGGCCCCTTTGTCAAAGACCAAATGGCTGTAATTTTGTGGACTTATATCTGGGTCTTCTATCCTTATCCATTGATTTGTGTGTCTATTTTGGAGCCAGTACCAGGCTGTCTTTATAACTATGGATTTGTAGTATAGACTTAGGTTTGGTATGGTAATATCTCCAGCAGTGTTTTTGTTACTCAGGATTGTCTTTTGTGCCTCCATATGAACTTTGAGATTGTTTGGTCAACTTCTTTGAAGAATTGCTTTGGGATTTTGATTGGTATAGCATTGAATCTGTATATTGCCTTTGGTAGGATGGTCATTTTTATGATGTTGATTCTGCCAATCCAGGAACAAGGGAGGTCTTTCCACCTTCTGGTGTCTTCTGCAATTACTTTCTTTAGGGTTTTAAAGTTTTCATTGTAAAGGTCTTTTACCTCCTTGGTTAGGTTTATACCAAGGTATTTCATTTTTTTTTAGGGGCTATAGTAAATGGGATTGTTTCTCTCAAGGCTTTTTCACTTCTTTCATTCTGGGCATATAGGAAGGCCTCTGATTTTTGCACATTTATTTTGTATCCTGCCAGCCTGCTGAACTTCTCAATTAGTTCCAGAAGCTTCCTGGTGGAGTTTTTGGGATCACTCAGGTATAAGATTATGTCATCTGCAAATAGGGATAGCTTGACTTCTTCCTTGCCGATTTGAATCCCTCTTATGTCCCTTTCTTATCTTATGGCTTCAGCTAAGACTTCAAGTACAATATTGAATAGAAGTGGTGAGAGTGGACATCCTTGTCTAGTTTCTGATTGAAGTGTGAATGCCCATTGAGCATAATCCTTACTGTGGGCTTGTTGTATACAGCTTTTATTATATTGATAAAGGTTCCTTCCATTCCTACTGTCTCTAGCGTTTTGATCATAAAAGGCTGTTGGATCTTGTCAAAAGCTTTTTCTGCATCTATCGAGAGTATTATGGGGTCTTGGACTTTGGACTGGTTTACATGATGAATTACATTTATTGATTTGCGTATGTTGAACCAACCTTGTGTGCCGGGGATGAAACCTACTTGGTCCCCGTGAATGATCTTTTTAATATGTTTTTGAATCTGATTTGCTAAGACTTTGTTGAGAAATTTTGTGTCGTGTTCATCAGAGAGATCGGTCTATAGTCTTCTTTTTTAAGTGAATCTTTATTAGGTTTTGGGATTAAAACGATATTAGCTTCATAGAAGGAATTTGGTAGTGTTCCTTCCTTTGCTATTTGATGGAACAGTTTAAGGAGTATTGGTGTTATTAATTCCTTAAATGTCTGGTAGAAGTCTGTGCTGAATCCATCTGTTCCAGGACAATTTTTGGTGGGAAGATTTGAGATTACTTCTTCAATTTCCTTATATGTTATAGGAGTATTTAAATAATTCACAAATTCCTGATTCAATTTAGGTAAGTTGTGTTTACTTAGAAATTCATCCATCTCTTTTGTGTTGTCAAACTTCACAGAGTATAAGTTTTTGAAATATGATGTTATAATTCTCTGGATTTCTTGGGTATCAGTAGTGATAACTCCATGTTCATTTCTAATTTTGTTAATTTGGGTTTTCTCTTTCTTGCTTTTGGTTAATTTAGCTAGGGGTGTATCAATCTTATTGATTTTTTCAAAGAACCAGCTTTTTGACTGGTTGATTTTTTCTATCATTTTCCTAGTCTTGATTTCAGATATTTCTCCCCTTATTTTGCTAATCTCCTCTCTTCTACTACTTTTGGGATCAGATTGCTCTAGTTTCTCTAAAGCTTTAAGCTGCATTGTTAAGTTTTTTATTTCTGATGTTTCCATTTTTTTGATGTAGGCATTAAGAGCTATGAACTTACCTCTTAGGCCAGCTTTCATTGTGTCCCAGAGATTTTGGTAAGTTGTATTTTTATTATCATTCACTTTCAGGAAATCTTGAATTTCCTTTTTAATTTCTTCCTGAATCCAGTTCTCATTCAGCATCATATTGTGAAGTTTCCAGGAGTTAGTGTATTTTCTCTTGTTTGTTGTGTTGTGGATGTCCAGCTTTAGGCCATGGTGGTCTGACAGGGCACAGGTTAGAATTTCAACTTTTCTGTACATGTGTAGATTCGTTTTGTGGCCCAGTATGTGATCTATTTTGGAGAAAGTTCCATGTGCTGCTGAGAAAAATGTGTATTCTTTTGTGCGTGGGTGAAAAGTTCAATAGAGATCTGTAAGGTCCATTTCTTTAAGGTTTTGATTAAGGTCCAAAGTGTCTCTGTTAAGCTTTTGACCTGTTGATGTATCCCATGTTGAGAGGGTGTTGTTGAAGTCTCCAAGAATTATCGTTTGGGGGTTGAGTTCCTGCTTTAGACGCTGTAGGGTTTTCTTAATGAATGTGGAGGGGCCCGTATTGGGTGCATGTATGTTCAGTATTGTGAAGTCTTCCTGGTGAATTGTACCTGTGACTAAAATGTAGTATCCATCCGTGTCTCTTATAATTTTCTTTGGTTTGAAGTCCCCTTTGTCTGATTGCATAATGGCTACCCCTGCCTGTTTTCTGCTTCCATTAGCTTGTAGAATTATTGACCAGCCTTTCATTTTTAGGGCATGCCTATCTTTTTGGTGAGATGGTTTTCCTGCAGGCAGCAGATTGATGGATTGTGATTTTTAATCCAAATTTGTAATCTGTGTCTCTTGATCGGTGAGTTAATTCCATTAACATTTAGTGTTTTAATGGTGAAACTATTTTTGATTCCAAACATTTATTATGTTTAGTAGTTTTTATAAGCATATTGCTTTGCTTTTAATGGTGTTATTCTTGCCTTCTGTTCTCCTGGATATGCCTGTTTTTTTCTTCACGCTTGAGTATTATTTCTAGCATTTTTTGAAGGCCTGGTTTGGTGGACATGTATCCCTTCAAGTTGTCTTTGTTCTGGAAGATTTTTCTTTCTCCCTTGATCATGACTGATAGTTTTTCAGGGTAAATCAGCCTAGGTTGACATTTTTGCTCTTTCAATACTTGTAGTATGTCTCTCCAATCTCTTCTTGCTTTTAGTGTTTCCATTGAGAAGTCATTTGTTATGTTAATAGGTTTACCTTTAAAGGTGACTTGTTTTTTCTCCCTGGAAGCTCTCAGCACCAGTTCTTTATCTTGACTGTGGAGTGTTTTGACTATTATTTGCCCTGGTGAACTTCTGTTTTGGTCTTATCTGTTTTGGGTGTGGAATGCCTCTTGTATATGGATGGGCCTCTCTTTTTTTAGATGAGGAAAGTTTTCCTTGATGATCGTTTGAAAAATTTCCTCAGGGGTGGTATTTTGAGATTCTTGCTCTGGTATTCCATGAATACGCATGTTGGGCTTCTTCAGGGTGTCCCATATCTCCTGGATTTTTCTCTCAAGCATCTTTTTGGCTTTAACAATCTCTTCCATTGTGCTGGTTAATACTCCCACTTTATCTTTAAGATCTGAAATTCTGTTTTCTGCTTTGTTAGTTCTGTTGATAAGACTCTCTGTGGAGTTCTGGGTTCAAGATAACTTGTCTTTTAGCTCAGTTTTAAACTCTGCTTGAGTCTGTTTTAACTGCTCTATGCCAGTTTTTGATTCTTGCACTGTTTTTCTCAACTCCTCCATGTGTCTGTTGTGTTCCTCCTCAAAGCGATTGGTTCGATTATTCAATTTTTTTTCTCCCGGATTTCCTCTTTCATTGTATTGAACATGGTAATGATCATATTTTGAAGGTCGTTATCCTGGGTCAGGCTTTCTTGGCCATTTTCCGTGGGTTTGTTCTGGTTGGAGTCTAACATTATGGGATTAATTCCTTCAGTGGGAGATTTGTTTACTTGAGTGTTGTTTCTCATGGATTTGCACTTTGACTCTGGCATTGTTGTTTTAATTCTTAAGATCTTCTTTTAATTTCTGTGCGTTTTTCGCTGAACTGAATTATCTGGCCTGGGGCTCTGGGGGTGGCCGGGGACCAAGCTTGCCTAGATTGTGGCGCGGTGAGGCCTGTCCCAGGCTGGGGAGTGGAGTGGATGGGAGGTTGGGGCATCGGCGGGGTGCTATTTAAACCTGGGCGACCTGTGGGCGGGGGCCCTGGCATAGAAGGTGTGCCCTCTCCTCCTCCCAGACCCTGCGCGCGTGGCTCCAGCTGGATGGTGGGAGGAGCTGGGTCCACTTGGGCGGCCTGGGGCTCTGGGGGTGGGCGGGGACCGAGCTTACCTGGGTCAAGGCGCGGTGAGACTGGCTGGACCGTGCGCACGTGTCCCTGGCGTCGGAGTGGAGGGGAAGGGGGCCGTACTTAACTTTTTTGAGAAAAACATATTTTCTTTTATATACAAAAACAAAGGCCCAAAATATGTTTTGTTGAAGTAGCTATCAACAAGCCTTTGGTTAAAACAGTCTAGGAGCAGCAGTTGGTTCCTTCCTACTAACAGTAAGAAGCACAATGATAGGACCACAGCTTTCATGGAAAAGTAAATAAATTTTGAACTAAAACATTTTACAAATAAAATATTAAAAGGTAGCATTTCTATCCTACAATCTTGGGCATAAAAATAATTAAAAATTAATACTATTTCCACACAACAGTAATTACAGGTATTAATGCAGCAAGCTATTAAATAAAATTTCTTTAATATATTTTTTAAAAAAGAAAATCCTAGCAACCCAATGTGACTTTTTAAAAGTTGGCATTTTCTTCCATATGACCCTGCAATTCCACTTTTGTGAATAACCCCCATACAGCAAAAATTCACCTTGATAGCACAAGGGCAACCATGATCATAGCAGCACTGTTTATAATAGCAAAGTCATGGAATCAACCCAAATGTCCAACAGTTGACAAGTGGGTAAGGAAAATGTGGTACATTTATACAATGGAATACTAAACAGCTGTCAAAAATGATGAATTCATGAAATTTGACGGGAAATTGATGGAATTAGAAACAATTATATTGAGTGCAGTATCGCAAACACAGAAAATTAAGCGATGTATGTACTCCCTAATAAGTGGATCCTAGTACCAAACCCACTTAGAGACACTCAAAGATAAATCTCTGTAATACCTACAGTAATTGCAAAGACTATATACAGGAGGGATGGGGAAGGAGGGCCCCTCCAGAATCAAGGAGAATGGGGATTATGTTGCAGCAGAGAAAACAGGTCACCATCAAGGACTGCAAGTAAGTAATGAGACATCTGATTAAGTTCATAGACTTTCCTTCCTGATCATTTGCAACTGATACGGTATGATCTCACAAGAAGGGGAAGGCATATAGTTTGGCAGATAGAAAGTAACCATTTTGCAATGGGAGACTGACTCCCCCCTCACTGTGGTCTCCTACTTTTATTCCATCTACCTTTGAATCTACTCTTATAATAAGACTCTAATTTAGCAGCTTTTTATCTCTGGCCAGGGGGTGACATCCAATACCCATCAGGATGGAGCCAAATGCATTGCTGGAACAGCAAAACTGAAAAAAAAATCAACAAACTATAATTCAGAACATCAGAGACTCTAAAACAACCACCTGGAATCAGGCCTGCCTAATTTCTCCCCATCCTGAAGCTCAGGGAAATTTTCAGAAGAGGGGGTGGTAAGATTGTTGAGCCTAAAGATGGGGAGGAGCAACGATATGCAAGATACTACACACATTAGTGCCAAAGCAATCATAATAAGACTTTGCATGACCTGCGCAATGACCAACACATTATTGAACCCTCAAATCTAGCATGGACTAAAGGCTTAGAAGCTAGGGATTAACAGCCACAATAGTGTTCCTATACTTAAGGGGAACACAAGAAAGAGTTCTAGGAAATGCCATTGAGTCCTTACGCCTCATCAGAGAGGAGGACCCAGAGGAAAGTTTGACATACACACTAAAGGATGCTCCAGGGATGGGGGGGGCAGGCACTGGGAGATAGGGAGGGGGGGGAAGGAAGGGAAAAAAGGGGAGAGGGAGCAAGAGTCCAGGAAAGGGTAGAGGGAAGGAGGGAACCGGGGTACTTATTAAGTTTGAATGAGTGGAAATAAATAAATACATACATACATACATACATACATACACACACAAAAAATGCAAACATAAAACCAATGCCTACAGTATGTGTTCTGAAATTGCTTGCACTCTAATTCTTTGCAAGGTAAGTTTAGGCTTTTGTTCTACATGAGATCAATAGTTTGCTTTTCAATTTGTTTCTATGGATCCCAGGATTGCCTCTGGCTTATCTACTCTAGTGGGGGTTCTGGCCTCTGTGGCATTCCAAGTCGCATTTCTTTGGGCCATCCCACTGACAGCAATGGGGAGGAGGAGGCACTGGGAGATAGGGAGGGAGGGGGGAAAGGAAAAGAAAAAAGGAGGAGGGAGCAAGCAGATCCAGGAAGAGGTGGAGGGAGGGAGGGGACAGACGTACCTATTAAGTTTGTATGAGTGGAAATAAAAAAAAAGTTGGTATTTTCTACAATTGTACATTTTCTAAAATAATCCACTAATACTTCCTTAGAGAACATAATTCAAACAATTGTTGACATTTCAATATATGCTTAAGGAAATGGGTAAAAGAACAATCAGCACCAGACCTGAAACAAAATTTTTATTTCTGATTTATGATCATGAAAAGCAATCAAAGTTCTATTTAAACTGTAATGAGTGATGAAATACACTTCAAAAGTATAAATATTTGGTCTGACAATCATCTGCAATTGTTTAAAATAGTCTGATGTTTGTTGCTTATGGATTGCATTTAATATAAAAAGTACAGCTGTCTTTTTCCCTGAGATAATGTAAGATCAACACTACTACTTACACACAAAGATTTTAATTGTATTTCCCTAAGCACGGTGCCTCTCCATACGGATCAAGCATGTGCTGCAGAGCCTGAAGGCTTGATGTTCCTCCAGCCACACAAACATACCTGAAGAAGCATGTCCGTTACTCATGCTAATTATGACCTTAAATGCAAAACTAATCTTTAATTAAAAATTACTTTAACGTAGGAAATACTGGGATTTATGCATCCATGAACGTTCTTGGTTGGTGTCCTTCTCCTCTTACCATGGGTCCACTCCCCAGACGCCCACTGACACAGAGTGGGCAACATTTCCCAAAACTAAGATCTCAACCCCAGCACCACCAAAACCCAGATGGGTTGACTCACTCTACAACTTTCCCAGTGGATACAAAGACGATTTTGAAGTGGATGAAAAAAAAAACATTTCAGAAAGCAACTATTATTAGCCCACAGAAACAGTGAAAAAGCGATCTAAAAAAATCCACCAAACCGAAAACTAAAGTAACATTGCTTCACCATTTCCAGAACTTGTTTTTCTACTCAAGCAGTACTCTTGGCCACCACCCACCAACTCTTTTAGCACCTATAGGAAGCAGTTTTATTGTTACTAAAACTGCTTTGATTGAAAGTCACATATACTGGGGTGATAAGGTCAATTTATTTAATTATTACTCTGTGCAGCCCACTCACTGACCAGGTGAGTGTAGAGAAAATGAGAATGGAACAGAAGCTTCTTGCTTTAAACTGAGCATGAGTTTTCAAATGAAAACCACAAACAGCAAGAGCAGGGGAGTTTAATTGTAACATCAACAATACTAGACCTTAAAAACAGAGTGACTGCTTGGTCATTACTCCATGTATGTGGTGGCCTGGACAAGACTTAGGAATTCTTGAACCGAGCTGCTGTCAGTTCAAAAGTCTCCTAGGAAACAGTCCTATCATGGCAGCCACTCTGTCCCTTGGCCTCTAGTTGCCGGGATGGTCTCGGGCTCCTGCTTGGCCTCGGATGACGTGGCTGCTGCTTGGAGCTGGGATGTCATGGCTGTCGCCTGGGGCTCGGATGTCATGGCTGCTGCCTGCAGTTTTTCCAACGCAAGCTGTATGGCAGTGGGAGTGACCCGCCTTCTTCTCGCTGTGCATGCGGTTCTGGTATCTCTTAAGCTTGCGCATTGTCCAACATACTGTTGACCTCACAAAGTCTAGCATCTGCTAAAGGCACCAAGATCCTTGGAGGCAAAGGATTGGCAGCCACAGCAGTGTTCCTATACCTAAGGGGACCACGGGAAAGGGTTTAGAGAAAGGCCATTGGGTCCTTGTACGTCATCGGAGAGGAGGGCCCAGAGGAAAATCAGACATGCACAAGAAAAGACTCTCTGGGAATTGGGGCGGGAGGCACTGGGGGATGGGGAGGGAGGGGGGTGGGGAGGGGGAGCAGAGGGTACGGGGGGAGGAGAAGGGAGGGAGGGAACTGGTGTACCTGATAAGTTTGTATTAGCTGAAATAATAATAAAAATGTATTAATAAAAAAAAAGATCCGAGCCTTTGACAAATGCCTTGGAACACGAACTGCAAACGAAGGGCTTTTCCCCTCTGTGCCTCCGCTGGTGGTCCTTGAGGTGAGACTTATACTTGAAGGCTTTATCACACATATCACATGCAAAAGGTCTTTCATTGCTGTGTGCCCGCTTGTGCTTCTTAAGGTCTGGTGCCCGGAGGAATGACTTGCCACACATGTTACAGCCATGGGACTTGTACCCTGTGTGGATCTTCAGATGTTCCTTCAAGTGGGCCTAAGTGGTGAATGCTTTCGTGCATGCTTTGTAGACAAATGGCCGGTGGGCTGTGTGCTGTTTTTCATGTTTCTTCAGCAGGCTCTGGCTGGAAAAAGTCTTCCCACAGGTTTTGCACGCTTTGTGCTCCAGATGGTGGCCGTACAGCAAATATTCAAACTTCAGGTTGTGAGCAGGCATGGCCCATCTTGATGTATCTTTATCCTTCCTCCTGCTCTCTCTCTTGTTGAACATTAAGACTTGAGGAATCTGTGACTCCAGATCTTTGGACTCCTGGGCCTCCATAGATTCTACCTCTTGGTGGAGGTAGTATTTTACTTTTTGCACCTCCTCGTTTCCTAAATCTTTCAAAATCATTTCATGAATGCAAAGCATAGTTGTGGATAACTTGCCACTCTCCTACTGACTGAAGGAGTGGCAGTAATTTCTAGACTGTGTGGTCAGAAGGCAGTCCTCCTGATCCCTGATCTCCTCTACGTCATCATCCTATGTGTCTGTAGCATCAACAATAGGTCTATTTATCCTGAGGCAACACGTGGTTTTGGACTGGCTGTTATTTTCAACAGGACTTAATGCGCCTTGCTTCTGAGAACAGTTTATCTAAAAATCGGATCTGGCCAGATGATACCATTAGATTGACATCCCCCTTCTTTATAGATATCTTTGCCCATGCACATGTAATTCAGAATCTCTTCGAATATGTTCGAGTGAAGAAAATCTATGAACTATCCACCTGGAACTTCTTGAAAAACTTAAAGTAGGCGCTGCAGGTGGGGAGAACACATCGGTGCACTCTGAATTTCAAATCTTCAACCACAATGGAAAGATCAAAAAATTCTCCTTCCAGGTGCTGTTCATTCATTGTTTTCAAAAACAGTGTTTTATGATCATCATCATTATATTTGATGGTTTCAGACATACTGAGACCTCCCCTATGCCACAGCAGTAGTAACAACAGTAGCCACAGGACATCCTATTGCAAACACACAGCTTTGGAATGGGAAGGAAGCAGGGGACCCCACACGGTTCCAGAGCAGCCATCATAGTGTGCAAAGCCCTGGTTCCCAGACTGAGCCATATGTAACTTTTAAGATTTACTACAAATAGAGGAAAAATCTAGAATACAGGTGAGGTTCTGTTGTTTTAAAGAAAAAGGAATGCAGAGCATAACACACTATCCATAAACTCAGAGCCATGAATGAGGAAGTCAGTTTTAGTTCATTAGGAAAAAAGAAAAGTCAAATCTAAAGATAAAATAAGGAATGTTCATTCTATATATAGAATAAGGTGAAAATAAAATATATACTTTTATGTCTCCATTTGATGATTCAATGAAAACCAAATGTTGTCCTCTAATGAATGTCTATAATAAGGTTGGGTTTCTGGCATCAAATGACAAACCAGTATCCTTCAAGCAAATTATATACAGACAAAAAAAGACAAAAACAAGCAAACAAAAACTAGGCTTTTCTAACTCTTGCTTTGGGGATTTCCTGGTATGTCTTGTTCTTAATTAAAAACAATTTTTAAAGGGAGATCATGCTACATAAATATTTTTAATGTTGAAAAATCCTTAGGTTGCTTTTCTGTATTTGAACAGATTATGTACATGTAATATACTCCATAGTAAGATGGGCAGAATCTAACTTTTTGAAACATTATTTTCAGCTGGACTTGAAGATTTGCTGGTGACTGGTTGTGGCAGTTTGCTTTGATTGTTGTTTATAAATGCATGACAGAACAACTTGACAGAGCAAGAAGTTTTATTTTATGATAGTCTGGTTACATTTCTGTATCCAACTTGTCAAGAGAACGCATACCAGCTCCAAGGCCTGAGGGAACTGGCCACATCATAACCACATAATAGCCAAGAGAAAGATGATTTTTAATTGCTAGATCAACATGTCTGGACAAGCATATAGAAGGATGCCAACTTTTTCAACCAGTTCCCTCATTTTAATCAGTTGCCCAGTAACTAATCCCACCCACAACAAGCTGGGCCTTTCTCACCCACTAGACAATAATATTCAAAATCAATCTGGTCTTAACTGAACTACCAATTCTTTACAAATGTTGCCCAGAACCCAAACCCACAAGTGTCAAGTTGACAACTGTATCTAACTATGACACTTACCTCTTGTTAACTTGACATGTCTCACTTTAAACTACCTCCAATCCTTGGCCCTACAGGTATTAAATTTAATTTTACTAGTTCTAAAACTCTAAAAGTTCTCATAGACCAATTTTTAAATGTTCTGTCATTAAAAAAAATCAGTCCCCAAATTTTAAAATGTTAGCCACAAGATTTTTATCAATTCAGTAGATTGAATACTTCAGCACAGATGAAACATTGAATGGAAGTATCTTGATATAATAAGAAAATATTGTATTAAGATTAGAACCCCGCAAATCAAATACTTCATCCTGTACTTCAATGTGCATTTTCTGTTGCTCATCACGTTCATTTTCATTGCGGCTCAAAGTTTCTGGGCAATCCTAGTGCCTCTTCACAGCTCAAAACTGCACAAGCAGTGTGTCTCTGAACCAGGTCGAATCTCTATTTGGAGTCATAATCAGCATATGTCTCATGACTTTTGTACCTCCAACAACAGTCTGGATTTGATTCTACAGTTGTAAGCATCACTTTCCTTTGAAGAAACTCCAAACCTCCCACTCAATGATAAGCTTCCACTGCTCTAGATGAACCCCCTCAGTCATGCATCAAAACCATTACTTCCTGGGTAATGCTGACAATTTCTACAGTGAGGCTGAAATGTAGCTTGGCCCACTAGAACCACAACTGTACCAACTTTTCCATGTTGATTCTTGAAAAGCACTTTTTAGACAGTCAAAGCCTCCAAATGGCAATAAACTGTTTTAGGTTGGGATTTTGATCCATGAAGGAACTCAAATCATGTAATCTCCATATTGTGATGTTCATTTCTTCCATCATCTCAGAGCAAAGCATAAAAATTTCCTTCAATGATGCTCATTTCTCCAACAACAGCAGTTGCTCTCTTGTCTGCTCTTTTCTCATCTTAAGCTACAAGGCTGCCAACACAGCTCTCCTCTATCAAGTATACCAGTCCATCACTATCTTCCAAATGGACTAAGAACTGAACAGTTTTGATAGTACAAAATCTAATAACTTCAAACATTGCTATATTCCTTCAAAAAATACTGTGTAAAATCTAAAAAATCCACATAGCCAGATTTATCACCAATATTCCACTTCTCTGGTACCAAATTCTGTAGCAGTTTCTCTGTATGGCTGATGATAAAACCATGACAAACCAGCTTAAGGGAACAAGGGGTGTTGTTCTGTCTTATGATAGTCCAGTTATAGTTCTTTATTCAGTTTGGTAGAAGAGCCCACTTCAACACCAAGGCCCAAGGGAGCTGGCCATACCATATCCACATAATGGCTGAGAGAGGGATGATCCTTACTTGCCACATCAGTTTGTCTGGCCAAGAATACAGAAGAAGCCATCATTTTCAAAAAGTTCCCTTCATCTCATTCACCTGCCAGTGACTAGTACCACCTACCATGGGATGGGTCTTCACCATCAACTAAACAATCTTTTGCAGACTAACTCTGGGCTTTACTCAACTACTAATTCTTTACAACTGTGCCTAGATCTCAAACCCTCAACTGTCAAGTTGACAACTATATCTAACTCTTGACACAGCTTGTCTTATTTTTCTAGTTGGTGTGCCAAAATACCCAACAAGAAACAGTCCTTGAAGAAAGGCTTATAGTTCAAGGGAATATATCTAAACTTGGTGGGGAATGCATGGTGTCAGAAATAGGAAGCCAGTTGGTCATATTTCACCTTGTCATCAGGAATCAGAAAGTGAACAGAAAGGGGCCAACCAAAAACATGAAAATGTCTAGGTCCTGGCCACTTTCTACCCATCAATAATTACATACCTCATCCAGTTGGATTTTATTTCCTAATGGTTCTATAACCTTCACAAATAGCACTATAGGTTTCAGACCAAGGAACCAAGTATATGAACCTGTGGGAGACATTTCAGACTCAAACCACAATAGTCCTCACTAGAGTGAATGCCTTAGTAATCAGAATTGTACTAGGATTATTGTCCAGGTTTCCTGGGAAAGTGATTTGAAAATAGAAAAACTGTTTAGAGAGAAATTTTCATATTCAGTGTAATCTTTAGAATGTTAGATGAGGAGGATGAGTACTCAAAAGCAAGAAGTAAAGAAAGGATGGATCAAGGAAGGTCTATATTGTTTAACTATTGCTTTTTATTCTTTGAAAGTTTCATACATATATACAATGAGTTTATTTCCTACCCCATATTACATGAGTCCATTCACTCTCCTCCCACTGAAAACCTTCTTTTTCCCAACCAGCTTCTCTAGTACTTTCATGTCATGTGTGTATGTGTGCATGTTGTGTGTGTGTGTGAATGTGCCTCACAAATTACATAGGGTTTCCTATATTAAAATGTGTTTGGGTATTTGGTAGAGCATGGGAAATATAACAGTGTGTATACAACTAAATAAAGTGATGCCACTTCCCATAGCCATCATTGAGCCTAAGGGAGATGCATTGCCTAATGAGGTTTTCCATCTTCCATGGTGAAATGTTTACAAGACCAACCTGTGTAGTTCTTATCCATCCAGATAAACACAAATGCAGTGAGTTCATGAGTATAAGAGCCCTGTCATGTCAAGAAAATATTGTTTAACATCACCTCATCCCTTGGCTTTTACATTCTCTATTCTCTCTTTTGTGAGGTTTCCTGAGCCTTGTTAGTGGAGGGGTGACATAGATGTCCTGCTTAGGGTCAAGTACTCTACAATCATTTATTCTTAGTATTTTTGGCCAATTGTGTGTATCAAATGCCTACCATTACAGAAAGAAAAGTCTTGGTTGAAGGCTGACAGTTGAATTAACCTATAAGTATTTAGAAAACAATTTTGTTCCATATCCATATAGCAAAAATGTAATATTTTTCTCCCTTAGGGCCTCTAACCTCCATATCCAGTTTCTTGTCCAGATTGACAGTACCAAGCATGTATTCCCTCCTGAAATCCAGGCCTTAACTCAAACCAAAATATGGTTGGGTATCCTTGTAACATTCAAGTGCAACATATGAGTGCATCTTGCTAGTCTGGTTTTTATTGTAGCTTGAAGAATTCGCCACTGTGTAAGACTATTGATTCTTTTTCTTTCCAATCATTCTACTCAGAACTTTCTGGTATTATGAAAGCTAGCCAGCAGGTCAGTTTCATCTTGATTTCTCCATTTTCTGTGACCAACATGTGCAGTGTCTTCATCAGTCTGGACTTACCATGGTTTTTGTGGGAAACCAAGAGTAATACAAAAAGCCTGGATTGTTTAGGGGGTCTTTGAGACCTTCCTGATAAACAGTTTATATGGTGCTATCATACACCAAGTGCTGGAAGTACTGTTTAATTGACCATGGCTTCAAGAGTATCTCAGTGCACTTTCTGTTATCTCTTTTCTTCACCTCTTTGGGTACCCCTGGGTAGAGATGATCACTCTTTATCTTCTTGCTATTAAAATACCTAATAATTTTCCTTATTTACTAGTATGCAAAATTTACAATACTGCCTTTTCACTTTCAACAGTAGGCATTTATTTATTCTTTGTTCCTTGTATACAGACTTACTATAGAAAAAATTTTGTGAAACTAGTTTCTTTGTAAGTGAATTTAAACTGTTGACCCATTGCCCATAGAGTGCAGCTTACTTAGCTTAAAATCCACCTATTTGATGGTTCAGAGAAATATTACACTGCCTTGCACATCCTGTTTCTCCTAACCTATGAGGCTTCATAGACATTGGAGTACTGCTGTTTACTGATATCATTTTGCATTTACGCCTACTCAGAAAGGAGCAAATGAATGAGGCTGCTTTTTCATAACTTTTTGAATCTCCTTTTTTGGTGGGTGAATCTGCCCATATTATTTAAATCACTGGGATTTATATTTAGTTATTTCTGAATTCAGAGAGGCTAGGATTTGGCTAATTTAAGTGAAGGAGAACATATGAGAAAAATGGATATATCAGCTAGGATGGAACAGGCAACAAAGGAATGGTTCTAGAAGTTGGAAAAGGCACACGTTCAGACAAAAGCATGTCATTTGGGCTTTAAACTTTAAACTAGTTATGTGACATAGGACAACACCTTGGCCTCTTTGAGCCTCAACTGAGTGAAGTAAAAATCATTTTATGCAACTCCAGGGTTGTTCTAAGAAAGACTTGAGAGATACAGCATATAGTGACCATTAATAAATGGTTCCTCAATGCCGCTGGGTCTTTGCACCTCATCGGAGGAGAGGACCCAGAGGAGAGTTTGGCATGCACATTAAAGAATGCTCAGGGGATGGAAGGGAGAGGCACTGGAGAATGGGGAGGGAGAGGAGAGGGGGGAGCAAAAGGGTGGGGAGGTGGAGGAATAACTGTTAAGTTTGTATGAGCAGAAATAAAAAAAGAAAAAAAAAGAAAAAAGAAATAAATGGTTTCTCGACTTATTTTAGAACACAATATCTATCGGGCATGAAATGCCAGTGTAAGTAAGCTGTCATCCTCATGGCACAGATTGTATTAACAGACTGAAATATATAAGTCGTGAAGAGAGAGGGGACCTTGACAGTGGAAGAAACAGCAGAAACAACGGAATAATTACACATTAAAAAAGCTACTTGAACTAGATGAAAAAAATAGCATTTATACTCTTCATCTCATCTAGACAAATCCCAAGCAAAGAAAGAAAACCTAAAATCAACTTTCAGACATTATTTTTTGTGTTCACCCTTCCTATTGCCAGCAGCCTGATTAAATTGAGAGTACAATCAGTTTTCTCAGGAAATTTTATAGGTGTTAATTAGACCTTGTGTGAAGCTAGCAGGTCGAGTGTGTCAGTGAGGTAAATGGAAATTTTAGTCACTTTAATTTTGAGAGCATTCTTCAAACCATAAAGTTGGCAAACTTTTTTACATATCATAAATAAGGAAACCTATTAGCTACAGAATCAGCTATTAAGAGGATTACTGTTAACACCACTTTCTGAGAAGGGGGAACAGTTGCAAAATAGAAGTACTTAGAGACTACTGCTGCTAACACCAAAGGAAGTGGAGAGGGAACATATGGCATATTTCATTGCTTGAATACACCTGGGCATGTTACTCTGCTCTTTTATTAAATCTTAAGTTCATGTTTAATGTTTGAAAGGTACCTTACAAATATATTACTACATGTGAATGTATATTCAGGGAACTTAATGTGATGCTCTTTCCAGTATCAGAATTATTAACCCCAAAGGCCTCTTTCTATTGATGCTTATAATAACCACTAATAGTCATTTAGCTTGAAATTTTGATTGTTCCCTTTAATGATACTAATAGTTTTGTGAGGGATAATATGTTAAGCTATGAAGTGTTGTTAGTCCTTAAGTGAAAATTAATTGATCAGTTTTTTTTTCAAGAAACAATCTTATTGGAAGTAGGTTTCACAAGAAAAAATACAGGTATTTTAGGGATGAACAAATACTGGGAAAAATAAATTTTACTAACTAGAAAGGGATATGAATATGTATAATATAAATAATTTGGTAATACCCAGATGATGTGTTTATATATCTGTGGACAGAAAAATGATCCTAAGAGAAGAGGAACAAAGCTTGTATGGTAAAATTTAGCAAATCATTTCCATGCATCCACCATTGGGCAAGACACATTCACATTTCTTTCTTATAATGAAATTATGTTTCACCTACATCACAGTGTTGCTGAGTGTCAGCTATGTCCATGGCTCTAGATATTATTTTTAAGATTTTTTACTGATATTATTGTTTACTCGATTCAATTCCTATTAATAGTTGTCTTTCATATTTCAAGGGTAGAGATGAGGAAAAATGAAAAACAATTCCCTAACAAACACTAGAGCTAGCTTTCTGTAGGAGGCAAATTAGAAAATACTTGATCAGTTATATCCTCATTGGATATTACTGATTACAGTGGATTTGGTCATTACAGTACAATTTGTTTGTCTACGTTAACAGGTTCTTTTTGAACCAAGGGTCCTTTTCAAACCTTCAAATCTTTTTACCTTACCTATAAAAGAAGGAAGATAATTATGGATATAAGAATTCAAGCTCAGTAACAAGTTCTTAGAGCAGAAACACTAATCCTGTTTTCCTCAACGTGGGTTTGTATTTGGTGTAAGAGAAATAAGAAAGTAATACCATTTGGTATGGTAAAATGGACAAATAGCAAATCTTAGTGTGGGTTATAGTTTATTTTAATCCTAGTGCTTTAATAATCAACATTACACTCAGAACAAGTGATTTTCTTGTTCTCCTCACTGAGAACCAAGCCTTATTGCTAGGATGGATTGGATCCCCTCAGTCTACAAGCCAAATAAATGCTTCCTCTGTTATGTTGCTTCTTTTCATGTATTTGGTCCTAGCAATGGGGAAAGTAACTAATGCAAAGAACAAGATCCCAAGTTCCCTTAAGAAATCCACTTCTTCGTCATTAGGCAATAGTCAACAGATTAGTTGAAAGTCTACATAAGTAATGAGACTCAAGTTCCCCTTCAGGGACTCACTTCCTTTGCTTTAGGTATTAATCAGGGATTAGAATATCCATATTTTCATAAATTCTTTAATATCTTACAGTGTGGATATATGTAATTCATTAAAATATGCCTAGCACTGATAAACATTGGGTATGATCCTCCATCATTGTTACTCTCTTGCAAGATTTTTTTTGCCTTTCAGACAAACAGCACACACGAAAATGTAGCCTCCAACATACCTGATGGACCTTTACTAAACAATGGGTGCAAACTGACATCATTACTGAAGTAGAGTTTTTGTCTATAACCCATGATGTTCAGAAACCTTGTATCTTATTGATAGGGTCATTGAGATTCTACTGGCTTTTGGTTTTAAGAAGAGGTAGCAGATAGAAACTATAAATAAGGGCTGCAAATGTAGAGATCTGGGGGAGATAACAAATTGTGTAGGAAATAACCACTGTGAAATCGAATAACAAATTTACAGCTTGGTTTTTGCTTTGGTAGATTGCAGGTATGACTAAGGTAACATGGAGATCTGATTCAGGAATCTTGTCTTTGGGGAATGAAAAGATAATAAGACTTAGATAAAAGGTAGGTAGTTTACAAAATAAGATGAAATTATATTTCATATGAGCATAGTATATGTTATGATTTTGAATCTTTTTCAATTTCCATATCTCTCAAGTGCCTACTTGGGAGACATATAAGTTGATAGAACACCATAAAGCATCATTGTATCATTTGGAAGATAGAAATCATAATACTTTTTCCACACAAGTACCAAGGAAATTAATCTCCAAATACAACTAAGGAATAGGCTCTGTTATGTCATCTTTATGGATCTGTAAACTGATGAAATATGGCTAAGCTATGTAAGTAGATGAAAGGGACACAGAAGACACACATTGAGCAGAAAATCAATTTGAACCTTGCTTTTAAGAAGATTTAAGCAGAGACAGTTCTGCCCAAAAGATGAGGTTCTATATTGATGCATTTGAGAACTAAGAAGTAAAACCTGATGAACATTTTTACTGAAATATTACACTGTCATTCCCAGGGCCTTAGTCTTGCAATCAAGGAAGGTAAGATACTTAATTTATATTTTCTGGAACTTTTCATGGACTGTTGTCAGGTCAATGACAATGCAGACAGAAGCACAGGAGATATTAAAGAACAAACTGTTTGCTGTATCCTGGATGTAGTATCAGCAAACTCCAGCATGGCTAGCAATGCTCATCTGGATTTTTAAAATTATTTTTAAATGGATTACATCTTTCTGAAATAATCTTTCTTTTCTAAGAAATAGTTTCACTGGTTCGTATTGTAACCATCATTATCTTAGTATATGAACTTCTGTTATAAACATCAAAATGTCAAGATGACCTAAAAAGAAAAAAAAAGATGATATGGATAAAAGTAAAGTGCTTTAAAAATTTAAAACCCAGTATGCTGTTGCTAGTTCTCTTTTTCTTTTAATGCATTACACATTATCTCATACAACTACGAATGTAAGTCGTGACCAGTTTACTGCAGGAAGCAATAATAAAAAGAACACATAATGATGTATTTGTCTTTCCTTTCTTGTCTTTGCATTTAATTTTCACATATATTCATGTTTGCACAGTGACTTTGAATGTGCCTCCTGCAGGCAGAATCTCATGCATGTTTAACGTAGCACATGCAGTACAAGGAAGCAATATTGAACAGGAGAATATGCATTGGGCAGTGGGAACATGTTCAAAAACACTGAATTAGTTAAAAGCAGAGTTGTGATACAAAAGAAACCATACATGTACTTTTGTTTGGTAAAGAAATCAGCATGTCTGTAAGGAAACATATTTTATTTTCATTGGCAGGCATTAATTGTATATAATAATGAATTCCATCATAACAATTGCACATTTATATTTTTATCATATCCATCCCTCATTACCCTCTCTTGTCCCATACCTGCTGATATCCTTCTTCTACTTTCATGGATTTACTTTTGGTGACACAATAGTTTTACTTACAGTAATTTACAAGGATATAGATGAAGGTTTCTTGATAGGCGAATGAGTAATTTATCAGTTGTTATACCACTGAAGAGAATATTTTTCCTTTATTCAACAACCATTAGCTGCCAATAGCTCTTCATAAGTCTCTTTCCTATTCATGACAGGATGGTAATGGGATTCATCTTGTGTAGGTCTTGTGCAGGCATTCCTAGCTGTTGTGGGTTCATGTATACATCAATTAAATTAATAATTAGAAAAATGGATACTACAAATTGATGCAATAAGTTTGAAAATTTACTTGATTAACAAAATTATTTAGAAAATATTTAGCAAATACAGTCATTGCTAAGCAGTAATTGGCATTTATCAAGTCATTTCATGGTCATAGAGTTCTATGTGATGAGTATTAACATTACTCTTACTTTACAATGGATATTACAAAGGGAATTATATTCCATGTAGCATGTTTTCAGAGACCGTGCTTTTTATTATCTTATGGTCTTGGATCAATGACATAGTCAGAGTATATCTCTGAGAAGTTTGTGCTATGCTTATATCAGTCTTCCCTTATGCTACCATTTCTTGCCTTTGTAAATGACTGGCTTTCACCTCTCAGGTCCTTTTCTCCACAGCCCTTGCATTGTAGTGTCCCAGGCTTCGCTTCTTTCATGATTTTTCGGTCTAATAGAAAAGCATCTGATAATTAAAATACATTTTCAAAATATGTATTTTTGTACACTTCTGAGAAATATTTTATTTCAGGCATATAAAGTATTAATCCAGAAATATTTGAATTTTCAAAAAAGAGGCATACAGAAGAGATTGAGAGCTATTATTGAGTAGGTAAGAATTCTAAGAGTTTCTCTAAATTGCAACAGGTAAATAATTGCATATTTTCCCTACCTTTACGGACAGCCTGTTGTAAGCCCTTTTTGGATTCAAGCATTATAAAAAATTGGGTAGTTTTCATATTACTTGAGAGGTACTACTTCCTCTGTTCACTCTGTATTAATTGCTACTTTCTGTATTTCCATAGAAAGAACAAATTCCTACTGTATTCATAGTATGATAGATATAAATTCTCATGCTGGATTATTATGATTAATACATGTGAATGAATATATAAAGCCAATATTAAATTAAATTTTTGGCAATTAATATTTTTAGCATAAATATAATCACATGCAATATGGACAGCATATTCTAAAATAATTTGTATTTTGAAATTCAAATGTATCACTTGTATTTTTATCAGATAACTACACATAAGGTAGATCTTCATTATCTCAAGAACAAAGTAATTTTGATTATAGATTTGTTTTAATAATTCAATTGTAAGAGGGTAGGACATGAAAGAAACATTGTGACTACAGAAAAAAAGGTGAATCCATGCAAATGATAACCTGTGAAAGGTTGTTGTTGAATAAAATTTTGAAAGAGACATTAGATTTTTAAAAAATACAATTATAAACGACTACATGTTATAAATGGGTAAAGATTGAAATTCAGGGTCTTTGATCAAGTTTGGGGGAATAAATAGGTATCATATTTTAATCAGTTTAGAAAATGAGCTGAATTGAGCAAATTACATTTAGTGGATTAAGTAAAACTTTAGAAAGTCAGATAATTTGTTATTGTTTTAGTCTAACAACTATAGATACCACAGCAAGGTGAAAGTTAATCTTTTCAAGACATGTAATAATATTTCTGTTAAAATAAATACTATTCCTTGCAATTTAACAGATTAAGAAGATAGGTCATCAAACATGATTGTTTATAATCAAAACTGAGTGTACAAAAATTCCACACACATACTTTGTTTTGGAAAAAGGAGACAATCCTGAACTGCTAACAATTATATTCTGATATCACAAAATATTTCAAGCACTAAATTCTATCTAATTCCATTGGGTTTTGAATTTGTTTCTCCATTCAACTGGAGATGATGTGTTGAGAGTAGATGAAAACAAGTGCCTAAATTAAGTTAAATTATACAATTGGTTATACGTGGATTTTTTTTGGTTATATCCAGAATGTCTGTTAGCTATTTGGGTTTATTTTAGTTGGGCTTAAAGACTAATAAATTATTGTGTAGATGGTAAGGTTAATAGTTAATTAGCTTTGTGAGATGCTGATGCTGAGAGTTACAATATAATGTAAGAAAAGCACTTGAAATGTAAAGATAGTGCTGTATGGCATATGTAGGAGGGAGAGAGGAGTATTACTGTGGGAACCATAATCCTGAATTTCATGACTTGTCTCCTGTGATTACAAACTTAATGCCATAGGAGTATTGTATGACTTTTCCCTTATATTTTGAGGATGGTTTATTTGTGAATAATCAGGAAAGGATCAGGTTTAGATGTGACCCAAATCTATCCCACATAGAAGACCCTACATCCTTTAGGAAGGTAGAATTAGAGGAAACAATATGGGGGGAGACAATTTTTTTGAAAAGATATAAGTTCAGTACACTGCCAGTTGTCACAGTAGAAAAGGATAGAAATAATTTTTCAATTTGACTTCATTTGGCATTGAGGATTTCCAAGATGCTTTGAATGGGTGAAGAAACTTTATTTTTCTCAAAACACTACAGTGGTAGTCATGACAGTGAAAGAATTTCAGAAAGGGCACAACAGTATAACATAAAACAAGGGAAGCTAGAGGAATGTACTTTGTGTGGATATCCTGAAAAAAAAAAAAAAACCTTAAAACTGTAGATGTATCTGTAATGTATAGTAAAATTGCTCCAGAAATAACAGCAACAGAAAGGCAGTGTGTCAGTAGTCCACATATAAATCACTGTGTTCTTATGAAAGACCTGGATTCAAATAGGAATATGAGATTGCATACATAAACAAAGGTGTGTTTTCATACAGTTCTGAATATGTTGATGTCTCTGAAGAATCACATTTTTAAATATTTTAAAAATTTGATGACCTTATTTTTGTTTTGATATTTCCAAAAGTGATGAGTGTTAAGATTATACAGATTTTTAGTAGTAAATATTCCAAATATTTTTGTATGTTGTTGTATTTTGTATGTATTTCAGTTGGTGATATGCAAAAGAATCCTGCATGCTGTAATGTAAATTGGAAATCACATAAAAACTTGAGTCTTTTTGTGTTCTATTGGAGAAAGACTTTATAAAATAATGAAAGACAAATAAAGATAAAATTATTAGTATTTATAATAATATCCACACTAATAGCCTCTGGTTTCATTTCTTTGTTAGCCTATGATATGACATTACTGACATTAATTGTTTTATATGTCAGAGGCTGTAATATTAAAAAAAATTTGCTATAGGTGTTCAGAGTTCTCTTGGGCTACACAGTGAAATCCTATCTCAAAAGAAAAATGGGAAGAAAGAAAGAAAAATGATAAGAAGTATGTACTTCCAATTATAAGTATCAAGTGTGTTATCAAGCTAAAAATTTGGTGGAGGAGGGGGAAAATACTGCGATTTGGAAAAGTGCTTGATATTAGGACTGAAATGTAATTTTGTTTCCATAAACAAAAAATCATTATAGTTTCTTAAAAGGGAAGAATAGGAAAGTAATATTCCTGTTTCTGAGTCATCTTCTGATACTTTTACAATGGAAAGACAACAGTATAACTTAAATTTTTATTGGCTATATAATAAACAAAAGGAATAAAAACTGAAGGAGATAGTCTTTTTGCTCCATTCCTCGCAGGTCTCCTGCCCCTCACAGTAAGACCAGAAAGGACCCCAGGCCATGCCTCAGGCCCAAGGTCACCTGCAGGTCCCTCTAGCCAGTTGGCCCTTTCTGCTCTGGGCTCCAGCTGGATCCCTGCTCCTCACAAACTTCAAAGTTTTCAAGAATTCAAATGAGCCCAGAGAAAACTCAAGCAATGGACTAGGGGACCACCACCATACATCTGAGGACTTCTAAAATCATACTATCAAATGGGAATCTTCCCTTCCAGCTCTAAGATACATAAATGTTTTTAACTGTTACTCTCAACTATTGGTCGCAATAATTTAAGATTTCAATATAGCCCATACAAAATCACATAAAACTTTAGGAACTATACAATTCCTAATCACACATCATCAAGTAAGTACTCCTAAAAAGTGCACTACCTTACTAAACTTCAATCCATCAACTATAACCACCTTAATTGATGCACTAACAGTCCAATATCCTCATCTAGGAAACAACACCAACACCAGACAGGCACATTCAACTCCAAGGCAAAAACTAGCAATAATTGCTCAAGGGTAGTAATACTGTCTAATTCAGTTCTGCAAAAAAACCCACATCAAAAAGGATATGAGATAAAATGAAAAATGCCCAGATCGCAGCACAAATCCGTGAGAAAAAAAAAAAAAAAACCAAGACAACAAATCTACAAAAGAATCAACCCCATAATGTTGGAATCTGACCAGAACAAACTCACATAAAATAGCCAAGAAAGCCATACCCAAGATAATGATTTTCAAAGCCTGATATTTACTGTGATCAAAATACTGAAAGAGAAAATCCAAGAGCAGTTAAATAACTACATCAACCCGTTTGAACAGGAACACAATAGGCACTTGGAGGAAAGGAGAAAAACAGTTGAAGAAAGAAAAATAGGCATAGAGCAATTAAAAAATCTCAAGCAGAGATAAAACTCCAACTAAAATACAAGCTATCTTCAATCTAGAACTCAAGAGTGAGTCTTATCAGCAGAAATAAGGAAGTAGAAAACAGAATACCAGACAAAGTGGAAGAACAAGCCAGTTCAATTAAACAGGTCTTTAAAGCCAAAAGGATATTTGAGAGGAATATTCAAGAGTTAAGGGACACCTTGAAGAAGTCTAACATGAACATTCATGGAAACCCAGAACAAAAAACCTCAAATAACACACCTGAGGAAATTTTGCAAATTACCGCGAAGGAAAACTATCCACATCTAAAGAAAGAGAGTCCCATCCAAATACAAGAAGCATACAGCATTAAAACATATATGACTAAAACAGAAACTTGCCATGGCAAATAATAGTCAAACCACTACCCATACAAGACAAAGAGAATGTGCTGAGAGCTTCAAGAGAAAAAAATAAGTCATTTTAAAGGTAATCTTATTAAAATAAAAAATGATTTTGAAATTGAAACAGTAAAAGCCAGAAAAGCTTGGATAAATGTACTTCAAGTACTGAATGAGCACAAATGTCAACCCAGGGAGATATACCAAGCAAAACTACTAGTCATGATAAAGGGTGAAAGAAAAATTTTCCACCATAAAGACAACTTGAAGGCTTACATGATCACCAAACCAGGCTTTCGAAAAATGTTAGAAAAGATACTCAAGCTTGAAGAAAAGAACAATCAAATCCAAGAGGACAGAAGGGAAGTATAATACCACCACTACCTACAAGCTAAATAATACACTTATGAAAGCCACTAAACACAAAAAATATCAGCAACCAAAAGTAATTTCTTCATTATAACTCTAAATATCAATGGAATTAACTCACCAATCAAAAGACACATGTTAAAAACATGTATTAGAAATCAAAATCCATCCTTCTGCTGCTTTCAGGAAGCACATCTCAACATAAAAGAAAGGCATATATTTATGTTTTGGTGGTATTATACTTCCCTTCTGTCCTCCTGGATACGCTTGTTCTTTTCTTCAAGCTTGAGTATCAGTTCTAGGATTTTTTGAAGGTCTGGTTTGGTAGACATGTATCCCTTCAAGTTGTCTTTGTGCTGGAAAACTTTTCTTTCTCCCTCAATCATGACAGATAGTTTTGCTGGGTATATCAGTCTGGGTTGGCATTTTTGCTCATTTAATACTTGAAGTATGTCTCTCCAAGCTCTTCTTGCTTTTACTGTTTCCATTGAGTAGTCATTTGTTATTCTAATAGGTTTACCTTTAAAAGTGAGTTGCTTTTTTTCTCTTGAAGCTCTCAGCACCTTTTCTTTGTCTTGAATGTGGAATGTTTTGACTATTATTTGCCATGGTGATTTTCTATTTTGGTCGTATCTGTTTGGAGTGCAAAATGCCTCTTGTATTTGGATAGGCCTCTCATTCTTTAATTGTGGGAAGTTTTCATTTATGATGAATTGAAATATTTCCTCAGGTGTGGTATTTTGGGATTCTTGTTCTGGTATTCCATGAATGCGCATGTTAGGCTTCTTCAGGGTGTCCCATATCTCTTGAATGTTCCTCTCCAGTATCTTTTTGGCTTTAACAATCTCTTCCATTGAGCTGGTTAATTCTCCCACTTTGTCTTCAAGATCTGAAATTCTATTTTCTGCCTCATTTGTTCTGCTGATAAGACTCTCTGTTGAGTTTTGGGTTGAAGATAACTTGTCTTTTAGTTCAATTTTAAACTCTGCCTGAGACTGTTTTAATTGCTCCATACCTATTTTTGTTTCTTGAACTGTTTTTCTCAACTCCTCCAAGTGCCTGTTGTGTTCCTGTTCAAAGTGGTTGATACGGTTGTTTAACTCTTCTCGGATTTCCCCTTTCATAGTATTAATCATGATAAGGATCATACTCTGAAAGTCGTTATGTTGGGTCTGGCTTTCATGGCTATTTTCTGTGGATTTGTTCTGATCGGAATCCCTCATTATGGGATTGATTCTTTCGGCAGGAGATTGGTCTTCTTGGGTTTGTTTCTCGTGGATCTGCACTTTGACTTGTACATTGTTGTTTTGTTTTTTAGGACCTTTCAGTTTCTGTGTTTTTCACTGAATTGATGTAGTTAGTATTGTTACGCTTGCCAGTTATTACTAGTGCTTACCTTGGATTGGGTATGTTTGTGTATTTTTATTATTATATCCTAGATGAGGCTACTAGGCTGTTAGTACATCAGTTAAGTCAGGTTATGTTACCAGGGGGTGAATATTAGTTTGGTAGTGCACTTTTATGATTTAGTTTCTTGGTGAAATGTGGGGGTGAGTGGTATACTACCTGGAGTTGTATGTTGTGGGGTGGCTGTATGAGAAAGTTGATCTACAGCATTGATACTTTAAAGGATCAGTAAGGTGAAAAGAAAAAGTTTACTTATCTTTGGGCTGGATGAGCCCAAAGATATCAAACAACATGCTTACAAAATCTACTAAACATAAAAAATGTACAGAATTAAAAATAATTTCTCCATTATAACATTAAATGTCAATGGTATTAACTCGCCAATTAAGAGACACAGATTACAAACTAGGATTAAAAACCACAATCCAATAATCTGCTGCCTTCAGGAAACTCATCTCACCAGAAAAGATAGGCACATCCTAAGAATGAAAGGCTGGCCCAAAATCTTACAAGCAAATGGAACCAGGAAACAGGCAGGGGTAGCAATTATGCTTTCAGACAAAGTGGACTTCAAACCAAAGAAAATCATAAGAGACACAGATGGATACTACATTTTAGTCACAGGTACAATTCACCAGGAAGACTTCACAATACTGAACATACATGCACCCAATACGGGCCCCTCCATGTTCATTAAGAAAACCCTACAGCGTCTAAAGCAAGAAATCAACCCCCAAACGATAATTCTTGGGGACTTCAACACCGCCCTCTCAACATGGGATACATCAACAGGTCAAAAGCTTAACAGAGACACTTTGGACCTTAATCAAACCCTTAAAGAAATGGACCTTACAGATCTCTATTGAACTTTTCACCCACGCACAAAAGAATACACATTTTTCTCAGCAGCACACAGAACTTTCTCCAAAATAGATCATATACTGTGCCACAAAACGAATCTACACATGTACAAAAAAGTTGAAATTCTAACCTGTGCCCTGTCAGACCACCATGGCCTAAAGCTGGACATCCACAACACAACAAACAAGAGAAAATACACTAACTCCTGGAAACTTAACAATATGATGCTGAATGAGAACTGGATTCAGGAAGAAATTAAAAAGGAAATTCAAGATTTCCTGAAAGTGAACGATAACGAAAATACAACTTACCAAAATCTCTGGGACACAATGAAAGCTGTCCTAAAAGGTAAGTTCATAGTTCTTAATGCCTACATCAAAAAAATGCAAACATCAGAAATAAATAACTTAACGATGCAACTTAAGGCTTTAGAGAAACTTAAGCAATCTGATCCCAAAAGTATTAGAAGAGAGGAAATTAGCAAAATAAGGGGAGAAATATCTGAAATCGAGACTAAGAAAACGATAGAAAAAAATCAACCAGTCAAAAAGCTGGTTCTTTGAAAAAATCAATGAGATGGATACACCCCTAGCTAAATTAACCAAAAGCAAGAGAGAGAAAACCCAAATTAACAAAATTAGAAATGAACATGGAGTAATCACTACTGATACCCAAGAAATTCAGGGAATTATAAAATAATATTTCAAAAAATTATACTCTGTGAAGTTTGACAACACAAAAGAGATGGATGAATTTCTAAGTAAACACATCTTACCTAAATTGGATCAGGAAGTTGTGAATTACTTAAATGGCCCTATAACATATAAGGAAATTGAGGAAGTAATCTTGAATCTTCCCATCAAAAAATGTCCTGGACCAGATGGATTCAGCACAGAGTTCTACCAGACATTTAAGGACTCAATAACACCAATACTCCTTAAGCTGTTCCATCAAATAGCAAAGGAAGGAACACTACCAAATTCCTTCTATGAAGCTAATATCGTCTTAATCCAAAAACCTTATAAAGATTCACTTAAAAAAGAAAACTATAGGCCGATCTCCCTGATGAACACAGACGCAAAGATTCTCAACAAAGTCTTAGCAAATCGGATTCAAAAACATATCAAAAAGATCATTCACAGGGACCAAGTAGGTTTCATCCCAGGCACGCAAAGTTGGTTCACCATACGAAAATCAATAAATGTAATTCATCATGTAAACCAGTCCAAAGTCCAAGACCACATGATACTCTCGATAGATGCAGAAAAATCCTTTGACAAGTTCCAACAGCCTTTTATGATCAAAACGCTAGAGACAGTAAGAGTGGAAGGAACCTTTATCAATATAATAAAAGCTGTACACAACAAGCCCACAGCAAGGATTATGCTCAATGGGGAACAATTGGAAACATTCCCACTTCGATCAGGAACTAGACAAGGCTGTTCACTCTCACCACTACTATTCAATATTGTACTTGAAGCCTTAGCTGAAGCCATAAGAGAAGAAAGGGACTTAAAAGGGATTCAAATCGGCAAGGAAGAAGTCAAGCTATCCCTATTTGCAGATGACATGATCTTATACCTGAGGGATCCCAAAAACTCCACCAGGAAGCTCCTGGAACTAATTGAGAAGTTCAGCAGGGTGGCAGGATACAAAATAAATGTGCAAAAATCAGAGGCCTTCCTATATGCCCAGAATGAAAGAAGTGAAAAAGCCCTGAGAGAAAAAATCCCATTTACTATAGCCCCTAAAAAAATGAAATACCTTGGTATAAACCTAACCGAGGAGGTAAAGGACCTTTACAATAAAACTTTAAAACCCTAAAGAAAGAAATTGCTGAAGACATCAGAAGGTGAAAGACCTCCCATGTTCCTGGATTGGCAAAATCAACATCGTAAAAATGACCATCCTACCAATGGCAATATACAAATTCAATGCTATACCAATCAAAATCCCAAAGCAATTCTTTAAAGAAGTGGACCAAACAATCTCAAAATTCATATGGAGGCACAAAAGACCCAGGATAGCAAAGACAATCCTGAGTGACAACAACACTGCTGGAGGTATTACCATACCAAACCTAAGTCTATACTACAAATCCATAGTTATAAAGACAGCCTGGTACTGGCTCCAAAATAGACACACAGATCAATGGATAAGAGTTGAGGACCCAGATATAAGCCCACAAAAATACAGCCATTTGGTTTTCGACCAAGGGGCCCAAAGAATCCAATGGAAAAAGAACAGCATCTTCAACAAATGGTGCTGGCAAACTGGATCTCCACATGCAGAAGATTAAAGCTGGACCCATACTTGTCACCATGTACAAGACTTAATTCCAAATGGATCAAGGACCTTGATATCAGGCCAGAGACTCTAAAAATCATAACTGAATGGATAGGGAACTCCCTTGAGCTGATTGGGCTAGGCCAACATTTCCTAAACAGACATCCAATGGCACAGTGACTGCTACCAACTCTCAACAGTTGGGATCTTGTGAAATTAAAGAGCTTCTGTTCAGATAAAGAGATTGTCACACGAGCTCAAAGGCAGCCCACAGAATGGGAATAAATCTTCACTAACCACATATCTGATAGAGCGCTACTGTCCAGAGTGCACAAAGAACTTAGAAAATTAAACACCAAGGAAACCAATGGCCCAATTAAAAAAATGGGCCCTGGAACTTAAAAGAAATTTTACCAGAGATGAAATTAAAATGTGTAACAAATATCTTAAAAAATGCTCCACTTCTTTAGCCATCAGGGAAATGCAAATCAAAACCTCCCTGAGATATCATCTCACCCCGGTCAGGATGGCAGAAATCCACAATACAAACAACAACAAGTGCTGGAGAGGATGTGGACAGAGGGGAACTCTGCTACATTCCTGGTGGGAATGCAGGCTCATACAGCCATTCTGGCGAGCCGTCTGGAGATTCTTAAAGAAATTAAAGATTGAAATGCCATATGACCCTGCGATTCCACTTTTGGGAATAACCCACCATACAGCAGAGGTTCGCCTCCATAGCACAAGCACGACTATGTTCATAGCAGCACTGTTTACAATAGCAAAGTCATGGAATCAACCTAAATGTCCAACAGGTGACGAGTGGATAAGGAAACTGTGGTACATCTATACAATGGAGTACTACTCAGCCATCAAAAATGATGAATTACTGGAATTTGTTGGGAAATGTATGTCATTAGAAACAATTATATTAAGTGAAGTATCCCAAACCCAGAAAGTTAAGCGCTGTATGTACTCCTTAATAGGTGGCTCCTAGTACCAAACTCACCCAGCCCACATTGAGACACTCAAGGGTAAACCTATGTAATACGGTAATTGTAAGGATTGTGAAAAGGAGGGATGGGGTTGGAGGGCCACACCAGACACAAGGAGAGAGGGGACCATGTTACAGCAGAGAAAATCAACCTCCAAGGAATGCAAGTAAATAATGTGACACCTGGTTAAGTTCACAGATGTTCATTCCTGATCATGTACAACTGAGGGGGTATGATCTCACCAGAAGGGGAGGGCATATAGTCTGGCAGATGAAAGAGATCATTTTGCAAATAGGTGACTGATCCCTCCCTCACCGAGGTTTCCTGCTTTTATTACATCTACCCTTGAATGTGCTATTATAACAAGACTCCAGTTTAACAGTTTTTTGTCTCTCACCAGGGGGTGACATACAGTGCCCATCAGGATGGAGTGAAGGGCATTGCAGGAGCAGCAAAACTGCAAAAGAAAATCAACAAACTACAATCCAGAACTTCAGAGACTCTATATCATCCACATAGAACTAAGCCAGCCTAATCTCTCCCAACCTTAAACTCAGGGACATATGCGGAAGAGGGGGCGGTAAGAGTGTAAGAAGAAAAGGATGGGGGGAGCAATGATTTGAAGAGTCTCCACATTAGATAGGGCTGAAGCAATCATAATAGGACTTTGCATGCCCTGTGCCGTGTCCGTCACACTACTGACCTCACAAAGTCTAACATCGGCTAAAGGCACCAAGATCCTTGGAGGCAAAGGATTGATGGCCACAGAAGTGTTCCTATGCTTAAGGGGAACACGAGAAAGGGTTCAGGGAAATGCCACTGGGTCCTTTTATGTCATCGGAAAGGAGGACCAAGAGGAGAGTTAGGCATACACAATAAAGGACTCTCTGGGAATTGGGGGGGAGGCACTGGGAGATGGGGAGGGAGGGAGGGGGAGCAGGGGGTTCAGGGGGGAGGAGGGGGGAGGGAACTGGTCTACCTATTAAGTTTGTATGAGCGGAAATAATAATAAAAAATGTTAAAAAAAGGCATATTCTAAAAGTAAAAGTCTGGTCAAAAACTCATTACGCTAATGGAACAAGGAAACAAACATGGGTATCAAATATGGTATTATGACAAAGAGGACTTCAAACCAAAGAAAATCTTAAGAAATACATAGTGATACATTTTAGTCACAGGAACAATTCACCAGGAAGACTTCATAATACTGAACATATACACACCTAATATGGACTTGTCCACATTCATTAAACAAATACTACCACTTCTAAAACAGGAAATCAATCCCCCAAAAATAACAGTTGAGGATTTCAATATCCCAGTCTAACATGGGATAGATCAATAGGCTAAAAACTCAACAGAGACACATTGGAACTAAATCAAACCCTTATTGAAATGGACCTAACAGATCTCTATGCAACTTTCCACCCAAGCACAAGTAGTACATATTCTTCTCAGCAGCCCACAGAACATTCTCCAAAATAGACCATATACTGGGCCACAAAATGAATCTCCAAATATATAGGAAAGTTGAAATTATAGCCTGTACCCTATCAGACTACCATGGTCTAAAGCATGACATCTACACAACAACAAATAGCAGAAAATACATTAATTATTGAAAATTAAACACTATGATGCTAAATGAGAAATGGGTTCAGAAAGAAATCAAAAAGGAAATTCAAGATTTCTTAGAAGTGGGGCTGGAGAGGTGGCTCAGGGGTTAAGCCTCTGCCTTGCAGGCCGAAGGTCCAGAGTTCGGATCCTAGACCCCACGTATAGACGCCGGGTGGAAGCGGGGGCGGCCTGTGTTTCTGGTTCTGGTAGGGCGGAAGTGGTCTATGGTGGTTCCCGAATTCGTCCGTGGTTCTACACAAACACGCATGCATACACATGCATGCACACACATAATTGAATAAAAATGAATAAAAATATTAAAAAAAGATTTCCTAGAAGTGAAAAATAATGAAGATACAACATATCAAAATCCCCAGGACACAATGAAGCTGTCCTCAGAGGTAAGTTTGTAGCTCTCAATGCCTATATTGAAAAAATAGAAATGTCGCAAGTAAATAACAATGCAGGTCAAACCTTTAGAGACACAAGAGCAATCCAATCTCAAAAGCACTAGAAGAGAGGAGATTAGCAAATTCAGGGGAGAAATATCTGAAATTGAGATAAGGAAAAAACGATATAAAGAATCAACCAGTCAAAAAGCTGGTTCTTCAAAAAAATCAATAAGATTTATACACCCCCTAACTAAATTAAACAAAATCATTAGAGAAAAGGCCAAAATTACAGAGGAAAATGGAAATCCAAGAAATTCAGAGAATTATAAGGTCATATTTCAAAAACTTATACTTCATGAAATTTGATAATACAAAAGAAATGGATGAATTTCTGAGTAAGCACAGCTTAAGTAAATTGAATCAGAAAGTTTTGAATTATTTAAAAAGTCTTATAACAAATGAGGAAATTGATGAAGGACTCTTCCCACCAAAAAATGTCTTGGACTAGATTGATTCAGCACAGAATTCTACCAGACATTTAAGGAGCTAATAACATCAATACTCCTTAAACTGTTCCATCAAATAGCAAAGGAAGGAAGACTTCCAGATTCTTTCTATGAAGCTAATATGATACAATCCCAAAACCTTATAAAGATACACTTAAAAAAGAAAACTATAAAGGCAATCTCTTTGATGAACACAGATGTAAAGATTCTCAACAAAATCTTTGCAAATTGGACTAAAAAATATATCAAAAAGATCCTTCACTGTGATCAAGTAGATTTTATAACAGGCCCGCAAGATTTGTTCAACATAGGCAAATCAATAAATGTAATGTATCATATAAAGCAATCCAAAGTGCATGAGTACATAATGCTCTTGTAGATGAAAAGAAAGCTTTTGACAAGATCCAGCATCATTTTATGACTAAAACTTTAGAGGCAGTTGGAATGGAAGGAACTTATATCAACCTAATAACAACATATATACAACAAGCTAACAGCAAGGTTTATAGCAATTGGGAAAAAAACTTGAAGCATTCTTGTTTAAATCAGGAACCAGAAAAGGCTGTCCACTCTTACCACTTTTATTCAATATTGTACTTGAAGTCTTAGCTAGAGCCATAATAGAAGCCAGGGAGATAAAAGGGATTCGAATTGGAATGGAAGAAGTCAAGATACCTCTATTTGGAGATTACATGATCATGTATCTGAATGATCCTAAAAACTCCACCAGGAAACTCCTGGAATGAATTCATAACTTCAGCAGAGTGACAGGTTACAAAAACAAATGTGCAAAAATCAGTGCAAAAATCATCCTTCCTATACACCAAGGAAGAAAAAAGTGAAAAACTCCTAAGATAAACAATTCTATTTACTATAGCCCTTAAAAAATGAAATACCTTCATACAAATCTAACCAAGGAAATGAGAGGACTTCATAATGAAACTCTTAAAACCCTGAACAAAGAAATTACAGAAGACAACAGAAAATGGAAAGCAATGAACAGATTCAATGCTATACCAATCAATATCCTGAAGCAATTCTTCAAAGAAATTGACCAATCTCAAAATTCATATGGAGACACAAAAGGCCCAGGACAGCAAAAACAATTCTGAGTAGCAAGAACACTGCTGGAGTTATCACCATACCAAACCTTAATCTATGATACAACTCTATAGTAACAAAAACAGCTTGGTACTGACTCTGAAATAGACACATAGATCAATGGGTAAGAGTTGAAGCCCCAGATATATGCCCATATAGTTATAGCCACTTGATCTTTGAGAAAGGACCCAAAAATCTCAATGGAAAATGAACAGCATCTTCAAAAAATGCTGCTGGTAAAAGTGGATATCCACATGCAGAAGGTTGAAACTTTACCTGCACGTGTCACCATGCACATAAATCAAGTCCAAATTGATTAAGAACCTTAGTATTAGGCCGAAGACAATAGAAACCCTAGTTGAAATGGTGGGGAACTCCCTTGAGCTGATTGGGCTAGACCAACATTTCCTAAACAGAAATCCAATAGCACAGTAACTAGAACCAACACTCAACAAATGGGATCCTATGAAATTAAAGAGCTTCTGTTCAGATGAGATTATAAACTAAGCAAAAAAGCAACCCACAGAATGGGAAAACATCTTCTCTAGTCACATATCTGATAGAGCTCTAGTATCCAGAGTGCACAAAGAACTTAAAAAACTAAACACCAAGGACACGAATAGCCCAATTAAAAAATGCGCCTGGGAACTTAAAAGAAACTTTACCAGGGACAAAATTGAAATGTCTTAACAAATATCTTAAAAAAACGCTCCACATCACTAGCCATTGGGGAAATGCAAATCAAAACTACCTTGAGATATGCCTGAGTTGAATGGATAATGAAAATTTGGTACATTTATGCAAAGGAATATTACTCAGGCATCAAAAAGATTAATCAATGAAATTTGCCATGAACTCCACGGAATTAGAAAAAATTGTATTGAGTGAAATATCTCTGGCATAGGAAATTAGATGCCATATGTACACTCTAATAAATGAATACTAGTTTCAAGCCCATGTATTGACATATTTAAAGGTACATCTCTGTAATACCCACTGTAATCACAAAGGATTATAAACAGGAGGGAAGGGGAAGGATTACCTTAAAGGAAAGGAGACAGATGATCATACTTCAGTAGGGAAAATAGCCCGAGGTCAAATATTGCATGTAAGTAGTGAGACATTTGTTGCAACTCATTATCACTTCTCTTCCTGATCACTTGGGACTAAACAGGTTTGACCCCATCAATCAGGGAGGATATAGGGACTGGCAGATGGATGGTAACCATCTAGCAAATGGGACACTGACACCCTCCCCACTGCTGTGTCCTACTCCTTTGAGTCTCCTTTTTTGTTAAGATCTTCATTTAAACAGTCTTTTTTCTTTGGTTAGGAGGTGACCTTTGATACCATTCAGGATGCAACCAAGGGCAGTGTAGGAAAAACAAAACTGAAAACAACAACAAATCATAATTCATAACACCCTACATTATTCACCTGGAACCAGACTAGCCAATTCTCTCCCCATCCTAAAGCTCAGGGAACCTTGTGGAATAGGGGGAAGCAAGATAGTAAGAGCCTAAAGATGGGGAGGACCAATGATATGTAAGATTATCTGCATAAGTTAGGGCTGCAACCCCCAGGATTGGACTCAGCCTGACCTTTGCAATGGCTGACATGTAAACTACTCTCAAATATCTAGCAGGACTCACAGGGGAGAAGGCTTCAGGTAATAGGATCCTCTTTAGAGGCAAGACATTAAACAGTCATTATAGAATTCCCATACTAGCCGGCAGCTGAAGAAGGGGCCCCAAGCTACCCCACTGAGTCCTGAACCCTCACTCATGTAGACTCCTCAGAGAGAAATTCAGCAACCACATAAACAGATGCTCTGGAGAATGGTAGGGAGAAGCAGGAAGCACCAAGAGGGAGGAGGGAAGCAAAGGGATGAGAGGGAGGAGAGATGGGAAGGGGGATACGCATTGGGGGATAAAGAGGAAAGGGAGGGAGAGGGAGAAAAAAGGGAGTAACTATTGAGTTTGAATGACTAGGCAAAAATACATAATAATAAAAAAGAAGTGAAGGAAACAGAACTGTAAGGCCCAGATATAGCAAAATTAAAAAAATGACTATAATACATTTGTGATAGTTAATCCTGGATGTTAACTTGACACACCTGGCCTTAACTGAGATCGGTGGAGACCACCTAAAGAGATTATATGGGTAATCCAAAGGTCAGCCCTAGAAGTGATGGAAACCTCCCTAGATCTCATTGAAACCTCCCAGTAGCAGACCAGATAAAAGGAACCACACAACAGAAGTCAGGGAAGAAAAGAGACTCTCCAGGAATCCTCCATCCAAATGGATGGGCGTGACTTAGCCTGCTTCAGCCACCATTCATGTCACCTCTTCCATGAAAGTCTGTTTTTCCCCTCTGGAACTGTATGTTAAACAAATCTCCCTTTCTCCCTTAAGTTATTTGACTTTGGGTATTTTCTCACAGCAGTAGTTAAGAGTAACCATAGACTCTACTACTAATAAATTGCTAAAAATATTTGAATGTAAAAATTGGATATTTTAAATAATGTAGTTATTGTTTTTCCTGAACTTTTGTTGCATTTGTCATCATTTTTTTCTCATGAAATGTCTTACTTTGTATTGGAAAAATGTTTCAATAAGAAATCCAGAAATACTTTTATTATTGAGACAAAAGGTGTTAAGCTGTACTTCATCAGTTTGATATAAATCATCAGCTTTTCTAAATGAAAAAACAAAGAAAAAATTGCTCAGAATAAAAATGGTTTAGAAATAAGTGCAGTATCAAAATTGATCAATGGCAAAGAATCAGTTAAATGTAAGTTTGCATGAAAATGATATGAACGAAAAAGGGTAAAAGGAAGAGCACAATGGAGCAAAGGCATCTATAGATACAGCAGAAGAAATGAATTCAGATTAACAATGTGCATTGATATCCAGATCGTCAAGTTGTCTCTCTGAAGTTCCCTGAATATCCTGATTTGCAGTAAGCCTTCTGACTTCCAAATTCTCAATGCATGGACTGTATCTCTGTGCAAAAAGGGAATTTTTATAGCACATTTACAATTAGAAAAAAACAATAATATGACTCCTTTAGCCCTTCAAAGTGTACTTTCTACAGGATCTCTCCCGGATACTTCCCATTGCTGGGATCATTTGTAAGATAAAATAGCACCATAAATTATAACAAACTCTTCAGATCATATGTAGTTTGTTCTGAGATTTAAAAGCTACATTAAAATTTATATGCTATATTCCTAAGTTGAAAATACCCTTTACTTTTATATATATAACTGAGGAAATTGTAAATGAGAAAATAACACACACATGCCTATGTTTATTTAAAAGCGAAATTGAGTTTTCATAAGTAATTTTTCAAGAATCATAGAGTAAACTCTAAAAGTGAAATTCAGAATGATTTCTTACTCTCAACTCCTGCTAAAATTTTGTCTACTAATTATTTATGATTCTTCTTTGATGCTACTGTGATAGGATATTAGAAAACTAAACACTTTCATAAGAAATTGTATCTAAAATATTTTTAATGACCTATTTTAAATTAACAATTACATTAATGAAATCAGATTTGCTGCATAAAATAAGCTCTGTAGGCCTGGTCATTCTTCCAGGCTTACAGTGCACTCACCTTCCAGAGTATTAATGCTTTTTGACAGCTATTATCCTTTTCTGTTATTTATTTTATTTTTAAAATATACTTTAGCAAAGAATAATTTATATATAAAAACATGACTGCATAAGTTTGCACTTCAGTATATTCCAATGAAATTATCACCATCACATAACCTTTAGACATATGCCTTACCTCCTAAATTCCCTTCTGTATACATTATTAGTATTGTTATTATGATTAATGTGATTATTTTATTATTATACTCTTTTTTGCAGTAAGAACACTTATGATCTCTCCTTGCAAATGTAAAGTGTAAAGTACAGAATTATTAGCTAAAGAGTTGGGTTACATATTTAGGTCCTCTTATTTTGCATAGCTAAACTTTGTCCACTTTAACTTTCTTCCTTATTTCTCTTTTTCTCAATACTTGGGGGCATCTGGGGAATGGATGGTGTCTCATAATGGATATGGAATATTTGGGGGAGAGGGAAGTGAGGAAAATATTCTGCAGTTAGAGTGTGAAAATGATTGTAAAACTTTATGAATATAATTGCAGAAGAAAATTGTGTAGTCTAGATCAACCTGTGTTGTACTTGAGAAAATGTTCTTTGAAATGTGATGGCTTAATGCGACACCTGGTTAAGTTCACAGACGTTCATTCCTGATCATGTACAACTGAGGGGGTATGATCTCACCAGAAGGGGAGGGCATATAGTCTGGAAGATAAAACGTAATCATTTTGCAAATGGGTGATTGACCCCTCCCTCACTGAGGTTTCCTACTTTTATTACATCTACCCTTGAATGTGCTATTATAACAAGACTCCAGTTTAACAGCTTTTTGTCTCTGACCAGGGGGTGACATACAGTGCCCATCAGGATGGAGTGAAGGGCATTGAAGGAGCAGCAAAACTGCAAAAGAAAATCAACAAACCACAATCCAGAACTTCAGAGACTCTATATCAACCACATAGAATTAGGCCAGCCTAATCTCTCCCCATACTGAAGCTCAGGGACATTTGCGGAAGAGGGGGCGGTAAGAGTGTAAGAGCAAAAGGATTGGAGGAGCAATGATTTGCAAGATTCTCCACACTAGTTAGGGCCGAAGCAATCATAATAGGACTTTGCATGCCCTTCGCAATGTCCAACACACTATTGACCTCACAAAGTCTAGCATCTGCTAAAGGCACCAAGATCCTTGGAGGCAAGGGATTGACAGCCACAGTAGTGTTCCTATGCTTAAGGGGATCACAAGAAAGGGTTCAAGGAAATGCCACTGGGTCCTTGTACGTCATTGGAGAGGAGGACCCAGAGGAGAGTTAGGCATACACAATAAAGGACTCTCTGGGAATTGGGGGGGGGAGGAACTGGGGGATGGGGAGGGAGGGGAGAGGGAGCAGGGGGTTCTGGGGGAGGAGGAGGAAGGGAGGGAACTGGTCTACCTATTAAGTTTGTATGAGTGGAAATCATAAAAAAAGTATTAAAAAAAGAAATGTCATGATTTAGTGAATTCATCAGTAATGAAATCAAATTTGTGAATTTGAACTTTCAATTAAACTAGTAATTTCTGACAAACCATTTGTTCACTAAAGTTAAATCTATGAATGTCTTACATAAAATTTTTCAGCTTTTATTAGTTCTATGCTATAGAATACTCACCACTGGTTGAAATAACTGTAACCTCCATTATCCAAAGAGGCATGTTCAAGGACCTCAATGGATGACTGAAACCACAGACAATAATATTAAATCCTGTTTATACTATGTTTTTCCTGTTGATACTTACCCACAAATAATTTTAATGCATTGATTAATCATAGTAGGATATTTCCAACCATAGGTAAAATAGTACAGCTACAATAATATGCTGAATATACAGTTATAAATGCTATTAAACCTTTTGATTTTTTGAATTTTTATTGTATGTGTGTTTGTGTGTGTGTGTGCATGTGGAGGTTAACCTGGGTGTCTATATTCACTTTCCACTTTGTCAGAGACATGGTCTCTTTGTTCTTTGCTGCTGCATGTAGTAGTCTACCTGGTTTGTGAGCTTCTTGGGATTTTCCTGTCTTTGCCTCCCTTTTTGCTTTAGTCCTGCTGGGATTACAGACATATGATACCATACCTAGGTTTTTTTTTTTTTAACCTGAGTTGTCAAAATCCATGCTCAGGTCTTCACCTTTGCTTGGTAAGCCCTTTACTACTGAGCCATCTCTGAGGGCCTAGATTTAGTTAATATTTCTGGGCTGAGGTTGACAGCAAGTAACTGAAAGTATAGAAAGTGAAACCTTAGATAAGGGGGACTACTGTATTCTTTTATGGTTTGCAAAAGCAGTGGAGGCCTGATTCTATATAAAACATTAACACTTTAAAAATACTTTCATGTGTATTCTCTTATTGACTTTTGTATTAGTCAGGTTCTCTAAAGGAACAGAAACTAATATATATAATATATTTATATATTTATAAATATATATTTATATATTTAAATAAATATATTTAAATATATAACAAATATATTTAAATATATAACATATAAATATATTTAAATATATAAATATATATTTAAAAAAAAATATATATATATACTTCATTAGGATAACTTACAAAATAAAATCTGAGAAATCCAACAGTAGCTGTCCATAGCTGCCCTTAGCTACTCAGTTCAGGGACTGTACAGCTCAGTAGTCCTAGTCTGATGCTGAAGGCAGGAGTACTCCTTGAAAGTCTCCCAGTAGTCCTGGTGTGATACTAAGGCTAAAGGATTCCTGGAGAGTTCCTGAACCTTAGTCACCTTGGAGAATTGGAGAGGATGGATTCCTAGATCAGCAAAGAACAGCATCAGTGAAGAACCTCAGTAGCAAAGATGGCTTGCCAACGTAGGGCAAAAGAAAGAGAGTCAAATTTTTCCCTCCTGTACCTCCTTTACCTGGTCTGCTACTGGAAGGTACCACCCCCTATGGACTGGGTCTTCTACATCAAGTAAACAATCTCTTGCAGAATTATTCAGGAACTTTCCTAACTATCAATTCTTTATAGCTGTGCCAAAGCTCAGCTTGAAACTCTCAAGTTTTTACACCTGTGTCTGACTATCACAACCTTTATGCCAGAGTTACAATGGAAGTCCTGTTATACAACTTTTGTATCTAGAAACAAATGATGTATATTGAGGTCAATTACCCATCTAAGAGCTCAATAGATGTCAAAAATCAAGCCTTAAGAACACTGATAGTTTCATATTAAATGAAACTATCCACACTTTGTCCAAAGGGATTGTACCCTGAACTCTCCACTACAATAATGTTCTGAATATGGAAAGTATAAATAAGGCATGGAATGATATAGTGATCCACTACTATCCAAAAGCTAGAGAAGAAATTACTCTCTCACACCCACTGTCATCCTGGACAGAACAAGGGCTGGTATTCTGGAAGTATCACGATGAGGTGGCAATGGTGAAGAAACAATTTAAATAACAGAACAAATATTAACTAAAGGTATAATAAAATAGAGCATGCCTATATTCTGATTAATGTCAGTGACTATCTGAGGACGTTTAACAAGATCAAAAAATTATGTCAGGGGCTGGATATGTAGGTCTGTGATAGAATACTTTCCTGGTACCCATAAAATCCTGGGTTTAAACTTTGGTCCTACACAGCAAGGAAAAAGAAAATAACTTTTCTACTAAAATATTTTATTTGTCATATTTTGATCCTTTTAAGACATTTAGATGAGCTGTAGATATATTTGTAGATGAAAGAAGTTATACTTCATATGTGTAGGTATAAGTATGTATTTTATATTGTGTATTTTATTCATTCATTTATTAATTTATATATTTGTTGATTTTTCTGGTGTCTGGGATCAAACACTACTGGAATCAACCTGTGAATACTAAATGAGTGATCTAACACAGTGATAAAATATAGTCTGTATATTTTGTTTTGCAAATCACATTTAGAACATAAGAGAGAATAGAGAATTTATAGATGCTGCCTTCTTGCGTAGGATACTAAATGTTCCTGTCTAGTTGTTATCATGAAGAACTTAATCATTTGAATTCTTGACTTTGGAGTTTATTTTGATAAAACATTGCTGATTACATTGTGATTCTTTTTTGCATTCATTAAATAATCCTGTAATGTGGTTTTGTTATCCTTTTATGCATTCCACTTCCAATATAAATAAGTTGAATATAATTGTTTCATTATGAATTGTAATTCTTCCTTGTTTGGAATACCTTTCTTTCATTCTTTTTATTTTTTTTAAAATTTATTATTTATTCAATTGTGCTTCTATGTGTGTGTGTGTATGTGTGTGTGTGTGTGTGTGTGTGTGTGTGTGTGTGTGTGTAGAACCACGGACGAATTCAGGAACCACCATGGACCACCTCCACCTCCTCCTTGTTTACTCTGCCCTAGGATTCACAGGCTCCGCCCTACCAGGATCAGAAAAGCAGGCCGCCCCCGCTTCTGCCCGGCGTCTATACATGGAGTCTAGGATCCGAACTCAGGACCTTCTGCTTGCAAGGCAGAGACTTAACCCCTGAACCACCTCTCCAGCCCCCTTTCATTCTTTTTAATGCACTGGTCTTTTTTTTTTTTAAATATATTGTAAATGCGCTCCTGCTCATCTGGCCTCATTTTGTTTTCTTTGAAGATTTATGTTAGAAAACAACCTGTTCAATTTTTCTTCTTTGCAGATAAACTGCTCCAATTTTCAAAGTATTACATTCTGTTTCTCTCTTCTTTTTTTTTTTTTCTCTTGTGGAAAGAGGTGAATTTTGCTTCTCTGGTTAAAACTACCAAAGGTCAGTGTCATGGTCTGAGATATGTCCCCCATAGGCTCATGCGTTGGGGAGATCATGGCACCTTTAGGAGGTGGAACCTTGCTGGAGGAAGGAAGTCACAGGGGGTAGGCCTTGAGGTTAATTAATCTCACCTTATGTCTTATGTCTATTCTTGTAGATGGCAGTTTAGCAACATTCCTCCTTCATGGCCTCCAGCTTCTGCCACCCAGCCATGTCTCTGCTGCCATGATGTACTGTATTTCCCTTCTGGAACTATAAGCTGAATAAATCTCTCCTTTCTCCCTTAGGTTGTTTGAATCTGAATCTCATTTCACAGAAACAGAGAATAGTAACCAGTACAATCACTCTGTTATTAAATTCTGATTCGATGTTATTTCCAAGTGCTTTTGGTTATTTTAATCAGATACTCCAGGATGAGTCAGTGCATTTGAAAAATATCATGCTCTATTTCTCCTCTTGCAAAAGAAGTAGAATAATGTTACCATATGTGAGCATTAGGGAGCCTTTGAAAAATAGATTTATCATTATTTAGCATAACTACATTCCAATAAGTGCACGGGAAAGTCCAAATTGCTTATAAAGACATGTATCACTTACTAAGGGGAATGTATTAACAGAAATTGCTGGTAAGCATCATCATTATGTGAATATTATAACATGTACTTCCACAATCATATGTAGGTATGTTTGCATATATATATGCATATACATATATATAGTGTATATGTTATGCATACAAGTGTTATTACCCTATTGCTTGAATCATGTTAAACAAAATAACATGAGACCAAATCAAGTATGAAAAATTATGATTCAAAAGATACAGTAAATACATGACATATGAGTTAATTGCTGGCATGTGGAGAATTTCTAACAATTAGGTTAGCATATTAAAATAATGATCAAACATATACAATTGCATATATATGCATATACCAATAATGAGTTTTTTGCCTTTGTCAAATGTAGAGTGTATATAATTGTATGTGCTATATTTTTACACTACTGGCAGTGGAATAGGCTTATTTATACCAACATCACCACAAACATATGAGTAATCCATTGTATCATGACATTCTGGCATTGAACAATAGGAGTTCTTCATATGCCTTAGACTTTTATAGTGCTATCATTGTACAGGAAATTCAACATTGACAAAAATGTGGTAGTATATGACTATATTACTAACAATTAAAGTTAATATTTTAATATCTGTAATGTATATGTATATAAAGTGAATAATTGACTAAAATACATTATATGTTAAACCTAGAACTGTAACTTAAAAATCAAATTAATATATATTTTCCCAAAATTCATGAAGTTGTGTATTTCATATATGTCCATATCCTTACTCTGAAATCATTGTATACAGCTCTGGTATTTCATAGAAGGCCCAAGTTATCCAACAAAAGTAAGTTATTTTCATCTTCCGTTTTAGACCACCCCTGTACACAATATCACACCATGAAATATCACGTTTCTTTTCTTTTATGTAATTTTCTGAAGTGGACCTATTGGAGTTCAGTCTACTCTGGATCCTTATGTTGTTTAATATTCTATTCTTAACTGGATATTCACAGTTTTTTCATTTCTTATCTGCTGAATGGAAATTCCATCACTGAATTTCCTAGTATTCCTTAGTGAGTTCAGTCCCAAACCTTTGATATCAGTGCAATTATCAGTCATGATGCTTTTGTTATTGTTAATTAACAGAAAAATTAAACAGGTTTTCTGAATAATGAAGAAAATATTTGTGTCATTAAAAAATTTAGAGTAGTTATATCCTGTATAAATCATTTAATTGGTATAATGATATCATCCAAAAGAACCCAGGTTCTATGCAGTTTCCTGTTCTGATATCATTACTCCGGTAGCATGGATTTGGGCTATGTTGCAATTACTCTCCATAGTTGCCAATAAAATCATCATAAAATGGCTGAGGGGATCAAGGAGTGTAATTTTCTCTTGCAATAGTCCAGTTGTATTTCTTTGTCCAACTTGGCAGAGTACCCATACCAACCCTAAGGGCAGAGGGAACTGGCCATACATGCGGAAGGATGCCAATTTTTCATAGTTTCCTCTATCTTATTCACCTGTCCAGGGCCTAGTTCAACCCTTCCTGGGCTGGGTCTTCGTCATCAACTAGACAATCTCCTGCAGGTTCACTCTGGAATTAACTCAATTATTAATTCTTTACAAATGTGCCAAGAGCTAGATCCTTCAACCATCAAGTTGACACTAGTATCTAAACTATGACAAGCTATTTTTTGCCTATGGTCACAACCTGCCTGTGCTAGAAATTATAATGTCTATGGGAAAATGAGACAGTTTTCCCCCTTTTCATGCCTCTTATTAAGAAGAAAATTTCCTTACCATAAGTCACGAATAGATTTTTCATTACACCTTTTTGATCAAATTATAATAATCATTTGCTACAATTAGCAAATTGCTATGATGAAATCACAATACTCAAGGCTTACTTTTACAGTACATTGTTAGTGGAGTAGTAGAATTCCAGTATTAAACTGTGATTCAAGCAGCAAGTAATAACTGTTAAGTAGACAATGAACACTGTTTTGTTTAGTACTAACAACATTCCTCTAGTTTTCATCTTATTTTTTTTTTGCCAAAAAACATTTATTGAGGCACAATTTATATAAAAATTGGTATGTCAATTTTAAGAGATAATTAAGAGTTTGGTATATGTGTATGTCAGGTGATGATCAGAATAATCAAAACGTACAAAAAATAGCTCCATATTCCAAAATGTTCCTCCATGCTCTCTTCACTAACAACTCTCTTCAAATCAGACTGCAGGTAATCAGATCTGTTTCTAAAGCTAAATGATTTGACATTCTGAACAGGAACGTACAAGAGGTGAGATTTGTCTTGTCAGCACTTGTCTTTTCTTAAGAAGTATCTTCCCAGTACATACATAGGCTAAAGGTTTTTATTTGTCTTTTATTCAGAAATATTTCTTTTTTTTAAATTTTGTTTTTTTTTTAACATGGGACCTGGGATCCGAACTCAGAACCTTCTGCTTGTGAGACAGAGTCACAAACCCCTGAGCCATCTCTCCAGCCCCTATTCAGAAATATTTCTATATTCTAAGCACGAGTTCTTTGACAGATATGTGAATAATGAAGCATTCATTGTTACATTCATTTAATTTTCCTAACACAACTCTAAAGATCTAAAGTTAGTTTTATGAACTCTATTTTCTTGGTGTTTTCTTTTATAATACATCTTTATTGTTGTAAAGAAGTCCTCCTCGCTTGCTGGTTTCTGTATCATAGTTAAAATATTTTTTCTATAATGCGTAGATATTTTAGGCTTTGAGGTTTATTTTTCATAATTTAATTCTCCTTTAAAAATGTTAAAAAGCAAAATATTTAGCTAATATGCTATGCTGAAAGATACAATGGTGCAGGTGTGATTAGATACTATGTTTCATCTATTCCTGCTCTCAAATACAGTTTTTGTTTAAATTTAGCCTTATGCATCATTTCAGACTTTCATGTATGATATGTAGTGCATTGATGTTCATTGTTTTCATTAATATGTACAGCTAATTAAATGCTTCATTCTCTGTGTTAAAAATACTCAGATTTCTCACAGAGTTAATGATCTTTAAAAACCACAAATTGGCCTTATCATTGTGGATATATTAAAGGACTACAGGAGCCTTTTAATTGTACTATATGTCTACGAGTAATGTATGGCATCCTCCTGGTTGATTATTTAATACTATTGAGTCTTTCAAGCTATATACCTAGTATATAAAATTTTACTAAATTTTAAATTGCATACAAAACAGTAGGTTCCATTATATTAATATATTTATGATATAAAGAAGAGAGGGAGGAAGAGAGAGATAAATATACACACACAAAGACAGAGAGAGAAAGACGAACAGCACGTGAAAGAGAGAGAGAGAGAGAGAGAGAATACATGTGCCATGGAACACAGGTGGAGGTCAGAAAAAGAGAGGAAGTCCATTCTGTCTTTCCACTTCCACTTTGTGGGCTCTGGGAATCCGACTCAGTTGTCATGTTTGCATGCAGATTGTTTTTATTTTATGTTATTTTATTTATTTTATTTTTTTAATTTATTATTTATTCAATTGTGCATGTATGCATGTGTGCGCGTGTGTGTGGGTATGTATGCATGTATGTGTGTGTAGAACCACGGACGAATTCGGGAACCACCATGGACGCCTCCACCTCCTTGTTTACTCTGCCCCGGGATTCACAGGCTTTGCCCTACCAGGACCGGAAACGCAGGCCGCACCCCGCTTCCGCCTGGCATTTATACGTGGGGTCTAGGATCCGAACTCAGGACCTTCTGCCTGCAAGGCAGAGGCTTAACCCCTGAGCCACCTCTCCAGCCCCTTATTTTATTTTTTTAACTTTATTATTATTATTATTTCCGCTAATACAAACTTAACAGGTACACCGGTCCCCTCCCTCCCTCCACTTCACCCCATTCCCCTGCTCCCCCCTTCCCTCTCCCCTCCCTCCCCATCCCCCAGTGCCTCCCCCCCAATCCCCAGAGTATCCTTTAATGTGCATGCCAAACTCTCCTCTGGGTCCTCCTGTCGATGAGGTGCAAGGACCCAGGGGCATTGCCCAGAACCCTTTCCTGTGTTCCCCTTAAGGTTACTGTGACTGTCAGTCCCTAGCCTCCAAGGAACCTAGTGCCTTTAGTCCATGCTAGACTTTGTGTGGTCAATAATGTGTTGGACATTGCACAGGTCATGCAAAGTTCTATTATGATTGCTTCGGCCCTAACTTGTGTGGAGTATCTTACATATCATGCTCCTCTCATCCTTGTGCTCTTACAATCTTACCACCCTCTTCTGCAAATTTCCCTGAGCTTCAGGATGGGGAAAGATTAGGCTGGCCCAGTTCCAGGTGGTTGATACAGAATCTCTGATGATCTGAATTATGGTTTGTTGATTTTTTTTTTCGGTTTTGCCACTCTTTGCATGCAGATTGTTATATAAACTAACACACATTACCAGTCCTATTTATGATATTTTAGTACTTGCATGCCATTGTACTTTTCAAATATTCACATCTCATTACCCTCTCTCATCACTTCTCTTCTTGTTAGTCACCTTTTTCTCCCAGAATAATCTCACTTCTGCTTTCATGCAACATATATATGTATTATACATAATTACAGATACCGTGAGTGAATGATAACATGTGATATATACCTTTGTGAGTCTGGTTTACTTTACTTTCCTTAATGATCTTCATTTCCGTCTGTTTTCCTGTGAAGGACATAACTTCATTCATTCTTTATTGACTAAAACTCAATTTTTTGTGAAGTTCATTTTCTTTATTCAGTTTTTGGTGGACACCTAGGCTGATTTCATTGGGTATTGTGAATAGTGCCTTAGTAAACCTGTATGTATTATAATAAAATCTCTGTAGGATGTTGACTTGGATCATTCAGAATTATATCCAGTGGTATATCCTGATCATATGGTAGTTCTATTTTTAGCTTTTTGAGGAATTCTTTATACTGATTTCTATGGTGGATCTACTAATTTACATTCTTACCAGCAGGTATAAAATTTCCTTTATCCTCATCAACATTTGTTGTTATTTTATTTTTGGCTATCATACCCATTATGACAGAAATAGAATCTCAATGTAGCTTTGATTTTGTTTTTGCAATATAACCCATTCTAGATTTGAATACTTTAAAAATAATTTGTATGACTTTTTCTAATAAAATGAATATTCTTTCTTTATTCTCTTACTAGAGAAATGAGTTCACATACTAGCTAAGATATTTTCACATTTGCTTTTCAACAGATTGAATTGCCTTTTCTCATTTCACTGAGTTTTTATATTGTAAATAGATATTATGTGTTGTATTTCATTATTTTTGGTTTTGGTTGTGTTTCACCTATGTTCAAATTACAACAAATATCTCTGATGTATTCTTTTTTTATTAATACATTTTTTATTATTATTTCAGCTCATACAAACTTAATAGGTACACCAGTTCCCTCCCTCCCTCCTCCTCCCCCCGGTACCCGCTGCTCTTCCTCCCCACCCCCCTCCCTTCCCATCCCCCAGTTCGTCCCGCCCCAATTCCCAGAGAGTCTTTCTTGTGCATGCCTGATTTTCCTCTGGGTCCTCCTCTTGATGACGTACAAGGACCCAGTGGCCTTTCCCTGAATGCTTTCCCGTGTTCCCCTTAGGTATAGGAACACTGCTGTGGCTGCAAATCCCTTGCCTCCAAGGATCTTGGTGCCTTTAGCAGATGCTAGAGTTTGTGAGGTCAATAGTGTGTTGGACAATGCGCAGGGCATGTAAAGTCCAATTATGATTGCTTCAGCCCTAACTTGTATGGAGTATCTTTTTTTAATTTTTTAAAAATTTTTAAAATATTATTTATTCAATGTGTGCTTGTGCGTGTGTATGTGCGCGCGCGTGTCTGTTTGTGTGTGTGTGTCTGTGTATGTGTAGAACCACGGACGAATTGGCGAACCACCATGGATTCCTCCACCTCCTTCTGCCAGGGGATTCACAGACTCCGCCCTACCAGGACCAGAAGCTCAGGCCAACCCCACTTCCGCCTGGCGTCTATACGTGGGATCTGGGATCCGAACTCAGGACCCTCCTCCTGCAAGGCGGAGGCTTAACCTTTGAGTCACCTCTCCAGCCCTTGTATGGAGTATCTTAAATATCATTGCTCCTCCCATCCTTTTGCTCTTACACTCTTACCGCTCCCTCTTCCGCAAATTTCCCTGAGCTTCAGGATGGGGAGGGATTAAGCTGGTCTAGTTCTAGGTGGTTGATAAAGAGTCTCTGAAGTTCTGGGTTGTGGTTTGTTGATTTTCTTTTGCAGTTTTGCTGCTCCTGCAATGCCCTTCACTCCATCCTGGTGGGCATTGTATGTTACCCCCTGGGCAGAGACAAAAAGCTATTAAACTAGAGTCTTGTGATAAAAGCACATTCAAAGGTAGATGTAATAAAAGTGGGAAACCACAGTGAGGGAGGGCTCTATCACCAATTTGAACAATGGTTACTTTTTATCTGCCAGACTACACGCCCTCCTCTTCTGGTGAGATCATACCCCCTCAGTAGTAAATGATCAGGAACAAAAGTCTGTGAACTTAATCAGATGTAACATTACTTATTTGAGTCCTTGATGGAGGCCTATTTTCTCTGCTGTAACATGGTCCCCTCTCTCCTTGTTTCTGGTGTGGCCCTCCTATCCCATCCCTCCTGTTCATAATCCTTGCAATTACTGTCTCTAGGTGGGCTGGGTGGGTTTGGAACTAGGAGCCACCTATTAGGGAGTACATACGGCACTTAATTTTCTGGGTCTGGGATACTTCGCTTAATATAATTGTTTCTAATGACATCCATTCCCCGGCAAATTCCAGTAATACATCATTTTTAAAATTTTTATTATTATTATTATTTATTCAATTGTGTGCATGTGCGTGTGTATGTGCGCACGCGTGTGTATCTGTGTGTGCGTGTGTCTGTGTATGTGTAGAACCACGGACGAATTCGCGAACCACCATGGACGCCACCATCTCCTTCTGCCCCGGGATTCACAGGCTCCACCCTACCAGGACCAGAAGTGCAGGCCGCCCCCGCTTCTGCCTGGCGTCTATACGTGGGATCTGGGATCCGAACTCGGGACCTTCTGCCTGCAAGGCAGAGGCTTAACCCCTGAGCCACCTCTCCAGCCCGTAATACATCATTTTTGATGGCTGAGTAGTACTCCATTGTATAGATGTACCACAGTTCCCTTATCCACTCGTAAACTGTTGGACATTTGGGTTGATTCCATGACTTTGCTATTGTAAACAGTGCTGCTATGAACATGGTCGTGCTTGTGCTATCGAGGTGAACCTCTGCTGTATGGGGGGTTATTCCCAAAAGTGGAATCGCAGGGTCATATGGCATTTCAATCTTTAATTTCTTTAAGAATCTCCAGACGGCTCGCCAGAGTGACTGTATGAGCCTGCATTCCCGCCAGCAATGTAGGAGAGTTCCCCTCTCTCCACATCCTCTCCAGCATTTGTTGTTGTTTGTATTGTGGATTTTTGCCATCCAGACCGGGGTGAGATGATATCTCAGGGAAGTTAGGATTTGCATTTCCCTGATGGCTAAGGAAGTGGAGCATTTTTTAAGATATTTGTTAGACATTTTAATTTCATCCCTTGTAAAGTTTCTTTTAAGCTCCAGGGCCCATTTTTTAATTAAGCCATTGGTTTCCTTGGTGTTTAGTTTTCTAAGTTCTTTGTGCACTCTGGACAGCAGATGTGTGGTTAGTGAAGATTTTCTCCCATTCTGTGGGTTGCCTTTGGGCTTGTCTTACAATCTCTTTATCTGAACAGAAGCTCTTTAATTTCACAAGATCCCAACTGTTGAGAGTTGGTAACAGTGACTATGCCATTGGATGTCTGTTTAGGAAATGTTGGCCAAGCCCAATCAGCTCGAGGGAGTTCCCTATCCTTTCAACTATGGTTTTTATAGTCTCTGGCCTGATATCAAGGTCCTTGATCCATTTGGAATTAATTCTTGTACATGGTGACAAGTACGGTTCCAGCTTTAATCTTCTGCATGTGGAGATCCAGTTTTGCCAGCACCATTTGTTGAAGATGCTGTTCTTTTTCCATTGGATTTTTGGGCCCCTTTGTCAAAGACCAAATGGCTGTAATTTGGTGGGCTTATATCTGCGTCTTCAATCCTTACCCATTGATCTGTGTGTCTATTTGGGGGCAGTACCACGCTGCATTTATTACTATGGATTTGTACTGTAGACTTAGGTTTGGTATGGTAATACCTCCAGCAGTATTTTTGCTACTCTGGATTATCTTTGCTATCCTGGGTCTTTTGTGCCTCCATATGAACTTTGAGATTGTTTGGTCAACTTCTTTGAAGAATTGCTTTGTGATGTTGATTGGTATAGCATTGAATCTGTATATTGCCTTTGGTAGGATGGTCATTTTTACAATGTTGATTCTGCCAATCTAGGAACAATGGAGGTCTTTCCACCTTCTGGTGTCTTCTGCAATTTCTTTCTTTAGGGTTTTAAAGTTTTCATTGTAAAGGTCTTTTACCTCCTTGGTTAGGTTTATACCAAGGTATTTCATTTTTTTAGGGGCTATAGTAAATGGGATTGTTTCTCTCAAGGCTTTTTCACTTCTTTCATTCTGGGCATATAGGAAGGCCTCTGAATTTTGCACATTTGTTTTGTATTGTGCCACCCTGCTGAACTTCTCAATTAGTTCCAGGAGCTTCCTGGTGGAGTTTTTGGGATCCCTCAGGTATAAGATCATGTCATCTGCAAATAGTGATAGCTTGACTTCTTCCTTGCCAATTTGAATCCCTCTTATGTCCCTTTCTTGTCTTATGGCTTCAGCTAAGACTTCAAGTACAATATTGAATAGAAGTGGTGAGAGTGAAGAGCCTTGTCTAGTTCCTGATCGAAGTGGGAATGCTTCCAATTGTTCCCCATTGAGCATAATCCTTGCTGTGGGCTTGTTTTATACAGCTTTTCTTTTTTTTTTTTTTCAGCTCATACAAACTTATTAGGTACACCAGTTCCCTCCCTTCCTCCTCCTCCCCCCGTACCCCCTGCTCCCCCTCCGCACCCCTCTCCCTCCCCATCCCCCAGTGCCTCCCGCCCCAATTCCCAGAGAGTCCTTTCTTGTGCATGTCTTATTTTCCTCTGGGCCCTCCTCTCCGATGACGTACAAGGACCCAGTGGCCTTTCCCTGAACCCTTTCCCGTGTTCCCCTTAGGTATAGGAACACTGCTGTGGCTGCCAATCCTTTACCTCCAAGGCTCTTGGTGCCTTTAGCAGATGCTAGACTTTGTGATGTCAACAGTGTGTTGGACAATGCGCAGGGCATTCAAAGTCCAATTATGATTGCTTCAGCCCTAACTAGTATAGAGTATCTTATATATCATTGTTACTCCCATCCTTTTGCTCTTACACTCTTACCGCCCCCTCTTCTGCAAATTTCCCTGAGCTTCAAGATGGGGAGAGATTAAGCTGGCCTAATTCTAGGTGGTTGATATTGAGTCTCTGAAGTTCTGGGTTGTGGTTTGTTGATTTTCTTTTGCAGTTTTGCTGCTCCTGCAATGCCCTTCACTCCATCCTGGTGGGCATTGTATGTTACCCCCTGGCCAGAGACAAAAAGCTGTTAGTCTTGTGATAAAAGCACATTCAAAGGTAGATGTAATAAAAGTGGGAAACCATACTAATGGAGGGGTATATCACCCATTTGCAAAATGGTTACTTTTTATCTGCCAGACTACATGCCCTCCTCTTCTGGTGAGATCACACCCACTCAGTAGTAAATGATCAGGAACAAAAGTCTGTGAACTTAATCAGATGTCTCATTACTTATTTGGGTCCTTGGTGGAGGCCTATTTTCTCTGCTGTAACATGGTCCCTTCTCCCCTTGTTTCTGGTATGGCCCTCCTACCCCATCCCTCCTGTTCATAATCCTTGGAATTACTGTCTCTAGGTGGGCTGGGTGGGTTTGGTACTAGGAGCCACCTATTAGGGAGTACATACGGCACTTAATTTTCTGGGTCTGGGATACTTCGCTTAATATAATTGTTTCTATTGACATCCATTTCCCGGCAAATACCAGTAATTCATCATTTTTGATGGCTGAGTAGTACTCCATTGTATAGATGTACCACTGTTTCCTTATCCACTCGTAAACTGTTGGACATTTGGGTTGATTCCATGTCTTTGCTATTGTAAACAGTGCTGCTATGAACATGGTCGTGCTTGTGCTATCGAGGTGAACCTCTGCTGTATGGGGGGTTATTCCCAAAAGTGGAATCGCAGGGTCATATGGCATTTCAATCTTTAATTTCTTTAAGAATCTCCAGACGACTCGCCAGAGTGACTGTATGAGCCTGCATTCCCGCCAGCAATGTAGGAGAGTTCCCCTCTCTCCACATCCTCTCCAGCATTTGTTGTTGTTTGTATTGTGGATTTTTGCCATACTGACCAGGGTGAGATGATATCTCAGGGAAGTTAGGATTTGCATTTCCCTGATGGCTAAGGAAGTGGAGCATTTTTTAAAGATATTTGTTAGACATTTTAATTTCATCCCTTGTAAAGTTTCTTTTAAGCTCCAGGGCCCATTTTTTAATTAAGCCATTGGTTTCCTTGGTGTTTAGTTTTCTAAGTTCTTTGTGCACTCTGGACAGCAGAGTTCTATCAGATGTGTGGTTAGTGAAGATTTTCTCCCATTCTGTGGGTTGCCTTTCGGCTCGTGTTAAAATCTCTTTATCTGAACAGAAGCTCTTTAATTTCACAAGATCCCAACTGTTGAGAGTTGGTAGCAGTGACTATGCCATTGGATGTCTGTTTAGGAAATGTTGGCCAAGCCCAATCAGCTCGAGGGAGTTCCCTATCCTTTCAACTATGGTTTTTATAGTCTCTGGCCTGATATCAAGGTCCTTGATCCATTTGGAATTAATTCTTGTACATGGTGACAAGTACGGTTCCAGCTTTAATCTTCTGCATGTGGAGATCCAGTTTTGCCAGCACCATTTGTTGAAGATGCTGTTCTTTTTCCATTGGATTTTTGGGCCCCTTTGTCAAAGACCAAATGGCTGTAATTTGGTGGGCTTATATCTGCGTCTTCAATCCTTATCCATTGATCTGTGTGTCTATTTTGGAGGCAGTACCAGGCTGCATTTATAACTATGGATTTGTACTGTAGACTTAGGTTTGGTATGGTAATACCTCCAGCAGTATTTTTGCTACTCAGGATTATCTTTGTTATCCTGGGTCTTTTGTGCCTCCATATGAACTTTGAGATTGTTTGGTCAACTTCTTTGAAGAATTGCTTTGTGATGTTGATTGGTATAGCATTGAATCTGTATATTGCCTTTGGTAGGATGGTCATTTTTACAATGTTGATTCTGCCAATCCAGGAACAAGGGAGGTCTTTCCACCTTCTGGTGTCTTCTGCAATTTCTTTCTTTAGGGTTTTAAAGTTTTCATTGTAAAGGTCTTTTACCTCCTTGGTTAGGTTTATACCAAGGTATTTCATTTTTTTAGGGGCTATAGTAAATGGTATTGTTTCTCTCAAGGCTTTTTCACTTCTTTCATTCTGGGCATATAGGAAGGCCTCTGATTTTTGCACATTTATTTTGTATCGTGCCACCCTGCTGAACTTCTCAATTAGTTCCAGGAGCTTCCTGGTGGAGTTTTTGGGATCCCTCAGGTATAAGATCATGTCATCTGCAAATAGGGATAGCTTGACTTCTTCCTTACCAATTTGAATCCCTCTTATGACCGTTTCTTGTCTTATGGCTTCAGCTAAGAATTCAAGTACAATATTGAATAGAAGTGGTGAGAGTGGACAGCCTTGTCTAGTTCCTGATGGAAGTGGGAATGCTTCCAATTGTTCCCCATTGAGCATAATCCTTGCTGTGGGCTTGTTGTATACAGCTTTTATTTTATTGATGAAGGTTCCTTCCATTCCTACTGTCTCTAGCGTTTTGATCATAAAAGGCTGTTGCATCTTGTCAAAAGCTTTTTCTGCATCTATTGAGAGTATTATGTGGTCTTTGACTTTGGACTGGTTTACATGATGAATTACATTTATTGATTTGCTCATGTTGAACCAATCTTGTGTGCCAGGGATGAAGCCTACTTGGTCCCCGTGAATGATCTTTTCAATATGTTTTTGAATCCGATTTGCTAAGACTTTTTGGAGAATCTTTGTGTCTGTGTTCATCAGAGAGATCGGCCTATAGTTTTCTTTTTTAAGTGAATCATTATTAGGTTTTGGAATTAAAACGATATTAGCTTCATAGAAGGAATTTGGTAGTGTTCCTTCCTTTGCTATTTGATGGGACAGGTTGAGGAATATTTGTGTTATTAACTCCTTAAATGTCTGGTAGAACTCTGTGCTGAATCCGTCTGGTCCAGGACATTTTTTGGTGGGAAGATTTGAGATTTCTTCTTCAATATCCTTATATGTTATAGGACTATTTAAATAATTCACAACTTCCTGATTCAATTTAGGTAAGTTGTGTTTACTTAGAAATTCATCCATCTCTTTTGTGCTGTCAAACTTCACAGAGTATAATTTTTTGAAATATGATGTTATAATTCTCTGGATTTCTTTGGTATCAGTAGTGATAACTCCATGTTCATTTCTAATTTTGTTAAATTGAGTTTTCTCTCTCTTGCTTTTGGTTAATTTAGCTAGGGGTGTATCAATCTTATTGATTCTTTCAAAGAAACAGCTTTTTGACTGGTTGATTTTTTCTATTGTTTTCTTAATCTCGATTTCAGTTATTTCTCCCCTTATTTTGCAAATCTCCTCTCTTCTACTACTTTTGGGATCAGATTGCTTTAGTTTTTGTAAAGCTTTAAGCTGCATTGTTAAGTTGTTTATTTCTGATGTTTCCATTTTTTTGATGTAGGCATTAAGAGCTATGAACTTACCTTTTAGAACAGTTTTCATTGTGTCCCAGAGATTTTGGTAAGTTGTATTTTCATTATCATTCACTTTCAGGAAATCTTGAATTTCCTTTTTAATTTCTTCCTGAATCCAGTTCTCATTCAGCATCATATTGTGAAGTTTCCAGGAGTTAGTGTATTTTCTCTTGTTTGTTGTGTTGTGGATGTCCAGCTTTAAGCCATGGTGCTCTGACAGGGCACAGGTTAGAATTTCAACTTTTTTGTACATGTGTAGATTCGTTTTGTGGCACAGTATGTGATCTATTTTGGAGAAAGTTCCGTGTGCTGCTGAGAAAAATGTGTATTCTTTGATGCGTAGGTGAAAAGTTCAATGGAGATATGTAAGTTCCATTTCTTTAATGGTTTGATTAAGGTGGAAGGGGCTTTGTTAAGCTTTTGACCTGTTGATCTATCCCATGTTGAGATGGCGGTGTTGAAGTCCCCGCGAATTATCGTTTGGGGGTTGATTTCTTGCTTTAGACGCTGTAGGGTTTTCTTAATGAATGTGGAGGGTGCATATTTGTTCAGTATTGTGAAGTCTTCCTGGTGAATTGTACCTGTGACTAAAATGTAGTATCCATCCGTGTCTCTTATAATTTTCTTTAGTTTGAAATCCACTTTGTCTGATATCATAATGGCTACTCCTGCCTGTTTTCTGCTTCCATTAGCTTGTAGAATTATTTACCAGCCTTTCATTTTTAGGGCATGCCTATCTTTTGTGGTGAGATGGGTTTCCTGCAGGCAGCAGATTGATGGATTGTGATTTTTAATCCAAATTTGTAATCTGTGTCTCTTGATCGGTGAGTTAATTCCATTGACATTCAGTGTTTTAATGGTGAAACTATTTTTGGTTCCAGATATTTACTATGTTTAGTAGTTTTTATAAGTATATTGGTTTGCTTTTAATGGTGTTATACTTGCCTTCTCTTCTCCTCGATATGCGTGTTTTTTTCTTCACGCTTGAATATCATTTCTAGCATTTTTTAAAGGCCTGGTTTGGTGGACATGTATCCCTTCAAGTTGTCTTTGTGCTGGAAGATATTTCTTTCTCCCTCGATCATGACTGATAGTTTTTCAGGGAAAATCAGCCTGGGTTGACATTTTTGCTCATTCAATACTTGAAGTATGTCTCTCCAATCTCTTCTTGCTTTTAGTGTTTCCATTGACTAGTCATTTGTTATTTTAATAGGTTTACCTTTAAAAGTGACTTGTTTTTTCTCCCTTGAAGCTCTCAGCACCAGTTCGTTATCTTGACTGTGGAGTGTTTTGACTATTATTTGCCTTGCCAAGCTTCTGTTTTGGTCATATCTGTTTGGGGTGCGGAATGCCTCTTGTATATGGATGGGCCTCTCTTTTTTTAGATGAGGAAAGTTTTCCTTGATGATCGTTTGAAAAATTTCCTCAGGGGTGGTATTTTGAGATTCTTGCTCTGGAATTCCATGAATACGCATGTTGGGCTTCTTCTGGGTGTCCCATATCTCCTGGATATTTCTCTCAAGCATATTTTTTGGCTTTAACAATCTCTTCCATTGAGCTGGTTAATACTCCCACTTTATCTTCAAGGTCTGAATTTCTGTTTTCTGCTTTGTTAGTTCTGCTGATAAGACTCTCTGTTGAGTTCTGGGTTGAAGATAACTTGTCTTTTAGTTCAGTTTTAAACTCTGCTTGTGTCTGCTTTAACTGCTCTATGCCAGTTTTTGATTCTTGCACTGTTTTTCTCAATTCCTCCATGTGTCTGTTGTGTTCCTCCTCAAAGCTTTTGATTCGATTATTTAATTCCTCCCTGATTTCCTCTTTCATAGTATTGAACATGGTAATGATCATATTTTGAATGTCGTTATCCTGGGTCAGGCTTTCTTGGCCATTTTCCATAGGTTTGTTCTGGTTGGAGTCTAACATTATGGGATTAATTCCTTCAGTGGGAGATTTGTTTACTTGAGTGTTGTTTCTCATGGATTTGCACTTTGACTTTGGCATGTTGTTTTAACTCTTAAGATCTTCTTTCAATTTCCATGCGTTTTTCACTGAACTGAATTATTTGGCCTGGGGCTCTGGGGGTGGGCGGGGACTGAGCTTACCTAGATTGTGGTGCCTTGAGGCCTGTCCTGGGCAGTGGAGTGGAGGGGATGGGAGGATGGGGTGTGGGCGGGGCGCTATTTAACCCCGGGGGACCTGAGGGCGGGGCCAGTCACAGAGGGGGTGCCCTCTTCTTCTCCCAGGCCCTGTGCGTGGGGCTCCGGCTGGATGTTGGGAGATGCTGGGTCCACTGGGGCGGCTTGGGGCTCTGGGGGTGGGCGGGGACCTAGCTTACCTGGGTGGAGGTGCGGTGAGGCCATGCTGGACAGTGAGCGCATGTCCTGGGCGAAGGAGTGGAGGATAAGGGGCTGATGTATTCTTTTGAAAGACAGTTTTTATTGGATTTCATTACTTAAAATTCATTTAACTAATACATGAAATAAGGATTCTGTGTATTCATGGGGTGTTATTCTCTATTCTTAAAACATTCCATGATTGTTACCCTTTACACTGATCTCTCCATCTTTGATACTGTACATGGATAATTTTATAGTTATTTTATGATTAAAACAGAATTTTAGCTTTACAATTCTGTTCTTTTGTTTTTTTCTTGCTTTGAAAATAGATGACTAGTTTCCAGCTTGTTTCTGGCCTCTAGTTTTGTCCTCTGACGTACGAAATTCATCAAGTTTTAGCATTCTGCTGATGGAAATATACATGACTGGGAATATATTTGCTACTGATCTCTAGATTAATTCTACTGTGGCTAAAGAATATCATATTTATTATTAAATCCTTTGTAATTAATTGGAATTTTATAGCTCAATTTATGATTCTTTAATGTGACCTTGAACCAAAAGTATATAATGTCGTTAGTTAGGTATCCCATAAAATTTTAATTCAGGCATGCTGATTTGGGGTTGTGCTTCTTTTATTTATTTATTTATTTATTTATTTATTTATTTATTTTTCCGCTCATACAAATGTAATAGGTACCCCTGTCTCCTCCCTCCCTCCAAGCCTCCCTGGACCTCCCTGCGCCCTCCCTCCTTTTCCCCTTCCTTTCCCCCTCCCTCCCTTTCTCCCAGTGTCCCTTCCCCCCATCTCTGAAGCATCGTTTAATGTGTATATCAAACTTTCCTCTGGGTCCTCCTCTCTGATGAGGTGTAAGGACTCAGCGGCATTTCCTAGAACTCTTTCTTGTGTTCCCCTTAAGTATAGGAACACTATTTTGACTGTGAATCCCTTGCTTCTAAGGATCCTAGTGCTTTTAGTCTATGTTAGACTTTGAGGGGTCAATAATATGTTGGTCAATGCGCAGATCATGCAGAGTCCTATTATAATTGCTTCAACCCTAAGTTGTGTGTAGTATCTTGCATATCATGACTCCTCCCATCCTCGTGCTCTTACAATTTTACCACCCCCTCTTCTGCAAATTTCCCTGAGCTTCAGGATGAGGAGAGATTAGGCAGGCCTGATTCCAGGTGGTTGATATAGAGTCTCTGATGTTCTGAATTATGGTTTGTTGATTTTTTTTTCAGTTTTGCTGCTCCTGCAATGCCCTTGGCTCCATCCTGGAGGGTATTGGATGTCACCCCCTGGGCAGAGATAAAAAGATGTTAAAATATAGTCTTATTATGAGTAGATTCAAACGTAGATGGAATAAGAGTAGGATACCACGGTGAGGGGGAGGACAGTCTCCCATTTGCAAAATGGTTACCTTCTCTTTGCCAGACTGTATGCCCTCACTTTCTGGTAAGATTATACTTCATCAGTTGCAAGTGCACAGGAAGGACAGTCTGGGAACTTACTCAGATGTCTCATTACTTACTTGCAAGCTTTGATGGTCGCCTATTATCTCTGCTGTAATATAATCCTCTCTTTCCTTGTTTCTGGTGGGGCCCTCCTTCCTCTTCTCTCCTGTTTATAACCTTTACAATTACTGTAGGTATTACAGAGATTTATCTTTGAGTGTGTTTGTAAGTGGGTTTCGTACTAGGATTCACCTATTAGGGAGTACATACGGTGCTTAATTTTCTGTGTCTGGGATACTTCACTCAATATAATTGTTTCTAATTCCAAACATTTCCCAGCAAATAACATTAATTCATCTTTTTGATGGCTAAGTAGTATTCCATTGTATAAATATACCATATTTTCCTTATCCACTCATCAACTGTTGGACATTTGGGTTTGTTCCATGACTTTGCTATTGTAAACAGTGATGGTATGAACATGGGCATGCTTGTGCTATCGAGGTGAATTTTTGTTTCATGGGGGGTTATTCCCAAAAGTGGAATAGCTGGGTCATATGGCATTTCAATCTTTAATTTCTTTAAGTATCACCAAACGGCTTGCCAGAGTGGTTGTATAAGCCCGCATTCCCACCAGCAATGTAGGAGAGTTCCTCTCTCCACATCCTCTCCAGCATTTGGTGTTGTTTGTATTGTGGATTTTTGCCATCCTGACCGGGGTGAGATGATATCACAGGGAGGTTTTGATTTTCATTTCCCTGATGGCTAAGGATGTGGAGCATTTTTAAAGATATTTGTTAGACATTATATTTTCGTCCTTGGTAAAGTTTCTTTTAAGTTCCAAGGCCCATTTTGTAATTGGGCCAGTGGTTTCCTTGGTGTTTAGTTTTCTAAGTTCTTTGTGCACTGTGGATAATAGAGCTCTATCAGATGTATGGGTAGTGAAGATTGTCTCCCATTCTGTGGATTGCCTTTGTGCTTGAGTTACAATCTCTTCATCTGAACAGAAGCTCTTTAATTTCATAAGATCCCATCTGTTGAGTGTTGGTTGTATTGACTGCGCTATTGGATTTCTGATTAGGAACTGTTGGCCTAGTCCAATCAGTTCCAGGGAGTTCCCTACCCTTTCAACTAAGGTTTTTACAGTTTCTGGCCTTATGTTGAGGTCCTTGATATATTTGGAATTAATTCTTGTACATGGTGACAAATACGGGTCCAGTTTTAATCTTCTGCATATGGATATCCAGTTTTGCCAGCACCATTGGTTGAAGATGCTGTTCTATTTCCATTGGATTTTTTTGGCCCCTTTGTCAAAGACCAAATGGCTGTAGTTGTGTGGGCTTATATCTGTGTCTTCAACCCTTATCCATTGATCTGTGTGTTTATTTTGGAGGTAATACCAAGCTGTTTTTATAACTATGGATTTGTAGTATAGACTAAGGTTTAGTGTCGAGATACCTCCAGCAGTGTTTTTGATACTCAGGATTGTTTTTGGTATACTGGTCTTTTGTGCCTCCATATGAACGTTGAGATTGTTTGGTCAACTTCTTTAAAGAATTGCTTTGGGATTTTAATGATATAGCATTGAATCTGTATTTTGCCTTTGGTAGGATGGTCATTTGTATGATATTGATTCTCCAATCCAGGTACATGGGAGGTCTTTCCACCTTCTGGTGTCTTCTGTAATTTCTTTCTTTAGGGTTTTAAAGTTTTCATTGTAAATGTCACTTACTTCCTTCATTATGTTTATACCAAGGTATTTCATTTTTTAGGGGCTATAGTAAATGGAATTCTTTCTCTCAGGGCTATTTCACTGATTTCATTTTATGTGCATAGGAAAGCCACTGATTTTTGTATGTTTATTTTGTATCCTGCTATGCTGTTGAACTTCTGTATTAGTTCCAGGAGCTTCTTGGTGGAGTTTTTGGTATAAAATCATAAGATCCCAACTGTTGAGAGTTGGTAGCAGTGACTGTGCCATTGGATGTCTGTTTAGGGAATGTGGGCTATACCAATTAAAATCCCAAAGCAATTCTTTAAAGAAGTTTACCGAACAATCTCAAAATTCATATGGAGGCACAAAAGACCCAGGATAGCAAAAACAATTCTGAGTATCAAAAACACTGCTGGAGGTATCTCGATACCAAACCTTAGTCTATACTACAAATCCATAGTTATAAAAACAGCCTGGTACTGGCTCCAAAATAGACACACAGATCAATGGATAAGGATTGAAGACCCAGATATAAGCCCACCAAATTACAGCCATTTGGTCTTTGACAAAGGGGCCCAAAGAATCCATTTTTTTTGATGTAGTCATTAAGAGCTATGAACTTACCTCTTAGGACAGCTTTCATTGTGTCTCAAAGATTTTGATAAGTTATATTTTCATTATCATTCATTTTCAGGAAATCTTGAAGTTCCTTTTTAATTTCTTCCTGAATCCAATTCTCCTTCAGCATCATAGTGTTGAGTTTCCAGGAGTTAGTGTATTTTCTGTTGTTTACTGTGTTGTGGATGTCAAGCTTTAGACCATGGTGGTCTGATAGGGTACAGGCTAGAATTCCAACTTTCCTGTATATATGGAGATTCGTTTTGTGGCCCAATATTTGATCTATTTTGGAGAAAATTCAATGTGCTGCTGAGAAAAATGTGTATTCTTTTTTGTGTGGATGAAAATTTCGATAGAGATCTGTAAGGTCTATTTCTTTAAGGGTTTGGTTGAGTTCCAAAGTGTCTCTTTTAAGCTTTTGACCATTAATCTATCCCATGTTGAGAGGGCAGTGTTGAAATCTCCAAGAATTATTGTTTGGGGGTTGACTTCTCACTTTAGATGCTGTTGGGTTTCTTAAGGAATATGGAGGGGCCCGTATTGGGTGCATATATGTTCAGTATTGTGAAGTCTTCCTAGTGAATTATACCTGTGACTAAAATGTAGCATCCAGCTGTGTCTCTTATGATTTTCTTTGGTTTGAAGTCCACTTTGTCTGAAAGCATAATTGCTACCCCTGCCTGTTTCCTGGTTCCATTAGCTTGAAAAAATTTTGACCAGCCTTTTATTTTTAGGGCATGCCTATCTTTTGTGGTGAGATGGGTTTCCTGCAGGCAGCAGATTGATGGGTTGTGGTTTTTAATCCAAGTTTTTAATCTGTGTCTCTTAATCACTGAGTTAATACCATTGACATTTAATGCATAATGGAGAAATTATTTTTAATTCTGGACATTTTTTATGTTTAGTGGCTTTTGTAAGTGTATTGTTTGACATTTAGGTTTTGATGGTATTATACTTCCCTTCTGTCCTTCTGTATACACATGATTTTTTCTTCAAGCTCTAGTATCATTTCTATCATTTTTTGAATGCTTAATTCGGTAGACATATATCCCTTCAAGTTGTCTTTGTGCTGGAAAGGTTTTCTTTCTCCCTCGATCATGATGGATAGTTTTGCTGAGTATATAAGTCTGGTTTGACATTTTTGCTCATTTAATACATGAAGTACATCTCTCCAAGCTCTTCTTACTTTTTCTGTTTCCATTCAGAAGTCATTTGTTATTTTAGTAGGTTTACCTTTAAAATTCACTTGTTTTTTTTCCCTTGAAGCTCTCAGCACCTTTTCTTTGTCTTGAATGTGGAGTGTTTTGACTATTATTTGTCATGGTGATTTTCTATTTTGGTCATATCTGTTTGGGGTGCAGAATGCCTATTGTATTAGGAAGGGCCTCTCACTCTTTCGTTGAGGGAAGTTTTCCTTGATGATAATTTGAAAAATTTCCTCAGGTATGGTATTTTGGGATTCTTGCTCTGGTATTCCATAAATGCACATGTTAGTCTTCTTCAGGGTGTCCCATATCTCTTGAATATTCCTCTCCAGTATATTTTTGGCTTTAACAACCTCTTCCATTGAGCTGGTTAATTCCCCCACTTTGTCTTCAAGATCTGAAATTCTGTTTTCTGTTCCATTAGTTCTGCTGGTAAGACTCTCTGTTGAGTTTTGGGTTGAAGATAACTTGTCTTTTAGTTCAATTTTAAACTCTGCCTGAGACTGTTTTAACTGCTCTATGCCTATTTTTGTTTCTTGAACTGTTTTTCTCAGCTCTTCCATGTGTCTGTTGTGTTCCTGTTCAATGTGGTTGATGCGGTTGTTTATCTCCTCCCAGATTTCCTCTTTTATAGTATTAATCATGGTAATGATCATACTTTGAAAGTCATTATCTTGGGTCTGGCTTTCTTGGCTATTATCTGTGAATTTGTTCTGGTTGGAATCCATCATTATGGGGTTAATTCTTTTGATGAGAGATTTGTCTTCCTGGGTTTTATTACTCATGGATCTTCACTCTGAGTTGGGTATTGTCATTTTGTCATGTAAGACCTTTCAGTTTCTGTGTGTTTTTGACTGAACTCATTTAGTTGGTATTACTACTCTTGGGTAGTTATTACTAGTGCTTTCCTTGTAGTTGGGTTCGTTTGTCTGTTGTTAATATTATTTCCTAGATGCAGCTATTAGGGTATTAGTACATCAGTTAAGTCAGGTTAAGTAGACAGGGAGTGAATATTAGTATGGTAGTGCACTTTTATGATTTAGTATCTTGGTGATATGTGAGGATGATTGGTATAATCCCTGGAGTTTTATATATTTTGGGAGTGGCTGTATGGAAAAGTTAATCTACAGTGGTTAATGCTAAAATGGAGTAGTATGGTAAAAAAAAAAAAGTGGTTTACTTATCTTTGGGCTGGATGTCAGAATCTCCCCCATGTGATAGGATGATTTTAGAGGACTTCAGATGTATGGTCTTTGTCTCTTAGAGCTTTGCTTGGGTTTTCTTTGAATTCTGTTGAATTCTGAGAAGCAGTGTGTCCTCCGTGGACTTTGAGCAAGGGTCCCTGGTTGGTCGGAGGGGCAGAGGGGCTGATGGTGATGGCAGAACTCTTCACCTGGGACCTGGTACTTGGTTTAGTGGCCCTCCTAGGCTCTAGGGGTGGAGGAACCAGAGCATGTCCTGTCCTGGTTGGGCGGGCAGGCAGGTGGGAGGAAAAAAGGGGCTAGGGCCCAGGGCATGGTCCAGGCAAACCAGAGGCGCCTGGGTGGCTGGTGGGAGTAGCTGGGTCAAGGGGCGACCTGGGGACTGGGTAACTCACCTGAGATTGAGGACCAACCGAGAGCGGGTCCTGTCTAGTACGGGCCCTGTCTAGTACGGGCAGGTGGGCGGGGCTGTGGTTGTGCTTCTTAAGCCTTTTCTGTGACCTTCATAAATTTTCTCTCTTCTCATTCTATCCATAATAAGCCCGGAGATATTAATGTTTCAATCCACAATTTGACATTTTCCTATTAATTGTTCTATCAGTGTTTCTACATGTATGTTATAGTTTGGCAATTAAATGATTATATATTTGAAGTGGTTATCTTATGGTAGGATTGGATTGTTTTCTGTTCTCCATAAATCTTGTTCCAATGTCTGCTTTGTCTGATGTCAATATAGGAATTCAATACATTTTTATGAAGAGTGTTTGCATCTCTCATTTCTTTATACAACTGATTTTTAATTTTTAAAGGCATGTATTAGGCTATGCTTCTATTTTTCTGTATCTATTTGCTGGTAAATCTTTAAAAATATACTCCATCTTTTTTCATTGGAGTTACAACATCATTTACATTTTTTCATTATTTACATTTTTTCATTATTTACATTTAGTGACATCATTCGTGTAGTTGGGTTTCAAACTACTGGTATTTTTCCAATATGCCTCATATATTTTGCTCAAGAGATTCTGACATGTGAATTTAAATATTGTCAATCTTTAGATGTTATACAATAATATACAAGGTGAGATAATTTTTTTAGTAATATACTTCTCACTTGATAAAATGTTATGTATGACAAAATTACTTGCTATTTATTTTATGTAAAATTTTAATAATATTTTATTTATTATTTGACAATATTTTAATCATATCTACCCACACTTACTTTTAAATTTTTTAAATTATTTTTCTAGTTATACATGTTTCTTGCCATCCTCATTCCCTGTTCTTTTCTTCCCTCTCTTTCTTCCCTCTCTTATCCCTTTCCTCCCTTCCTCCCCTCCCTTCATGGATCCAGTCTCCTTCCTGTCCTTCCGCTTATATGGGTGTTGTATTTCCTTCTGGATCATCTGCTCTAGTGGGGATTCAGACCATTGTGGCAAACCAAGAGACCCTTCCTTGGGAGGACCGCTAACATGTGTACTCCTCTAACTCTATCTCACCCCTCATCCCTGAATATCCTATCGCCTGAAATAATTTCTCCTGAGATCCATTCTATTCTATGGGGGCACATTGATATGTCATTGCAGTGAGTTACTGGCTGCAGCAGTCCTATCTTAAATGGAGTGGATTGTTCAGCTGTGGACCTACCCATTCTTTAAGCTGTTACTGCCTTACTACACCTTTGTTCCCTAAATTCTCTGAGACTTAGGAAGGTGAGAGATTTGGCTAGCCTGGTTCCAAGGTGAACATTGCGGGTTGCTGGTGTTCTGCATTCTGGTTGTTTGTTGTCTGTTTTGGTGTTCTTGCACTGCACAAGGATGCATCCTATCTGGATGTTGAGATCCTCTCTTATCCAACAATACAGAAACTGTTAAAGAGAGGCCTTTTATATAAGTCTTGAAGGAGAGGGAGGATCAGGAATAGGGCACAATAGTAAGTGCAGTCAACCTCCAGGCTACCATCTGGCTGTCTACTAACCACTAATCATCCTTCCTATGATCAGAACATACACCCAGTGCTTCAAACCAGTTCAAACACCAGTGAACAGGAAGGAAATTGACAGTGTACTGTATCAGAAGTGTTTCTACTTATGGGTCTTTATTGAGAGTGGCCTTATTTCTTTATTGAACTGTGTTCCTTTATCTCCATTCTCTTGGGGTCTTCTTTCTCCTACCCTCCTACTTCAAATCCTTTGTGGTTATAATGGGCAATATAGAGATTTTTTTCTTGAGTATGTCATTATGAGAGCTTTGAACTAGTTTCCACTTACAGGGAGAACATGGAATGTCTGGCTTTCTGTGCTTGGGATACTTTGTTCAGTATAACTTCTTCCACCTTCAATTTACCAGCAAATTTCATCAATTATTTTTTATGTCTTAGTAGTATTCCATTATATACCACATTTTCATTATCCATTTGTCAACTATTGACTACTCCCACTCTTTCCCAGCCCCTCTGCACATCCCCCCCAGAATATCCTTCTCATACCTCCACATCTTTTTTCAAAAACAGTATTATTGCATAAAAATGTAAGCAATAAGACAGAATATATTTAAGATGTAGGCTGATATTATGATTGAGCTTCCAGCAAAAGAATCTATGAAGAAGCTATAGATCAGCAGTGTGTCCTTCTCTTGTGAGGTTTAGTAAGCCTACAGTGTGAGCACATGGAGCCCATTCCACAGGTGGTCATCCATGGTGTGAAAACAAAGAGATGGGCCTGTAAAAGGCTTACCAATTGTGAAGACATGGAGTTCAGCTCCTGGATGCCATCTTCCAGGAGGCCATCTTGTTGTCTTTTATTTTAAATGATCAATTTTCTCATATTAGGGTAGAATTTTAAGGGAATGGAGGGTAGGTAGTAGAACATGAAAATGTAGAAATTCACTCTGTTTTTATATAAAAGCTTCAAAGAATAAAAAAGAATTTAAGTATACCAAGAAAATGATTTTGTAAATCCATCCATTTACCATTTTTTTACCTCTTTACTCCTATCTGCTTCCCTTGGTTATTATTTCCTTTTAATTAAAGAACTTTTCATGACATGTTGGTATTTGCCTTTTCTCTGACATAATTTTGTGGAAAAAAACTGGTTTTGTTTTCATATTTGAGGACCATTTGTGTTGAACATAGAATTTTTTCATAATTTCCTGTCTTCCAGTCATGTGATGAGGCCACATACTGCCTTCTGAATTGAAAATAGTCTACTCTTACCTTTGCAACTCTGTACAGGTCTTCACCATAAAAATGTCAAAGCAAATACCAATTGCAAGCATTTAGATTTTTTTCTGGACCTATGTCACTGACTCAGTTTGCAAATTTTCAATTTTTCTTTTGTTTCTATCCTTTAATTTGGACAATTTCTATTTGCATATCTCCACATTCAACGATTTTTGTCTTATTTAGTGATTTTCCTGATTTAAGTTCATTCATTATAATTTTCTTTCAGATATATTTTTCATCCATGAAACTTCTTTTTCACGCTTTTAGCATTTTATTCTATTTTAAAAGTTTAAAAGTTTTATTCATTAAGAATTAATCTCATTATCTGAGATTCTAGAGTCTTTTGTGATAATCTCTTCTCCTGCTTATAGATCATCTTTATCTTCTAGTATGTATCTCTGCAATTTTATGGGATGTTGGGCAATGCACTTTTACTTTGTTGAGTGCTGGCTTGTTTTAGCTTTTCTTAAAATGTTCCAATGTTATGAGAAGCAATTAAATTATTTTAACAGCTTCTTGATCTCCTTCAGTGTTTTCTTTCAAACTTTGCTGACATGTTTTTGATGTAGTCTTTATTCCACTGCTCATTTAAATTTTTTGTAGGACATGACTTTCCCTTGATCTCTCTTAAGAGATTTAGGACTCTCATCTGTCTGTTTGAGTGCCTTAGTACATGGCATCTCAGTCATTATTTGCTTTACCTCATATTATTTGACTGCAAGGATAATATTAACAACACCCAAAGTAGATTTCTTTGGGAACTCTTTTATGTGGATTACCCATGTTTCTGGTCTTATGAGTTTCAGTCCCAGAAGTCTTTCAGATGCTAATCTCAGTTTTCCTGGGTTCAATGAATCTTTCTTTGGCTCTGGATGGAATTTTTTCCTCCACATATCTTGGTCTAGTAAGTACTTGTCTGGTTCAGAGGCACTGGGATCATAGGTATCATTATTGTTTTCCTTGTCTTTTGGATGGTTACCTTCTGATGCCCTTTGACTTATATTTAAACCTTGTAGTTTCAAATATTTTGTTCAGTTCCATAGTTTATTTTAGGAAACAAAATTTTCTTCTAGTTTTTAATCCATCATGACACAAAGCAGAATTTTGTTCTTTTTAACTTTTTATGGAAACCCTGCAAATGGTTAAGAACATCACCTTTTAAATCATGAATTTTATACTCTGTATTAAGATTTATGAATGAAAATTGTCTATGATAAATATGATTCATGATTTTAGTAAACAATGATAGAATAAAAAGAATTTTTGAAGACTGAATAATGAAGTAGAAAAGTAAGCTTTTTAGATGTTTTCAAACCAAAGCATCACAGTTTTGAATGGAAGATGAAAACTAATATCATCACATAAGATGTAGATCTGAGTGAATAGTATATTCATATTTAATAAGAAAAAAATTTATCTTTCATAATGTTATAATTAGTTTTTTGAATTATATGTTTGCCTGAAGCACTTTCATGCTCCCAAATTATACAATTACCTGAAATAGTACAATTGTGCATTATATCAAAGACACTGGTCAGTGTTTTTTATGTGAATAAAAACATGCTAAGTAAATAAACATGCTAAGTCTGTTCTTTCCATGTGATTATAACCTATCATGAGAAATAAGAGAAGCACACAAATACAAGAACAGTTACAAAAAGAGGTGCCATATGTGATTAAAGTATGAATAATGCAACAGCCATGAGAACTTATAGAAATGACAATTCTTGTGGAGGAATATGGGAATATTTCAATGAAAAATTGCTTTTTTACTTTTGCCCTGAGGAATGGAGGAATACTTTTAGATGGATGTGAATAAAAAAACATTTCTGATATTAAAAACTTTTTCATAACTTTTGATGTTATGGTATTTTATTCATCTATTACAAAATTTATGGCTGCATCTGCATAGATCTATTTGTAAATTTTTAACAAGGGATATTAAAAATCATATGACTGCATACCTGAAATTGGACAACTAAAATATTTTCCAAGGAATCTATTAATGACGATGTTACAACAGGGCAAATGCCAATCTCTTTGATCTCGTTCTTTGTTCATTTTCTTTCCACTAATTAAACTTTAACTAGAGGATTTTCCATAGAAAATGACCTCTATAATGTGCATGTTTCTTTTTCTGCCTCTAAATTCTTTTTAATTTAAAATGTGAAGGCTGTATTTAGGGGTAAAAGATCCCAAAGTGCTTCCATACCTGATGATGATCCTGAAAAAATAATTTTCAATATTTGTGTCTTTTTGTTGTACATTGTATGAAGGCTTGTTACATTAGACTCCTATTCGTTTACTTATAATTATTTAGAAATGGTTCTACAAAACTTTCAAGTCCACTTTTGGAAAACAAATAAGTGTCACACATAGAAATATTTTCAATGTTTTGCATTTTTATTCCAGAAATGTAGCAAAATTAATTATATCACCAATTATAATAAATCTAATAACCATACATTGTGCCATGGATTTGAAAACTAAATTTCTGTTTATAAATAAATTTTTCACATTTTCAACAATACAGCAAAAAAGTAACTGACGATATGCAGTTGCATTGATAAGCCCCAGAAATTTTAGATGTGGTGGAATACAGTTTTCTTTATCTTTCATGCTGATTACATACAAGTTCAGTATTCAAATTTTATTTAGATGTAAATTGATCGAGTATTTACAGAAAATTATCAGAATTTCTTGTTAAAGCAAAATTCCCAGAAGCAAATGTACTGAGTAGAGCATCACAGGGATTTCAAAAGGTTTTGAGCAAACACTGTTTTGAATATGAATTTTGTTATGCAATGCGAAATAAATCTTTTCAACTTCAAGAATGATATTAGAAAATTGAAAGATTTTTGTCTTTTTTACAAGTGTGTTTAAATGTCACCACAGCAGTGATAAGTTTTATCATTAAAAACAGTGGTCTCAAATATGCCCTAGCTTCTGTATTTAAAAAAGTATGAATTTTATGCACATCAATCAGAACTTAAGTATCAATAGGAACTTTTGCTTCTGATATTTATTGGCTTTAAAACTCCACTGACATCATATATGAGTATGCAAATATTATGTTTGAGTATATAATTTGAGCATTTCTAGCCTCAAAATATATAATATAAAAGGCTCTAAAATCTTAAACTTTAAGAAGGTCAGTATGTTCCTAGTAGAAAATTTCTGAACTTAGGTCAAGAGTAAAGTTAAAATATAGGTACACTTGGCTTTGATGGAATATACTTGTGAACCCATTATTTTAGAGAGTGAATTTAAAGCCAGCTTGAGCTACATGGTGAGACTTTGACTGTAGAACAAGACCAATCATCTTAATAAAGAAACAGCGAAGAAGCTCTGAAAATATTGTATGAAATTATTTTTAGATTTTGCAAAACAAAAAACCCTAATCAATTAGAAAATAAATAAGAGTAGACTTACTAAAAGTTGTGTAGAAAACAAAATTCCCAGGCCATAAGCATAAATGCAACATCACAGGGAATTCCACAATATACAAAGACAGAAATATAAAGGGAATTTTAGTGTGTTTTGAATAGATATTTAGCATATAAGTAAGGTAAGTATTGCAATTTTAAGAATTTGTTATTGTTATGGCATGCTAACTGGATTTGAATTACATATTAACATACTCAGAAATTTTAATACAACTATTTTAAAGCATTTTAATAATGATGCAAAGTCCATAGGTAAGAATATATAAATCTACCAAAATTCTAGTGAAGTTCAGCAATTGTCTTCAAATTAAATTTAAGAAATGAAAAGTTTAATTTTATAGTTTCTTACTGCTTTTGTATGTGCTTAAAAGTGATAACCATTAGGCCACGTGAAAGAATTTATATTATATTTCTAGATATGTTCCTTCTGAGTAACTCTGTGTATGAGGAAGCAACATAACCCCTTTGCAGTGATGAAGGAAAAAAAGAAAAGGAAATATTCAAAATCCTTATTTTAGAATGCATATACTCATATGCATGTGTGTATGTTTTACATACTGCCTATTGATTTAGATCAAAAGAGTTACCATGAAGAGGAAGAGAGCCTAAGAGGAGAAAAATGGGATCAAATAGCATAGATTATATATTTAAGCTGAGACTTACTTTTTTATTTTTGCAATAGAAAATATTTTTAATTATTATTTCTATTTCCTAGCTTTGCAAACATAATGAGTAGTTGTCCCTGACCTCCATCATCCACCCCTTCTTTCCTTACACCTTCCTCTTCCTCCTTCCCCTCCCATCACTAATCCATACCTCTCTGTTCCACCCTCTTTCCTGTCCATTTGATTTGGGTGGGACCCAGGGTTCACTTTAATAGTTGTTCAGGTCTCTGTGGAAAATTAAGTGGCCCTTCTTTGGATAGACCCACTGATAGGGGTACTCCCCTTCATTCTTTTAGCCCTAATTCTTAATGTTCCCCTTACATGTAATTGTTTCTCCTGAATTCTTCACCAGTCTATGGGGAATGTTTCTATGTCACCCATAAAGTAGGTCTGATGAGCCTAGTCTCATTGCATTAAGTTCCAGATGCAGCCTCCCTGTCTTGAGTGGAATGTCCTGACTAACAGTGGACCTCCCCACTTTAGGCTCTTACAGTCTTACCGCCCCTTCTTCCACAAGGTTCCTTAAGCCTAAAGATGGAGAAAGATTTGGCTGGTCTGATTCTGGCTGAGCGTTTTAGGGTCCCCAATGCTCTGCACTTTGGTTGGTTGTGGTTCATTTCCTGCTCTTCCATTGTACTAGGCTGCATCTTGTTTAGGTGTTGAGGTAAAATGAGAGGTGTTTAGATGGAGGTTGACTATAAGGTATTTGTCGTTGGTATTGAGGCTTCTGATCTTGTCTATCGCCAGTTTCCTCACTGTCACCTACTGTTTGGATTGTTTTGTATTGTAGGTCATATGTTCCTTATCATTAGGGGAGGATACTAAGCAGGTGGTTGTTACCTGGAGGCTAACCCTACTCTCTACTGTGTCCTATTCCTGTTCTTTTCTCCCTTTATATAAAATCCCTTTTTAAATGTTTACCCTTGTATTTTTTTTCCTGTTTTTCAGAATCTTCTTTCGCACAACCCCTTTGCATTTGTGGGTGTTGTAAGAATTTGTTTGACCACGTCAAACTGAAAGTTTAATGCTAGAATCCACTTATAAGGGAGAATGTATAATGACTGTCTTTCTGCATCCAGGATATTTCACTCAGTATGATTTTCTCCAGTTTTACCCATATGCTAGCATATTTCATTAATTCATTTTTCCTGACTGCTAAATAGTATCCCACTGCATATATAAGCCACATTAATGTGCACAATTATGTTTATAGTGGTTCTTTTCACAATAGCAAAGAAATGGAACCACCTAGATATGTAACAGTTGGTGGATGCTTTATCTTTGCTATTGTGAAAAGAGCTGCTATGAACATGGTTGTGCATTTGACTTTGTTGCAGTTTTTGCTACTCAGGATTGTTTTTGCCATCCTCCATATTTTATGTTTACACATGAAATTTGATGTTGTTTTAAAATTTTCTGTGAAGAAGATTGGGTTGGAAATTTGATTGGCAGTGCATTGAATCTCTATATTGCTTTTGGTAGAATGGTAATTTTAACAAGACTAATTCTGTCAATCCAAGAAGATGGGAAGTCTTTCTAACTTCTGGTGCCTTGTGTAATCTCTTATTTTATGGTTTTGAAGATTTCATTGTATAGGTCTTTCACATTCTTGGTTGAGTTTACTCCAAGGTGTTTCACTTTTATAGGTGCAATGCTAGATGTTATTAGTTCTCTCAATGCTTTATTGTTTTGTTTATCCTTGATATATAGAAAAGCCACTTAGTTTTTAACATTATTTTTGTATCCTTTCACTATATTGAACTTATTTATTTGCTCCAGGAGATTCCTGGTAGAATCTTTTGGGTCTTTGAGATACAGAATCATGTCATCTATGAATAGGGATGACTTGAGTTCTTTTCCAAGTTGTACCCCTTTTAAATTTCCCTCTCTTATCTTATGCTCTTGTCTTATGGCTCCAGCTAAAACTTCAAGTACAATTTTGAATAGAAATGGTGAGAGTGGATAGCTTTGTCTAGTTTCTGATCTGAGTGGGAATGCTTCCATGTTTTCACTGTTTAGGATGATTTTTGCCTTAGGTTTGTTGTATATGGCCTTTATTGTGTTGATAAATGTTCTTTCCAAACCTAGTTTCTCTCATAAAACATTCTTGGATTTTGCCAAAAGCTTTTTCACCATCAATTGAGAGAATCATGTGATTTTTGTCTGCCTTTCTTCATAGGGTAAATTGTATTTATAGATTTACAAATACCAAACCAAACTTGTCTCTCTAGAAAAAACTCAACCTGGTCTCTTTTGAAATGTTTTCCAGTTGAGGATCTTTGCTTCCATTTTCATCAATGAATTCTTTTATAGTGTTCTCCTTTTCGTTGTGGCCTCATTTGCTTTGTGATCAGTGTAATGTGGGCTTCATAGAAAGTGTTTGGAAGTATTCTTTCCTTTTCTATTTTTTGGAACAATATAAAGAGTTTTAGTGGTTAGTTTTTCTTTAACTATCTACTAGAATTTTACACTGAATCCATCTGGTCCCATGCTTTCCTTGGTAGGCTTCATCATCATCCCTTGATATAAGACTATTTAAATACTGCAATTGATCATAGTTTAATTTTTGTCTGTTTTATGCATTTACTAAATCCATCATGTTTGTGATTGTCAAATTTGGTGGTGTATACATTTTTAAAGTATGACCTAATGATGTTTTGAATTTCTTTGACATTATGATAGCTCCATTTTTGTCTCTAATTTTATTTGTTTGGGTTTTTTCCTCTTTAAAATTTGGTTAATTTGGTTAAGAGTTGCCAATCTTGTTAAGTTTTTCAAAGAACTAGCTTTTTGTTTGATTTGTTCTTTGTATTGTTTTATTTGTTTCAATTTCAGCTATTTCTCTTCTTATCCTACAAATCTGCACACATCTAATTCATATGGTGTTGGTTTGTTCTTATTTCTATAAATCTTTGACCTCATTGTCAAGTTGTTCACATGTGAGGCTTCCATTTTTTTGATGTAGGAATTGAAATTTCCTTTTATGACCATTTTCTTAGAATCCCAAAGGTTTATATATGTTTTTTGTACTCATTGATTTCTAAGATGTTTTTAAATTTCTGTTTTTACTTCTGTCATGATCCATTCCTCATTCAGTAGCATATTGCTAAGCTTTGAAGAGTTTGTACACTTTCTGTTGTTTGCCTTGCTATAGATATCTATATTTATTCCCTGGTGGCCTAATAGAGTACAGGTTGTGATTTCAATTTGTGTTTGTGAAGGCTTGCTTTGTGGTCAAGTCTGTCATCTATTGTGGAGAAAGTTCCATGGGCTGCCGAAAAGAAAGTACATTCCTTGGTGTTAGGATGGAATGTTAGGCAGATATCTGTCAGGTCCACTTGGTTTGCTTTGGTTCTAGTGTGTCACTGTTCAATTATTTTGCCTGTTGATTTGTCTATCTGTTAGAGTGTGGTTTTGAAATCTGCTGTTATAATTGTGTTTGGTTTGATTTATTATTTTACTCATTGTAGTGTTTGTTTAACAAATGTAAGTGAGCAAATGCTTGGAGCATATATGTTTTGAGTTATGAGTGCTTCTTGATGTATTGTTCTCTTAACAAGTATGGAGTATCCTTTCTTATGATTTGCTTTGGTTTGAATTCTGTTTTGTTGATATTAGTATTCTTACTCTTGCTTGTTTCCCAGTTGCATTTTTTGAATATCTTTGACCCTGAGACCGTTCCTGTATGTTAAAGGGAGGTGTGTTTCTTGGAAGCAGCATATTGATGGTTTGTCACATTTAATCCATTCTTTAACCTGTGTCTCTTGATTGGGGAGTTGATCCTATTTATGTTTGAAGTTATAATTGTGGATTTTGTTGATTACTGTCATTTTTTGAGTTTCTTGATTTTTGTGTTGGTAGTTCTCTGGCTGGTAGTTGTATTGGCAATTTTGTCTAAGAATTTTTTCCAGTATGTTCTGCAGGCATGCTTTGGTATAAAAGAAAGACTTTAGTTACTTTGGTCAGGAAATATTTTTCTTTTATCTTTAAGCATGACTGCTGTTTTGACTAGATATAACATCCTGTGTTGATCATTTGTGATCTTTCATGCTTTGTGGAATGCCTTTCCAACATCTGGCCTTTGTTGTTTCCATTCAAATGTCCACTGCTATTCTAATAAACTTGTCTTTAAATGTGACTTGATCTTTTTCTTTTTCAAGTCAAAGAACATTATATTTGCCCTGTATCTGCTGTGTTGTTACTATTATTTACCTTGCTGTGCTCTTATTTTTGTCATATCTGGATGGTGAGCAATACGTGTCTTGTATGTCAATAGGGCCCTCTCTACTTTGGTATGGGAGATTCTCTTTTATGATTGATTGGACAGATCTGCGCTAAAGTGTTTGCTTGGGTTCCTTGCATTCCATGAATTTGTATGTTTGGTTTTTTCATTTATCCCATAATTCATGAATATTACTTTTTCCTTTTTTAGTATTTTCAGCTTCTTTAATTGATCTATCATGTTCTGTTAGCTCATCCTCCATTTATGATATTCAATTTTCTGTTTGATCCATTCTGTGTGTGAAACTGTCAGTTGGATTTTCAATTTCAGTTGACTTAGTTTTGAATTCCAGGTGAATTTCAGTTTGGAGTGTTTCACATGTTCTAAACTTATTCTTGTTTCCTCTTTTTCCTTTTTTCCTCTCAGATAAATTTAAAATATTATCCGTTTTTATGCACATGCACTTACTCAATTCCTCTCTGAGTTGTTCAAGTTCCTTTTTTTCATTCTTCACAGTTCTTCTCTATGCATATTTATCATGCCAGTAACTTTTCTTTGAAGGACATCCTTTTGGAGGATATTGCTTTCCTCACTGGTATCCATGAGTCCATTCTGATTGGAATCTATCCTTGCAATGTTGGTGTTTTTTGTAGGAGACATATTTTCTTGGTACATAGTGTATTTTATGATTTTACAATGTGACTTGGGGATATCCTCTTAAATCTGTAACTGCTTTCTTTGGAAGTTGTTTTTGGCTCTTCTGATATAGATGAGGTTGTCTGCCTTTGACTGTTGTTGGAAAAGTTCCTCTGGATTTAGAAGAGATCTTCTGGTTGTGTGATATGGCTGTTCCATGATGCCAATTTCCATAGCTGTGGAGTCCTTGTTTGTGGAAGGTTCCTCTCCTTCCCTTCAGGGACTCTTCCCTGCATGGGTGTCATTGCCAGTGGCCCAGTGCACGTGGGCAATTTGTCTCCTGAGTCTACATAGCATCCTATTCCTGATTTGGGGATAGTTCCAAATATCCAGGGTATGCGGGTAGTCCATTCCCTGGGTCCACATGGCATACCTACCTGGTGTAGGGGTCACTCCCAGAGTCCCAGAACCTGTGGATGATCTGTACCTTGAGTCTGTGTAGCAGCTCTTTCTTGGTTTGTGGGGGGTTCATTGCCAGGGGACCAGTGCATCTGGTTGGTCCTAAGTTGAGAATTATTTAAAGCCCAATCATTAATGTAACAGAATTGTACTTTCTGATCAGTATGATAGCTTTATGTATTATAACAAGACACATTAATTTTGATAGATGATTAATAGTTATGAATATGATTAAGAATATGATTAAGAAAACCCTTGAAAAAATTAAGGGATAAAAACAATAGTAATAAATATTTGATTTACAATAATGCTTGTTTTACTTCAAATACACCACCTGCAGCATATTTTTAGCATAACTGGTACATAAACAGTTTTATGATAAGTTCACAATGCATCCTTTCAAGGCTTTTTAATGTTTTTATATTAGTACATTTCTGTAGATTCTTCTTTTCTCTTCATCAATTAATCTGGTATTTTCAGTGTATGAATATTGTTTTATTTATCAAATTTTATATATTTATTTCAATGACATACACATACTGAATATTGGCTTCAGGATTAAGAGTTAGATGTAATACTGTCTTTTTTAATTTGGTTGCATTTATGCATATAAGTTTATCCTGGTAGTGGAATGGGCCATTTATTTTCTTCTTTTTTAAAAAAAATCTTTATTTTGTATGAGGGAGAAAGAGAAGATCCAAACACCCTACACAGAGAGAGAGAGAGAAAGAGAGAGAGAGAAAAAGAGAGAGAGACAGAGAGAGAGAAAGCATTCCATGACATTCTTGTGGATGTTCGAAAAACTTCAGAAGTCTTTTCTCTCCTTCTTCCATGTGGGCTCTGGGGATCAAAGTCAAGTCACCTATATTACAAGAATGTGCCTTTACCAACTGAATCATCTTGCTGACCTAGCCATTTTCATTATGTACTAAAAGTTTCTTACTTTCTATTACCCTTAGTGAAAATTGAGCCATTTTGTTCCCAGAATAGCTTGCATTTGTTTTAAGGAATCTATTTTATTATTTTCTTCATAAATAACGTGTTGTGTTCATGATATTTGTGAAGTTTATGCATATTAAATTACTTGTTGCTTACAGTTTTGTGTATGTATGTGCATGTGGTGTATATCCATACATGTATGCTTGCATATGTGGGGGTGCATGTGTGCATAAGAATTTTGAGAACCTCAATTGACATGGGATGTCTTCTTCAATTGTTTTCCTCTCTATTTTCTGAGGCAGGATCTCTCTCTGATCTCAGATCTTGCAGCTTTGATTATTCTAGGTTGTCACCTTGACTTAGGATCCTTTTTCATTACTTCCAGAACAGGGGTATTCTATTCCTGATTTGGGAATAGTTCCAAATAGCCAGGGTATGTGGGTGGTCCATTCCCTGAGTCCACATGGTATCACCTACCTGGTGTAGGGGTCACTCCCATGTACCCACAGTTATTATGTGAGTACTGGGAATACAAATTCTGGCCCTTATGCTTGTGAAACAACATCTTTATCCACTTTGGTGTCCCTTCATCATAGCTTAGACATTTATTATCTATATATCTATCTCTGTATCTATCTTTATGAAAGTCCTTGTTGATACACATAACATCTAATGAAATGACAATACATCATACAGAATGGATATTTATTGAATAAATGACTCCTTGAAGAAACCACTTGAGCAAAAGAAGAAACTTTTTTTTATAAGTCATAGTTAAGCCTGGGTGTCAACTTGACACACCTAGTATTAACTAAGATGGGCTGAGACCACACCTGGAAGGATCAACTGAGACCACCTGAAAGGATTATACTTGCTCTAATTTCCATGGGAATTTCCATAGATCCCATAGGAACCTCTCAGTAATGGACCATATAAAGGGACCAGAGAATATAGGTGGAGATACATTTCTAAGAATACTCAAGCTATTTTGGAAGTCTGCTGTGACTTAGTTTGTCATCCAGCTAGCCAGGCCATCTCTGCAGTGAAAGAACTATTTTTCCTCTGGAACTGTAACTTGAATAAATCTCCTTTCTCCCATAAGTTGTTTAACTTTGAGTGCTCTCTCATAGCAATAGTTAACAGTAACTGTTACAGAAATTGGTATCGGGAGTGTGGTATTGCTGTGAGATTAGGATGATCTGCAACCACAACATGAAGTTGTTTGTGAAGATGAGAGAAGTTGGTACCCAATAGTTTGGCCAATGCTTTGTTGTGGCTAGTGTGACTTTGGAACTGTTTGTTGGGAGAAATATGGAGAAATTTGGGACCTTGTGCTGGGAAAGTCTTTGTCTTGGTGATGGGGCCAAATAGACCTTTCTCATCAGAGCTCCAAAGAGAGCAATGCTGTAAGAGACACAAACAGTGGAAGCCCAGCTTTTTATGATGGTCCAGAGGGGAACAGAGACTGTCCTTACAACTGGATGAGTGACACATGGAGCCATGTGTTGGCAGAGAACTTAGTGAATTTTTGCCTGAAAGCTTGCCTAAAGTTAAACTGGAGTGCTTGGCAGAGGAAATTTTAAAGCAATGTGGTCTTGACAATGTGATATGGCTACTTTTTAGTTGTCTTCAGAGTTATGAAAAAGAACAAGGAATCAGGAAGAAGTAATAACTGTAAGTGGTAAACTTAAAGAGTTGAGCTAGGAAGAAGCAGAAGACAAAATGTCCACTGTTAAAGACATTACCTTCAATATTAAGCCAAAGCCTAGTCTAAAGTTGGATAATAGAAGAGACCCTTGCTTGAGAGCAAGATTCTCAGAGAAAGTGCCCACCCATAAGAAGCAAATTCTTTTGAAAGGAATGAGCTGAAGGGTGAAGTTCCAAAGCAAGATTCTGTTTTTCCTGCAAAGCAACTTCCCAGGAATGAAAGAGAAGGGGGTCAATCTTTAACCAAAGGTAATAGCAAAACTTGGCAAAGTCATCCATGTGGTTCTGGTTTTAGAGGAAGGATAATTCCTCCAAGATTTAAAAAAAAGACAGAATCCAGGCAGCATGAGGTAAGAAGCCTGCAATTTCGAGGCCCAAGAAGAGCAGTTTGTGCTGTGAAATTAAAACCTGGTTTTCTATTGAGAAAGGAAGGTGTTAGAGATGCCAGAGACAACGTGGGACATCTGCCAAGGAAAGCTGTATACCTTGGAAAGAATCAGCCCAAGCAAGTGATGTGTTTTATGGGCAGCTGTATTGGAGGCGTGGAACCAAAGCCCTTTGGAACTGAGATGACTTCAGTGAGAGGCTTACCTGTTGGACTTGGAGCTACAGGATTTGGAGTTTATCCTACTGTTTTTTGGTCTTGCTATGGATCAATCTTTCCTGGATATGCGGCTATTCCTTCCTTTTGGAATGGGAATGTTTATTCTATGCCATTGTATTTTGGAGGTATGCAACTTGTTTGATTTTACAGAAGATTTTAGACTTTAGACTTTGGGACTATGTTGCAACTACTAATGTACACTATACTGAGACTTTAATAATGTGTGTGCAGTTTTACATGGATAGCTATATTATGTTAGGTGGAATTATGAATCTTACTGCTTTTATGTGGAGATTAAGAATGGCCTAAGGAAACATAATGTGGTGTCAAGTTGACAAGGGGTAGACTTGTGATAGTTAAGCCTTAGTGTCAACTTGACACACCTGGTATTAACTAAGATTGCTGAGAGCACACCTGGAAGGATCAACCAAGACCACCTGAAAGGATTATACATGCCTTAAATTCCATGGGAACTTCCATAGATCCCATAGGAACTTCCCAGTAACGGACTATATAAAAGGGACCACAGAATATAGGTGGAGAGACAATTTCCAGGAATGCTCAAGCTATGTGGAGGCCTGCTGTCACCTAGTCTATCAGCCAGTCAGCCATGCCATCTCTGCTATGAAAGATCTATTTCCCTTCTGGAATTGTAAGTTGAATAAATCTCCTTTCTCCCATAAGTTGTTTGACTTTGGGTACTCTCTCACATAAATAGCAAAGAGTAACCATTACAATAAGTAATTATTCTAAATTTTGATAAGCAATATTATGTGTCTTGTGCTAAAGAGTGAGTTTCTGTCTCAATAAACTCAAGCCCAAATCAAACCAAATAATGACAAAAAAATTCACAGTTAAGTTGTGTTCTAATATCAACTGAAAATAATACATTTTAAAATGATTTTTTATATTAGGGGAGATAACCTTTTTTTATTTATTGCACACTTTTTGCCTAATCATACAAGCTCAATAGGTATCCCTCCTCCTCTCCATTCCCCCATTGCACCCTCCCCCATTCCCTTCTCCCTCTCACTCTTTATCTCCCCCTCTCCTGGTGTTTCCTGCTTCCTCACTCCCATCTCCCAGAGCATCTGTTTATGTGGACACAAAACCTCCCTACGAATTGTCTATACTAGTGAGGGTTCAGGACTTTGTGGCATAGACAAAGCACCTTCTTGGGCTGCCCACTAGCATGGAAACTCTATTATGATTGTTTAACCCCTTGCCTCTAAGGATCTTACTGCCTGAAGCCTTCTCCCCTGTCATTGCTGCTAGACTTTGGGGGGTTGTTGACATGTCAGTCATTGTGCAGGTCAGGTAAGGCCCAATCACATTGTGGCTATATCCTGGATGCTTCAGCACTGACTTGTGTGGAGTATCTTGCATATCATTGGTCTTCCCCATTTTTAGTCTCTTACAATCTTTCTGTCCCCTTTTCCACAGGGTTCCCTGAGTTTTAGGATAGGGAGAGATTTGGGTGGTCTGGTTCCAGGTGAATAATGTAGGGCCTTTGGTGTTGTGAATTATGGTTTGTTGTTGTTTTGAGGTTTACTGTTCCTTCACTGCCCTTGGCTGCATCTTCAATGGTATTGAAGGTCATCTCCTAACTAAAGATGCAATTTTGTTTAAATGAAGATTTCAATCTAAGAAGAGACTAAAAGGTAGATGGAAGAATAGGCATAGGACACAGCAGTGAGAAAGATCAGTCTCCTGTTTGCCTGTTGGTTATCATCTAACTGCCAGTCTCTATATCCTCTCTGACTGGGGAGATCATACCTGTTCAGTCCTAAGTGAGCAGGAAGGGAAATGAGAATGGACTGTACCAGATGTCTCCCTACTTAACATGCAATACATAACTGTGGTCTAATTTCTCTATTGAAGTGTGTTCCCCCATCTCCCTTCTTATGAGGTCCTCCTTTTTTATTTTAATTTACTAGAGAAAATTGTGTAAAAAATGCATGTTAAGCATCTATAGTCTCTTTATTATCAACAGTTTTGACATGTACTAGTTTTTGTAAAGAAACCATAGATCCTTCTAGAAATTCTGTATAATGACCTATTTGTGTGTAATAGTTCATTTTAATAAAAAATAGTATCTTAGCAAAAGAAAAATTAATAATAATATAATTCAAATAATGAATAATCATCTTGAATAGAAAAGCACAAAAGTATAAATCAATCATAAAGATCATAGGTGTCATGGTTTGAAATGTGTCCCCCACAGTCTCATGTGTTTGGAAAGGTCATGGTACCTGGAGAGGTGGAACCTTGCTGGAGGAAGGTAGTCACAAGGGGTGGGCCTTGAAGTGGATTAGTCCCACCCTACCTCCAGGAGAGGTCTGCCTTTGTTGCAAGCTGTCTGCAGCTCTCAGCTTCCAAGATGTCTGTGGTGACTTAGCCTCCTCCAGCTTTAGCCAGCCAGCCATGCCACCTCTGCTTTGAGAGACTGTACCCTCCCTCTGGAACCATAAGCTGAATAAACCTCCATTTTCTCCCATAAGTTGTTTGACTTTTGAGTGCTCTCTCACAGCAATAGTTAAGAGTTGCTCTCTCACAGCAATAGTTAAGAGTAACCATTACAGAAACTGGTACCAGAAGTGGGGTATTGCTTTGAGATTAAGAACAGCTGGTATGAAAATATGAAGTTGTTTGTGAAGCTGAGACAAGTTGGTACCCAGCAGTATAACCAATGCCATGATGTGGCTAGTGTACCTTTGGAACTACTTTTTGGGAGAAATATGGAGAACTTTGGGACTTTGTGCTGGGAACGTCTTTGCATCTTGGCTAGGGGGCCAAATGGGCCTTTCTCGTGAGAGCTCAGAGGAGAGCAATGCTGTGAGAGACATAGGCAGTGGAAGTCCATCTTGCGATGGTCCAGAGGGGAAGAGATACTGTGTTTATAACTGGATGAGTGACACATGGAGCCATGTGTTGGCCAAGAGTTTAGTGAAGTTTTGCCCTCATCCTGAAAGCTTGCCTGAAGTTAAACTAGAGTGCTTGGCAGAGACAATGTGATATGACTACTTTTTAATTGTCTTCAAAATTATGAAAAAGAGCAAAGAATCAGGCTGGAAAAAGCAAAAATTGCAAGATCTAATGATGAAAAATACAAAGCCAAACTTAAAAAGTCGAACCAGGAAGAAGCAGGGAACAAAATGGCTGTCAAAAAGATTAGCTCCATTTGTAAATCAAAGCCTGCTCTCAATTTGGATAATAGGAGAGTCCCTAGATTGAGGCCAAGATTCTCAGGGAAGGTTCCCACTCATAAGAATGCAAATCCTTTCAGAAGACTGGAGCTAAAGGGTAGAGTTCTGAAGCAAGAGTTGCTTTCTCTTACAAAGCAATTGCCCAGGAGTGGAAGAGATGGTCAACAGAAAGAAGCAGCATCAGCTGTATTCAAAGGCGCCAGTCTTGACAAAGTCATCCATGTGGTTCTGGTTGTAGAGGCATCAGTGATGCAAGAGGGAGGAGATGGTGGAGTCCTCCTCCAAGATTTCAAAAATTGGCAGAATCCAGGTAACATGAGGCAAGAAGCCTTCAGTTTAGAGGCCCAAGAAGGGCAGTTTGTGCTGTGGAATTAAAACCTGGTTTGCTATTGAGAAGTAAAGATGTTAGAAATGCCAGAAACAATGTGGGACACCTGCCAAGGAGAGCTGTATACCCTGGGAGGAGTCAGCTCAAGAAAGCAACTTATTCTATGGGCAGCTGCATTGGAGGGGTGGAACAAAGCCCTTTGGAACTGAGATGATTTCAAGGAGAGACTCACCTGTTGGACTTGGAGCTACAAGATTTGGAGTTTGTCCTGCTGGTTTTCAGTCTTGTTATGGATCGATCTTTTCTAGATATGCCCCCATTCCTTCCTATTGGAATGGGAATGTTTATTCTGTGCCATTGTATGTTGGAAGTATGTAACTTGTATTTTGATTTTACAGGAGGCTTTGGATTTTGGACGTTTGGACTGTGTTGGGACTACTGATAATTTGTATGAAGACTTTTAAAGTCAGACTGAGTGTGGTTTGCATAATGAGATGGCAATGAGCCTGTGGTGGCCAGGGGTGGAATGTCATGGTTTGAAATGTGTCCCCCACAGTCTCATCTGTTTGGCAAAGTCATGGCACCTTGAGAGGTGGAGCCTTGTTGGACGAAGGCAGTCACAAGGGGTGGGCCTTGAAGTAGATTAGTCCCACCATACCTCCAGGAGAAGTCTGCTTTTGCTTCAAGCTGTCTGTAGCTCTCAGCTTCCAAGATGTCTGCGGCGACTTAGCCTCCTCCAGCTTTGGCCAGCCAGCCATGCTGCTTCTGCTTTGAGAGACTGTACCTTCCCTCTGGAACTGTAAGCTGAATAAATCTCCCTTTTCTCCCATAAGTTGTTTGATTTTGGGTGCTCTCTGACAGCAATAGTTAAGAGTAACCATTATAATAGGTAAATAAGGTAAATATATAAACATAATAAGCATAAGCATCTCTACAAAGAAAAGTCATGGTATAATTGTTTAAGAGTAAGGTCCAAAAATATTTAATTATTGCACAATCTTTATTTATCAAAATCATCCCATTAAAAAGTCATAATATATAAAATGAGCATTCATTATATTAAATTTAATAATATTTAAAGCACTGGGAAATTCACAACTTTACAACATAATTGGGATGTGGTTTATAGGTGAGTAAAAGAAGTAAATTCTTTACCATGAAATATGAAAATGAAAGAAAGGTTAATAATTTGAGTATAAAAGTAGTGAATAATTTTATAATTTATTGAATTTGAAGGTTTAAGATGTGGTCTATGCAAGATGTAGCTAGAATAGAGTAAAAATTTGTGAACTTATATACATAGAAAAAAAGGGTGAGAAGAAACAAAATAAACAAATTTGAAAAAGTAAGATTTATTGCAACGTTTTTATTCATTATGGATGTGTATGATTTTATGTGAATGTTGTAAAATTACATAAAAACCTTATATAATTTTTCTTGGGAAAAGGCAAATTTATCTCAATAATGTATCATTTTCTTGACTATATCATTACAATTGAGCAAATTATTCAATTTTGAACTTCTTTTGTTGTTTCTATTATGATTTTATTGATATTATTACCTTATAGGCTCTGGTGACATTGCCACTGTTCATTAGTTATGTACAAGGGAAAAATAATAACAAATTCTTTACATGGCCTTATCAAACATAAATAATAAGGAATTTTATGTTTTCAATTTAAAGCGTTTGTTTTTTGATTTTTTAATTTTATGTTTATTATTTCAAATTATAGATTCCACATCTTCACTGGTACTCACCTTTATGTGTCTGAAAAATTAGTAGACTTTTGAATTCTGGATGAATGAAAGTAATATAAGTTTAGTATTACACTTCTTCATGTCATATGCAACTTTCATACGTATATCCAGTGATTTTTTTAATAAATATACCCAAGATCTTTTTCTCACAGTTTTAAGCTGCTGAGCTTTATTCTTGGTGTATACTTTCTCATTAAGTTGACTTCTTTGGAAGTTGATGTCTTTGGAATGCTCCAATCAAGAGACTTTTGTATCTAAACTTCCTTTTATCTACTTTTTCTGGAAATGAATTTTTACAATTGGAATATACTTCAATTCTCTTAGCTAAGGATTCATGTAACCATTGAGGAGGGAATTCAGAAATTTTAATTATGCAACATTACATTACAAAGCTAAATAACTGCACCCATTGTTTTATATTATTTAATTAAATATATTCTAATATTATATCACAGTCTTATAAAAAGCTCACACTTTTATTCTGCAAATTTAGGTAAAAGCTATCATGAAATTAGAATTAAAATTTAAAGTAGATGTCAAGGTACCTGCTGAGTCCTGAAGGATCATTGTATAAACTTTTAAAAAATAATAATGACTTCATTTAATAAAGTAATACCTGGAGATTATTTAAACATTCAAGAAACTCAACCAGTCAAAAAGCTGGTTCTTTGAAAAAATCAATAGGATTAGTACACCCTTAGCTAAATTAACCAAAATCAAGAGAGTGAAAACACAAATTAACAAATTAGAAATGAAAATGGAGCTGTCACAACTGATACCCAAGAAATTCAGAGAATTATAAGGTCATATTTCAAAAACTTATACTCCATGAAATTCAATAACACAAAAACATGGATGAATTCCTAAGTAAGCACCACTTACCTAAGTTGTATCGGGAAATTTTGAATTATTTAAATAGTCCTATTAAACTAATGAGAAAATCGATGAATTAATCTTGAATTTTCCCACCAAAAAATATTCTGGACCAGATGGATTCAGCACAGAATTCTATGAGACATTTAAGAAACGACTAACACCAATACTCCTTAAACTCTTCCATCAAATTGAGAAGGAAGGAACACTTCCAAATTCTTTCTATGAAGTTAATATACTAATCCCAAAACCTAAAAGAAAAATATAGGCCAATCTCTTTGATGAACACAGATGTAAAGATTCTCAACAAAATCTTTGCAAATCACATTCAAAAACATATCAAAAAGATCATTCACAGGGATCAAGTAGGCTATTTCCCAGGCACACAAGGTTATTTCAACATAGGCAAATCAATAAATTTAATCCATCATATAAACCAATCCAAAATCCAAAACCACATGATACTCTCAATAGATGCAGAAAAAGCTTTTGACAAGATTCAACATCCTTTAATGATCAAAACCCTAGAGACAGTTAGAATGGAAGGAACCTTTATCAACCCAGTAAAAGCCGTATACAACAAGCCAACAGCAAGGATTATGCTCAATAGGGAAAAACTTGAAGCATTCCCACTTTGATCAGGAACTGGACAAGCTGTTCACTCTCATCACTTCTATTAAAAATTGTACTTGAAGTCTTAGCTTCAGGTAAAAGACAATAGAAGGAGATAAAAGGGATTCAAATCAGCAAGGAAAGAAGTCAAGATATCTGTGTTTTCAGATGGCATGATCATATAGCTGAGTGATCCTAAAAACTCCACTAGGAAAGTCCTGGAACCAATACAGAAATTCAGCAGGGTGGCAGGTTACAAAACAAATGTGCAAAAATCAGTGGCCTTCCTATACACAAAGGATTAAATAAGTGAAAAAGACGTAAGAGAAACAATCACATTTACTATAGCCCCTAAAAAAAATGAAATGTCTTGGTATAAACCTAACCAAACAAGTCAGAGACCTTTATAATGAAAACCTGAAAATCCTAAAGAAAGAAATTACAGAAGACACCAGAAGGTGGAAAGACCTCCCATGCTTCTTGATTGGACAAATCAGTATTATAAAAATAATATACAAATTTAATGGTTTACCAATCAAAATCCCCAAGCAATTCTTTAAAGAAGTTTTCCAAACAATCTCAAAATTCATATGGCAGTGCAAAAGACCCAGGATAGCAAAAACAATCCTGAGTAGCAAGAATACTGCTGAAGGTATCACCACATCTTACCTTAATCTATACTATAAATCCACAGTAATAAAAACAGCCTGGTACTGACACAAAAATAAACACATAGATCAATGAATAAGGATTGAAAAGCCAGATATAAGCCCACACAATTACAGCCATTTGATATTTGACAGAAGAGCCCAAAAAATTCAATAGAAAAAGAATAGCACTTTTAACAAATGGTGCTGATAAAACTGGATGTCCTCATGCAGAAGATTAAAACTGGACACGTACTTGTCACCATGCAAAAAAATTAATTCCAAATGGATCAAGAACCTCAATATAAGGCCAGAGACTATAAAAGCCATAGTTGAAAGGATAGGGAACTCCCTGGAGTTGATTAAACTAGACCAACAGTTCCTAAACAGAAATCAAATAGCACAGTCACTAGGACCAACACTCAACAAATGAGATCTTGTGAAATTAAAGATCTTCCATTCAGATAAAGAGATTCTAAACCAAGCAAAAAGGCAACCCACAGAATGGGAGAAAATCTTCACTAACCACATATCTGATAGAGCTCTGTTAGACAGAGTGCACAAAGAATTAAAAAACTAAATACCAAGGAAATAAATGGCTCAATTAAAAAATGGGCCTGGGAACTCAAAAGAAACTTTTCCAGGGACAAAATTGAAATGTCTAACAATATCTCTGAAAAAATGCTCCACATCCTTAGCCATTAGGGAAATGCAAATCAAACTTCTCTGAGATATCATCTCACCCTGATCAGGATGACAAAAATCCACAATACAAATAACACCAAATTCTGGAGATGATGTGGAAAGAAGGGAACTCTCCTATATTGCTGGTGGGAATGCAGGCTTGTACACCTACTCTGGCGAACAGTTTGTCAATTTCTAAAAGAGTTAAAGATTGAAATGTCATACAACCTTGCTACACCACTACTGGGAATAATCCCCCATAAAGCAAAAATTCACTACAATGACACAAGCACAACCATGTTCATAGTAGCACTATTTGCAATAGCAAAGTGATGGAATCAACCCAAATGCCCAACAGTTGACAAGTGGATAAGGAAAATGTGGTATTTTTTTTATTATTTATTCAATTGTGCGTGTGTATGTATGTATGTGTGCGCGTGCATGTGTGTGTGTCTGTGTGTGTGTAGAACCATGGACAAATTCGGGAACAACCATGGACGCCTCCACCTCCTTCTGCCCCGGGATTCACAGGCTCCGCCCTACCAGGACCAGAAACGCAGGCCGCCCCCGCTTCTCCCTGGCGTCTATACGTGGGATCTGGGATCCGAACTCAGGACCTTCTGCCTGCAAGGCAGAGGCTTAACCCCTGAGCCACCTCTCCAGCCCAAATGTTGTATATTTATACAATGGAATACTACTCAGACATCAAAAAAGATGAATTAATGAAATTTGCTGGGAAATGGATGGAATTAGAAAAAATTACATTGAGTGAAGTATCCCAGATACAGTAAATTAGACCCTGTATGTACTCCCTAATAGGTGAATCCTAGTACCAAACCCACTTAATGACATATTCAAAGATAAATGTCTGCAATACCTACTGTAATCACAAAAATTATAAGCAGGAGGGAAGGTGAAGGAGAAATAAGGAGAGAAAGGATCATGCATCAGTAGAAGAAATGGGTCACCATCAAGTATTACAAGTAGGTAGCAAGACATCTGGTAAAGCTCACACTTCCCTTCCTGATCACTTGTGACTGAGGTTTGATCTCACCAATCAGGGAGGATATGTAAACTGGCAGATTCTTGGTAACCATCCTGCAAATGGTACACTGACATCTCCCTTCACTGCAGTTTCTTACTCCTATTTCACCTACCTTTGAATCTTCTGTGTAGTAAGATCTTCATTTAAACAGCCTTTTATCTTTGGTTAGGAAGTGACCTTCTATACCAATTAGGATGCAGTCAAAGGCAGTGCAGGAACAGTAAAACTGAAAACAACAACAAACCATAATTCAGAACACCAAAGAACCTACATTAATCGCCTGGAACCAGACCAGACAAATCTCTCCCCATCCTAAAGCTCAGGGAAATTTGTAGAAGAGAGGGTAGCAAGATTGTAAGAGTCTAAAGATCGGGAAGACCAATGATATGCAAGATACTCCACACAAGTTAGGACTGAAGTAGCCATAATCAGACTTTGTATAACCTGCATGGTGACTGACATGTCAATGACCCCCCAGGATCTAATATGGATCACAGGCAGTGGGGTCCTTAGAGGCAAGGGATTAACAGTCATGGTTGTGTTTCCATGCTGATGGGGAGCCCAAGAAGGGGCTTTGGGTTATGCCACTATGCCCTTTCATCTCACTAGAGTGTAGGACTCAGCGGGAGGTTCGTCATTCACAGTAGGGGATGCCCCAGTGAGGGGGGGGTGAGCGAGGGAAGCACTGGGAGAGGGGAGGGGAGTGATAGGAGGAGGAGGGAGGAGAGTTCAGGAGGGATGGGGGGCTGGAGTGAGGGGGAGGACCAGGGTGACTATCGAATAAAAGAAAAAAAGGAAAAGAATTAATTAAAAATGTAAAAAGGAAACTGGAAATATCTTCTAACTGTTTAGAAATGATTGTGATTAGTAGTTGTTAAAAAATATTATCCTAAACATACATCTCATATATTTAAAAATATATAAGAAATCAAATACAAAGAAATGTACATACCTTATTAGATATGGAAAGGTAAAAGGGTGGATTCTTTGTATCCACTAAATGGATGCATGGAGAGATACGACTCTTTTTTTTTTAAATGATATATCATGTGTGTGGTTTTGATGTTCAAATTTGAAGCAACTTTTGTTTTATCTTCACCTAGAATAGCTAAGGTTGCAACTGAATGTATTTATTTGTCTCAGATCACTATTTCTTAGAATCTCTCCTAAAGTCAGCAAGAATAATTCTGAAACACGTTCAGTTGGAGTTCTATCTTTAAAAATATATTTATTAAGGGAAGATTCCCTAGACCGGCTGGTAAGGCACCATGTGTCATGTAAAGAGAAGAGTGGCCCTGACCCCCCAGCTTTTCCCTACAACCCCAGCAGACACCCAGCTGATGCAATAAGGCACTGCACAGCACTTGTAGAGGGAAAAAGACCCATCCCACCTGCTTCAGCATCCCTGGAGAACGCACAGTGACATATAAAGCACTGTGTGTCATAAAGAGTGACAGGGAAGACCCACCTACCTGCTCTTAGCCACATAGGACCCCAGCCATCCCAGTAAGTCACTACAGGGCATTTCATTCTTTGACCACCTACTCCATAAAAACAAGAACAGAGAAGATACCACAGAACCCACCAAAGTGGGTTGCAGACCACCTCAACCAATAGAAGACTACAAAATCTACCCTATTAATCAGAGGAAAGCCATATTACACAGCCATAAGATCCCATCCAAATCTGAGAAGCTTTCTCCAAAACAGCTAAAGTCAGACCACCCCATCTCACTCAGGAGAGAAAAAGAAAGAAAGCAAGCAATCAAGACTGGAGGAATGGCTCAGGGGTTAAGATCTGTCTGTGCAGTAGAAGGACGTGAGTTCTATTCCCAGATTCCATTTAAAATTGCTAGGTGGAGGTAGTAATGGCCCACACTTCTGTCTCTGGAAAGAAGAGTCTGGGGAATCCCAGAACAAATCACATAGGAGGTAGAAGAAATCCCACATAATTCACAAAGTCACTTTTGGACTTCCAGAGGTACACACAGTGCCCTCTGACACAACACACACACGCATAGACATATACAAGAATAATAGAAAAATTTAAAAAAGAAAGCAATCATATATAAGACAAAAGGCCCAAGTCACATCATAAAACAGAAAAATACACAAACCACCAGGAAAACAGGATTTCTACAAAGAACTCCATACCCATTATGATTGATTCCAATCATAATAACCTCCCAGGTATCAGCCAGTATAACAATACTAGGGGTAATGTCTTCCAAAGGAATATTATCCATATAATCAACAAACAGCAGGAAGAACTACAAAAGAAAATTAAAAATGACAAAAGGAAAATGAAGAATTTAGAGAGGAAATAAATATGCATATGAACTTATGTGAACAGGAAAATAATAAAAAATTATCAGGGATGAAGGAAATAAGAGAAAATAAGATCAAGATTAGGACAGGTGAAAAAACTTTTTTTTTGCATAAGAGGCACATTGTTTATTTTCAGTCAAAATTTTGGCTATGTTAATTTTCCAACAAAAATTAGTTTATTGTTTCCTTTTAAAATTTCCCTTCTGGAAAAATACATAATAAAATCAATAGATAGACAAGATAGTTAATAGGCAAAGATAGACAAAGCATAGTTGACACTGAAACATAACAAATAAAATGTATTATACAGCATAAGTAATGGCAGCACACATGAAACAGAACCATCTGTTCAACTTGAAAACCAGTTCACATGGGGGAAAAATGCTAGGTGGAAATGTCAGTGGCCCACACTTCTGGCTCTGGAAGACAGAGCCTGGGAAATCCCAGAGGGAAACAAACAGGAGTTAGAAGCAATCCAGAGTAATCCAGGGTGATTCCCGAAGTCACCCTTGGGCCTCTGATGCACACAGGCACACGTGGAAAAATAACGTTAAATTATTGGTAAGGATAACTCATAATTATGTGAGAAATATCCGATTCCAAAATTGATTCTTGTTTCAGGATATTTCTGAGTTCTTATATTGATTGAGAGATTTCTGAGATATAATTGGCGGTTTCTTGGTTTTGTTTTGGTTTCTTTGCTTTTAAGTCACATTTTTAAAGTTTATGTTTTTTATTTATTTATTTTTCATTTCCACTTATACAAACTTAACAGGTACACCGGTCCCCTCCCTTCCTCCAACCCCCCACCCGGCTCCCTCCCCATCTCTCCTTCCTCCCCATTCCCCAATGTCTCTCCCTCCCATCCCCGGAGCATCCTTTAATGTGGATGCCAAACTCCTCTGGATCCTCCTCTGTGATGAGGTACAAAGACCCAGTGGCATTCCCAGAACCCTTTCCTGTGTTCCCCTTAAGCATAGGAACACTACTGTGGCTGTCAATCCCTTGCTGCCAAGGATCCTAGTGCCTTTAGAAAATGCTAGACTTTGTGGGGTCAATAACGTGTTGGACATTGAACAGGGCATGCAAAGTCCAATTATGATTGCTTCAGCCCTAACTTGTGAGGAGTATCTTGCATATCATTACTCCTCCAATCCTTGTGCTCTTACAATCTTACCTCGCCCTCTTCTGCAAATTTCCCTGAGCTTCAGGGGAGAGATTAGGCTGGCCTAGTTCTCTGATGTTCTGGATTATGGTTTGTTGACTTTTTTCCAGTTTTGCTGCTTCTGCAATGCACTTCACTCCATCCTGATGGGTCACCCCCTGGCCAGAGATAAAAAGCTGTTTAACTAGAGTCTTGTTATAAGAGTATATTCATAGATGTAATAAAAGTAGGAAACCACGGTGAGGGAAAGGCCAATCACCCATTTGAGAAATGGTTACTTTCTATCTGCCAGACTATATGCCCTCCCCTTCTTTTAAGATCATACCCCATCAGTTGTAAATGATCAGGAAAGATAGTCTGTGAACTTAACCAGATGTCTCATTACTTACTTACAGTCCTTGATGGTGGCCTATTTTCTCTGCTGTAACATGGTCCCCTCTCTTCTTGTTTCTAGTGTGGCCCTCTTTCCCCATCCTTCCTGTTCATAATCTTTGCAATTACTGAAGGTATTACAGAGAATTATCCTTAAGTGTCTCTAAGTGGGTTTGGTACTAGGATCCACCTATTAGGGAGTAAATACAGCACTTAATTTTCTGGTTTTGGGATACTTCACTAAATATAATTGTTTCTAATTCCATCCATTTCCCGGCAAATTCCATTAATTCATCATTTCTGATGGCTGAGTAATACACCATTGTATAGATGCAGCACATTTTCCTTATCCACTCATCATCTGTTGGACATTTGGGTTGATTCCATGACTTTGCTATTGTGAACAGTGCTGCCATGAACATGGTCATGCTTGTGCCATCGAGGTGAATTTTTGCTGTATGGGGGTTATTCCCAGAAGTGGAATAACAGGGTCATATGGCATTTCAATCTTTAATTTCTTTAAGAATCGCCAGAGTGGCTGTATGAGCCCGCATTCCACCAGCAATGTAGGAGAGTTTCCCTCTCTCCACATCCTCTCCAGCATTTGTTGTTGTTTGTATTGTGGATTTTTACCATCTTGACCTGGGTGAGATGATATCTCAGGGAAGTTTTGATTTGCATTTCCCTGATGGCTAAGGAAGTGGAGCATTTTTTAAGATATTTGTTAGACATTTTAATTTCATCCCTCGTAAAGTTTCTTTTAAGATCCAGGGCCCATTTTTTAATTGGGCCATTGGTTTCCTTGGTGTTTAGTTTTCTAAGTTCTTTGTGCACTCTGGACAGTAGAGCTCTATCAGACATGTGGTTCATGAAGATTTTCTCCCATTCTGTGGGTTGCCTTTCAGCTCGTGTTACAATCTCTTTATCTGAACAGAAGCTCTTTAATTTCAGAAGATCCCAACTGTTGAGAGTTGGTAGAAGTGACTATGCCAATGGATGTCTGTTTAGGAAGTGTTGGCCTAGCCCAATCAGCTCAAGGGATTTCCCTATCCTTTCAACTATGGTTTTTATAGTCTCTGGCCTTATATCAAGGTCCTGGATCCATTCGGAATTAAGTCTTGTACGTGGTGACAAGTGTGGGTCCAGTTTTATTCTTCTGCATTTGGAGATCAAGTTTTGCCAGCACCATCTGTTGAAGATACTGTTCTTTTTCCATTGGATTTTTTGGACCCCTTTGTCAAAGACCAAATGGCTGTAGTTGTGTGGGTTTATATCTGGGTTTTCAACCCTTATCCATTGATCTGTGTGTCTATTTTGGAGCCAGTACCAAGCTGTTTTTATAATTATGGATTTGTAGTATAGACTGAAGTTTTGTATGGTGATACCTCTAGCAGTGTTTTTGTTACTCAGGATTGTCTTTGCTATCCTGGGTCTTTTGTGCCTCCATATGAATTTTGAGATTGTTTTGTCAACCTCTTTAAAGAATTGCTTTGGGATTTTAATTGGTATAGCATTGAATTTGTATATTGCCTTTGGTAGGATGGTCATTTTTATGATGTTGATTCTGCCAATCCAGGAACATGAGAGGTATTTCCACCTTCTGGTTTCTTCTGAAATTTCTTTCTTTAGGGTTTTAAAATTTTCATTGTAAAAGTCTCTTACTTCCTTGGTTAGGTTTATACCATGGTAATTCATTTTTTTAGGGCCTATAGTAAATGGCATTGTTTCTCTCATGGGTTTTTCACTTCTTTCATTCTGGGCATGTAGGAAGGCCACTGATTTTTATACTTTTATTTTGTATCCTGCCACCCTGCTGAACTTCTGTATTAAGTCCAGGAGCTTCCTGGTGGAGTTTTTGGGATCACTCAGGTATAAGATCATGTCATTTGCAAATAGGGATAGCTTGACTTCTTCCTTGCCGATTTGAATTCCTTTTATGTCCCTTTCTTGTCTTATGGCTTCAGCTAAGACTTCAAGTACAATACTGAATAGAAGTGGTGAGAGTGGACAGCCTTGTCTAGTTCCTGATCAAAGCAGGAATGCTTCAAGATTTTCCCCATTGAGTATAATTCTTGCTGTAGGCTTGTATATAGCTTTGATTATATTGATAAAGGTTCCTTCCATGCCAACTGTCTCTAGCGTTTTGATCATGAAAGGCTGTTGGGGCTGTTGTCAAAAGCATTTTTTGCATCTACAGAGAGTATCATGAGGTCTTGGACTTTGGACTAGTTTGTATGATGAATTACATTTATTGATTTGGGTATGTTGAACCAACTTTTTGTGCCTGGGATAAAGCCTACTTGATCCCCATGAATGATCTTTTTTATATGTTTTTGAATCCAATTTGCTAAGACTTTGTTGAGAATCTTTGCATCTGTGTTCATCAAAGATATTGGCCTAGAGTTTTCTTTTCTAAGTGAATCTTTATTAGGTTGTGGGATTAGGAGGATATTAGCTTCCTAGAACGAATTTGATAGTTTTTCTTCCTTTGCTATTTGATGGAACAGTTTAAGGAGTATTGGTGTTATTAGCTCCTTAAATGTCTGGTAGAACTCTGTGCTGAATCCATTTGGTCCAGGACATTTTTTGGTGGGAAGATTTGAGATTACTTCATTGATTTCCTCATGTGTTATAGGACTATTTAAATAATTCACAACGTCCGGATTCAATTAAGTTATGTTGTGCTTACTTAGGAATTCATCCATTTCTTTTGTGTTGTCATATTTCACAGAATATAAGTTTTTTTAATATGATGTTATAATACTCTGAATTTCTTGGGTATCAGTAGTGATAACTTCATTTTCATTTCTAAGTTTGTTAATTTGGGTTTTCTTTTTCTTGCTTTTGGTTAATTTAGCTAGGGGTGTATTAATCGTATTGATTTTTTAAAGAAAAAAAAACAGTTTTTTGAATGGTTGATTCTCTGTATCATTTTCCTTATCTCAATTTCAGATATCTCTTCCCTGATTTTGCTAATCTCCTCTCTTCTACTGTTTTTGGGATCAGATTGCTCTAATTTCTCTAAAGCTTTTAAGCTGCATTGTTAAGTTATTTATTTGTTATGTTTCTGGTTTTTTTTTTTTATGTAAGCATTAAGAGCTATGAGCTTACCTCTTAGGACAGCTTTCGTTGTGTCCCCGAGAATTTGATAAGATGTATTTTCATTATTGTTCATTTCCAGGAAATCTTGAATTTCCTTTGTAATTTCTTCCTGAATCCAATTCTCATTCAGCATCATAGTGTTTAGTTTCCAGAAGCTAGTGTATTTCCTCTTGTTTGTTGTGTTGTAGATGTCAAGTTTTAGATCATGGTCATCTGATAGGGTATAGGCTAGAGTTTCAACGTTCCTGTATATGTCGGGATTCATTTGTAGCCCAATATGTGGTCTATTTTTGAGAAAGTTCTATGTGCTGTTGAGAAAAATGTGTGTTCTTTGTTGTGTGGATGAAAAGTTCAATAGAGATCTGTAAGATTCTTTTCAGTAAGGGTTTGATTAAGTTCCAATGTGTCTGTTAAGTTTTTGTCCTGTTGATCTATCCCATGTTGAGAGTGCAGTGTTGAAATCCCAAAGAATAATCATTTCAGGGTTGATTTCTTCCTTTAGATGCTGTAAGGTTTGCTTAATGAATGTGGAGGAGCCCGCGTTAAGTGCATATATGTTCAGTATTGTGAAGTCTTCCTGGTGAATTGTACCTGTGACTAAAATGTAGTATCCATCTGTGTCTCTTATGATTTTTTTTAGTTTGAAGCAGACTTTGTCTCATACCATAATAGCTACTCCTGCCTGTTTCCTGGTTCCATTAGTTTGCAGAATTTTGGACCAGCCTTTTATTTTTAGGATGTGCTTATCTTTTGTGGTGAGATGAGTTTCCTGAAGGCAGCAGATTGATGGATTGTGATTTTTAATCCAAATTTGTAATCTCTGTCTCTTGATCAGTGAGTCAATTCCATTAACATTTAGTGTTATAATGGAGAAATTACTTTTAATTCTGGACACTTTTTATGTTTATTGGCTTTCGTAAGTGTATTCTTTGGCTTTTAGGTTGTGGTGGTATTATACTTCCCTTCTTTCCTCCTGGATATGCTTGTTCTTTTCTTCAAGCTTGAATATCTTTTCTAGCCTTTTTTGTTTTTTTGTTTTTGTTTTTGTTTTTGAAGGCCTGTTTTGTTAGACATGTAAGTCTTGCAACCTTACATGTGCTGGAAAACTTTTCTTTCCCCCTCAATCACGACAGATAATTTTGCTGAGTATATCAGCCTGGGTTGACATTTTTGCTCATTCAATACTTGAAGTACATTTCTCCAAGCTCTTCTTGCTTTTACTGTTTCCATTGAGATGTCATTTGTTATTTTAATAGGTTTACCTTTAAAAGTGACTTGCTTTTTTTCCCTTGAAGCTCTCAGCACCATTTTTTTGTCTTGTATGTAGATGGAGTGTTTTAACTATTATTTGCTGTGGCGAATTTCTATTTTGGTCATATCTGTTTGGGGTGCAGAATGCCTCTTGTATATGGATGGGCCTCTCTTTTTTTAGATGAGGAAAGTTTTCCTTGATGATAATTTGAAAAATTTCCTCAGTGGTAGTATTTTGGGATTCTTGCTCTGGTATTCCATGAATATGCATGTTAGGTTTCTTCAGGGTGTCCCATAACTCTTGAATATTTCTCTCAACTATCTTTTTGGCTTTAAAAACCTCTTCCATTGAGCTGGTTAATACTCCCACTTTGTCTTCAAGATCTCATAATTAGATCTTACAGTTTGCTTCTGCCTGCCTGATTCTTTGCTCTTTTTCATAATTCTGAAGACAATCAAGAAGTAGCCATATCACATTGTCAAAACTACATTGCTTTGAAATTTCCTCCGCCAAGCACTCTAGTTTAACTTCAGGCAAGCTATCAGGATGATGGCAAATCTTCTCTAAATTCTCCACAAACGCATGGCTCCATGTGTCATTCTTCCAGTTGCAAACACAGTCTCTCTTCCCTTCTGGACCATCATAAGTGGGCTTCCACTGCCTGTGTCTCTCACAGCATTGCTCTCTTCAAAGCTCTGATGAGATAGGCCTCATTTGGCTCCATCGCCAAAACACAAAGACTTTCCCAGCACAAAGTCCAAAAGTTCTCCATATTTCTCCCAACAAACAGTTCCAGAGGCACACTTGCTACATCACAGTTTTTGCTATACTGCCGGGTACCAACTTATCTCAGCTTCACAAACAACTTCATATTGTGGTACCAGATGTTCTTAATCTCACAGCAATACCCCACTCCTGTTACCAATTTCTGTAGCAGTTACTCTTAATTATTGTGAGAGAACACCCAAAGTCAAGCAACTTAAGGGAGAAAGGGAGATTTCTTCAACTTACAATTCCAGAGGGGAGAAACAGTCTCTCCAAGCGTAGGTAGTGTGGCTGGTTGACCAAAGCTGGAGAAGGCTAGGTCACTGCAAACATCTTGGAGAGCTGAGAGCTGCCAACTGCTTCCTGCAAAGGCAGACTTCTGGAGGTATGGTGGGACTAATCCATCTCAAGACCCACCCCTTGTGACTGCCTTCTTCCAGCAAAATTCCACCTCTCAAGGTGCCATGACCATGCCAAACACATGAGACTGTGGGGGATACATTTCAAACCATGACAAAAGCATTATTTAAATATTTCCTCAAGTTCCTTTGTTTCTGTTCTTTTGGGATCTTCTTTCACTCCCCTGGCTTGTATTCTTTGCATTTGTGGGTTTCAAAGGTTTATATTTGATTATATCAAATTGAAGATTTAATACTAGGATCCACTTATAAGGGAGAACTTTTGGCACCTTTCTCTGTCTAGGATGTTTCATTCAGTAAAATTTCTTCCAGCTTCACCAATGCACTGGAAAATTTCACTAGTTAATTTTTCTTAGCAGCTGAATAGTATTCCACTGTATGTATGTATCACATTTTCATTAACCATTCATTAAATATTGTACATCTAATTGAAAGCTTTCATGAACATAGTTGCACCCATGTCTCTGTTGCACTATGCAGTGCACTTTCAGAAGATTCCCAGAAGTTATATAGCTGGGTGGTATGGAATTTCAATTTTTAAACTTTTTTAACTTTTTTGTCATGGTTTAAATTGATCTCTAAAAGGTTGTATGAGTTTGCATCCTACCAACAATGTACAGGATTCCAATTCTCCCAAACTCCTACAAGCAATTTGCTTTATGTTGTGGATTTTAGCTATTTTGACAGAAGTGAGATAATCAGAAGGCAGATTTACTTTGCAGTTCCCTAATGGCTACAGAGGTAGAGCATTGCATATTTTTTTCTCACATTTTATTTTTTTTCGCAGTCAACAAACTTAATAGGTACCCCGTCCTCTCCTTCCCTCCTTCCCTTCCCAGTCCTCCCTTGTACTCTCCCCGCCTTTTCCCCTTCTTTTCACCCCCTGCCTTTCTCCCGTTTTCCCAGTGCCTCACCCTTCCTCCCTCCCATTCCCATGGAGCATACTTTTGTGTGGATGCCAAACCTCCCTCTGATTCCTCCAACCTAGTGAGGGGTAAGGACTCGATGGCATGGCCTGAAGCCCTTTCTTGGCCTCCCCTCTAGTATGGGAACTCTATCATGACTGTTATTCCCTGCCTCTAATGATCCTACTGCCTGGAGCCTTCACTCCTGTGATCCATGCTAGAATTTGTGGGGGAGCGTCATTGACATGTCAGCCATTGTGCAGGTCATGCAAAGTCCGATTATGGCTACTGCAGCCTTAACTTGTGTGTAGTACCTTGCATACCTTGCATATCACTTGTCCTTCCCATCTTTAGCCTCTTATAATCTTGCCACCCCCTTTTCTGCAAGCTTTCTTGAGCTTTAGGATGGTGTTACAGTTTGCCTGCATGGTTGCTGATAAATGCCCATCAAATTGCTTAAGGGATCAAGGGTTTATTCTCTCTTACAATTTTCCAGTTACAGTTCTTGGTCCAGCTTGACAAGAGAGCATGCACCAACATCAGGGCCGAGGGAACTGGTTACACCATCTCTATGTGATAGCTAGGAGAGGGACAATCCTTACTTGCCAGACCAGCATGTCTGGCCAAGTATACAAAGGGATGTGAACTTTCTCAATCAACTCTTGGCATTTTATTCCATGGCTTAGTCCCACCCACCATGGGCTGGACCTTCCCCATCAGCTATACAATCTCTTGCAGATTTGCTCTGGGCTTAACTCAACTATTAATTCTCTACAAATGTGCCCAGAGCTCTAACCCTCAACACTCAAGTTGACAACTATGCTTAACTTGACAGATGGGGAAAGATTTGGCTGGTCTGGTTCCAGGTGAATAATGTAGGATCTTTGGTGTTCTGAATTATGGTTTGTTGTTGTTTTCAGTTTTGCTTTTTCTCCATGGCTCTTGGCTCTATCCTGATTGAAGATCACCTCTTAATGAAAGATAAAAGACTTTTTAAATGAAGATCTTACTAAGAGGAGACTCAAAGGTAGATGGAATAGGAGTAGGACATTGTAGTGAGTGGGGGAAGTCAGTGTCCCATTTGCTGGATGATTACCATCTATCTTCCAGTCCCAATACTCTCTCTATTTTTGAGATAAAATCTAGTCAGTTGAAGGTGACCAGGAAGGGAAGTAAGAATGAGCTTCACCAGATGTCTCACTACTTACATGCAATACTTGATGGTGCACTATTTTCTCTATATGAACCCCTCTCTCCTGTTTTTCTGAGGGGACCCTCCTTCCCCTTCCTTCCTGTTTATACTCTTTGCAATTAAAGTAGGTATTACAGAGATTTCTCTTTGAATATGTCATTAAGTGGGTTTGGTACTAGGATCCATTAGGGAGTACGTATGGTATCTAATTTTCTGTGGCTGGGACACTTCATTCAATAATTTTTTTTCTAATTCCGTCCATTTCCCAGCAAGTTTCATTAATTCATCTCTTTCAATGGCTGAGTAGTATTCCATTGTACAAATGTAGCACATTTTCCCTATCCTTTCACAACTGTTGGGCATTTGGGTTGATTCTTTGACTTTGCTATTGTAAATAGTGCTGCAATGAACAAGGCTGTGCTTGTGTTACTGCAGTGAATTTTTGCAATATGGGGGATTATTCCCAGAAGTGGTATAGCAGTGTCATATGGCATTTCAATCTCTAACTTTTTTAGAAATTGCCAAATGTTTCCTTGAGCTGATTGGGCTAGGCCAACAGTTCCTAAACAGAAATTCAATAGCACAGTCACTAGAACCAACACTTAACGAATGGGATCTTATGAAATTAAAGAGCTCCTGTTCAGATAAAGAGATTGTAGACTAAGCAAAAAGGTAACCTACAGAATGTGAGAAAATCTTCACTAACCACATATGTGATAGAACTCTATTATCCAGAATGCACAAAGAACTTAAAAAAGTAAACACCGAGAAAATAAATGGCCTAATTAAAAAATGGGTCTCAGAGCCCAGATCACCTGTGTGCCCCACCAGCAGCCAGTCTGCCTTTCCAGCACTAGGGAAGGCCTCTAAGCCACACACCAGGTTCCAGGAGATCTGTGCGTCTCACTAGCCTCTCTGCCTTTTTGCCTAGGACGCACCAGGACAAGGGCAGACTCCTTGCTCCTCAGGAGGAGCAACCTTCCATACCAACCAGGATGAAGCCAAGGGCGGTGCAGGAAAAGCAAAACTGAAATCAACTGCAAACTATAATTCAAAACACCAAAGACCCTACATTAATCAACTGGAATCAGATAAGCCAAATCTCTCCCCGTCCTAAAGCTCAGGGAAACTTGCGGAAGACAGGGTGGTAAGATTGTAAGAGGCTAAAGATGGGGAGGACCAACATTAAGCAAGATACTCCACAGAAGTTAGGGCTGCAGTAGCCATAATCAGACTTTGCATGACTTTAACAATGACTGACATGTCAACGACCCCACAAAGTCTATCATGGATCACAGGCAGTGTGATCCTAAGGGATCTTTAGAGGCAAGGGATTAACAGTCAATAGTATTCCCATACTGTCTGGGAACCCAAGAAAGGGCTCCTGGCTATGCCACTGAGTCCTTATACCTCACTAGTGTGGAGGACTCAGAAGGAGTTTTGACATTCACACAAAAGGATGCTCCAGAAGGGGATGGAAGGGGGGAAGAGGGAGGAACTGAGAGAAAAGGAGGGAGGGGGTGAGAAAGGAAGGGGAAAATGGGTGGAGAGTGCAAAGTGGGACTGAGGAAGGGTGGAGGGAGGGAGAGGACGTTGTACCTAGTGAGCTTGTATGATTGGGGAGAAAAAAATTGAAAAAAGTACATTCAATACAAAGCATACTTATAATAAAATATTAAATATCACACATAAAATAAATGGACTGCAGAACTCAAAAGACACTTTTCCATGAAAAAAATGAAAATGTCTAACAAATATCTTAAAAAATGCTCCACATCCTTAGCCATCAGGGAAATGCAAATCAAAACTTCCTTAAGATATCATTTCACTCCATTCAGAATGGGAAAAGTCTATAATACAAACAACACCAAATGCGGGAAAGGATGTGGAGAGAAGGGAACTCTCATACATTTCTGGTGAAGATGCAGGCTTATACAACCACTCTAACATTGCATTTTTAAACTTTTTTTCAGAAATTTGAATTTTAGCCTATGAAAAATTTCTTTTCAGTTTTACAGCCCATTTGTCAATGAATTTCATATACTTCCACTTACTTAGTGTTAAACTTACTTTCTGTGCCTCTGGGGTCCTATTAAGAAAATGCTGGCCCCTATCAATCAGTTTGAGGGTATTCCCTATTTTTTTCTTCTGGGATTTTTATAGTTTCTAATTTAACATGGAAATATTTGATATATTTGGAGCTGATTTTTGTGCAGGGAGATAAATAAGAGTCCAGTTTTATTCTTCTGCATGAAGAAATCCAATTTTGTCAGCACCATTTGTCCCCTTTTTCAAAGAGGTTTCGGCACCTATGTCAAAGATCAGTTAAATGTAGGTATATGTAGGCTTATGTTTTGAGTCTTCATTCGTAATCCATTGGTCTAAATCTCTTTTCTGGAGTAAGCTGTTTTAATTGCTATGACGTTTTATTATAGTTTAATGTTTCGTATGGTGAAATCTCCCGTGGAGTACCTATTTCCCAGTATTTTTTATTATCCTGGGATTTTCATCTTTCCACATGAATTTTAAGATTTTTTTCACCAATTTCTGTGAGGAACAATGTTGGAATATTGGTATTGTGTTGAACCTGTATATTGCTTTTAGTGGAATGCTCATTTTAATGTTAATTACATGAATCCAGGAGCATGGGAAGTCTTTCCATCTTCTGGTGTCTTCTGTAATCTCTTTTTAAGGGTTTTAACTTTTTATTTTATGGATCTTTCACATCATTGATTAGGTTTTTTTTTAAATTTTTTTTTTATTTATTCAACTGTGCGCGTGTGCGTATGTATGTGTGTGTGTGTGTGTGTGTGTGTGCGCGCGTGTGTAGAACCACGGACGAATTCTGGAACCACCATGGCCGCCTCCACCTCCTTCTGCCCCGGGATTCACAGGCTCCGCCCTACCAGGACCAGAAGCGCAGGCCGCCCCCGCTTCCGCCTGGCGTCTATACGTGGGATCTGGGATCCGAACTCAGGACCTTCTGCCTGCAAGGCGGAGGCTTAACTCCTGAGCCACCTCTCCAGCCCATTGATTAGGTTTATCCAAGGTATTTCAGTTTTTAGGCGTTACACTCAATGGTATCATTGCTTTCAGATTTCTCTCTTTGGTTATCCATGGTGTATGAGAAATTTACTGATATCTGTACATTGTTTTTGTATCCTGCCACTCTACTGAGCTCATTTATTTGTTCCTGACATTTCCAGGCAGAGTATTTTGAATCTTTGAGACATAGGATCTATAGAACTGAAAATAGAATAACTGTACTTCATCTTTTCCAAGATGTATCTCTTTTATCTCTTTCTCATGAAAAGTGGTGAGGGTCGACAGCCTTTCAAGTGTGGGAATGCTTCCAATTTTTCACCCTTTAGGATTATTTTTATACAGGCTTTTTAAAGATAGATTTTATTATGTTTATAAGTGTTATTCCATCCCTATTTTCTCCAGGGCATTGCATTTTGAGGAAACCTTTTGCAACATCAGTTCAGAGAATCATGTGATTTTGGTCTTTGCACTTTTATACAGTAAATTATATTTGAAGATTTATGAATGTTGAACCAACCTTGTGTTTCTACATTAAACCAAACCTGTATGTAGTGGCTGATCTTTTTGATATATTTTTTACTTCAGTTTGCAGGTATTTTGTTGAGGATTTTGGTGTCTGTTTTCAGGAGATGGGCCTATAGTTTTCTTTCTTTGTTGTTTCTTTATTTGATTTTGAAATCAGCACAATGTTATCTTTGCAGAAAGAGTTTGGAAGTGTCTCCTCATTTTCTTCTTTGTGAGTAATTAAAGGAGTATTGGCATTAATTGTTCCTTAAATATTTATTAGAATTCTCCACTGAATCCACATGTGAATGGGTTTTTTAATGGTAGGGAGATTCATAATTACTGCTTTGAACTTTTTTCTTGTTATGGGTCTGTTTAAATAATTCAGTTCATCATGGATTAACTTTGGTGTAATGTATGGGTTGAGAAATTTGTCCATTTCTTTGTGAAAGTTAACTTTGGTGAAGAATAATTTTTGAAGTACGACTTTATGATTCTCTGAATTTCCTTGACAAATAATGGTCCCATATTCATTTATTACTTTATTACTTTGAGTTTTCTCTCTATTGTTTTTGACTGGTTTGTCTAATGGCTTGCAAATGTTGTTTTTCAAAGGAGATCTTTGTTTGATTTTTTGTATGCTTTTCTTTGTTTGAATTTCAGTTATTTTTCTCTAATCTTATAAATCTCCACATGTCTGTTTCATTTGGGTTTGGTTTGCTATTGTTTCTTTAAAGCTTTCAGGTGCATTTTAGGTTATTCACTTGTGATGCTTCCACTTTTTTGATATAGGCATTGAGTGCTATGAACGTCACTCTTAGGACAACTGTAATAATTACTCTTTTCTAGTTTCCTGCCACAAACTGCCTGGGTTCCATCGTTCTCTGAAACCTTGGAGGAGTGATCCATTTCCTCATCCATCTTGTATCTCTGATGCCTGTAAAACCAGGACCATGTGTGCAACATTGCCAGGTTCTATTTTCTCCATGAGTTGGAGACTGGCATTTTTGACTCACAGTAAGTTCAGCTTCTCCATGCTGACTCTCAGAATCTCTCCTGGGTTTTTGCTTTAGAGGAGTATGTAATGCCCTTGGAACTCTGACCTTCAGCATTTCTCTTGCAACAGAATTTTCATTTTTATGGGTGGGATGTTGTCCTCAAGGTAGGGCCTCTCCTGTTATACAAAGGTGGAGTAGGCTTTGATTCACTAATATATCTAATCTCTTTAACAATAGCTTCCATTTTGCTATCTGTCTCCTCTGTAGGCTACCCTTCCAAATTCACAATTTTTACTTTCTTTTGCTTGATCTCATGCTCTTTTTCATGATAACTATGAACAGGAGCCCTATAAAGTAGCCATTCTACATTGTCAAGTCTATATTGCTTTGAAACTTCTTCCATAAAATGCTCAAATTTGATTTCAGGTAAGCTTATAAGAGTAAGTCAAAAGTTAGTCAAACTCTCTACCAATGATTCACTCCATTTGCACTTTTACAATTCCAAGTACAGTCTATACTCCCTTCTGAACCATCATCAGCTGGATTTACACTGCCTGCATCTCTCTCAGCATTGTTTACATCCATACTCTCACTAGAAGAGCCTTTTTGGCCCTGTCTTCAAAACACAAAGAATTTCCCAGCACGAAGTCCCAAAATTCTCCAATTTTCTCCCAATAGTTTCAAAGGCTTACAAGCCACCTCTGAGTAATGGTCATAATTCTTTACTAGATACCAATTTCTCTCACCATCAAAAACAGTTCAGTTACTAGTACCGAATCCTATTACTTTCACAAGCAACACTTCACTTCTTTGGTATGAATTTCTGTACCAGTTATCCTTTTCTGTTGCTATGAAACAACACTCAAAGACAAGTAACTTAAGGGAGAAAGGGAGATTTATTTAGCTTATGGTTCACAAGGGGAGATATTCTCCATTATGGTGGAAAAGGCAAGTCTGCCTCTCCAAAACTTCTAGCTGCAAGAGCAGAACTTTTGTGAAAGAGTCGGGCTAATTCCCTTCAAGACCCACCCCATGTGACAGCCTTCCTTGAGAAAAGCACTATCTCTTAATGGTACCATGAACATTGAAAAGAACTGAAGGTTCCAACATATGAGCTTGTGAGGGAGACTGTATATTTCAAACCATGACAACTTTCATTGCATCTCAAAGGTTTTGATATGATCCATGCTTTCATTATCATTGATTTTTTAATTTCTATTTTTACTTCTGTTCAGATCATTACTCATTCAGTAGCATGTTTTTAATCTTCCATGCATTTGTGTACTTTCTAGGTTTTCCCTTGTTATGTATGTCAGTCTTTATTCCATAGTGGTTAGATAGAGTACAGGGGATGATTTCTATTTTCTGTCAGGTCCATTTGTGCTATGGTTTGGTTTATCTTCAGTGTGTCTCTGTTCAATTTGGGGCATGCTCACTTGTCTATCAGTGAGAGTAGGGTGTTGAAATCCCATACTTATATCATGTTTAGGTTGATTTGTTGTTCTAAATTTTGTAGTGTTTGTTTAAAAAATGTGGATGAGCCTATGTTTGGAGCATATATGATTAAAATTTTGAATTCTTCTTGATGCTTTGACCAGGTTATAGTATCCTTTCCCATTTATTATGATTTCATTTGGTTTGTGGTCTATTTTTTTGGATAGTAGGATGGCTCCTCCTTTTTGTTTCCTAGTTGCACTTGTATGGAGTATGTTTGAACAAAGTTTGACTCTGAGATTGTGCCTGGCTTTCAAAGTGAATAGAGTTTGAAATAGCACATTGATAGTTTGTGCCTTTTAATTCAGACTCTTGATTTGGGATTTGATCCTAATGATTTTAAAAGTTATAACTGAGAACTTTTTGCTGATTCCTGTAATTTTCTGAGTTTATTGGGTTTTTGTGTTTGGAATTCTCTGCTTGGTAGTTGCATTGACCTTATATTTCCCTTTTATCCTCTTGAGTGTGTTGATCAATTTCATCTGTCCTGAGAATTTTTTCTAGGATCATCTGCAGGCTGGGCTTGGTTGACAAAAAGACTTTATTTTTTGTATCATGGAATAGTTTTGTTTTGCCTTCAATCATGACTGATATTTTGGCTGGATATTGCAACCTGGGTTGGAATTTGTGATATTCTATGACTTGAAGAATATCTTGCTAAGATCTTCTGGCTTTTATTGCTACCACTCAAAAGTGAGCTATTATTCTAATAGGCGTCCCTTCAAATGTAATGTTCTCTCTTGTGTCTCAGAACTTCCTTTTTGTCTGGCATTTGTGATGTTGATACTATTATGGCTTACTTTGTTTTACTTCTATTTTGGTCATATCTGGATGGTGTGCTACATGAATCTTGTACTTGGATGGGAATCTCTTTCCTTAGGTATGAGAGATTCTCAATAGTGATAGAGTGAAATATTTGGACTGAAAATATTTTCTTGGGTTTCTTGTTCTTAAATTTCATGAATATGAACATTTGACTTCTGCATGATGTACCGTAGTTTTTGTAGGATGCTTTCATTTTTTTCAGCTTCTTCAATCAAACCATCCTTTTCTGTCAGTTTATTTTCCAGATTTGATATTCTGTTTCCTGCTTGATACATTCAATGTGCAATATGTTAGGCTTCTTCAGGGTGTCCCATAACTCTTGAATATTTCTCTTGAGTATCTTTTTGGTTTTAACAACCTCTTCCATTGAGCTGGTGAAGACTCCTACTTTGTCTTTGAGGTCTGAAATTCTATTTTCTGCTTTGTTAGTTCTGCTGATAAGACTCTCTGTTGAGTTTTGTGTTGAAGATAACTTGTTTTTTAGTTCAGTTTTAAACTCTGGTTTGAGTCTGTTTTAACTGCTCTATGGCTGTTTTTGTTTTTTCAACTGTTTTTCTCAACTCCTCCAAGTGTCTGTTGTGTTCCTCTTCAAAGTGGTTGATGCGAATATTTAATTCCTCCCGGATATCCTCTTTCATAGGATCATGGTAATGATCATGTTTTGAAAGTAGTTATCTTGGGTCAGGCTTTCTTGGCTATTTTTTGTGGGTTTGTTCTGGTTGGAATCTATCATCATGGGATTAATTCCTTCAATGGGAGATTTGTTTTCTTGGGTTTTGTTTCTCATGGATTTGCACTTTGACTTGGGCATTGTCGCTTTAACTCTTAAGAGCTTTTTTCAATTTCTGAGTGTTTTTTACTGAACTTAATTAGTTGACCTGGAGCAGCACCTGCTCCAGCTCGTTGGTGGGGGGAGCTGGAACCAGTGGTTTGCCTGGAGTTTGGGGGTGAGCAGGGGAAGCTTACCTAGGGCACATTGTGTCCTGGCTGGGCTGTGTGCATCTCTGGGTGGGTGGGTGGGGAAATGGGGGAGGTGGCAGTAGCTGGTGCGATTAACTTGGAGAGCTAGGGCATCGTCCAGGGGTCTTCCCCAGCCTGGAGCTGCACCTGCTCAGGCTGGCTGGTGGGAGGAGCTGGGACCAGTTTATTGCCTAGGGTTTGGGGGTGAGCAGGAGGAGATTCCCTAGGGCACAAAATGTGTCCTGGCTGGACTGAGCATGTCCCGAACAGGTGGGGAAAAGCTGTAGTGAGTCGAAGTCAGAAGCCCTGTCATGAACAGAGGATATAGTTGCTGTCTTACTGCAACCCTTACCACCCCACAGGTGAAAGTTTCTTACCGTTATAAACCTTTACCAGATTATTAAAGCATTTTTGAAATGTTAAAGGCAAGAAAATGTAAAATAGTATCTTAAGCATGATTTCCACACATGGAATGACAACTTGAATCCATTATATCTGGATGTAAAGTCTTGGAATTTGCCAGCTCAAAAAGTGATTCTTATTCATGTTAATTTAAAAACCTCTGCACAAGATTCCTTTATATACGTTTCTTTATCTATGCCTTTTCTTACTGCTTTAGTCGTTTGTTAGCACATAACAAGTAGGTGTATCAGATTTCATAAAGATAGCATTCAGAGGGCTGAAAGCATTTCACTGTACTTGTGACAGCTGTAGAAATAGAAGGGATAGAAAAGATAATCACTTCATCCCATGGCTGAGGACTCGTTGGTTTGAAAGTGTCTCACTTTGCAAACCTTAACTTCCTAATTCAGAGGCATTTCTAGAATTTTGTTCCTTTTTTCGTTCTAGTGTATTGCTTATTGTTATAAGATATGAAATGGCCCAAGAATGCCTCCTTAGGAAATGATAATCGTTTTTTTTCTTAAAACTGAGTGTGTTTACCAATTTTCCCCTTGTCTAAATGTTATTTACCAAATTCAAAAAGTATACACCTTTTGAATTACTTAGTCCTCTTTTGTTATGAATTATTCAGGGATGTTTCTGTTTGGACAGCATAACTTAAATAGATTAAAATGTTATAGTCCCATGAAATTCAAAGTCCAAGAGTAGAAAGGTATTGATTGTGGTTTATTCTGCAATTATTTCCACTTTGACCTTTCTTGTGCTTCCTTAGTCCTATTACTAAACTTTGTGTTAATGAATGGACAACTATAATGCTGGGCATGTTTTCTTCTTCTACAATAAAATTGAAAGGACAGAAAGTTATAAAGGAATAGGGGAAAACGGGTGTGAAAAAAGAGAAAGAAAAGAAAAAAGGAAAGGACCCATCTTTTATCACAGTATTTCACCTGATTGTACCATCTAAAGCTACCTGCCACAAATCAAAGATTCTTAATAGTGATCAGAAAAATTAAGTTGTCTTAAAAAGAGGAGATGGAATCTGTTTTAATGAGAGCAGAAAGGTTTCATGAAGGAAGAGTTTGAGTCCACATATCTGGATTCTCTATCCTGTGGTGATATTTCAAACTGGTTGTTTTTTATTTAATTATAATATATTCAGGAAAAATTTAAAACTGTCTAATAATAAAAGTAATCTCAGAGAAGATATATTTCATATATATTTCTTTTTTAAAAAGAAATTATTAATTTAACTTCTTTGATCTATAGTAATAACCTCCAGGCTCCAGAAGAATATATCTTCTGTTTTAATAATCTGACTTAAGAAAAAATATCATCCTACAAAGAGTCAACTCTTTCCTTATAGAATTCTTTTTGATTTTCATAGACGAGTAATGACCAAGGGAGAGAAAATAACGATTTGAAAAATATTTTTATTTAAGGAGATCTATTTTTATAAAGGCATGAAATTCAGTTTTCATGAGAGTGCATTATAAAAATATTTCCTATTATGCAAAAATTTATTCTTTAATGTTGTTTGGTTCTAACAATAGACACATTTTCCATGATCACAGTAATAGAAATAATACAGTATGTATCTCTGCCCTTCCTTTTATTTGTACTATTAGAATCCATTTGAAAATGATACCAATTTATTTTAAAATATCTGAATAGTGAATATTGTATGGGAAGCAAGATAATTTAGTATAAATTCAACATTCTAGTTTAGGAATATAGAATAAATTTGTGTTATACAAGAGGTCTTAATAAGTAGTAAAGATGAAAATAAACATGGATAAATAAACAAGTACATTATTATGCAGACATTTATGAACGACTAAGTATAATCATAGCTAGGGAAATAGCTTCTGTTTGCTAGAGATAACCACACTCAACTCTGTTGCATTATACTTTCAGTGCTGAATACATGAATATTTAAATTGCAAGCAAAATGAAGTATAATATCTATGTATAATATGGTATTGAAAACAAAAGAATAGCCATGTCCATTACTAATAGGTTTCTGATCAAGGGAAAGATAAGTAGTAATCTTCTTACCACAATATACATAGTAAAATATATCTTGAATAAATATAGTTTTTAAATTTAAAGTTTTGCTAAGATGTTAATAATGGTGTACATCGAAAACACAAAACTGAAGGTCCTAGTTGATTCAAACAAAATTACCAAATTTTACAGACATTTATAATTTTATGCACCAAAATAAACATACTTAATCATGATCATCATAGCTAAAACCGTAGCAGTAGGAGATGACCCTAATTATTTTTTTCTCAGCACTGTTTTAAAAAATTTTTAAATTATTTTATTTTTCCTGACTTTATAAACATATTCACAAATTATTCCTGCCCTCCTTTTCCCTTCCTTCCTTCTTTCCCTTCCTCCTTTCATCAATCCATCCCACTCCCTCCAAACCTCCTGTCTATTTCTTTGGACCCCAGGGTACTCTCTGGATTGTCTACTTTAGCAGGGGTTCAGGCTTCTGTGGCAGATAAAGTAGTCTTTCCTTAAGCAGACCTACGGATAGGGGCACTCCCCTTCACTTGTCTAGCCCTAGTCTCTGAGGATTCCACTGTGTATAATTATTTCTTCTGAGGTCCTTGCTAGTCTATGGGAGCATGGTGGTATGACAGCCATTGTCTCAGCACTAAATTTAATGGCTGTCGACTCAATCATACTTTTATGAAACTGCTTAAAACATAAATATATGATGATCTTAAAATGAATTTGCATTCTTATCATTTATGTAAATAAATATGAAAATATTTTAAAGTGAATATTGAAAACCTATAAATTCATTTAGCTTTTGGAACAAGATCTTCAGCACTATCATGTAAGAATCATTTGTTTAATACACCAAGAATAGTAGGTTGTATTTTCAGTTTTTGGAAAGTGATGATTACTATTAGACAAAAAAAAAAAAAAATTCCATCTCTGGCCAGGGGGTGACATACAGTGCCCATCACGATGGAGTGAAGAGCATTGCAGGAGCAACAAAACTGCAAAAGAAAATCAACGAACCACTATCCAGAACTTCAGAGACTCTATATCAACCACCTAGAACTAGGCCAGACTAATCTCTCCCCATCCTGAAGTTCAGGGACATTTGCAGAAGAGGGGGCAGTAAGATTGTAAGAGCAAAAGGATGGGAGGAGCAATGATTTGCAAGATACTCCACACAAGTTAGGGCTGAAGCAATCATAATTGGACATTGCATGCCCGGCGCAATGTCCAACACACTATTGACCTCACAAAGTCTAGCATCTGCTAAAGGCACCAAGATCCTTGGAGGCAAGGGATTGACAGCCACAGTAGTGTTCCTATGCTTAAGGGGAACACAGGAAAGGGTTCAGGGAAATGCCACTGGGTCCTTGTACGTCATCAGAGAGGAGGTCCAGAGGAGAGTCAGGCATGCACAAGAAAGGACTCTGGAAATTGGGGTGGGAGGCACGGGGGGGATGGGGAGGGAGGGATGAGGGGAGGGAGAGCAGGGGGTTAGGGGGGAGGAGGAGGGAGAGAGGGAACTGGTGTACCTATGAGCTGAAATAATAATAAAAAATGTATAAAAAATTTCCATGGTGTTCTGTAATTAACATTCTCCTGTTGAAAGAAACCTGAATAATGCACAATGAATTTCTCTTATAGGGATTTAAGTAAATAAAAGATTTCAAAATATAATGTATTACTCAGAAGTGCAATTTTTATTCAAGTTCACAAGAAGCAAACACACATAATTAATACACTTACCCTTTCAATCATTTATATAAATGAGAATTCATCAAAATCTGGTAGACTTGTTGATACAATGCTAAAGAAAATTTTGCATTTTTGAAAGAAAATATATTTTTGACAAACTTCTGTTCATTATAATGAATAAAGCTTTTAATTAGTGATTTTTTCTGTGTTTTATCAGTATAATTCTACCAGGTATATTCTTCAAATATCTTATATGATAAGAGAAATGTAATTTGTGATTCTTTGGAGTGCCTTTAGTTAACTGCATGTTTAAAAATTCCATTTTCTGAAAGTCTAAAGAATGAATTTACATTAACTAGAAATCAACCTAAATGTTTTGAAGAACTGGAAAATGACATAAAAAGAATGTCTTATGTCAAGATGTATGTTGAGATTCAGATATTTATTTAACACCTTTTCTAGAATAGTTGATAGATATGACAATGTATTAAAAAGTATTATCAGCAGCATGGCACCTCACTTTTATTGACTCCTTACATATACACAGTACTAAGATTTCCTTGTTTGTTTCATCTTATATGATTCCCACAAACACCATGTGGTGTATTATTAGTTTCATCCTTTATAAAGGATGATACAGAAGAAAATCAAGATTTAAAATAATTAAGAAATGATCGATAGTATTGTAAATGTTATTATTGAAGAATTAATTTAAATTGAAGAAATCTTACTTCGAACCATAATACTTCAATTGTTACACTACAATTAGACACTTTGGTCCCTATAATGTAGTTTGGGGAAAAAAATCACATAGTTGCTTCAATTAAATACCTTGAAGCTAATGTATTCCTCTCTATAGCACTCCTGAACACAGTTATTGACACCTGGGAAACATCTTTTAGATATGTTTGCTTCACTTCATCTTCACTTTCAGAAGTCTATAAATTACCTCTATTGAGTCTACTACTACACATACACACACATTCACGCACACACACATACATACATACATGTATATTGTAACTTGCCTTCGTGCTTCCAGTTGTGTTTCTTTAGTTCCCAAACTAACATTTTAGGGCTGGAGATGTATCTCAATAGTAGAATATTAGCATAGCATAAACAAAGGTCTAAGTTTAGACCATTACCACAAAAAGAGACAAAAATAAATACAGAAAAGAGGAGAAAGAAAAACAACAACTAAGTAATCTCAAGGAATATTTTATGTAAAGAGAAAGTACTAGAGCACCATAGAATAAAGTTAGATATCTACATTAAGGGAAAGAACACAAAGCACACATATTTGCAGAAACTAAACATCACATTGTTGCATAAAGTTTTAATTAATAATATTTTCTGTGTTTTACCAGTACAATTCTACTAGGGATATTCATCAAATAATCAAGTCAAAAGAATAAGTTAATGCAGAAATAAAAAAAGAAATAAAAAAACTGCTGGAGTTCAGTGAAAATGAAGCCACAGATACCAAAGTCTATGAGATGTGATTAAGCCTGTCCTTTAAATTCCTAAAGAGAAATCAATGAATCAGACTGAAAGAGACAATACAAAGAATCAATGAAAGGAAGAGCTAGTTCTTCATAAAGCTAAACAAGATTGACAAAACCTTAGCCAAATTAAACAAAAGAAAAAGAGAACACCCAAATTATTAAAATCATAGATGAGAAGGGATGTATCACAATAGATCTCAATGAAATTCAGAAAATCATGAAGTCATAGTTTAAACATTTGTACTCTACTAAACTGGACAATCTAAAAGCAATGGATGAATAATCATGTACCAAAATTGAATTAAGATGAAATAAGTAATTTAAATAGGCCTGTATCCAGCAATTAAAAAACAATAATTAAAAATTCCCCAGTTAAATAAGTCCAGGACCAGATGGATTCAGTGCATGAATCAGTCTCATACCTACATAAAGCATTGAAAACAACTTTAAGAAAATGATGGTACTGCCACCTATAGAACTCAATGTGTTATACATATTTTCTGTTGAGTGATATGGCTTGTTTTTTTCACTCATATTACTCTTAATCCTTCCAATATAAAACCTCACCAATTTTGAATCAGTTATTACTCAAAAAGAATACTTTTCCTTAGGAAACTATCTGTATTAAGTGAGCATCAAAGCTACTTCAAAGTTCATGTAATACAGATTCCAATTGTAGCACAACAATATATAAGTGGAATGAACCTTAACAAATCAACTTGTTAATAGTTTTAAAAAGAACAGATTAGGAAATAATATATTTAAATGGCCTCACATTGAAACTAATAAAATATTTCTTATATTTTTAAGAATTCTTCTTTTACACAAATATGGTCAGTTTATTCCACCAAGGCTCTTCTTTCCCCACTCTATACCTCCTCCTCCTTCTCCTTCCTTCCTCTCTTTGTCTCCTTCCCTTTCTCCTTCCTCTCCCTCTCTTGTACATTCACAAATCCATCTCTCTTCCTCACATACTCGTTCCTGTCTGCTTGTGTAGGCCACGATGTTCCCTTTGGGTTGTCTGTTTTAGCAGGGTCTCAAGCGACTGTGGCAGTTTAAGTAGTCCTTTTTTGGGTAGATCACCAAAAGGGATGCTCCCTTTCACCTGTCAATCCTTTGTTTCTAAGTTTACCACTACATGTAATTACTTCTCCTGAGTTCCTCGATGGTCCTCAGAAGAATTCTGTTATGTCGGTTCTTGTGCAGATCTGGTGAGGGTAGGTCTCATTACAGTGAGATCCTGTGTGCAGTTGCCCTGTTGTGTTGTGACCTGAACAGCAGTGAACCTGCTCACCTTCAGGCTCTTACAATCTTACTATCCCCTTTTCCAACAATTCTATGAGCTTTATGATGGGAGGAGATTTGGTTGGTCTGATTTGGATTAAGCATTTTATAGACACCAATACTCTACACTCTGGTTGATTGTTGACTATTTCACTGCTCTTCCATCAAATAGGCTACACCTAGTTTGGGTGTTTTGATATCTAAAGATATAATGAAAAGTGTTTAGATGTTGGTTACTATTAGGTGATATGCTTAGAATTGAGAAATCTGATCCTGTCATATATCATTTTATTTATTTATTGGTTTATATTACTAGGCATGTATTCGCTGTCATTGTAGGGGGAGCAGTTAGGGGCATGTAACCAGGTGGTTGTCAATCTCATTCCTTATTGTATCCTATTACTACTCTTTCTTCCTCTTTAAGACTTTTTTTAAAATATAAAACCTGAGAGAACACCAAAACTCAAGCAACTTAAGGGAGAAAGGGAGATTTCTTCAACTTACAAAGCCAGAGGGGAGAAACAGTCTCTCCAAGCAGAGATAGCATGCCTGATTGACCAAAGCTGGAGGATGCTATGTCAATGCAATCATCTTGGAGAGTTGAGAGCTGCCAATTGCTTGCTGCAAAGGCAGACTTCTGGAGGTAGGGTGGGACTAATCTACCTCAAGGCCCACCCCTTGTGACTGCCTTCCTCCAGCAAGGCACCACCTCTCAAGGTGCCATGACCTTGCCAAACACATGAGATTGTGGGGGACACATTTCAAACCATGACAATCCACCCCTGGCCCCTACAGGCTCATTGCCATCTCATAATGCAAAACACACTCAGTCCAACTTTAAAAGTCTTCATAGACTACATCAGTAGTCCTAACACAGTCTAAAAGTCCAAAATCCAAAGCCTCCTGTAAAATCAAAACAAAAGTTATATACTTCTAACATACAATGGAACAGAGCAAACATTCCCATTTGAAAAGGAAGGAATGAGGGCATATCCAGGAAAGATTGGTCCATAACAAGACCAAAAATGAGCAGGACAAACTCCAAATCTTGTAGCTCTAAGTCCAACAGGTGAGCCTCTCCTTGAAATCATCTCAGTTCCAAAGAGCTTTAGTCCCACCTCTCCAACACACCTGTCCACAGAACACCTCACTCTCTTAGGATGACTCCTCCCAGGGTATACAGCTCTCCTTGCCAGATGTACCATGTTGTCTCTGGCATCTCTAACATTTTTACTTCTCAACGGCAAACCAGGATTTAACTTCACAGAACAAACTGCCCTTCTTAGGCTTCTATACTGCAGACTTTCTGCCACGTGCTGCTTGGCTTCCATCATTTTTTGAAATCTTGGAAGAGGATTCCACGATCGCTTCCCTCTTCCATCCTTGATGCCTCTAAAACTAGAAACACATGGATGACTTTTGTCATAATTAGATCTTTTTTTTAATTTATTTTTTCCACTCGTACAAACTTGATAGATACCCCATTCCCTTTCCTCCCTCCACCCCTGCCTGGATCCCCTTGCTCCCTCCCCACTTTTCCCCTTCCTTTCCCCCCTCACTCCCTTTTTCCTGGTGCCCCCTCTCCCCGATTCTTGGAACATACTTTAGTGTGCATATCAAACTTTCCTCTGGGTCCTCCTCTCTGATAAGGTGTAAGGACTCAGTAGCATTGCTTAGAGCTCTTTATTGTTTTCCCCTTTAGTATAGGAATACTACTGTGGATGTTAATCCCTTGCCTCTAAGGATCTTAGAGCCTGTGATCCATGCTAGACTTTGGGGGGTCAAATGACATGTTGGTCATTGTGCAGGTTATGCAAAGTCTGATTATGGCTACTTCGGCCTTAATTTGTGTGAAGTATCTTGTATATTGTTGCTCCTCCCCATCTTTAGGCTCTTACAATCTTACCAACCCCCTCTTCTGCAAATTTCCCTGAGCTTTAGGATGGGGAGAGATTAGGCTGGCCTGGTTCCTGGTTTAATGTATGGTCTCTGATGTTCTGAATTATGGTTCGTTGTTCTTTTTTCTTCTTCTTCTTCTTCCAGTTTTGCTGTCCCTGGAATGCCCTTGACTCCATCCTGATGGGTATTGGATGTCACCTCCTAGCCAGAGATAAAAATAGAGTCTTATTATAAGAGTAGACTCAAAGGTAGATGGAATAAGAGTAGGAGACCGTGGAGGGAGTGTCAGTCTCCCATTTGCAGGATGGTTACTTTCTATCTGCGAGACTGTATGCCCTCCCATTCTGGTGAGATCATACCCCATTAAAGATGCAAGTGACCAGGAAGGAAAGTCCGTGAGCTTAAACAGATGTCTCATTACATACTTGCAATACTTATGGTTGTCTGTTTCACTGCTGTAACATGATCCCCTCTCTCCATGTTTCTGGTGGTCACCTCCTTCCTCTTCCCTCCTATTTATAGTCTTTGCAATTACTATAGGTATTACAGAGATTTATCTTTGACTGTGTCATTAAGTGGGCTTGGTACTTGGATCCATCTATGAGGGAGTACATATGACACTTAATTTTCTGTGTCTGGGATACTTCACTCAATATAACTTTTTCTAATTGCATCCATTTCCCAGCAAACTGCATTAATTAATCATATTTGATGGCCAAGTAGTATTCCATTGTATAAATGTGCCACATTTTCCTTATCTACTCATCAACTGTTGGGCATTTTGGTTGATTCTATGACATTGCTATTGTAAACAGTGCTGCTATGAACATGCTCATGCTTGTGCTATCAAGGTGAATTTACGCTGTATGGGAGATTATTCCCAAAAGTGAAATAACAGGATCATATGACATTTCAATCTTTGACTTTTTTAATAACCACCAGATTTCTCGGCAGAGTGGTTGTATAAGCCTGCATTCCCTCCTACAATGTAGGAGAGTTCCCCTCTCTCCACATCCTCTCCAGCATTTGGTGTTGTTTGTATTGTGGATTTTTTGCCATCTTGAATGGGGTGAGATGATATCTCAGGGAGGTTTTGATTTGCATTTCCCTGATCGCTAAGGATGCAGAGAATTTTTTAAGATATTTGTTAGACATTTCAATTTCATACCTGGTAAAGTTTCTTTTAAGTTCCAAGGCCTAATTTTATTTGAGGCATTTATTTCCTTGGTATTTAGTTTTCTAAGTTCTTTGTGCACTCTGAATAATAGAGCTCTATCAGAAATGTATGGGTAGTGAAGATTTTCTCCCATTTTGTGAGTTGCTTTTGTGCTCAAGTTACAATCTCTTTATCTGAACAGAAGCTCTTTAATTTCATAAGATCCCATTTGTTGAGTGTTGGTTGTAGTGATTGTGCTAATGGATTTCCCTTTAGGAACTGTTGGCCTAGCCCAATCAGCTCGAGGGAGTTCCCTACCCTTTCAAGTATGGTTTTTATAGTTTCTGGCCTTATATTGAGGTGCTTGATCTATTTGGAATTAGGTCTTGTAAATGGTGGCCATTACCAGTTGAGTTTTAATTTTCTGCATGCTGACATCCAGTTTTGCCAGCACCATTTGTTGAAGATGCTGTTCTTTTTCCATTAGATTTTTTGGGCCCCTTTGTGAAAGATCAAATGGCTATAGTTGTGTGGGCTTATATCTGGGTCTTCAACCCTTATCCATTGATCTGTGTGTCTATTTTGGAGCTAGTCCCAGGCTGTTTTCATAACTACACATTTGTAGTATAGACTAAAGATGGTATGGTGATACCTCTAGCAGTGTTTTTGCTACTCAGGATTGTTTTTGCTATCCTGGGTCTTTTGTGATTCCATATGAATTTTGAGATTGGTCAACTTCTTTAAAGAATTGCTTTGGGATTTATATTGGTATAGGACTGAATCGGTATATTGCCTTTGGTTGGCTGGTCATTTCTATGACATTGACTCTGCCAATCAGGGAAGATGGGAGGTCTTTCCACCTTCTGGTGTCTTCTGTAATTTCTTTCTTTAGGGTTTTAAAGTTTTCAAAAGCAACCCACAAAATGGGAGAAAATCTTCACTAACCACTTGTCTGATAGTGCTGTATTATTCAGAGTGCACAAAGAGCTTAGAAAACTAAACACCAAAGAAAAAAATGGGCCAATTAAAAAATGGGCCTTGAAACTTGAAAGAACTATGGACAAAATTGGAAGCTCTAACAAATATCTTAAAAAACGCTCCACATCCTTAGCCATCAGGGAAATGCAAACCAAAACTTCCCTGAGATATCATCTCACCCCGGTCAGGATGGCAAAAATCCACAATACAAACAACACCAAATGCTGGAGAGGATGTGGAGAGAAGGTAACTCTCCTACATTCCTGGTGGGAATGCAGGGTCATACAAGCATTCTGGCAAGCCTTTTGGTGATTCTTAAAGAAATTAAAGATTGTAATGCCGTATGACCCTCCTCTTCCACTTTTGGGAATAACCTCCCATACAGTAAAAATTCATCTCGATAGCACAAGCAAGACCATGTTCATAGCAGCACTGTTTACAATAGCAAAGTCATGGAATCAACCCAAATGTCCAACAGATGATGAGTGGATAAGGAAAATGTGGTACATTTATACAATGCCATCAAAAATGATGAATTAATGCAATTTGCCAGGAAATGGATGAAATTAGAAACAGTTATATTGAGTGAAGTATCTCAGACACAGAAAATTAAGTGCCATTTGTACTCCCCAATAGGTGGATCCCACTTACAGACACTCAAAGATAATTCTTTGTAATACCTACAGTAATTGCAAAGGTTATAAACAGGAGGGAAGGGGAAGAAGGGCCTCACCAGAAACAAGGAGAGAGAGGGGACCATGTTACAACAGAGAAAAAAGTCCACCATCAAGGACTGCAAGTAAGTAGTGAGACATCTGTTTAAGTTCACAGACTTTCCTTTCTGATCATTTGCAACTGATGAGGTATAATCTCACAATAAGGGGACGGCATATAGTCTGGTACATAAAAAGTAACCATTTCGCAAATTGGTGATTGAACCCTCCCTCATTGAGGTCTCCTACTTTTATTCCATCTATCTTTGAATATACTCTTATAACAAGACTCTAATTTAACAGGTTTTTATCTTTGGCTATGGGGTGACATCCAATATCCATCAGGCATTGCAGGAGCAGCAAAACTGAAAAAAAAACCAACAACCATAATTCAGAACATCAGAGCTTCTATATCAACCACCTGGAATCAGGCCTGCCTAATTTCTCCCCATCCTGAAGCTCAGGGAAATTTGTGGAAGAGGGGGCAGTAAGAATCTAAGAGCACAAGGATGGGAGGAGCAATGATATGCAAGATAGTCCACACAAGTTGTGGCTGAAGCAATCATAATAGGACTTTGCATGACCTGTGCACTGTCCAACACATTATTGACCCCACAAAGTCTAGCATGGACTAAAGGGACTAGGATCCTTGCAGGCTAGGGATTGACAGCCACAGTAGTGTTCCTATGCTTAAGGGGAACACAGGAAAGGGTTCTGGGAAATGCTGCTGGGTCCTTGCACATCGTCAGAGAGGAGGACCCAGAGGAGAGTTTGGCATGCACATTAAAGGATGCTCCAGGGATACGAGAGAGGCACTGGGGGATGGGGATCAAGGTGGGGAGGGGAGGGTGGGAAGCGGGGATTCTGGTGGGGTGGAGTGAGGGGACCGGTGTACCTGCTAAGTTTGTATGAACGGATATATAAAAAAAGGACTCACTACAGAGATATCCACGTCTACCAGATATGACTTATCAATATTTTACCATGGGAGGGGGAAATGACTTATCAATATTTCACCATGACTTACCATGGGAGGGGGAAAATTTTAAGAGGCAACATAACTATCTCCCTGAAAGACTACTGAAGATTAATGCCAGAAAGGAGAAGGGGAATTTCTTTTTTCAATGATTTACCCATTAATAATTCATTCTTGTCATAGGAAATTCTTAGGCCCTTGTCATTACAGGCACTCCGGATGCTTGCAAAAAGATGTGATATAGGAAGGAGATTGGCTGGACAAAAGAAAGCATGAAGTGGAACAGGAGAGGGGAGGGATCAGGTAATGAGTGAAAATCAGTATAGTTACTATATTCATGTATGAAAGTGCCCACGAATAAAATGAAAAAAATATTAAAAATGACAAAAGAAATGATTATTTATGGTCATATTTGATCACTCATGCACTGGTTATAGGTCTTGATTCCTTCAACATGGATTACACTACTATAAGTTGGCATTTTAAGAAAACATGCTTTAGAAATAACAAAAGATTTGATTTGCAAATTAGATTCTCATCTTGATTATCTGCACAAAGAGTTAATTTTTTATTTTTATCTAAAATTTTTCATGTATAAAGTATAAATAGGTCTGGATAGATGGCTCAGGGATTAAGACTCTGCCTCACAGGCAGAGTGTTTCATCCTGATTTCAGATCCCAGGTCCCATGTAAAAAAGCCATGCGGAAATAGAGGAGGTCTTCCCTTCCAGTCCTGGTGGAAGGAACCTGGGAAATCCCAGAGTGAAGCAAAAATGAGGTGGAAAAAGTCCAGGATGATTCCTTCTCACCCTTGGTCCTCCATAGGAGCATACAGTGCCTCCTCCACAAACATAAATAAATAGCAAATTATAAATAATTCTGCCTTTGTTAAATGGTTTTGTTAAAAATAACATTTTATCATTAATATGTAGCAGAGAAATTCATATGCAGTAGGTGTTAGTAAACCATAGCAAGGATTATTTGAGTGCCTTGGTTATTCGATTCACTGGCATAAAACTAAAAAAATAAAGCATAGTACTAGTTTGCATTAATACAATGGTTTGCAATGAGCAATTTCAGCAGACATGATATAATATGGACAGATCAACTTAGTTTAGTTCTTTGATCCTCATATAGATTTTTGGTGGAAGAAATACTAAAGGCTCAGTACCTTAAATTTTCTGAGAGCAGGATAGTTCTTTAGAAACTTGTTTCCCACTCTGATTGATACTTATTCTGAAATAGAAATGTGAAAAAATAAGTGGGAAAGTCAGATCTGTGTCTTTTGTGTATTATATTTACAATGTGTGGCATTACTCATTTTTAATGAAGTAATAAGAACTAATAGGCCATTTATCAATAAAATCATAGTGTAAACCTCAGCACAATAAGGCTCTAAAGATTTCAAGTAAAGTTGTATATTATCAGATTTATTCTAGAAAAGCGATCTAACACTGTGCTGTATCTCCAACTTCATACTGAAATTTATTCTGACCTGTTGTATTGTGTGTTATAACTATTATTCACCATAAATTATACCTCAGAGAACCTTAATTACAAAATTAAATGGTTACATAGAAATGTGGTGCTACTGTTTATAATAGCAAAGACATGGAATCAACCCAAATGTCTGACAGTTGAAAAGTGGATAAGGAAACTGTGGTACATCTATACAATGGAGTACTACTCAGTCATCAAAAATGATGAATTACTGGAATTTGCCGGGAAATGGATGTCATTAGAAACAATTATATTAAGTGAAGTATCCCAGACCTAGAAAATTAAGCGCTGTATGTACTACCTAATAGGTGGCTCCTAATACCAAACCCGCCCAGCCCATCTTGAGACACTCATAGGTAAATCTATGTATTACCTACAGTAATTGCAAGGATTATGAACAGGAGGGATGGGGTTGGAGGGCCACAACAGAAACAAGGAGAGAAGTGACCATGTTACAGTAGAGAAAATAGGCCTCCATCAAGGACTGCAAGAAAGTAATGTGACACCTAGTTAAGTTCACAGACATTCGTTCCTGATCATTTACAAATAAGGGGTATGAACTCACCAGAAGGGGAGGGCATATAGTCCGGTAGATTAAAAAGTAACCATTTTGCAAATGGGTGATTGACCCCTCCCATTGCCAAATGCCATATGACCCTGCGATTCCACTTTTGGGTATAAGTATTACATCTAACCTTGAATGTGCTCTTATAATAAGACTCTAGTTTAACAGCTTTCTGTCTCTGGCCAGGGGGTGACATACAGTGCCCATCACGATGGAGTGAAGGGCATTGCAAGAGCAACAAAACTGCAAAAGAAAATCAACAAACCACTATCCAGAACTTCAGAGACTTTATATCAACCACCTAGAACTAGGCCAGCCTAATCTCTCCCCATCATGAAGCTCAGGGACATTTGCGGAAGAGGGGGCGGTAAGAGTGTAAGAGCACAAGGATGGGAGGAGCAATGATTTACAAGGTCCTCCACACAAGTTAGGGCCGAAGCATTCATAATTGGACATTGCATGCCCAGCGCAATGTCCAACACACTATTGACCTCACAAAGTCTAGCATCTGCTAAAGTCACCAAGATCCTTGGAGGCAAGGGATTGACAGCCACAGTAGTGTTCCTATGCTTAAGGGGAACACAGGAAAGGGTTCAGGGAAATGCTACTGGGTCCTTGTATGTCATTGGAGAGGAGGGCCCAGAGGAGAGTCAGGCATGCACATGAAAGGACTCTGGGAATTGGGGCGGGAGGCACGGGGGGGGGATGGGGTGGGAGGGGTGAGGGGAGGGAGAGCAGGAGGTTCCGGGGGAGGAGGAGGGAGGGAGGGAACTGGTGTACCTATTAAGTTTGTATGAGCTGAAATAATAATAAAAATGTATTAAATAAAAAAAAGAAATGTGGTCCTAGACAAAAGAAATATTTTGTTAAAATTCTTTTTATTTCCTACTTAATAATTTGCAAACACGTTGAATGAAATATTGAAGTGTATTATACTCGGTGAAGTATTCTTGAATTATTTTAGACTTTTTAAAATGCTGCTGCATGTCCGGCATCTATGGGGATGGCTGATGAATTCTCACATTTGAAAGTAATGAACTTGGGGCCCAAGTGGATTATCTAATGAGATCCTAATATTAAGTTAAATTCAGTTAACTTATGGGATAAAGTCTGTATTATAGACACTAGCTTTATTTTGTCATTATATGTTAGAAATATATAGTGGATAAAATAGACTTTCTTGGGACTACATTTTTTTAAATGATGAATTCTCTATGAATCCAGAAAGTTCTGTGATAATTTACTTAACTCTTCACAAAAACATGTGGGTTTTTTGCATGTGTAGGTATGGCTATGTATGTGGATGTGGGCGTATATAGAGCAATATGCATACAAGGCCTGTGGAGACCCAAGGATGATACTGGGAATCACTTTGGATTGCTCTACCTCCTCATTGCTTTGCTCTGGCATCTCCCAGGTTCTACATTCCAGGTCCAAAAGTTCAGGCCACTGCTGCCACTATTTCCCTATTTACTCCTATCACTTTTACCTGAGATGTGGGATCCAAGTTTAGATCCTTTTACTTTTGAGACAAAAGCTTAACACCAAGTCATCTCTCCAGCCTGTTTTACCTTTTTGTTTTTAAACAAAAACATATCTAATCTCTTATTAGACTGCTGATACTAAGAGAATAAAATTCTCTTTCTCTCTGTTGATTTGTGCTTTCTCGAGGAACTCATAGCCATAATCCTTTAAAATATCACATTCACGGGAGAAAATCTTCACTAACCATATATCTGATAGAACTCTATTATCCAGAGTGCACAAAGAACTTAGAAAAATAAACACCAAGGAAACAAATGGCCCAATTAAAAAATGGGCTTTGGAACTTAAAAGAAACTTTACCAAGAATGAAATTAAAATGTCTACCAAATATTTTTAAAAATGCTCCACATCCTCAGCCATCAGGGAAATGCAAATCAAAACTTCCCTGAGATATCATCTCACCCAGGTCAGGATGGCAAAAATCCACAATATAAACAACAACAAATGCTGGAGAGGATGTGGAGAGAGGGGAACTCTCCTACGTTGCTGGTGGGAATTCAGGCTCATGCAGCCACTCTGGTGAGCTGTCTGGCAATTCTTAAGGAAGTTAAAGATTGAAATGCCATATGACCCTGCGATTCCACTTTTGGGAATAATCCCCATAGAGCAAAAATTCACCTTGATAGCACAAGCAAGATCATGTTCATAGCAGCACTGTTTACAATAGCAAAGTCATGGAATCAACCCAAATGTCCAACAGTTGACAAATGAATAAGGAAAATGTGATACATTTATACAATGGAATACTACTCGGCCATCAAAAATGATGAATTAATGAAATTTGCCGGGAAATGGATGGAATTAGAAACAATTATATTGAGTGAAGTATCCCAGACACAGAAAATTAAGCACTGTATGTACTCCCTAATAGGTGGATCCTAGTACCAAACCCACTTAGTGACACACTCAAAGATAAATCTCCGTAATACCTACAGCCATTGCAAAGATTATATACAGGAGAGAAGGGGAAGGAGGGCCCCACCAGAAACAAGGGGATCATGCTACAGCAGAGATAATAGGCCACCATCAAGGACTGCAAAGGGTGACTTCTACTACCCATCAAGATGGAGCTAAGGGCATTGCAGGAGCAGCAAAACCGAAAAACTATCAACAAACCATAATTCAGAACTTCAGAGACTCTATATCAACCACCGAGAATCAGGGCTGCCTAATACTGAAGCTCAGGGAAATTTGTGGAAGAGGGGGCAGTAAGATTGTAAGAGCACAAGTATGGGAGGAGTCATGATACACAAGATACTCCACACAAGTTAGAGCTGAAGCAATTATAATAGGACTCTGCATGATCTGCGCAATGACCAACATATCATTGAACCCTCAAATTCTAGCATGGATTAAAGGCACTAGGATCCTTAGAAACAAGGGATTAACAGCCACAATAGTGTTCCTATACTTAAGGGGAACACAAGAAAGGGTTCTGGGAAATGCCACTTAGTCCTTACACCTCATCAGAGACGAGGACCCAGAGGAATGTTTGACATACACATTAAAGGATGCTCCAGGGATAAGGGGAGGGGGCACTGGGAGAAAGGGAGGGAGGGCGGAAAGGAAGAGGAAAAGAGGGGAGAGAGCAGGGAGGCCCAGGGAGGGATGGAGGGAGGGAGGGGACCGGGGTACTTATTACGTTTGTATGAGCAAAATAAATAAATAAATATAAAAAATAAAATAAAATATCACATTCACTTAAAATCTCTTTTCAGCCTCTATTTATGAATACATACACATATTATATATATGTACATTCTGTAAATTAAAATTTAGTTAAAATCCTATATGTCTTAACATCTGGGTGTGGTTTTACACACCTGTAATCAATTCATAGGGAGGTTGTGGGAGGAGGTTAGCAAGTTTGAGACCAGCTTGGTGTACATGGCAACCTCCAGGCTAGTTCGAGATACATAGTGAGATTCTAACCAAAGAGTAGACTGAGAGGCAAGGCTCAGTCAGTAAAATGCTTGCTTTATAAGCATGAGACCTGAATTCAATCACTGGAATACATGCAAAATATGTCAGTGTGGTGCCAAGTGCATATAATTCTAATTTTGGGAAGTAGAGACAAAGATTTGTTGGGTAGATGGTCTTTTGAGTTAATTAGCTCGAGGTTCAGTGGGAGATGATCTCAAAAAAATGAGGTAGAATTATATTTGAATGACACCTGACACCAAATTATGCCCTGTATAGCACACAAACACACACACACACACACACACACTCACAAATGCACCTGAATATTCATGCATACGATTGTATATATAGGAATTTAAAAAGCAAAGGCTGGGAATGTAGCTGATTGTTAGATGTGATAGTTAATCTAGGGTGTCAATTTGATCACACCTGGCATTAACTAAAATCAGCTGAGACCACCTGAAGAGATTATCCAGATCAACACATTTACAATACAAAGACCAGCCCTAGATCAGATCAGAACCTCCACAGATCTGATAGGAATCTCCCAGTGGTGGACTAGATAAAAAGAACCACAGAACAAAAGACAGAAGAAGAAGAGAGACTCTTCAGGAATCTTCCAGCCTTCAATCATTACCCATTAGCCTACTAGATGTCTGATGTGACTTAGCCTGCCTCCAGCTTCAGCAACCAGTCATGTCACTTCCTCCAAGAAAGACTGTATCTCCCTTCTGAAACCCTAAAGTGAACAAATTTCCTTTTCTCCCTTAAATTATTTGACTTTGAGTGTTCTGTCACAGCATTAGTTAAGAGTAACTGTTACAGTACTGTACTTGTCTAACATGTACAAGACCTTTAATTTAATTCATAGTACTGAGAAACAATACAATTCATGTTTCAATCTGTAAAAGAGGAAATTATACCACTTATTTCAAGCAGAAAAATATTCACCACTGAGAATTAAATGCTTAAGAAATTATTGGGATGCTGGTGGATTTAGTGTCAGAGGCAATTTCACTGCCTTTTAAGCTCATTGCTATGGAGAGTCAAAGTTATGGCCATGAAGAATAAGGAAACAAAGCAAATCTTCTGAAGGCTTCACAGCTCCTTTATAATCACAACAGGGTGAATATCAGGAACCCATAGAAAAGAATTCCCAAAATTCATACATGGGAAGCCATCTGTTGAGTATAACTGTTGTAGAGGAGGAAGAAGAAGAAAAAGATGGTTTCTTCTTTTCTTCCAAACACTATATGAAAGCATGTAATTTATAAAATATGAAGTGCACAAATCAAAGAGCAGAAGCCTGATAATCTTGGAAATGTAGCAATAATATTTGCAGTAGAGAGGAGGGCACATTAGATAATGCAGAAGCTGTTGAAAGTCTGCACTAATATCCATCACTGTCTTCTGCTATGGCCAAAAACATGCACATATGTATTTCTTCCACAATAGCAAACAATTTTTTCTATTTATTCTTATATTTATCTTATTGTATCTGTCCCTTATTTAAATAAAGGGAGAGTCAAATTCTAACCAGTCATGGGGCTGGAGAGGTGGCTCAGGGGTTAAGCCTCCGCCTTGCAGGCGGAAGGTCCCGAGTTCGGATCCCAGATCCCACGTATAGACGCCAGGTGGAAGCGGGGGCGGCCTGCGCTTCTGGTCCTGGTATGGCGGAGCCTGTGAATCACGGGGCAGAAGGAGGTGGAGGCGTCCATGGTGGTTCGCGAATTCGTCCGTGGTTCTACACATGCACAGGCACACACACACACAGACGTGCGCACACATACACACAGTTGAATAAATAATAATAATAATAAAAAAAATTAAAAAAAAATTCTAACCAGTCACTGTGATCTCTGGGAAATGTTAGTTCCTTTTCTAAAGAAGACACATGCCATTGTTTATACATTTTTATTATTATTTCTGCTCATAAAACTTAATAGGCGCATGGTAAGCATGGCAGAGGCACCTGGTAATTGTGACGTTTAACAGTCGCGATATTAGTCACCCGGCATCTGGCAGTTGCGATATCGGTTATCTGGATCCGGGGCGTTTTTACGGTCTTCTGGAATGTCCTGGTACACTGGGTCCCGGGGGAGTATGTCAAACAAGTTTTATGAGTTCCTTTTGGCCTTTTAGTGACTCTGGCCTCTAACAACACATGAAGTAGTCTTTAAAAAGTATAATTTGATCTCTGTAGTATGTTTTTGGTATAAATTATAGTATGGTTGTTGACAAATAATTCAGAAAAGCATTTTGTTTATATGACTTTGATATTTTAGAAGTGGTCTTTTGAGTGGAATATGTGGCCTTGCTCACAGCTCTGTTACTGAATAGTCTCCATTTTTAGAACTATTTACTTATCCCTTCATGCACTTAAGTAATGTTTTTTGTATTTTATGTAGTAGTCTTGAAGTATGAGACACACTTCTATTAATATATATCTGAAAATTGATGTGTAATATTATTTTTATAAAATCAGGAAGATAGATAAACAGTGATGGGGATGCTGATGAGCATTAATAAGAAAACTTATCAAAAACTACAGCAAATGAAAGAGTCTAACTATATGTGAGAAACAGGGAATGTTATGAAGAGCAAAGTAACTTGGCAGTCTTATTCTTATAAAAATAAATATGGAATTTTATCCATGTCCAGTCAGTGGAGAATGTATGAGAGGAAGCAAACAGCAGAAAAGAAAGCAGTTAAAAAGCTATTGCAGTAATACAGAAAAAATTCAGGTGCAACCTAAATAGGGGCTTTGAAATGGCAAACTACAAAGATGGACAATATTAACAGGTTGTTCATAAGGTGAAATTCATAATATGTAGTAACTAGATGGTTGAATTGATAGAATAGTCAACACATTCACTTGGACAATGTTAAGGAAAACACTGTAATTCTTAAGCATATTCATCTTTGAGTTTATTCTTTGGTTCACAAACCTAATTAAATCAAAGGTGCTTTGGAGTTTACATAAGAAAACAGGGGACCTCTTCCTTATATCTTTTTTGGTGTCAATTTCTCAATGTGGATATATGAATATTCCTAGTCTTTATTTCAGTATTTAAAACAAATAAATATTATCCAGGAAACTCTAGCATTGGTTTCCAAATGCCAGTCTATTTTAAAAGGGGGTGAATCTGCATAATTCTTTTTTTTTTATTTCCTCTCATACAAACTTAACAGATACAGCGGTCCCCCCTCCCTCCAACCCCCATCCCCCTGTGGCCCCCTCCCCTCCTCCTTCCCTCCTAATCCCCCAGTGCCTCCCCCTCCCATCCCTGGAGCATCCTTTAATGTGCATGCCAAACTCTCCTCTGGGTCCTCCTCTCCGATGAGGTGCAAGGACCCAGCGGCATTACCCAGAACCCTTTCCTGTGTTTCCATTAAGTATAGGAACACTACTGTTGCTGTCAATCCCTTGCCTCCCAGAATCTTAGTGCCTTTAGCAAATGCTAGACTTCGTGAAGTCAATAGTGTATTGGACATTGAGCAGGGCATGTGAAGTCCAAATGTGATTGCTTAGGCCCCACCTTGTGTGAAGTATCTTAGATATCATTGCTCCTCCCATTCTTATGCTCATACAATCTTACCGCCCCCTCTTCCACAAATTTCCCTGAGCTTCAGGATGGGGAGAGATTAGGCTGGCCTAGTTTCAGGTGATTGATATAGAGTCTCTGATGTTCTGGATTATGGTTTGTTGAATTTTTTTTTCAGTTTTGCTGCTACTGCAATGCCCTTGCCTCCACTCTGATGGGTATTGGATGTCACTCCCTGGCCAGAGATAAAAACCTTTTAAATAATAGTCTCATTATAAGAGTATATTCAAAGGTAGATGTAATAAAGGTAGGAAACCGTGGAGAGGGAGGGGTCAATCACCCATCTGCGAAATGGTTACTTTCTATTGGCCAGACTATACGCCCTCCCCTTCTGGTAAGGTCATACCCCATCGGTTGTAAATAATCAGGAAGGAAAGTCGGTGAACTTCACCAGATGTCTCATTATTTACTTGCAGTCCTTGATGGTGGCTTATTTTCTCTTCTGTAACATGGTCCCCTCTCACGTTACTGATGTGGCCCTCCTTCCCTATCCCTTCTGTTCATAATCTTAGCATTGAATTTGTTTATTGCCTTTGGTAGGATGGTTATTTTTACAATGTTGATTCTGCCAATCCAGGAACAAGGGAGGTCTTTCCACCTTCTGGTGTCTTCTGCAATTTCTTTCTTGAGGGTTTTAAAGTTTTCATTGTAAAGGTCTTTTACCTCCTCATTTAGGTTTATACCAAGGTATTTCATTTTTTTAGGGGCTATAGTAAATGGGATTGTTTTTCTCAGGTCTTTTTCACTTCTTTCTTTCTTAGCATATAGGAAGGCCACTGATTTTTGTACATTTATTTTGTATCCTGACACCCTACTGAACTTCTGCATTAGTTCCAGGAGCTTCCTGGTGGAGTTTTTGGGATTACTCATGTCATCTGCAAATAGAGATAACTTGATTTCTTCCTTGCCGATTTGAATGCCTTTTATGTCCCTTTCTTGTCTTATGGATTCAGCTAAGACTTCAAGTACAATATTGAAAAGAAGTGCTGACAGTGGACAACCTTGTGTAGTTCCTGATTGAAGCGGGGATGCTTCAAGTTTTTCCCCATTGAGTATAATCCTTGCTGTTGGCTTATTGTATACAGCTTTTATTGTATTGATAAAGGTTCCTTCCATTCCAACCTTCTCTAGGGTTTTGATCATAAAGGGCTGTTGAATCTTGTCAAAAGCTTTTTCTGCATCTATCGAGAGTATCATGTGGTCTTGAACTTTGGACTGGTTTATATGGCGAATTACATTTATTGATTTGGGTATGTTGAATCAACCTTGTGTGCCTGGGATAAAGCCTATTTGATCCCCGTGGATGATCTTTTTGATATGTTGTTGAATCCGATTTGCTAAGACTTTATTTAGAATCTTTGCATCTGTGTTCATCAGAGAGATTGGCCTATAGTTTTCTTTTTCAAGTGTATCTTTATTAGGTTGTGGGATTAAGACGATATTAGCTTCATAGAAGGAATTTGGTAGTGTTCCTTCCTTTGCTATTTGATGGAACAGTTTAAGGAGTATTGGTGTTATTAGCTCCTTAAATGTCTGGTAGAACTCTGTGCTGAATACATCCGGTCCAGGACATTTTTTAGTGGGAAGATTTGAGATTATTTCCTCAATTTCCTCATATGTTATAGGACTACTTAAATAATTCACAACTTCCTGATTCAATTTCGGTAAGTTGTGTTTACTTAGAAATTCATCCATCTCTTTTGTATTGTCAAATTTTACAGAGGATAAGTTTTTGAAATATGACATTATAATTCTCTCGATTTCTTGGGTATCAGTAGTGATAACTCCATTTTCATTTGTAATTTTGTTAATTTGGGTTTTCTCTCTCTTGCTTTTGGTTAATTTAGCTAGGGTTGTATCAATCTCATTGACTTTTTCAAAGAACCAGCTTTTTGACTGGTTGATTTTCTGTATTGTTTTCCTAAACTCGATTTCAGATATTTCTTCCCTTACTTTGCTAATGTCCTCCCTTCTACTTCTTTTGGGATCAGATTGCTCTAGTGTCTCTAAAGCATTTAGGTGCATTGTTTAGTTATTTATTTCTGTTGTTTCCATTTTTTTGATGTAGGCATTAAGAGTTGTGAACTTACCTCTTAGGACAGCTTTCATTGTGTTCCAGAGATTTTGGAAAGTTGTATTTTCATTATCGTTCACTTTCAGGAAATCTTGAATTTCCTTTGTAATTTCTTCCTACATACAATTCTCATTCAGCATCATAGTGTTAAGTTTCCAGGAGTTAGTGTATTTTCTGTTGCTTATTGTGTTGTGGATATCAAGCTTTTAGCCGTGGCGGTCGGACTAGTGCAGACTAGTATTTCAACTTTCCTGTATATGTGGAGATTCATTTTGTGGCCCAATATGTTATATGTTTTGGAGAAAGTTCTGTGTGTTGCTGAGAAAAATGTGTATTCTTTGGTACGTGGATGAAAAGTTCGATAGAGATTTGTAAGGTCCATTTCAGTAAGGGTTTGATTAAGCTCCAAAGTGTCTCTGTTAAGTTTTTTACCTGTAGATCTATCCTATGTTGAGAGGGCAGTATTGAAATCCCCAAGAATCTTCATTTTGGGATTGATTTCTCGCCTTATATGTTGTAGGGTTTGCTTAATGAATATGGGAGGGGCCATGTTGGGTGCATATATGTTCAGTATTGTGAAGTCTTCCTGGTGAATTGTACCTGTGACTAAAATGTAGTATCCATCCGTGTCTCTTATAATTTTCTTTGGTTTGAAGTCCACTTTGTCTGATAGCATAATGGCTACCCCTGCCTGTTTTCTGCTTCCATTTGCATGTAGAATTGTTGACCAGCCTTTTATTTTTAGAGCGTGCCTATCTTTTGTGGTGAGATGGGTTTCCTGCAGGCAGCAGATTGATGGACTGTGATTTTTAATCCAAGTTTGTAATCTGTGTCTCTTGATCGGTGAATTAATTCCATTAACATTTAGTGTTATAATGGAGAAACTATTTTTAATTCCAGACATTTATTATGCTTAGTAGTTTTTATAAGTATATTGCTTCGCTTTTAATGGTGTTATATTTGCCTTCTGTTCTCCTTTATGCCTGTTTTTTTCTTCACGCTTGAGTATCATTTCTAGCATTTTTTGAAGGCCTGGTTTGGTGGACATGTATCCCTTCAAGTTGTCTTTGTGCTGAAAGATTTTTCTTTCTCCCTCGATCATGACTGATAGTTTTCCAGGGTAAATCAGCGTAGGTTGACATTTTTGCTCATCAGTACTTGAAGTATGTCTCTCCAAGCTCTTCTTGCTTTTACTGTTTCAACTGAGAAGTCATTTCTTATTTTAATAGGTTTACCTTTAAAAGGGACTTGTTTTTTTCTCTTGAAGCTCTCAGCACCATTTCTTTATCTTGAATGTAGAGTGTTTTAACTATTATTTGCCTTGGCCAGTTTCTATTTTGGTCATATCTCTTTCGGGTGTGGAATGCCTCTTGTATATGTATGAGGCTCTCTTTTTTTAGATGAGGAAAGTTTTCCTTGATGATCATTTGAAAAATTTCCTCAGGGGTGGTATTTTGAGATTCTTGCTCTGGTATTCCATGAATACGCATGTTAGGCCTCTTCAGGGTGTCCCATAACTCTTGAATGTTTCTGTCGAGTATCTTTTTGGTTTTAACAACTTCTTCCATTGAGCTGGTTAAGACTCCCACTTTGTCTTCGAGGTCTGAAATTCTGTTTTCTGCTTTGTTAGTTCTGCTGTTAAGACTCTCTGTTGAGTTCTGGGTTGAAGATAACTTTTCTTTTAGTTCAATTTTGAACTCTGCTTGAGTCTGTTTTAACTGCTCTATGCCTGTTTTTGTTTCTTGAAGTGTATTTCTCAACTCCTCAAAGTTTCTGTTGTTTTCCTCTTCAAAGCGATTGATGCGGTTATGTAATTCCTCCTAGATTTCCTCTTTCATAATATTGAATATGGTAATGATCATGTTTTGAAAGTCGTTATCCTGGGTCAGGCTTTCTTGGCCATTTTCCCTGGATTTGATCTGGTTGGAGTCTAACATTATGGGGTTAATTTCTTCAGTGGGAGATTTGTTTGCTTGGGTGTTGTTTCTCATGGATTTGCACTTTGACTTGGGCATTGTCGTTTTAACTCTTAAGACCTTCTTTCAATTTCTGTGAGTTTTTCACTGAACTGAATTTTTTTGGCATGGAGTTTTGAGGTTGGGTGGTTGCAGAGCTTACCTGTGTTCAGGTGGGTCCTGGCTGGACTGCGCAGGTACCGGGGGTGGTGGAGTGGGGAAAGGGAGGATGTGGCGGTGGTGGGGTGCTATTTAACCTGAGGGAGCTGTGGCGTGGCCCGGGGTCCTCCCCGCCCTGCGTTGCTGTGGTCTCTGGCGGGCTGGTGGGAGGAGCTGGGTCCCCTGTGCTGCCTGGGGTTCTGGAGGTGGGCGGATGCAGAGCTTATCTGGGTCCCAATGAGTTCTGGCTGGACTGCACTAGTCCCAGGGGCAGCGGAGTGGGGAAAGGGAGAATCAGCATAATTCTTAAGTGGCTCAGGTACTATAAAAGCAGATTTCTCGATACTGTACTTTGAATCAACATCACTTTTATGAGACACAGTAAACTGTATTCAAACAAGTACCCTTCATATGTATGCACAGACAGGTTTATAAAGCATGGTGATAAACTCATAAACCCTGGACTTGTGACATCCATTTAATATGTGCCGTGAAAAGAATGTAGAAAATGTCCTAGCCAGCTGGTGAATTTGTAAAGAGTTCTGATTCCATTTCAATGACATTTTTTCATCTAGTAAGAATGAAGGTTTCTCTTGATGATAGCCCTGCTTTATATAGTGAGAAGGGAGAATCAAGCAGAACCAAAAAGCACATCTAAAATTGTGGCCTGATTTATTATTTCCTTTTTTCTGCATAGCAATTTCAGGTCTTCATTTTTTTTTCTCAATAACTTACTGTCAAGACTAGTAGCTTACTCACCATGAAATACTTTATATGTGGCAATAATTGCATAATTAAATGATATGTAATTGCTTCTGTTAAGTAAAGTAAAAGAAGGAACATTTTGAGGAAGTTGGAAACCTAAGTATTTTGTTCTTAGGATTTATGTTTGGGCTGGAGAGGTGGCTCAGGGGTTAAGCCTCCGCCTTGCAGGTGGAAGGTCCTGAGTTCGGATCCCAGATCCCACGTATAGATGCCAGGTGGAAGCGGGGGCGGCCTGCGCTTCTGGTCCTGGTAGGGCGGAGCCTGTGAATCCCGGGGCAGAAGGAGGTGGAGGCGGCCATGGTGGTTCGCGAATTCGTCCGTGGTTCTACACACACATACACACACACACACGTGCGCACACACGTACACACGCATATGCACACAGTTGAATAAATAATAATAATAAAAAAAATTAAAAAAAGATTTATGTTTATCACTTATGATCTATGAATGTGATTTAGTGGAATCAGTGTTCATAATTATCAATGCAGTACATCCTTTGTTTTAGTGATTTATTACTCAGTGTGATAATAAAGCATATTTAGTACATAATATTTTGTTTTAAATATATAAAACTTGCTAATTGTTGAAACAATTTTATAGTCATTTCATTAGTTACAGGATATTTTTTGCAGTTTATTCAAAGAGACGTTTGTTAATTCCAAAATGGGCATGAATTCCAGTTTCTGAAAATGTTAGAAATGAGCTTGTGGGAATAAATGCTTATTGAATAAATCAGAAGAATAAGAACTTTGCAGTGAGACGTATTTCTTAACATACTGCAATTGTCATTTAAACACTAACATATCTCTATTATAATTGTGGAGTTACAATTGTGTATTCAAATACAATTTTTATCTTTACATGTGATGTTATTTTATTCTGAACACTAGAGTTTTACTTAGATTATGTAATATAATTGAGAAACTTCCAATTTGGAAAACAGAAGTAAATTTTGGTGACCACTGCTATGTCTGAATAGTGTGGAAGAAATGTATACTTATTTAGGTGTTACTATGCATTTCTTCCTCATCATATTGCAATGTAGCATCCTAATCTCTCTAGATTGTATAGTTCTTTATTTCACATTGAGATTTACACAATATTCATGATAATGTACATGTATTTTGTAGCTTGCCTTGGTTTTCTCTTACTACAAAAGAATGTCACCACGGATTGGTTAACTTTATAAATAATGTTTTTCTGACTTGTGATTTTAGAGGCAAGAAGTCCAAAACTTTTGCTCATGACTTTGACCTTAGCATGGAATCATAACATGGCAGATGATTAAATAAGCCAGGGAGAAGAACAAAAAACCCAAGGAACTAGGCTCACTTTATAACTGCCTGCTTTCATAGTGTAATTTAATGCATTTAAGACATTTTTGTCATTTTTGTCCAATCATTTCTGAGTTGTTTCTGTCTCACAACATTGCTGCATTGTGAATTATATTTCCAATATAAGAATTTAGGGAATATCACACAATTATATCATGTAGACTAGTAGTTTGTGGTTGGGATACACTTGCTAGAGATGAATGATTGTGCATTATGTAACATAACACGAGTAAATCACCCACGTTTAGAATATTTGGACTACAGAAATTGGAAAGTAATGCAAATAGGACCTCCTATCCTCTTACTGCAAAGAGCTAATTCTTAAATATTACCTAGCATCTCACTTGAAGAAGGGATCTAATTTTATCTTATTTCCCATATGGAGAACCAATTGTCACAGTATCATTTAATGAATAATTCATCATTTATTCACCGAGTTTCAATACCACCCCAGTTATATACTTGTTATATACTTGTTAGATCATTCAAGGTAATTACTTCAGGGTAAGATAGAGAGACCAGATTGTGATGTGTGAAAATAACTTATAAAAACACCAGGCCAAAATGAAAGCTAAAGATCAAGCCTTTATTAACTGTCTTGATAGTACAAGCAAGAGCATAAGAAAAAGCACCCAATTCTATATTTTTTTAGGAAATGGCATGCTGTTCAAAGATGATCTAGATCAGCAAAAGGCAACCCTGAATAAGAAAGTGGTTTCTGTTGCTTTCCCACCTAAAGTCTAGGGATCAGAGGGAGGAAGGGTTTCAAGCACAGAGTACTGAATATTAAGTCAATGTGGGGTAAATTGGCTTCTCTTCTCCATACCAAAGGAAAGTAAATAGGAAAGTAAATGCCTCTGCTTCTGAATTGAGATGCTCTGGTTAGAAATACCATATACATAAAAGTCCTCTCTCTCTCTCTCTCTCTCTCTCTCTCTCTCTCTCTCTCTCTCTCTCTCTCTTATCTAATTCAGATTACAACTTTCTTCAGAGACTGCAGTGCATTAGCTGTGCATAGAAAGGATACATTTTACCCATGAATTCAGCCACGTAAAACCTCCATAATTTTTTACAGATAGGTCCTGAAAATCACACACAGGATTTTCAGCTAGGAGTCACATTTATTAGTTCTGTTCCTTGACTTATTATGATGACATTGTCTTGTATTTTTCTGTCCCTGGGTGAATGCTATAATCTACAGTTTCATTCCTTTGTGAGCCCGGGATATCTATTGAGGCCATTCCCTTATGCTCCCCCCGCCTTCTTATTGTTTATAATTTACTTATAAACACATCTTTAATTGCATTTTTTCTTCTGCAAGAAAACAATGGGAAAAGTCTCCCAAAGAAAACTTTTGCATTCACATTTATCATGCTTATTGTCTTCCATGTTTTACCCTAGATCAAGGTTATAGTAATGTCTCAACTGGCAAATGCTTAATCCATACAGATAATACAAATTTCTATTTTGAATTCTTGTTAGGTGAAATATTTTGGGTTTTGATATATGAGTAGAAACTTTTTGTTTTACTCAAAGCTCAGGCTTCTTGTTATACCTCTCAGTTGATGGAGGCAATTATTCTAGTATAGCTATTCTCTTAGTATAAAGTCTTTAAAGGGTCTAAGTTTTGTGCAAGTATCTCACATTTTAACTTGCTTTCTGCCATGGGCCCCAAGTCTTATCTCATGCTTTCGTGTGGATCATAGAACACCAATTTTTCTCTGTATATTGCAACATCATATATTCTTATATTGTTTTTGTAATTTTACATGTGTCTATAGACAGGTTCAGTAAAAACAGTCTCAAACAGTAATTTGATTTGATAAATAATATTTTGATCAAAAGGTCTCAGGAAATAAAAACATGAAGAAAAATGATAAGTCCAAATAAATATACCTTAGATAAATTCTAGCTTTAACTTAATCCTTTGTCTATGATACTGTGATGGGATGGAGTAAGATGCAAAATAAACAATCAAAATAGAAATCACCTTTTGTACCCCTGAGTCAGTCACTGGATATTGAGCTATGATATATAGGCAGTTCCAATCATTTAAAGGCAGTATTTTCAAGAAAAGAGGGAATTATGAACTGTTAGAAGTCTTAAGATATGGGGTAATGAGTGCACTGTCAAATATCTGACTGAACAACATCAAGATGTGCAATAAGATGTAACATGTTTCACCATCTTGACTACCAATAAATTATCTCTCCTATCTTATACATTTGCTCACCAGTCTTCATTTATAAAAATCTATTCCTTTATTTCTGGTTGATTCCTCCATGGATAGTAGTCCAATTTGCTCTTCTTCTGTAAGACAAGTACATGGAAAAGGCTGGAAAATTACTAGCCCCTGTCTTTTAGACCACTGAACAAACCTAGTGATATCCTTGTTTATTCTTATGCTTCTTAGTACTGTGTGTACCCTAACCTCATACTTGACAAAAACACATTTTTCAGCTTTCAATATGTTTCCAAGTAGTACTCAAAGTATATCATTCTTTGGTTGTGACTAGGTACAAAGGGATTTCCAGATGTAGCATCATGGTATATGCAACCTACTGTCTAATAACTCTCCTTATATTTATAGGCCAAAGTAAGTAACTCAACTTTGAATTGTCATACAATAAGAATATGATCCTTTGTCATTTTCTATCTAGACGTAGGTTTTTTAGCACTGATGTTACTGACATTTTGACCTGGATGATTGTTTAAGGAGAAAGGGACAATGTCCTTTCAGATTTTCAGTATTCAGTAGCACCTGAATGGTGTCTGCCCACTAGTTTGTAGTAACAATGATGAACCATCCCCCTCATTGTGATAACCTCAAAAGCTTCCAGACCTCGAAAACTGGCAAATAGGAGACTGATCTCTCCCCTCTACTACTGTGTCCTACTCCTATTCTACCATCTACCTTTGAGTCTCCTCTTATATTAAGATCAATGTTTAAAAAATCTTTAATCTTTGGTTAGGAAATGACATTTGATGCCAATCAGGATGTAGCCAAAGGCAGTTCAGGAACAGCAAATTTGAAAACAACAGCAAACCATAATTCAGAACACCAAAAACCCTACATTATTCACCTGGAACCACACCAGCCAAATCTCTCCCCATCCTAAAGCTCAGCGAATTGCCACGGACCGAGTGAGTCGGGACCAGGACAGGGAATCCAGGGATCCTGAACCAGGTGGGCGAAGGAGTCAGCGATGGGAAACAGAGACATACAACTCTAGTGGAAGGTGAATCTGAGTCAGTTTATTGGGCTATAGCTACAGTTTAAGTACAAATTTTTTGGCAAACAAAGGCAGGTTGCGTAGGGACGAAACATAAGGAACAAAACAAATCAATCATAAGAGTGAAGGAAAATAATTGGGACCTAGCCAGTGTTTTCTGTTTTGTAGAAATCAGGCTTAACAACTGAAATATCATGTCTTAGAACAGGTTAACTATTAACCACTGACTAGAAGTTCAGTAGACAATGGTTGGGATATTTCTAAAATTCTTAAGCTCACATAGCTAAATTTGTAGACATGAGAAATTACCACAGACCTGAGTTGCGGCCTTGAGACTAGGGCTCCCCCGGACCAGGTGGAGCTAGGGGTGTCATGGCTTGGATTTTTTAAGGGCCCTCTTCTTATGAGGAATTCCAGAAATATATTGCCACCAGTTAGATGACTCATCTGTGAATCATGCATACTCCAAACCTGGGGTCCATACTGTCGGGCCCCATATGCCAAGGTGTCTCTTTCAGGGCAGAGGCGATCATTGGTGGGAGTGCACTCGAATGGTCCATCTCTGTTATTTCTCATAAGAGTGCTGCTTGGGAAAGGAAAGACACAGCCCCCTTGCTACCGACACGGATTCTCCCAGTTTGGATTGCAAATACCATCTCCAGGGGCAGTCTTGGCGTCTAGACTTTCTGCCATGATTGTCTCTTTCCTGGCCTTCAGCCACGATAAGAGGGTATCACAGTTTAAAGTTCTAGTGAACTGATAGCACAGTCTCATGCTTCTGGAATTTCTGAGTTAGTACAATAGTACATGTAACAAAATTTGTTTTGTAGCCAAGTTAAGAAATACAGGCCATTCAGGAGTTTCTATATTAAATTTTTCATCTGTTTAATTTAATCAAAGCTGAGGAATATCCCGAAGCTGTTAATGATTTTACTAAATATTAAGCAACAGATACACACAACAGCCAAATAGTATTTTATAGAAAGAGAAAACATGCCACGACTTGTCCAGGAAAATGGACTTCCTTGAAGCCATTTTCTTCCAATGGCAACTTTGTCAAGCCAGCAGAATGGACTATGCCATGGCAGGGAACCTCGAAGAAGGGACAGCAAGATTCTAAGAGCCTAAAGGTCCGAAGGACCAAGGATATGCAAGATAATCCACACAAGTTAGGGCTGAAGCAGTCAGGATTGGACTTTGCCTGACCTGCACAATGGCTGACATGTCAATGACTCCCCAAAGTCTAGCAGGGATCACAGGGGAAAAGGCTTCAGACAATAGGATCCTTAGAGGCAGGAGGTTAAATAGTCATAATTCAGTCCCATGCTAGTGGGGAGCCAAAGAAGAGGCCTTATGATATGCCACTGAGTCCTGAACCCTCACTATGGTGGAGAACTCAAAGGGTGGTTCTGTGCCCACATAAAAAGATGCTCCAATGGATGGGAGGGAGGAAGGGGAAGGAAGTATGAAAGGGGGAAGGAGTTAAGCGGGAGAAGGAAGGGGGAAGGGGGAAGAATAGAATGGGGGATGATGGGGGAGAGGAGAGAGAGGGAGATGACAAGGTTACTTATTGAGCTTGTATTATTAGGAAAAAAAATAAAATGTGGGAGAAACAAACATTAAAAAAAGAGTCAAAACTGGCCCTCTTTGAGAACTAATGTTTCTCACAATAAAGAAAACTGCATATGTATGGGAATCCCTTATTAGCATCCACCTCATTGTAAGTTTGCTATTCCATTAATTATGTAGCCAAATGGAGACAAGTGGCTATGTGTCCCTTATAGTATTTAGAATAGTACCTTGTACATCTTGGTTGATTACTTATTTGCACATATTAATCAATTTTCTATTATTGCTTGTTCTTAATATAAAATCAATTCACTTGATTTTTAAATTATAAAGCATGTGTTGCTTAATGAATTGAAAACCAAGTTCATTTTGTGAAGACTCGTTTATTCAAATCTTCTACTCCAGGATTCTTAAATATACGATGTATGTTTCTTGATTTCCTCACACATAGATAAGTTTAACAAAATTAAAATTAAATGTTTTAAAATCAGAGCAATTTCATTTCTGTATTGTTTTATTTTTATGGAATGAAAATAGATTCAAATACATTTGTCTACATAAGGTGACAACAGAACATATATTTGTAATTGATGCTGTTTAGATGATTTTATACCTTGTTATTAATCAGGCACTTTGAAATTATGATCTTTAGCTACAATTCTGGTGTGACTTCTTTTGCAATATGTAAACAAAACCAACTTTTATTAATCATATAGTAGCTGATGAAGGCAATGATATAAATAGGAGTAAATGTAAATTGAGAAATAAGTAAATGAAAGAGTATGAGTCAGAAGTAAATGTTCTGTGTATAAAATGCTACACAATATCAAAATAGCTAAAAAAGATGACTAGCTAATTTAATCAATATATTTTCTTTTTTTAAAATTTTTTTTATTTATTCAATTGAGCGTGTGTGTGCATGTGTATATGTGTGTGTGTGTGTGTGTGTGTGTGTGTAGAACCACGGGCGATTTCGGGAACCACCAGCAAATTCGGGAACCACCATGGACAGCCTCCACCTCCTCGTTTACTCTGCCCAGGAATTCACAGGCTCTGCCCTACCAAGACAAGAAATGCAGGCCGCCAGGGCTTCTGCCCAGCGTCTATGGGTAGGGTGTAGGATCCGAACTCAGGACCTTCCGCCTACAAGGCAGAAGCTTAACCTCTGAGCCACCTCTCCAACCCCTCCATACATTTTCTTAAAATAGTCTATAAATCATCTTAACTCAACTAGTTATTAAGCAGTTTTGATACATGCTGTGATATTTGCCTTAGGAAAAAAAGTCACAGAATTTGCCTAAACTTTTAGAACGGACACATAATATAAATTTAAATTGTGTCAAATGCTTTAACTTGATAATATTTAAATATTGATTTAAATTTAAATATTTAATATGATAAAATTTAAATAATATTTGAGAATAATCTGCATGTTTTACTTTAAGCTTTTTATTCATGCTGAGTGTTACTGCAAAAGAATTTCAAATAAGAACTGCCATTTACTTAATTTACTTACTGCTTAGATAGTTTTTCAATCATGTTCTATTTCTTTTCAAAAATATTAACTTAGCTAGCCATCTTTTTTAGCTCTTTAGATATAACTATTATGCTGAAGAAAATAATGACATAATAATTTAGCTTATAAACAAATTAACATTGCATAGCATTTAATTCATTATGTGGTACTGGACAAAATATCTCACCTTTTCATATATCCCTTAGTTTTCTCACTATAAGATGAAATGTAAGTTCCTACTATGAAATTATACTTTGGAAGAATAACACTTCCATAAATTATACTGTGCTTTTTGCCATTTGGGTAATCAACATTTATTTTGAGTCTCCTACTTAATAGTTCATTCTGTTGGCATTCCAGAAATTATGGTAAAATTTGCAGTTCAGTCAACATCATCAAAATCCATGGTGAGTTGATTTTATTCTTTGACAATATCATATATGTAAACAATGAATTTTAAGCATGTTAACTCTTTTGTCCCTCTCCCTCTCTTGGATACTTCCCCTCTCCCTGCCTTCCTACCCTCCTGTCCTCTTTAAAGAAAAGAACTATAATGGCAAATAATATAAGAACAATAATTCAAAATATACTTGTAACTTAGATAGCTGCTGTAATTGAGCTTTTAGCTCCACATGGTTAAGAACATGGTTAAGTTACTCTGTATTTTCCTGATAAACATCACCATCAAACAGCTTAAGGGAAAAAGGGGTTTATTCTCTATGATAGTCCAGTTACACTTCTTAGTCCAGCTTGGCAGGAGAGCTCATACCCTGTACTAGACAATCTCCTGCAGGTTTGCTCTGAGTTTAACTCAACTACTAATTGTCTACAAATGTGCCCTCAACCATCAAATTGACACCTGTACCTAACTATGACAAGAACCTATGATAAATCCTTGAGAGGGCGGCAAGATTATAAAAGCCTAAAGATGGGAAGGAGCAATGATACACAAGATACTCCACACAAGTTAGGGCTGCAATAGCCATAATCGGACTTTGTATGACCTGCACAATGACTGACATATCAATGACCCCCTAAAGTCTAGCATGGGTCACAGGCAGTAGAATCCTTAGAGACAAGGTATTAATAGTTAAAATAGTGTTCCCATACTAACAGGGAGCCACAAGAAAGGGCTCCCAGCTATGCCACTTAGTCCTTACACCTCACTAGGGTGAGGACTCAAAGGTTTGGCATCCACACAAAAAGTATTCTCTGGGGGATGGAAGAGGGGAAGGAGAAGGCAGGGGAGGGAAGGGGTGAAAGGAAGGGGTAAAGGGAGGAGAGGGCAAGGGGGGACTGGAGAAGGGAGGAGGGAAGGAGAGGATGGGGCACCTATTGAGTTTTATGATTGGAAAAAAATAAAATAAAAAAATCCTTGAGAAAGTCAGTCTCTTGTAAGGCTGAATAAGCCCACAGTATGAAAATCTTGAGCCCAGTGCAAAGGAGTCCAATCATTATTTGAGTACTGGGAGCCCAATCCACAGAAGGCCACCCAGGGTACGAGCCCAAGGATATTGGACTTTTTTTTAATCATTAAATCAGAAATGGAAAGAGCTGACTATCAATCTCAGTAGGCTTTGAAATGTCCAGACTGCCATTGCAGGATAGGGAACTTAAAATTCAAAGCCTCTGAGACATCCTCGTATGAGTGCCTCCCTTCAGCATAGAAAAATACACTCTAGCAAGTGATTTGCAGAAATGTCAGGGGTTTTCTAGAATTCCAGAGTCATTCTGTGTCCCTGAAAGAAGGCCAAGGATGCTCAGAAAACCTCACAGTCTGTCAGGGTTTTAGTTTTGGGAGTTTTGATAAACTTCCACCTAGTACCTTGTTTAACTAGGGGGCATTACCCAAAGGAAACCCAAAGGCTGAAGGAGGGCTCATTGGCACAGAGCTCACCCCCTTCAGTCTTAAATTTCTGACAGGTCCCAGTGGGTGTTAGAACCCCTTCCTAAAAATCCTAAGGTTGGTTCAGGGGCCTGAAGTTCTGCCCATTTTAAGGAAACTTTCTGTGTAATGGCCCTTCTTTTGTTGTGTATGTTCCTGGGCATCAGATGAATCTAGCTTATCCTTAGTCAAGTATGAGAGGTGGTCTCACAGCTGTACTTCAAGGGGTTTATAGCCACTATGGCTCCTTAGACTACTAATCATTCAAATGTTTACAGATCAGAATACTTGCGTGTAGATGTAGCCTAATCCACTCTGCCACCTACTGACGTATATGTGACATAGCAGCCATATGTGTACTAAGGGGAATTTGATGAACTGGTTTTTTTTTCTCCCACATTTTACTTTTTCCTAATCATACAAACTCAGTAGGTACCCTGTCCTCTCCCTCCCTTCTCCTATCCTCAGTCATCCCCTTTGCACTCTTCCCCTTCCTTTCACTCCCCCCTCCCTTCTCTCTCCCATCCCCTGGAGCATCCTTCTGTGTGAATGCCAAACTTCTCTCCACCCTAATGAGGGTTCAGGATTCAGTGGTATAGCCTGAAGCCCCTTCTTGGGCTCACCATTACCTTGGGAACTCTATTATGACTGTTAATCCCTGGCTTCTAAGGATCCTACTGCCTGGAGCCTTCTCCCCTGTGATGCATGCTAGACTTTGGGGAGTTGTTGACCTGTCAGCCATTGTGCAGGTCAGGATTGGTGAACTGTTTTTTAAAATGCAGATTAGCTCTGCTTTCAACATTCAGAATGAAACAAAATCTGTATATTATTCTGTTGGATCCCTAGTATAAACACACATGAAATCCCCAATTGCTTTCTTTTTCTTACCCTAACTAGATTGAATCCAACTTCTTTAAGGCAAAAATAAATTGGACTAGAAAAAAATCCCACTTAAGTTGTGAAAGGACATCAGTGTTGTATTAATACTTTTTTTGTTGCTGGGACAAAATATCTATTGAAAGCAACCTAATGAAGGGTTTATTTTGGTTCACCATTCAAGGTATGGTCCATTATTTTGGTGAGTGTAGGGAAACAGAAAAAGATGAATGCTGATATTCTTGCTTTCCTTTTTCATGCAGTCGTATACTGCAACCCATGGAATAGTATTCTCAGTGGATCTGTTGTCCTAAGCAAAAACTCTCTGGAATTCCTTCACTTAAATAGTCAGAGATATGTTTGTATTTCGTGAAATAATGCTCTCGTAATTCTTTATGGACATCTTTGATATCAGTCTTTACAAATATCACGGTCATGTTCTGAATAACATAATAAAGTTCTCTAGAGTCCTTTTATTCTGGCAGATGCTTTAAAACACTGAGTTTTGTATTTAAGAATGTTGTTGTCAGTTTTTCCTAAACACATATATCATTTGCATTATATTAACCCGATTAAAAATAACCCTGCATGTATATATTATGATTCAAATTACTGAATTGCCTTTTACCTTTTAAAGCATTTTATTGTGAAATGGGATGCATGCATTAAAAAGACGTGGACATAAATGCACACTTCATGAATACTTACAAGTTAATTTTGATGTGATTACCACAAAGGTCAGAAAACAAAGCATTGCCAGTACCCCAGAAAATTGCTAAACGTCCCTTTCTGATTGTAACCTTCTTCTTTCAAGACTTCACTAGAACTATGTTTTCTGACAACTGTTTCTTTCCTATTAGTGCTTACATATGATTTTCAACTTGACAACCGAAGATTGAAGACTGGAGAATTAATAATTAAGGCAAGTCCTTAAAAAATCTGTGGGAGATTGTCTGATTGATGTAGGAAGATCCATCCCATAGTGAGTGACACAATTGCCTGGACAGGTATATAAATGAAAGGTGTTTGTTCAGTAAGTTGACAAACATCAACATACTTTGGCAGACATGAAGTCTTGCAAGTGAGGTTTGTCCCTTCTTAGTAAATTTTGTGGATACGCCAGCTCCTAGTGTTGATAGGAACTCTCCTGTCAAGCTGGACTGTGAACTATAACTGAGAATTGTAAGAAAGAATAAAATCTTTCATTCCCCTAAGCAATTTTGTTGTGAATTTTTCAGCAACATGCAGAAATACTACATCACTGTTCTTTATGGATTCGCCATTAGTATATTTGTTCCTAAAATGTTGTACTCTAGATTGTTATATTACATTTTCTCTGAAATGGTAAGATATTGCATGTATTTTTGTGTGTTCCAATTTTTTGTTCAATATTATGTTTATGAAATTCATCCATGTTATTGCAAATAGCTTAGTCAGTTCATTTTCTTTTATAAACAGCACTCAAGTGAATGGTTTATGGATATTTGGATTGTTTTAAATCTTTGGCTATTTCAAACAATGATGCTCTTCATTTTACATGTGCTTGGCAAATGAACATAACTGATGGTTCATTGGACACATGTAATAAATAATGTCAATCTATAATGAAAAATAGTGTTTATACTTAAAACTGTAATATGTGAAAATATCTGAATTTTAAACAAAATTATTTTCTCAACATTGATACTGAGACATAGTCTTAATTACATGTATTCCGTGAATGTTTTTTAATTATAAACTGTGTGTGGGGAAAAACTCTGCATGTTGCTGTTTACCTGGACATTTAAACAGTGGTTACTATAATATCAGTAGCTATATCTCTGGCACAATCTTACATAGTTTTGAATAGTGGGAATTTTGGAAATGTTATCAATGAGAGGCAAATATACAGCTTTCAGTTGCATACTTGGAAAGCATTGGCCTGATTACCATTTTGCTCACTGTTTTGATTCTGTAAAAACTACCATTATCCAAGTATCTTTTCCATTTCATGAAGGGGCAGAGATACTGTCACATCTTCCAATACATTTGCTCACCCAACTGATTGCAGCTGTGGCTAGAAGAAATGAAACAAATGTTTTGCTGATCTACAGCCAAGAAGAAGATTAAATCTGGAAATAGATCCTTGATGGACAATTAAAATTCAGAAATGTGAGATTTGTTAACTAAAGCCAGGAAATGAAGATAAGAGAATTTGCTGGTTTCTATTTAGGTAACTTGAGTTTGAGCATTCAAATTTAGCATTGAATGAAAGAGGTTAATTTCTACGCCACATTTGTTCATTTCCTAAATATTTGATTCCTTCTCACACTGGCATTTTTAAATTTTTTTTATTATTTATTCAACTGTGCGAATGTGCGCATGTATGTGTGCGCGCATGTGTGTGTGTCTGTGTGTGTGTGTGTGTGTGTCTGTGTATGTGTATGTGTAGAACCACGGACGAATTCGGGAACCACCATGGACGCCTCCACCTCCTTCTGCCCCGGGATTCACAGGCTCCGCCCTACCAGGACCAGAAGCGCAGGCCGCCCGGGCTTCCATCTGGCGTCTATACGTGGGATCTGGGATACAAACTCAGGACCTTCCACCTGCAAGGCGGAGGCTTAACCCCTGAGCCACCTCTCCAGCCCCTCACACTGGCATTTTAAAAATGTTCTGTTCTGCCAAAGTCATAATTTATATATTTTAAAAGCAAGAACCATCTGTTTGAGAAAACTTATACCTGAAACTTATATGCACTGGGGCAATAGAAAGCAGTTGTTTAAAGAAGCATATTGTGTGAAGTTCTGAGTTGAAATTTGTGAAAAAAGAATGAAAATCCAGATTATCTGAATGCCTATAGCAAGGTAATTTCTGAAAACAAAAAAAAATTGTTGTCTTTACTTATTTTCCATTTAATTTCTAGACTTTGAGCACTGATTATTTTAGTATAATTAGGTTTCAGATATTGAAGAGTCCCTAAATTTTCTTACTATATTTCCCTTATTTTCTTTTCTTATTGTTGATTTGACCTAATTCAACCAAAATGCCTTGATTATTTATCTTTGAATAGCTTCTTCTCAAGTCCCAAGAAATCTGCTATAGATCAATGTGTTGTCAGAAATTCATGCCCCTTGAAGCTGATGAAGTCCTGGCAACATGACTGCATTGGATGTCAGTTGTGGCTAGATGAATATCCTGGACGTTTCTCACAAAAGTCTGAAAAATACTTGGCAGAATAGCCACCATTTCTAACAGATTTTATCAGTACTTCTCTGTCAGGTGGAGGAATGTCTGAATGCCAACCAGGTATATTGAATATCAGAGCTGCAGAGCTGGCAGCATCACATACATTTGTGAGAGAATATTGAGATTAACTTGTAACAATCATCAAACAGCAGCAATTAGCACTAGTGTCATGGGAATACACTATTTTTTCAGACTGCAACATGTCTGAATAAAAACCCATTGCTAGATGCCAATGGGAAAACTGAAGGCCAGGATTTAGATAATTGCTCAAGATTTTTTTTATGTTAAACCCAGTTTTTATCTATCTATCTATCTATCTATCTATCTATCTATCTATCTATCTATCTATCTATCTACCTACCTATCTATCTATCATCTATCTATTGTGTGTGTGAGAGAGTGTGTATGTGTATGTGTGCGTGTGTCTCAGAGGGCAATAAATGTTCCTGTGGAGAACCAACAGTGACTTCAGGAATCATCCTGGATTGCTTCTACCTCCTTCATGCTTCACTCTGGGATTTCCCAGGTTCTAACCAAGGCTAGAAGTGCAGTCTGCCACCTTTTCCACCTGGCATTTTTGCATGGGACCTGTGATCCAAATGCAGGACCTACTGCTCACAAGGAAGAGTCTTAAACCTGAGCCATTTCTGCAGCCCAACTGGGCAAAGTTTTAAGAACCCATTTGTTTTAAAAAAAGACCATGTACTGAGTGCTGCACAAGTCCATGTCTGCAGTGATTCCCCTCTTCTACATTAGTTAGTGAATACCTTTCAGTAAATGCCTGCTATTGTTCTTAATAGCTAACTTCTGTCCTCTGCCTTCTTTCTCAGTGCCCCAGCTATTTCTCAAGGTCATGTTGGTGTAACAGAATCTAATTATATCTTTTTCCTCAAATAAGTGTTGAAACATGACTTTTGTGGATTGACCCTGATGTGAGGGTCAGATAATAATGCTATAGGGTTTTCAAGATGATGAGGGCAGGCTGCATACAATAGTTCATTTCTATAATGAACTATTTCTATCTATGCTATCATCTTTTAAAGATATTAAATCAAGGGGATATGGGTGATTTAAAGGAATAATAAGAAAAATTAGATAATGCAACTCTAAACAACCCAATTCTGCCTGAACTGCTTAAACAAATCAAGGGAAACTATTTGGCTTTTTAAACCTGCATTTTTCATTTAAGTGCTTGAATTATACATCTAATTTGCTTTCATTTACAACAAAAATCTCTACCACATTTTCTCTGTTTTTACTCCCACCTACTTTTTGTTACTCTTAGTGACTCACATAAAATTGACAATATTTAGCTTCAAAAGTTTCGGCATTGCTTTGCTCGTATTGTGATCAAACAGCTTGCTGAAGTTCATTTCTTTAATACAATTTTGATTTCCAAAGATGTCTACTTTTGTGTAAATTACACACGATGTATAATGTTATTACTTTTATATATCAAAGATAGTTATAACCTACCATATTACACAGTATATATCAAAGATTGTTATAACCTACTATCTTACATAGTTTTGTGGTTTGAATGAGAGTGGTCTCCCTCAACCCCTGCACAGGATCATCCTGGTGTTAATGTTTGGGAAGGTTATGATACCTTTTAAAGGTAGAGCTTTACTTCAAGGAATGCATGGCACAGAAGGTTGGATCTTCAGATTTGAGTGCCCATACCTTCTTCCTCTTGATTTCTGATTGTCTTTCTGTCTCCTGAAGATGGTTGCAGTAACCTGAACTGACCTTTTCCTTCTGTCTCCAGCCATGCCTTTTGGATCTTCTCCGTCTGCCTCCAGCCATGCCTTCTGGTATACTGTGCCTACAATAATGGACAATATCCATTATGAAATTGTAAGACAAATCTCTTGTTTCTCCTAAGTTGCTTAAGTCTTTGAGTATTATCTCATAGCAGGAAAAGAACTGTAATTGCAATACATCAATAGCATTAGTTAAACAGGTTAATATAAGTACATGAAAAGTTTCTCCTTATTAAATAATAATTACTTTCTTCCATCAAGCAGAAGTATTTTATATTAATGACCTTGTTCCCCAAATTAATGTATGTTATTACGTAGAAGACAATTGAGATAAAACTCTCAGAAATCAACAGCAGTAAATATCTGATATATATGTATACAGTTTTATAAAATTTTGTTCACATATATCATTTCAATATTTCTTTATAAGGAAAGAATAGAATTTAGACTAGTGTTCTAGAACAATGTTACAATATTTAGGGAGTACTGACACAGTTAAACTTGCTTAATAAAAGTGTTATAGAAATCCATGTTCTTTGATATAAACCATAACAATGAGATAGCCTGTTACAGTTAGATATTTATGTTAGATTTCTTTAGAGTAAAGGAGCCAGATAGAGTTACATTTTTCGTTATATACAAAAATAATTTTTTTACATTTTTTATTATTATGTCTGCTCATACAAACTCCCCCCCCGCGAACCCCCTGCACCCCCTCCCCTCACCCCTCCATCCCCATCCCCCAGTGCCTTCCCCCCTATCCCCGGAGAATCCTTTAATGTGCATGCCAGGCTCTCCTCTGGGCCCTCTTCTCAGATGATGTACAAGGACCCAGTGGCATTTCCCTGAACCCTTTCCTGTGTTCCCCTTAAGCATAGGAGCACTACTGTGGCTGTCAATCCCTTGCCTCCAAGGATCTTGGTGTCTTTAGCAAATGCTTGACTTTGTGGTGTCAATAGTGTGTTGGACATTGCGTGGGGCATGCAAAGTCCAATTATGATTGCCTCGGCCCTAACTTGTGTGGAGTATCTTGCATATCATTACTCCTCCCATCCTTGTGCTCTTACAATCTTACCACCCCCTTTTCCGCAAATTTCCCTGAGCTTCAGGATGTGGAGAGATTAGGCTGGCCTAGTTCTAGGTGGTCGATATAGAGTCTCTGAAGTTCTGGATTGTGGTTTGTTGATTTTCTTTTGCAGTATTGCTGCTCCTGCAATGCCCTTCACTCCATCCTGATGGGCATTGTATGTCACCCCCTGGCCAGAGACAACAAGTTGTTAAACTGGTGTCTTGTTATAAGAGCACATTCAAAGGTAGATGCAATGAAAGTAGGAAACCACAGTGAGGGAGGGGTCAATCTCCCATTTGCAAAATGGTTACTTTTTATCTGCCAGACTTTATGCCCTCCCCTTCTGGTGAGATCATACCTCCTCAGTTGTAAATGATCAGGAGCGAAAGTCTGTGAACTTAAGCAGATGTCTCATTACTTACTTGAAGTCCTTGATGGAGGCCTATTTTCTCTACTGTAACATGGACCCCTCTCTCCTTGTTTCTGGTGTGGCCCTCTTACTCCATCCCTCCTGTTCATAATCCTTGCAATTACTGTAGGTATTACAGAGATTTATCTTTGAGTGTCTCTAGGTGGGCTGGGTGGGTTTGGTACTAGGAGCCACCTGTTAGGGAGTACATTTGGCACTTAGTTTTCTGGGTCTGGGATACTTCACTTAATATAATTGTGGTGGTGCAAAAATAATTTCAAACAATTGAAGTTTTGTCTCTAAAGTGTATTTATTCAACATTTAGTTAAAAATTAAACCAAGCCTAAACATCATTATTAAAAGCATGAATGTTAATGGTTTCGCATAAAAGCATGGCCAGTGTCAACTGATAAATAAAATCAAAGAATGATACTTCATCAGTTTAGCACTTAAAATTAAATTACAATTGATAGAATTCAAGCTATATCTTAGAAGTAAACTATTATACTACTTTGCCAAATATCTGGATGAATGTATTTGCTTAAAGATGATGCCTAGGTAAAATAAAACGTTAAACTTAGTAAAACTGTATGCAAAATTTCCTTACACAAGAGGAATGGCCTCATATTAAAGTTTCTATTTTTCTCTAAAGTTAAAAATAATTGGTTCAAAAAAATGAAAAATAGATACAGTTGACACATGAGAATGGCTAGATAATTTAATTTGTTTACTTACAGTCAAAGAAGTAATAAGCAATTGGAGGAGTTGTGGGTACCTCATTAATAAATATTATAGTCAAGAAACCTGAGGTCCGATTTAACTGACACTTATTTGGATATGAGATCAGCAATATACATTTTTCATAGTGATTTGCAAATTCAGTAGGTGACAAAAAATCTTGGTTAAGACTACTAAGCACTTTTAAGGACCATTTGAACCAATTTGCTACATAGTCTGTTATACTCAGTGTCTGTTCTTGTACTAGTTGCTCACATAATGTATAGATGGCAAGTAGCTTTCACTCCCAAATTTGTTTCTATGCCTGTACATTACTTAACTTGGATATTCTCTGTAGATTTTCAGTTAAGTATGATATCCGCAGAATAAAGGTAAAGAATGAAGAGTATGGGAGAAACACATATATTAAGATATAATAATTCAAAAGTGGGGCTGGGGAGATAGATCAGTGTTTAAAGGCTTTGTCTACCAAGCAAAGGGACCTGACTTTAGATACCCAGATCATATGCAAACATATTGCCAATTAGACATGATGACGATGGCCTGTAATTAGGGGTTTGGAAGATGGATGAGCAATCCAGGTGGCATCCCAATGTTATCCTTGGCACATACACTCAACCACTATGATAATTAATCTTGGTGTTAACTTGACACACCTGGTATTAACTACGATCAGCTGAGACCACACCTGGAAAGACAACTGAGACCACCAGAAGAGATTATACTAGTCCTAGATCCCAGAAGAACCTCCATAGATATCATAGGAACCTCCCAGTAATGGGCCACATAAAAGCCACAGAACAGAATACAGAGTGGAAGAGGAGAAATATGCTAAGAATGCTCCAGCCATGTGGAGGTCTGCTGTGACTTAGCCTGCCTGCCAGGTTCAACCAGCAAGCCATGTTGCTTCCACCACCTTGAAAAAGACAGTATCTATTTCCCCTCTGGAACTGTAAGTTGAATAAATCTCCCTTTTCTCCCTTAAGTTATTTTACTTCCAGCATTCTCTCACAGCAATAAGAAAGAGTAACTGTTACAAATGCCCTCTGGTATATACCCACACAAACACATGCATTCACAGAAAAATGGATAAAGCTGAATCCTAGATATACAAAAATGGTAAATGGTGTGATTATTGTGGAAACCACGAAAACAGTGATATAAAAATATTAACAGCTACAAAGAAAGTCACCTAATTTATTCAGCAGATAACCAACCACATAGATCAGAGTTATGGTCAATAGTGCTATTGGAGAAACAAATTAGAAAAGTTAGGATATGTATCATTGGGGAAAAATAAATATAATAAAATAAATAAAAAACTATAACAAGAAAAAAAAAGAAAAGTTAAGACATCTTTTTACATGCACGCAATCATTTAATTCAAGGTTTAGGTAACTATTAGCCTAGAATTGGAATTTCATATAGGGATTAAAGATTTAGGCAGACCTGAATGTGAAACCATTTTCTCACTTTTATTATTCATGAAAACTTGGGATTTACATTTTTCCCTATATGTTGGGCATTTAAAAGAATGCTTGCTGAAGGCAACAGTAGTTCAGATCTCTTTTCACGTGTGCTAGCTCCCACCTCATGGCTGGGTCAATAGTCCTTGTGGCCACACCCCCTAAGGCCAGTAGCCCCCACCAATTTGCCTTCCCCCAGCCAATCATTACAAAACCCTCCAAATCTTTAACAGAGTCTACAGAAACTACAAGCCAGTGGCCAGTGGACAAAAACCATACACCTAAGGATCCCAAAAATCTTTCCATTGGACAGAAGAGAATCTTTGCATCCAGCTCTAAGATAAATAACTTTTTTTACTTTCCTTTTAATCTTAATTGATAGTCATTGCTGGTTAAGATTTCTGTACGACATACCCAAAGACCCATACACCTATCTATCAGGATATTAACCATTCACCATTACACACCTCTAAGGAAATAAAAGCTGCCATATCACATTTATTCCTAAACCCTGGCTACTAAATCTACCCTATTTTTAAAAACTACTTTGATACTTAACGCAAACCTCATATAACAACCTCTGACTCCCAATCTTAAACCTCTCAGAAAAATCTAGACCTAAACGTTGTCACCACCATATTCATAGTAGGGCTTAAAATCTTCTCAGAAGTATAATCTTATTCATGAAATAGTATTAAGCAACCCTAGACTGACATCTTTAACACCTAGGTAAACAGTGACAATAATCATCCAAGTGTAGTGATTTTCTGTGACTTATAACAGTCAAAAATGCACACGAAGAAAGATATTAAAGACCAAACACAAAATGCCCAAGTTACACTGTAAATCCACAAGATGCAACAAAAACCAAGACGACAAATCTACAAAAAAATTGTCAACCCCATAATGATGGATTTCAATCAGAATAATGCCTTGGATACTAGCCAAGAAATCAATAACAAAAATAATGATATTCAAAGCCTGAATTTTAATATGATCAAAGAAATGAAAGGAAATCAAAGAAAAGTTAAATAACCATAGAAGCCAATATAAGCAGGATGATATGAAAAAGGCAGCTGAAGAAACAAAGTAAGCATACAGCAGTTGAAAAACATTTATGCAAGAATTAAACTTCTTTAAAAACAAGTTAGCTACAATCCAAAATTCAACAGAGAGCTTTATCAACTGAATTAAGGAAATAGAAAACAGAATATCAGAGCTAAAAGACAAAATTGAATAACAAATTGGTTCAATCAAAAAGGTTAAATAAGCCAAAAAATACTTGAAAGAAATATCCAAAAGTTATGGGACACCTGAAGAAGCTAAACCTGTGTATTCATGGAATCCCATAATAAGAAACCCCAAAAAGCCACACCAGAAGATATTTTTCAAAATACAATTAATGGAAATTTTCCACATCTAAGGAATGTGATCCCTATCCAAGTACAAGAGGTATATTGCATACCAATCAGATATGACCAAAATAGAAAATCTCATTGAAAAATAATAGTCAAAACATTATAGATACATGACAAAGACAATGTGTTGAGAGCTTTATGGGAGAAAAACTGAGTTACATTTAAAGGTGAGCCTATTAAAACAGCAGCTGATTTTGTTCAATGGCAACAGTAAAAGCCAGAACAACTTGATAAGATGTATTTCAAGTCATGGATAATCACAAATGCCAACCCAGACTGATAAACCCATCAAAATTATCAGTCATGATCAAAATGAAAGAAAAAATTTCCACCATAAGGACAAGGTGAAAGTTTACATGACACCAAACCAGGACTACAAAAGATGCTAGAAAAGATATTCAATATCAAAGAAAGGACAAACATATCCAAGAGGATGGAAAGGAAAAATGAAATGAACACAATTTCTGAACTCAGAAATATACACATAATAACCACAAAACAAAGAAAATGACAGAAATCAACAGACATTTCTCAATTATAATCCTAAACATCAATGGATTAACTCTCCAATTGAAAGATTACAAACGTGTTAAAAATCACAACCTATCAACTTGTTGCCTTCAGCAAACACATCTCACCATAAAAGATAGGCATATTCTCAGAGTAAAAGGCCAGTCAAAAGAACTTCAAACTAACAGAAAAGGGGGCTGGAGAGGTGGCTCAGGGGTTAAGCCTCTGCCTTGCAGGCAGAAGGTCCTGAGTTCGGATGCTAGACCCCACATATAGATGCCAGGCAGAAGCGGGGGTGGCCTGCGTTTCTGGTTCTGGTAGGGCGGAGCTTGTGAATCCCGGGGCAGAGTAAACAAGAAGGAGGTGGAGGCAGTCCATGGTGGTTCCCGAATTCGCCCGTGGTTCTACACACACACACACACACACACACACACACACACACACGCTCACACACACACAATTGAATAAAAAATATCGGACAAAATGAGCTTCAAGTCAAAAGAAATAATGAGGGACACAGAAGGATATTACCTATTAGTCAAAGGTACAATTCATGTGGAATACTTCACAGTATTGAATATATACACACCTAATGCAGGCTCATCCACATTCATTAAACAAGCACTACAACATCTAAAACAACAAATCAGCTCAAACAACTTAACATTGGGGACTTCAACACCCCATTCTCACCATTGGATAGCTCAACAGACCAAAAGATGAACAAAGACACTGGAGTTGAATCAAATTGTAACCTAAATGGACCTGACCACCCTCTCCTAAATCTTCTAACTTAACACCAATGAACACACTTTTTTTTTTCAGTAGCCAATGGAACTTTATTCAAAATACACCACACATTGTGTCACAAAGTAAATCTCCATATATACAGGAATGTTGAAAATATATCCTGTACCTTATCAGACCACCATGGAATAAAGCTAGACATCCACAACAAAGCATATAAAAGAAAATATATGAATTACTGGAAATTAAAAACCATGGTACTGAATGAAGAATGGGTTCAGGATAAGTCAAAATAGAAATTCAACAATTCCTAGAATTGAATGAAAATGAAAGCACAATATATCAACATTTTTGGGACATGACAAAGGCTGTCCTGAGAGAAAAATTTATAGCATTCAATGCCTATATCAAAAAATAGAAACATCACAAGTAAATAACACTGCATATTAATGTTTTAGAGATACAAGAACAATCTAATCCCCAAAGCAGTAGAAAAACAGAGATTAGTAAAATCAGAGAGAAATTTCTGAAAGTGAGATAAGGAAAAGAATTGAAAGAACCAAGCAAGCCAAGAGCTGGTGTTCTTGAAAAAATAAATGAGATTGATAAACCCTTAGCCAAATTAGCCAAAACCAAAAGAGAGAAAACCCAAATGATAAAATTAGGATGAAACTGGAGTTTTTACAGCTGATACCAAGGAAATTCATAGAATAATAAAGTCATATTTCAAAACTTTTACTCCACAAAATTTGATAATTAGGAAGAATGGATGAATTTCTAAGTAGATAAAATTTACAAACTGAATTAGAATGAATCAAATTATTTAAAAATTCCTATAACAAGTGACGAAAATACGTAATTACAAGTCTTCCACCAAAAAAAGCCCAAGACTTGATGGATTCATTGCACAATTCTACTAGACATTTAAAAAAAACTAATACCACTTCTCCTTAAACTATTCCATAAAAATAGCAAAATAAGGAACACATCAAAATTCTTTATATGAAGCTAATATTACACTGATTCCTAAACTATATAAACACAATAAAAAAGAAAACCGTAGGCCAATCTCATTGATGAACACAGATACAAAGATTCTCAACAAAATTTTAGCAAACAGGATTCAAAAATATACCAAAAAGATCATTTACTATGAACAAGTAGGGTATATTCCAGACACACAGGGTTGGTTTAACATATACAAATCAAAAAATTATATTCATTGTGTAAACAAATTAAATAATCAAAACCACATGATATTTTCAATAATTGCAGAAAAAGCTTTTGACATGATCCACCATCCTTTTATGATCAAAACCTGGGGGACAATTGGAATGGAAGAAACTTATATCAGCATAATAAAGGCTATATACAACAAGCTTATGGCAAGAATCATTCTAAATGGTGAAAACCTTGAAGCATTCCTGTTTTGATCAGGAACTAGGCAGGGCTGTCCACACTCACCACTTCTATTCGATATGTACTTGAGCCTTAAGACAAGAAAGGGAGATAAAAGGGATACAAATAAGTAAAGAAGAAATTAAGTTAACCCTATTTGCAGATGACATGATCCTATACTTAAGAAACTCCAAAAACTCTATGAGGAATCTCCTAGAACTAATAAATAAGTTCAGCAGAGTGACAGGTTACAAAATTAATGTTCAAAAATCAGTGGCTTTCTTATATACCAAGGATGAATAAAACAGACAGTCCTAAGAGAAACAATTCCACTTACCATAGCCCCAGAAAAAATTGAAATGTCTTAGTATAATTCTAACTATGGAAATGAGAGACCTTTACAATGAAAACTTTAAAAGCCTAAAGAAAGAAATTACAAAAGACACCAGAATGTGGAAAGAACTCCCATGCTCTTGGATAGGTAGAATTAACATCATAAAATTGCCATCCTAACAAAAGCAATATGCAGATTCAATGCAGTACCAATCAAAATTCCAAAGCAGTTCTTTACAGAAATTGATCAAAAAAATCTCATATTGTGCTTTGTATGGAAGCACATAAGGCCAGTATATCAAAAGCAATCCTGAGTAACAAAACCTCTGCTGGACGTATTGCCATACCAAACCTTAATCTATGTTACAAATCCATAGCAATAAAAACAGCATGGTACTGGATCCAAAATTGACACATAGCTCAATGGATAAGGGTTGAAGATGGAGACATGAGCCCATACAGTTATAGTTATGTGGTTTTTGAAATAGGGGCTCAGAAAACTCACTGGGAAAAAATAGCATCTTCAACAAATGGTGCTGGGAAAAACTGGATATCTGCATGCAGAAGATTGAAACTGGATCCCTATTTATCACCATGCATGAAAATTAACTCCAAATGGATCAATGACCTTAATATTCGATCAGAAATTTTAAAAACCTTAGAAGAAAGAATAGCAATTTTCTTTGAACCAATTGGGATAGGCCATCATTTTTTAAACAGAACCCCCAATAGCACAGGAAATAGAACCGGCATTCATCAAATGGGGTCTTATTAAATTAAAGAGCTTCTATTCAGCTAAAAATATTGTCAACTGAGCAAAATCACAACCCATAGAATGGTAGAATATCTTTACTAACCACACATCTAATAAAAGTCTAATATCCACAAAGAACTCAAAACATTAAACATCAAGGGCATAAATAGCCCAATTAGAAAGGCAGGAGCAGCAAGACTGCAAAAGAAAATCAACAAAACATAATCCAGACTTCAGAGACTCTATATCAACCAGAGGAGAGTCTGGCATGCACATTAAAGGATTCTTCGGGGATTGGGGGGGAAGCATTGGGGGATGTGGAGGGAGGGGTGAAGAGAGGTAGAGCAGGGGGGTTGGGGGGGAGGAAGAGGGAGGGAGGGAACCAGTGTACCTATTAAGTTTGTATGAGAGGAAATAATAAAAAAAATGTTAAAAAACCGGGCTGTAGAACTTAAAAGAAATTTTCCAGAGACAAAATTGAAATGTCAAGCAAATACCTTAAAATGTGTTGTACCTCCCTTGCCATCAGGAAAATTCAAATCAGAACTACCTGGAGAGTTCATCTCACACCAGTTAGAATTGCTAAACTCCAAAATACATACACAACAAATGTTGGAGAGGATGTAAGGAGAAGGGAATTCTCATACATGCTGATTTGAATGTAAAGTTGTACAACCACTCTAAAAATGTTAAAAATTGAAATGCCGTATGACCCTGCTATATACCATTACTGGGAATTTTCCCCAAATATGTTTAATCATACTATAGTGACACATGTACATCCATGTTCACTGCAGCACTATTCACAATAGCAAAGTCATGGAATCAATTTAAATGCACAACAGTTGATGAATGAATAATGAAAATGTGGTACATACACACAATAGAATACTATTTATGCATCAAAAAAGATGAATTAATAAAGTTTTAAGATAGGTGGGTAAAGTTGGAAGAAGTTACACTGAGTGAAGTGCCCCAAGCATAGAAAGTCAAATGTTGCATGCTCTTCCTTGTAAGTGGAACCTAGTTCCACTCCCTTGTAATAACATACTCAGGACAAAAATCTCTATAATACCCGTTGTAACTGCAAAGGATTATATCTAGGAGTGTAGGAGAAAGAAGACTTGATAAGAATGGAGACAAAGGAACACAATGTAATAGGTAAATCAGACCACTCTCAAGAAAGGCCTGTAAGTAGAGAGACATCTGAGTCTTTCCATTGTCAATTTTCTTCCTGTTCACTGGACTGGTTTGAAGTGCTGGGCATGTGTCCCACATCATGGTAGGGGATGGTGGTTACTGGCTATTGGTTGTTTGCTTGGAAGGTGACCCCACTCCCTACTATATCTAGTCCTGTTTTTCCCTCTCCTTTAAGCCTTTTTTTGCATAAAGGCCTTTTTTTCTTGTCAGTTACAGTTTTCTTATTATTCACATGAATGATTTAAACATATTTAATCACAATTATTTATATTTTAAACTTTTATTAGGCCTTCAAATATTTACCTAATGAGTTGACTTAATTTCAAGAATATAAGTTTCTTTTAATTTTTCTAATTTTACAAGCATATTGAGTACTTATCCCTGCTTCCCTTTATCCCTCTCTTCCCATTCTCCTCCCTTCCCCTTTATAAATCCATCCCACTCCCTTCCACTCTCTGTCTACTTCTATGGACCGACCCCAGTGTTCCCTCTGGTTTGTCTACTCCTGTGAGTTCTCTTGTGTCATACCAAGTTGTAGAGACCTTTTTTTATAAAAGAAATTTTTTAAAATCTTTTGATAGGAGTGGATCCCAAAACCCAGACAAGATGCAGCCTTGGGCAGTACAAGAACAGCAAAATAGACAACAATATAATGCAGAATACCAACAATGTTCAGTCAGAACCAGGCCAGCCAAATCTCTCCCCAGGTAAATGGATATGAGTTCAGATTCTAGATCCCACATAAAAATGCCAGATGAATATGGCAGTGGCCTGTGGTTCCAGCCCTGGAAGACAGAGCCTTGGAAACCCCAGAGCAAAGCAGTAAAGAGATAGAACAATCCAGGATGATTTCAAAGTTCATCCCTGGTCTCTTGTGGAAGAAGGGACAGTAAGACTGTAAGAGCCTAAAGATAGAGGGGTCCATCACTGGACAAAACACTGTACTCAAAACAGGACTGCTGCAGCTAGGAATTCACTGCAATGAGACTTGACCTTACCAGACCTGCACTATGGCTGACTTATCAACATGCCACATAGACTATCAAAGATCTCAGGAGAAACAATTTCAAGCTGTAGAATCCTTAGGGATGAAGGTTTAGACAGGTGAAGGGGAGTACCTTTATCAGTGGTTAGCCCAAGGATGGGCCTCTTGGTTTGTCACAGAGGCTCAAAACCCACTAGTGAACTCTGGGACTACTATAAGCTGACAGGAGGGTGGGAAGGAGCTAGATAAGGGGGAGAGTGGGAGAGAAGGGAAAGAGGAAGGGAGGTGAGTAGGAGGGTGGGAAGGATACCTACTCATTGAGCTTGTATAACTAGGAAAATTAATAATAAAAAAGTGTTTGAAAAATTATAATTCCAACAGAAAGTATGAAATGGAAGTAGAAAATTGCCATTTACTTTATATTCTTATCATGAAAATGTCAAAGATTTTTAAAACACTTGATTAGCTTTCATTCGTAGTAAATGAAATGTTACACCTCCCTGTCCTCCATCATCCTGTCCACCCTGTTATGTTACCCTCCACATCAGACAGATGATTCCTCTAGAGTTGATATAAATCCACTCAGTAGACAAGTTTATGCCTTTTTAATTATGATAAACAGTAAAATGGAGTGCCACAGGTTACAATATGCATTTCAATAGTTTGGAGTGTATTCACATTGATGTGTAACAGATCTTCACATATTTTTCAGCTTATATATTGGAAATGCTATACTCATGAAGAGATGAAAATTTGTTTCTGCTCTCCTAAATCTCAACTACTCACTGTACTTTCTATGAAACTGAATATAGATGTTTCTTTTTATAGAAAGTGAAAGTTACTGAACAGATTTATAACTAATCCTATGATTGTGAATAAGCCAATGTTTAGTATTCTAGTATTCATCCTTAAATACAGCACATATATCACTTCTTCCAAGGCTCAGAGAACATTGCAGAACAGGGATTGGTATAATTATGTGCTAGAAGAGAGGAAAGAGGTTTATGATGTGCGATTTTCTGGACATATTGTGGTCATTACACTCATAAACTCACAGTAAATGTGGTATTCTTAGCAAGACCTACATGCAATATGCTCATGGTGCTTTAACCCTCCAGAAGTAACTACTGTAAGTTAGTGGTTGTTGGGAGAAGGAATCTTTATCTTCAGTTATATAACTCCTTGTAACTTGACTATATTTCAGTAAATAATGCCCCCCATTAATATCCATGCAAACAACTCCATTTAAACTCAGTGGTTCACATCACAAAAGATATAAAAGTAGGAGGGGTACTTTTGGGTGTGAAGAAATGGTTCACTGGGATTTGGGGAGTGATAAGAGACATTTATTACAAGCGAATTTAACTAAAAATATATTATATACATGTGAAAACATTTTAAATCATAAATAAAAAATAAAATTAGATAAATTAACACATATGTAAAAATGTACTCAGAATATCTGTAATATATTTTTGTGTTGAGTCAATAATAAGACACTTGCAGAATAATGCAGACTATGCTTTATACAGTGGAGAAGAGAGGTACATCTATACAAAGGAAGATTATTTAGCTATATCTAACAGTTTTGAGTAAGTTTTGGTGATATTAGTGAATATGTATTTCCTATGTCTCTATAATCTAGAAAGCAAAAACAGAACTCAAATCCTGCTTACAAAGCACATCCTGCGTGGAAATGACCAAGACCTTTTGAGGAATAGCTGATTAGAGCATAGGGACACAGAAAGGATCTAACTCTGCAGCATTCAATTGTTCTGTAACATAAGGAAGTACCCAAAGAATGGTTCAGGCAAATCAGCATGAGAAAGGATATACCTTGAAGTGTTTTTCATCAGATAAATATGGAGCAATTTAAAACCAAAACTAGAGAATGTGGGCTCCAACTCATTAAATAAAGTACAAATCTATGACTCAATACTGAAAAGTAATAACTTAGTATGTGAGAAAAAGCATTTCTTTATATAATGACAACTAATAAGTTCTGGAGAACAGTGGAATGAGAAAATTATCAATAGATGTCAGAATCATGGGGTAGACAATGCAGGAAAATAATTTTGACTTCAGTCATAGCTCAGTGCAGTTATTCATAAGACTAAAATGAGTTAAACGAATAAGGAAGTTATAGTAGAGAAATTTGGTGTACTTTAACTAAATTATGTAAATTAATATCATCAGTGATGGGTATGTATCACCATCATGTACATCTTGATACGCACTTAGGGTATCGTATCTCTCTGATAGTTCTGAAAAAGTGCATAACTTAAAAAATTATAGAAAAACATTAGACAACCATGAATTTTGGATTTTTCTCCAAAAAGATTAGCTTATTCTCTTAAAAATATGAAGGTCAAGAGTAAAAGTTATCAGCGAAGTAACTATAGTGTTTGATCTTAACTGCAGCCTAAACTAGCAAACAATAGATACAACTGAGAAAATATGTTTGATCTTGGGAAACTGATAAAATATATTGCAATTATGCTACAGAATTTTTGTGTTTTCAAGAAAAATGTGCTAATGTATTTAAGAAAAGTGGATAACAAGCTCAAACTTCCCCTCGGATAGTTAAAATGTTAGACATATGAACATAAATTTTATTCTGTACTTGAATTATACATATGATTTATGTAATTATATACAAATTATGTGAAATTTATATATGTGTTACACAGAAAATATACGATTCTGTAGGTATTTAGAGACTGAAAAGTATAAATATGGATAATGGATATAGTGATATAGAGAAGTTCCTAATACTCTTATGCTTGAAATTTTTCTTCAAGTGTGAAATAATATAAAAATTAAAGTATAAAAAATAATGATTGCTTAATTGTTGACATGTAATTTTCTCTGGCAATCTTTCCACAGGTAATTTGTTAATTGAAGAGGAATGTAAGAATATTTTTTGCTCTGCCAGATACCTCTCAGAGTGTTTTGATCTTTTTCCCCAAAGCAATTCATAAAGCATCTGGTATGTAATTAACACTAATTCATGTCAACAATTGATATCATTATATATCTATAACTACTAGATCCATTTTCATCTCCTATGTAGTAGGCCTGGAATATAAGGTTATCTACCTCTAGGCTCCTCATTTATCTTTTATGAAAAATGTGTTAATACTAAGTCGTTCTGTCTCAGTATACTGAGTAAACAATAGGACACATGTTATGTTCAAGTAATCTGTGGGTCAGGCATTAAATCAAGACAGATGGGAGAACAGCTTGTTTCTGTTGTACAGTGTTTCAGTCCTTCACAGGAGAAACCCAAGGACTGAGTATGACTTGACATTTGGAAAGTAAGATAGTTTGTAGATTTGTTTACTTACATATTCTCCACTAACATAAAAGACCTTGGAGATTCAACCTATGCAGGAAAGGCAAATACCCATAGCCTTTTCTTTTTGTGACTGAGTTTTCAGTTGTGTGTGTGTGTGTACTTCCACTTTATTTAATAAGTATTTTTAGTATAGGCCTTTCCAATTTATAGTGAATGGCCTTTCAATATCATCTCAAAATGGTTGTGACTGCAGAATCTTTGGCTCCATTCCTGACCTATTCAATCAGAGTCTATATATTTAACAAAATCCCCAAGTGATAAATATACACATTAAATGGAAGCAAATTCATGTTTGGCTGCATCCATGTGAAACAGAATCATATAATAAAGTCCTAAAAATTAAGGCCCTAATGTCTCAATTTTGTCAAACTTCTCCCTTTTAGGTATTTTAGTAATATGTACGGCAACTGAGGTTTGAGGATAATTTTTTAAAGTACTTCTCTAAGCAACTCATTACTTTGAGTATTGTTTTCAGTGTGAACATCACACCAGAAGCATTATTCCACACAGCATCACGCTTTAGAATGTAAGTGTGCCCCAAAGGTTCATATGCTAAAGTCTTGGGCTCAGGTTATGTCACTATTCAGAGCTGGTAGAAACTTTAGAGGTGGAGCTTAATTTCAGATTGTCAGAGTATTGAAAGGGTGTTCTTGAAGAGTATATTAGGGACCTGTTCCCTTCTCTTTTGCTCCCTGTCCAACACGAAGAAATCACCATTTCTTCTATTTGTGTTTTCACAATGACAATCTTCTCAAATCAACCAACCACTGACTGAAATTGTAAACCCAAATGAATCATCTCTCCTTTCAAGGTGTTTATGTTTAACATTTTCTCATAGCTATGGAAAACTAACCTAGATACCTGGGAAATTAGAGATGCATGGTCTTAGATGCTATTCGAGACTTACTAAATTTAAAGCAATAGAGCCTGGCAATTCATCAACCCCTATGATTATTCAGATACATACCACATTTCGAGGCTGTTTTAGCTATTAAAATTTAGCCAGTTTACCTAGAAATGGTGGACATACACCATCTGGGATTATAAGTATGTGTTACCATACCTGGGTCCTACATTAATTTTATAGAAAATTATTAGTTTACCACGTGGGTTGGTACAATTTCTGACACTAAAGGATTTCATGTAATTTTGAAATCTTGTTAATTTCTTTTGTTGAAAGTTATCAAAATATTTTTGTGTCCTGTCAGCATTTTTATTAGGAAACAAATTTGTTGTGATAATTACATGTGTAACAATTTTGTATTAACTTTGGAGTATTAATTGTCATTTTTTAAATTCCTGCTCCTACATTAAATATTATAGAATATTGCATACAACCGATTTCTATTGTCCTGTTTTTCCATTGCAGATAAATGACAACTGTAGTCCTTTCAAAATATATACAAGTGACTGCTATCCCACATGTACCTGTTGTCTACCAACTGTTTAGTTGTCATAGCCATAGCAGCCTGTCTAACAGCCTGAGCTGACATTGTGTTAATGAAAAAGAGCGCCTGGGCAGAACAGAGCATCTGACTCTTACTGTATCAGTTGAAACAGCTGTGATCTACAGCCTGCCAAGAAAGTTTCAAGAAGGGCAAGCTTTGCAGACACAAAAAGTAAGAACAGAACAAAACTTACATGTTTTTCTAAGTTGACCTCATCAAATCCAAGAGAATTTGCTGTAAAAGAGCCCATTGGATTTCTCTGGAGATTAGTTCTAAAAAGAGATGCAAATCTTTGAAAAAAGGAAACATAGTTTTAAGAAGGAGGTTCTTACCTGTGTTGCTTGTGCTATGTAGATAAGAAATCATTATGATGTATAATGTTACCATACTTTCAAGATTTTATGAAATTTTGTTGTTTTGTATTAATGCACAGATAAATAGCTGTGAGTTATCTGTGTTGAATTATATAAATGATAGCTAATATTATGCTCAGTTTGGAATGACATATTTGTGAGGAAATGCTGTATTTGAAAACTTAAAAGAAAACTAAATTTCAGTGTGTGTGGTCTAAATATGACTGTTAAGGATGATTTCCAAACCCATGTTCTATCATCAGATGCATATGCATCATGAAAAAGAATAAAAGGATATCTGGGCAGATATTTATGATAGTGAATCTGAGTGGTAAGATTATGTTTATTTAATATTCCTATCTTAATGTTTTTCATGTTACTTGTAACAACACATGTGGCTGTGATTTGCTTTCATGTTTAAAAATTGAATTACTTAGCTATGTGTGATGAGAAATCAGATTTAAAATGTAGGTCTGTATTGTTAAATTGGATGGAATGCTTTTGTATATGTAATGTGGTGTTGGAACAGAAGATCTAACATCGGTTAGGATGTTCAAAATGTACCCAAGAGTTATCGGACCATAATTTTAGTTTCATAAAAGTCCCAAGTGACATGGATACTCTGAAATTTGGAGAAGAGATTAGAGCAATAGCCTTAGGGACAAAAATCACTCATACTAAATATGTTAAATTCTATATCTATGTATTCTATATAACAGATTTCAGCATGAAGAGTCAGATTGAAATAAAAACAGGATCTTCAATTAGGGCCAGTTTATTTAATTTAAACATTACACATACATTGGTATGGATAGGTAAAGGCAGTAAAAAGTCTATGCTAAAGGTATTTTACAGAGGGAAAATTCACCAAATGTAGATTATTTCTCATTTAGTTTTTTTTTCTCATTGCAGAAGTGCAGCACCTGCAAACAATGTTTGCCAGTAAGCAAAAATGATGGCATATGTATGGAAATGGCAAGAATTCCCATGGTGACCTTCTTTCTGTGGTTGCAGGAAAAATAAATCCATGAAAGCTTAAATTGCAATTATTACCAATGTTGGGTTTGCTAAAGCCATTCAAAAACAATTTGCAATTACTAGCGTACTTATTATCAAATGTGAACCACAGCGAGCCCATACTTCTGTGCTTTTACCTTATTCATACCTCTATTCTTCTCCTTTTTACATTCTCCTGTAAACAGCTATGAAATACACTATTTTTCCTTTTGGTTCTGATTATTTTATTCAGTAATCCCTTCAGAATGCTAGTGATGAATGTTATATATGCTATTTAAAAGAGCCCAAATAACAAATGAATTCAAATGTTGCATAAAATTCTTAAAAAGAAAGTGAATTGATATTTCTTTTTAATTTTTTTACCTTATTTTTACTTACTGTGTGTGTACATGTGTGTATTTGTATGTAGCAGAAGGCACTGTGTGCACCTGTGGAGAACCAAAGGTGACTTTGGGAATCATCATGGATTCCTTCTACCTCTTTTTTGCTTCTGCCTCTACCTTCTTTTTGCTTCACCCTGAGATTTTCCAGACTCTACCCAGCAGGGCCAGAAGTGCAGTTCACCATCATCTCTGCCTGGAATTTTCATGTGAGACCTGGGATCCGAACTCAGGACCTTCTGCATGCAGGGCAGAATTTTAACCCCTGAGCCATCTATTCAGCCAAATATTTCTGTCTTTTATTTTTTGAGACAGGATCTCATTCGGCTCAGGCTCACCTAGAAATTGCTATTGAACTTTCTGTGTAACTGAGATTAACCTTAAACTCCTGATCCTCCTGCCTCTACAACTAAAGTTCTGTGGTTATCAGTGGATGCCAACATACCTGAGTTAAGATTTTGATATATAATAATTTGTCCCACTTTTTTTCTTCCATTCCCCAGTCTATGTGAGCATGTGGGGGGGGGAGATAAAGAGAGAAATTGAGGCGATAATAATGATGAGAGAAACAGAAGGAAACCAGTGTGATGTGTAGTTTCTCCAGTTTAATGTGAATGTAAACCACCTGGGAATCTTGTTAAAATGTAGATTCTTAACATTTAACAAGATCATAGTAGAAAGAATTCTGTCTTCATAAACAAAAACAAAGCCTAATTCAGTCAATAATTCATATTATCATTCCTTTGATTCTTGGATTTTATCATGTGTAAAGTAGGGCTGAACATTATGAGTATTCAAGTAAAATGTCTATAAAGCACCTTGTACCTGGAGAGACTTAATAAGCAGTACCTGAATTGTTGCTATTCAGATGAAAGTCTGGCATACACAACACATTGAATTTGGATCCCAGGTCTCACATGAAAATTCCAGGCAAAGATGATGGTGAACTTCACTTCTGGCCCTGCTGGGTAGAGTCTGGAAAATCTCAGGGTGAAGCAAAAAGAAGGTAGAGGCAGAACTCCTGAGTCATCCATCTTTACAGTCCTGAACTCACAGCTTTTAAAATATTTTATGATATGTGGAACTTGGCCTCCAGCTCATTATCCAAAGTTGCCTTGAATTTCCAGCAATGCTTACTTCTACCTTAAGGTAATTCTATGTAAGGTTTTGGGCTTATCCCAGTCCTTAGAGTGAAAGTCAGCTAATTTTAAGACCTGCAAATAAAATCATTGCAGTAAATTCTAACAAAATTCTTGTCAAACATTTCATTTCATATCAAATGAAATAACTAACATGCCCTTATGAGAAACTTCAAACAAGTTGGCCGGTTAACTCCTTTGATTGCAGAGATTGGCCCCTGGGTCATGAACTGACGAAGAATAATGGGATGTTAATATCTTTTCAGCATTCTCAATTTCACTCAGAACAACTTGCCTGGCAATATTTCTGTTAGGTTCATTAATTTATTCATTCTCTTAGCATTTGGAAGCAGTAGTAGCTTCCTCTTTGGATTTCACTATCCTTTTATTTTCCTAATTATGAACTTATGTCTTTTAAAAAAAGATTTTTATTTGTGTGTGTGTGTGTGTGTGTGTGTGTGTGTGTGTGTGTGTGTGTGTGTGCGCGAGAGAGAGAGAGAGAGAGAGAGAGAGAGAGAGAGAGAGAGAGAGAGAGAGAGAACACTGTGTGTGTCTGTGGAGGACCAAGGGTGATTTCATGAATCATCCTGAATTGTTTGTACCTCCCTTTTGCTTGGCTCTGGGATTTCTCAGGCTTCACTTTCCAGAACCTAAAGTACAGGGCACTTCCATTTCAGCCTGACCTTTTTAAGTTGGACCTGGGATACGAACTTGGGTCCTTCTGTTGGTGAGGCAGAGTCTTAACCACTGAGTCATCCACCTTTCCAGTCCTGAACTCACAGCTTTTAAAATATTTTATGATATGTGGAACTTGGCTTCCAGCTCATTATCCAAAGTTGCCTTGAATTTCCAGCAATGCTTACTTCAACCTTAAGGTAATTCTATGCAAGGTTTTGGGCTTATCCCAGTCCTTAGAGTGAAAGTCAGCTAATTTTAAGACCTGCAAATAAAATCATTGCAGTAAATTCTAACAAAATTCTTGTCAAACATTTCAGTCCTGTGTTACAGCCATCTCTCCAGCCCAACAAAGTATATTTTTATGACTAGATAATATTTAGGTTTAAATGGGAACTGCAGTTTATTTTGATCATCTGATTCTTAATTTCATAAAATAACTATGTTGTATTTTATTGACTATTTTCAATATCAAGGGCTCCATAATCTTGTGAGAAACTATCCTGTCATATATTAAGTAAATTTTATTAGCAAGTTCTTTGAACTGGATTGGTAGTAATCCAGCAGTGGTAATCTTCTAGTGGTTCGTGTTCCTCTTACTAAATTTTGAGCTTTAAAGAGTGATTATTTTTTTGCTGCTGATATAAAGGTACTTAAGAGTAGCTACAGATAATTAACCTTAACGTTTATTCATCACTCAAATATTTCTAAGATGAACAATTTCGGTCTCCTTAAAAATTCATCCTGTGCAAAATTATGACTTTAATTTTTTATAGACTCATGCACTCTGGCTTTATAGCATCCATAAAATGTTAAAAAGTAACAACACTATACAAATTAAGCATCTAATAAGTAATACAGACAATTAGTCACAGGCCAGAGAGTGAGGACTAACTGGTGTGTAAGTAATTGGGGAAGTTGAAGTTCATGAATTTATGGTTTCATTGAGTCTTTGATACATTAAGTAGAAGAAAAAAGAGTGGAACATTTGCACTGTCAATGGTGAAAATAGGAATAATGTTGTTTTGCTCATTTGCATGCCAAGTACAGACAAAGAATTTATTGAAATCTGTTTAATATATTTGTATCATATGTGATGTCCTAGGTTTGATTTATGTCACTACAAAAATTTACTTTTGATAAGTCTTTGGTCCATATGCTCAACAAATGTTGACAGTTTTTTAAATTAATTTCCTTGTAAAAACAGTATCAACCTCAATTCAAGGACAAATCACAAAAGTTTTAGATGTTTTATTTTAAATGGGCTGATTTTGTTGTCATATGATTTAGCAAGGAGAAACCTCTCCTATGATGTGGATGCTTTCAGGAGATTTATTGTATGAAAATGTAAAGCTACATATATTTTTATTTTATTGAGATACAGTTAATTAAAAACTCAGAATTTTTTTTCAGACAAAGTGGACTTCAAACCAAAGAAAATCATAAGAGACAGAGATGGATACTACATTTTAGTCACAGGTACAATTCACCAGGAAGACTTCACAATACTGAACATATATGCACCCAATACGGGCCCCTCCACATTCATTAAGAAAACCCTACAGCATCTAAAGAAAGAAATCAACCCCCAAACAATAATTCTTGGGGATTCCAACACCGCCCTCTCAACATGGGATAGATCAACAGGTCAAAAGATTAACAGACACTTTGGAACTTAATCAAACCCTGAAAGAAATGGACCTTGCAGATCTCTATCGAACTTTTCACCCACACACCCAAGAATACACATTTTTCTCAGCAGCACACGGAACTTTCTCCAAAATAGATCACATATTGGGCCACAAAACGAATCTACACATATACAAAAAAGTTGAAATCCTAACCTGTGCCCTATCAGACCACCATGGACTAAAGCTGGGCATCCACAACACAAAAAACGACAGAAAATACACTAAATCCTGGAAACTTAATAATATGATGCTGAATGAGAACTGGATTCAGGAAGAAATTAAAAAGGAAATTCAAGATTTCCTGAAAGTGAATGATAATGAAAATACAACGTACCAAAATCTCTGGGAAACAATGAAAGCTGTCCTAAGAGGTAAGTTCATAAGTCTTAATGCCTACATCAAAAAAATGGAAACATCAGAAATAAATAACAACGATGCAGCTTAAGGCTTTAGAGAAACTAGAGCAATCTGATCCCAAAAGTAGAAGAGAGGAGATTAGCAAAATAAGGGGAGAAATATCTGAAATTGAGATTAAGAAAACGATAGAAAAGATCAACCAGTCACAAAGCTGGTTCTTTGAAAAAATCAATAAGATTGATTCACCCCTAGCTAAATTAACCAAAAGCAAGAGAGAGAAAACCCAAATTAACAAAATTCAAAACAAACATGGAGTTATCACTACTGATACCCAAGAAATGCAGAGAATTATAACATCATACTTCAAAAACTTATACTCTGTGAAGTTTGACTAAACAAAAGAGATGGATGAATTTCTAAGTAAACACAACTTACCTAAACTGAATCAGGAAGTTGTGAATTATTTAAATAGTTCTATAACATATAAGGAAATTGAGGAAGTAATCTCGAATCTTCCAACCAAAAAATGTCCTGGACCAGATGGATTCAACACAAAGTTCTACCAGACATTTAAGGAGTTAATAACACCAATACTCCTTAAACTGTTCCATCAAATAGCAAAGGAAGGAACACTACCAAATTCCTTCTATGAAGCTAATATCATCTTAATCCAAAAACCTAATAAAGATTCACTTAAAAAAGAAAACTATAGGCCGATCTCTCTGATGAACACAGACACAAAGATTCTCAACAAAATCTTAGCAAATCGGATTAAAAAATATATCAAAAGGATCATTCACAGGGACCAAGTACGCTTCATCCCCGGCACACAAGGTTGGTTCAACATACGCAAATCAATAAATGTAATTCATCATGTAAACCAGTAAAAAGTCCAAGACCACATGACACTCTCGATAGATGCAGGAAAAGCCTTTGACAAGATCCAACAGCCTTTTATGATCAAAACGCCAGAGACAGTAGGAATGGAAGGAACCTTTATCAATATAATAAAAGCTGTATACAACAAGCACACAGCAAGGATTATGCTCAATGGGGAACAATTGGAAGCATTCCCACTTTGATCAGGAACTAGACAAGGCTTTTCCACTCTCACCACTTCTATTCAATATTGTACTTGAAGTCTTAGCTGAAGCCATAAGACAAGAAAGGCACATAAGAAGGATTCAAATCGGCAAGGAAGAAGTCAAGCTATCCTTATTTGCCAATGACATGATCATATACCTGAGTGATCCTAAATACTCCACCAGGAAGCTCCTGGAACTAATTGAGAAGTTCAGCAGGGTGGCAGGATACAAAATAAATGTGCAAAAATCAGAGACCTTCCTACATGCCCAGAATGAAAGAAGTGAAAAAGCCTTGAGAGAAGCAATACCATTTACTATAGCCCCTAAAAAAATGAAATACCTTGGTATAAACCTAACCAAGGAGGAAAAAGACCTTTACAATGAAAAATTTAAAACCCTAAAGAAAGAAATTGCAGAAGACACCAGAAGGTGGAAAGTCCTCCATTGTTTCTGGATTTCCAGAATCAACATCGTAAAAATGACCATCCTACCAAAGGCAATATACAAATTCAGTGATATACCAATTAAAATCCCAAAGCAATTCTTTAAAGAAGTTGACCAAATAATCTCAAAATTCATATGGAGGCACAAAAGACCCAGGATAGCAAAGACAATCCTGAGTAACAAAAACACTGTTGGAGGTATTACCATACCAAACCTAAGTCTATACTACAAATCCATAGTTATAAAAACAGTCTGGTACTGGGTCCAAAATAGACACACAGATCAATGGATAAGATTTGAAGTCCCACATATAAGCCCACAAAAATACAGCCATTTGATCTTTGACAAAGGGGCCCAAAGAATCCAATGGAAAAAGAACAGCATCTTCAACAAATGGTGCTGGCAAAACTGGATCTCCACATGCCGAAGATTAAAGCTGGACCCGTACTTGTCACCATGTACAAGACTTAATTCCAAATGGATCAAGGACCTTGATATCAGGCCAGAGACTGTAAAAACCATAGTTGAAATGATAGGGAACTCCCTCGAGCTGATTGGGTTAGGCCAACATTTCCTAAACAGACATCCAATGGCACAGTCACTTCTACCAACTCTCAACAGTTGGGATCTTGTGAAATTAAAGAGCTTCTGTTCAGATAAAGAGATTGTAACAGGAGCTCAAAGGCAACTCACAGAATGGGAGAAAATCTTCACTAACCACATATCTGATGGAGTTCTACTGTCCAGAGTGCACAAAGAACTTAGAAAAATAATTCCAAGGAAAACAATGGTCCAATTAAAAAACTGGGCCCTGGAGCTTAAAAGAAACTTTACCAGGGATGAAATTAAAATGTCTAACAAATGTCGGAAAAATGCTCCACTTCTTTAGCCATCAGGGAAATGCAAATCAAAACTTCCCTGAGATATCATCTCATCCCGGTCAGGATGGCAAAAATCCACAATACAAACAACAACAAATGCTGGAGAGGATGTGGAGAGAGGGGAACCCTCCTACATTGCTGGTGGGAATGCAGGCTCATACAGCCGGTGAGCCATCTGGAGATTCTTAAAGAAATTAAAGATTAAATGCCATATGTCCCTGCTATCCCAGTTTTGGAATAACCCCCCATGCAGCAGAGGTTCGCTTCCATACCACAAGCACGACCATGTTCATAGCAGCACTGTTTACAATAGCAAAGACATGGAATCAACCCAAATGTCCAAAAGTTAACGAGTGGATGAGGAAAATGTGGTACATCTATACAATGGAGTACTACTCAGCCATCAAAAATGATGAATTACTGGAATTTGCCGGGAAATGGATGTCATTAGAAACAATTATATTAAGTGAAGTATCCCAAACCCAGAAAATTAAGCACCATATGTATTCCCTAATAGGTGGCTCCTAGTTCCAAACTCACCCAGCCTACATTGAGACACTCAAAGGTAAACCTATGTAATAAACCTATGTAATACAGTAATTGCAAGGATTATGAACAGGAGGGATGGGGTTGGAGGGCCACACCAGAAACAAGGAGAGAGGGGACCATGTTACAGCAGAGAAAATAGGCCTCCATCAAGGAATGCAAGTAAGTAATGTGACACCTGGTTAAGTTCACAGACGTTCGTTCCTGATCATTTACAACTGAGGGGATATGATCTCACCAGAAGGGGAGAGCATATAGTCTGGCAGATAAAAAGTAATCATTTTGCAAATGGGTGATTAACTCCTCCCTCACTGAGGTTTCCTACTCTTATTACATCTACCCTTGAATGTGCTCTTATAACAAGACTCCAGTTTAACCGCTTTTGTCTCTGGCCAGGGGGGTGACATACAGTGCCCAGCAGGATGGAGTGAAGGGCATTGCAGGAGCAGCAAAACTGCAAAAGAAAATCAACAAACCACAATCCAGATCTTCAGAGACTCTATATCAACCACATAGAACTAGGCCAGCCTAATCTCTTCCCATACTGAAGCTCCAGCACAATTGCGGAAGAGGGGGCAGTAAGATTGTAAGAGCAAAAGGATGGGAGGAGCGATGGTTTGCAAGAATCTCAACACTACTTAGGACCGAAGCAATCATATTACGACTTTGCATGCTCTGCGCAATGTCCATCACACTATTGACCTCAAAAAGTCTAGCATCTGCTAAAGGCACCAAGATCCTTGGAGACAAGGGATTGACAGCCACAGTAGTGTTCCTATGCTTAAGGGCAACACGGGAAAGGGTTCAGGGAAATGCCACTGGGTCCTTGTACGTCATCTGAGAGGAGGACACAGTGGAGAGTCAGGCATACACAATAAAGGACTCTCTGGGAATTGGCGGGGAGGCACTGGGGGATGGGGATGGAGGGGATGGGGAGGAGGGGGTTCGGGGAGAGGAGGAGGTAGGGAGGGAACTGGTCTACCTATTAAGTTTGTATGAGCGAAAATAATAATAAAAAAATAAAAAAACTCAGAATATTTATCTGAACCTCACTATCTCTTAAAAGTTGAGAGGGAAAAAAGTTAGTAAAGGAAAAGAAGACTTAAAGACGAGGTGAATAAAGACACATTCATATCTTACAAAATAAAAGACAATACAGTTATATGTGGGGAACATTTATTGTGTTTTGTTAAGTGATCCTTTAAAAATAAACTCTAAGCTCTGTGGTACATGATACTATATGCTTGTGATATGCTTGCAGAAAATATGTGTTGAAATTGTGTATGTGATAATTCTTATGTTAGTTTTATCTGTCTAGGTGAAAGAATAGATGCCTGTATTTGATAAGCTATTTGAAAGAAAATCCAAGGAAGGATTCACAGAAAGGTAAATTTTTATCCTGATTGGTTGTCTAGGTCATCTAACCAAAGATAAAAGACTGTTTAAATGAGGAACCATCAGGATATAGCCAAGGGCAGTTCAAGAAAAACAAAACTGAAAATAACAACAAACCATAATTTAGAACACCAAAGATCTTACAATATTCACCTAGAGTCAGACCAGCCAAATCTCTCCCCATACTAAAACTTAGGAAACCTTGCAGAAGAGGGGGCAGCAAGATTGTAAGAACCTAAAACTGAGGAAGACCAATGATTTGCAAGATACTTCACACAAGTTAGGGCTGCAGTAGCCAGGATCAGACTTTGCCTGATCTGCACAATGGCTGACATATCAACAACCCCTCAAAGTCTAGCAGGGATCACAGGGGAGAAGACTTCAGGCATTAGAATCCTTAAAGGCAAGGGGTTAACAGACATAATAGAGTTTCCAAACTAGCAGACAGCCCAAGAAGGGGCCCTAAGCTATGCCACTGGGTCTTGAACCCTCACTAGTGTAAATGACTCAAAGGAAAATTCAGAACTCACATAAACAGATGCTCTGGAGGCTGGGAAGGAGAAAGAAGAGAGCAACAAGAAAGGAGGAGGGAAGGAAAAGAGGTGAGACAGAGGGGAGGAGAGTGGGAATGGGGGAGAGTAGAATGGGTAACCACAGGGGGGAAGGGAGAGAAAGGAAGGGGAAGGAAGAAGAAGGGGAGTGCTTATTGAGCTTGTATAATTAGGCAAAAAGTGTAATGAAGAAGAAAGGTAAAGTTTTAAATACTGAAAGTGCAGGGAAATTTCCTATAATAATTCGACGATTATAATTTGGCGACTTTCATTACTTTATTCATTATCCACTGAAAAATCTCCGACCATCTATTATATGCTAGCAGTACAATAGAAATATAAATGAAAGCAGACAAGTAACCTCTCTTCTAAGTCTTCATAGCATAGTGAGAGAGACTGGCATTGAAGGAACTATTACATGCTTAATTATCTATTGACATAACTGTTCCAAAAGATGCCATGAGAGAATAGCATAGTACATCATGTAGTTTTGTGTGCTTTGTGTATTATCAACTATACCCAGAGTCATTGATAAAGGCCTTGTAGGTTTCACCTTTAAGAAGCTGCTGCTTCCTTGGGCCTTCACAAAACTCAAGTAGTACATCATTTATGAGACCTAATGAATATCAGTGTGATTAGCCATTTACACATCTGTCTGTTAAGTAACATGTAAGCTTCAGGAGAGTAGAAATCCATTTACCCCATCTTATACCTTAGTCCATTGCTTGGTATGCAGGAATGACTCAGTAAATGCTACAGGGATGATTAAATATATTTTTCTGCAATATAATATGCTAAAGGTATATCCAGAGACATCACTTTTCCTCTATAGTGAAGGACTAACTACGAGACACTACACTTTAATTATGCTCTATAATTCTTGCACATCAAATGGTGGTAATTTATTATAGAGTAAAATTTTGTATTTTTTACGCTTCTAACTATATGTTCATTCTCAAAAAATTCATCTTAAACTCAAAAAATATTAAGAAGATATAACTCAAAAATAAATTTAATATTTGGGAGTTAATTTTAACTAATTATTCATTGCAGACCAAAGTTTAAGACTACCAAATATATCCCAAAGTACCTTCTGTGACTATGTTAAGAAGATTATGATATTGTTAAATCTAAACTTGATGATCATGGCAAGGAGTCTGGATATCATCTACTACTATTCTCTTTTATTGTGAAGAAGTCATTTTTATTATGTTCCTACTTTTTGTTTCTTCAACCCTCCTGCTTCTCAGTTTTACTACTTAATCTCCTGCTGAAAACTTTACCAAACTGAAATATGTCTGGACATTCAGCATATCTATCTTAAACTCAAGAATGAGATAGGGATAATATAGAAGCAAGACTGTGAAACGAATTTAGAAATGTAATTTTTTTCTGATCGGTCTACCTTAATAAATAGGAATAATTCCATAGATTATTATGGTGCATAAGTATGCTAAGAGATAACTCAAAGTCAGACAGCAACACAGAATTTGAGATACTCTTGAGCCTCATGTTGAAGGCCTCAATTCATTAGCTTCCTTAATTCTGGTCAAGGAAAAGATAGGCTCATACAAAAGTGAAATTCTTCTTAATGAGCAGTTACTTGTTTACATGCCAAATAGAGTTGCTTGATGATATTTCTTCTAATTTTATTAATGTATCCCTGGCTCTGCTGCTATGATGGCCTCAGGCAAACTATCATAAAAATGCAGGTGTGCTTATCAGGTATAATAAAAGTATAATAAAAGTACAGATGTGCATAGCAGGTTTGTCAATTGCTCTGCTCATATCAGCCTGAAAAACCTTCACATATCTATAAATTAAGAAATGAATCACTAGTGCCCTGATTCTCTGATTTCCCTGTCTTCATGATTTTCTCTCCAGGCCCAGACTGAGGAGGCTATTTTTCAGGACTTAGAGATGAATCATTATTCCATGTTACTTTGTTTCACAGATGGCATCATTTTATCTTATGCACAGAAACTGACAAGAGACATTGTTGCATTGATTTTATTGTATTAGGCTATGGAAAACCCTGAATGTGATGAATATATAATATGAGAAGTGCTTGCATTTGGGAGTTGGGACTGTGGAAAGATAGGGAGATAAAAAGGGAGATTTTTAAGGAGAAGATACTTTGAAGTTGGAAAGAAAACTATTAAATGACACTGTACTTGCTACTAGTATATATGCAAGATATTTTCTTAGTATCAGAGAATACAGAAGACACACAGATGGTAGTAGGCTGATGTAGTTATATGACAGTTAAAAGTAATTTTAAATTTGTGCTAAATCTGTTGACCCAAGGTTTTTCAGTTTTTGCCCATAGTTACACTTGCTGAAAATTTCATTATCTAGAGAACAAAGGATGCAGTAGGGCTGAGCAAATAATTGGCTTCTGGCCAATAGTAAAATGAAAAGGCAGCATGTCCTCTCATGAGAGATAAGAGTCCTCCATAACTTATATGAATGCGTATGTGATGTGTATTCTGTGTGCGTGTCTGTGCACATACACACACTTGAGCTTTCCTTTAGTTCCTGCATGCAGAAGTATCATGAGTAAGACTATCGGGAAATTAACTGCAAAAATCTGTTTCATCTTATTGGGGAAGTAACTGCAAAAATCTGTTTCATCTTATCAAGCAAGATGAGTCAAGGATAATTTTGTAATTTCTTTTACTTATACAAGGGGAAAAAACTGTCTATTCCTTCTGTGAGAAAACTGCTTGTTTTGTTATAGGTACTTGGCATTGTGAATGGAATTATCAAGGCTTGTTGTCATATAAAAAAAGATCCATTAAACTCAGCAAAGCATGCAAATTCCAGTGTGGTTCTCTATCATACTTAAATAATAGTGTTTTTTAATGCACTTGATGACACCTGTTAAACTCAGGTTTTCTAGATCTAAGACAGCAACATAGTTTTGTTTGTGTAGAATATGTTAATTTTGCATTATCATAGACTATGAAAGTAATGCCTTAGGACCAATGAAATGGCTCAAAGGGAAAAGGCACTTTTACCAAACCTGATGGAACCAACTTGGTAGAAGAAGAAACACACACACACACACACACACACACACACACACACACACACACACACACATACACACACGTGCATGCACATGTGCTTATATCCTAAACATAATGACCTTCATCAGATACCTGCAAGCAACATGGTAGGAGAGAACTGACTCCTAAAAATTGTCTTCTGGCCTCCACATAAGAAGTATAGCATGCAAATGTGCACCTGCAAACACACACACACACACACACACACACACACACACACAATAAATAAAAGTATAATAAAACCAAGAAATATCAATATCCATTACTTTTTAATCGAAATCAAATCTGATCCTAAGGTTCTCTTAGCGGGGATTATGGAGAAGTTTTAATATCAGTCCATTTTAAGTGTAACTTCTCATATCTCTCAGGTGTGAGAAGACATTGAGGTTTTGTGTTGTCTAGAATTGCAAATGCTCTTGCTGAGATTCTTATACCATCATCTTTCTTTTTTTCTGGTGCAGTTTCAGGCTGGATATACCTGTTAGGTACCCTATGTATGCTGTGCAGCCATTTCCATCTCTTCCTCACCTAAGCACATGATATAAAGTGTGTCTCAGCAATTCTGTGACAAAAAAGACTATCATCTTTCCAGTCCTGCAACTCTGTTAGACTTAGATTTATTTCCCTAAACTACCTCTTCCAGGGCCCCTCTCTACTCAGTCTATCTCTGGATAGTTTTATATTATGCCTTCACCTTGGGTCTTTGAGATGTGGTTTTGTCATTCACTTCCATGGGAGAATAAAAGAGAAAATACTGAAGTCATTGTGTTTCATCAAATTACTTTATTGCATTATAGGTGGCTTTTAGTAACTGAAAAGCATATTCTTCTGTCACTTCCAGAAAAAGGAGGAATACTTTTACTATCTTTATTTTTTTAATGGTTTAGATATGAACACAGTGACTTTATAATATTTTCAACCCTTAGTCCCACATCCTATCCTCCTCCTTTTCTCCTAGAACCCTTTGTCTCCCCTGCCAGGCTCCCTCCTATCATCAAAATTTTTCACTTGTGTGGCCCACTGTGTTTCATCTAGTCTATGATTATTCATGCCTGACCTGATTCATGTTCCACTGAACATCCTAGATCAGTGGGTATACCATAGAATAAAGAGTCCTCCTTTATTTTCCCCTGAGCATTAGTCCTCATCATTCTCTCAGAGAGGTGTGGAGTTTCTTGAGATCTTTCTGATGTTATAGTGAGATGTTCATAAGATAGTTTCTGTGAAAATCTTGTGTAACTATGCATATTTACTATGAAATCTTATGTATCACAATTGTGTCATGTCTAGGAGATAATGCGTGGCCCATCACCATCCCACTTCAGATTCTTCCTCTCTTCTGCAATGTTCCCTGGATTTTGGAGTGAGGATCAGGGAGACTTACATATTCTGTTTATGGATAAACAGTCCACAGCCCCTTATTTTCTGCATTTTGGCAAGTTGTGCTTTTCAGTATAAACACCTGCTGTTGTAGAAGAAGACTTCATGGTTGAATGCTGACTTTTCTTCAATCTATGGGTATAATAACAGGTATTTACAGAGCAGTTTGGTACTGTCCTCCCAGCTAAAGAGTCATAATCTGTTCTTCCTTTGTAAGCTACTTCTTCCCCTTTTATAGAATCTTGTTTGATTGAAGATTTTTCCATCAGTGTTTATTAGTGAGATTTGTCTACAATTCTTTCTTTGATGTATCTCTGCTTAGTTTTGGAATCAGAGCAATACTGGCTTCATAGAAACAGGTTTTATTTTATGAAATAAGTTGAGGAGTAATGGTGCTGTTTCTTCTCTGGGTCTAGTTGAATCTTCACTGAATCTCTCTGGTCCTAGGTTTTTTTTTTTTTTAGTTGGAAAACTTGTAATTCCTATTTTAATTTAATCACTTTTTATTAGTCTATTTAATCTTGAATTTATGTGTTTAGTAATTCATCTATTTCCTTTAGATTGCCTAATTTAAGGGAATATAAATTTTTAAAGTATGTCTTATATGATTCTCTAGATTTTTCTGGTATCTCTTGTGATTTTATTGATTTGAGTGTTCTCTCTTCTTTTTATTAGTGTGGCTAAGGATTTGTTAACCTTGTTTAATCTTTTAAAAAAAGAACAGCTCTTTGTTTCATTGATTTTTTTGCATTGTCTTTTTTGGTCCCATTTCATTGATTTCTGCTAGGTCTTGGGTATTTCTTCCCATGTGCTAATTTTAGAATTCATTTATTCCATTTTTTTCTAAAGCTTTCAAGTGTGACATTAAACCATTTATTTGGGGTTTATCCTTTTTTGTAATGTAGGCATTTAATACTATAAACTTTTCTCTTAGGATTTCTTCCACTGTATCCCATAGATTTTGGTAGGTTGTGCCTTCATTTTCACTGGCCTCAAGGAAGTTTATAATTTATTGTTTTATTTCTTCTTTGACACATTCCTCATTTTAAAATGTGTTGTTCAGCTTCTATGACTTTGTGTGGTTTCTGTTGTTTCCTTTGTTGTAGATGTCTGTCTTTACTCTATAGTTGTCAGATAGCATGCAGTGAATGATTTCAATTTTGGGGTATTTATGAAGTCTTGATTTGTGTCTTAGGATATGGTGTATTTTTTAGAATGTTCAATGGGCTGCTGAGAAGAACATGTTTTCTTCTGTCCTTGGGTGAAATGATCTATAGATATCTGTAAGATCCATTTGATTTATATTTCGCTTAATTCCAATGTGTCTCTGCTTAGTTTTTTAACCAATGAACTGTTCAATAGTGTGAGTGGGGTATTGAAGTCTCTCATAATTACTGTACTTGGTTTGATTAGTGCTTTTGCCTTTTGTAGTATTTTCTTGATGAATTTTGGTGCTCCCGTGTTTGGTGCATATATGCTTAGAATGTAAGATCTTCATGTTGGAATGTTCCCTCAACTAAGACAGTTTCCATTTGTATCTTGAAACTTATTTTATTAGTTTGATGTCTATTTTGGCTGATATTAAGAAGGCAACTCCTGATTATTTCCTCTTTTTATTTGCCTGGAGAATTTTCAACCATCCTTTAATCATGAGAAAGTGTCTGTCTTTCATGGTGAGGTGTATTTTTTGGAGGCAGAGAGTTGATGGAGCATGATGTTTGAGACATGTTATAATCCTGTGTGTCTTGACTGGGGAATTGATACCCATTGGCATTTAAAGTTATTATTGAAAGATGTGTAATGGTTCTTGACATTTTGATGATCTTATGATATTTGCATTTTTAAGTCTCTCATTCAACTCTTGTGCTGGTATTATTTATTCTTTGTAGCCTCTTTGATGTGTTTATCCTTCTTTTCCATCTTTCACACTCCTTGCAGTACTCTCTGTAGCCCTGGCTTAGTGACCATATAGTCTTTTAGTCTGTTTCTGTCAAATAATATTTTTTTTCAATTTATATTGTGACCAACAGTTTTGCTGGATATCATAATCTGGGTTGGCATTTGTGTTCATTCGTAACTTGTATTATATCTCTTCAAGTCCTTCTGGTTTTTATTGTTTATTTTGAAAAGTCAGTTGTTCTTTAGACAGTTTTGACTCTGTACGTGACTTATTGCTCCTCTCTGACAGCTCTTAAGGTCTTGTCTTTAATGCGTATATTTGGTGTTTGGCCTATCATATACCATGGAGTATTTTGTCCTAGGTATTTGGTATTCTGTATGTTTCTTTTTTAAATTATTTATTATTTATTCAATTGTGTGTGTATGCATGTGTGTATGTATTTGTGTGTGTATGTGTGTGTGTGTGTGTGTGTGTGTGTGTATGTGTGTGTGTGTGTGTGTGTGTGTGTGTGTGTGTGTGTAGAACCACGGATGAATTCGGAAACCACCATGGACTGCCTCCACCTCCTCGTTTACTCTGCCCAGGGATTCACAGGCTCTGCCCTACCAGGACCAGAAATGCAGTCCACCCATGCTTGCGCCCGGCATCTATACATGGGTTCTAGGATCCGAACTCAGGACCTTCAGGCAGAGGCTTAAACTCTGAGCCACCACTCCAGCCCAATCTGTATGCCTCTTGAATAAGGATGGGTATCTCCTTTCTTAGCTCATGGAAATTTTCCTTGGTCTTCTCATTAATTATGCATGATGGATCTTCCTCTTGTGTGACTGTTTTTGGGACACCCATGATCCGTATGTCAGGCCTTTCGATGGTGTTTCAGAATTCCTGAATGTTCTGTTCAAATGTGTTCTTCAATTTATCAGTTTCTTTGATTCATCAACCTTTCCTATTATCTTCCAGTTCTGAAACTCTGTCTTATACATGATCAGATCTATTTTTCAAAGTCTTTATTGGATTTCTAATTGCACTGTTAAATTTTTTAGTTTCTGTGTTATTTTGACCAGGGCTTTTTTCAGTGTTTTCATGTTTGTTTGCAGATCACTTTGGGTTTTCTTCAGTGTTTCTAGATCTGTTTTGAGGTTCTCTGCTTTTGTTCTAATTGTGTCTTATTTGTGTTTTCTTGGTTTTCCTTCCTGTCATAGTTAAGCACAGGTGTCAACTTGACTCTTGAGGGTTTGAGCTCTGGGCACAGTTGTAGAGAGTTGATGGTTAAGCCTAGAGCAAACCTGAAGGAGATGGTCTAGCTGCTGGGGAAGACCCAACCCATGGTGGGTGGGATTAGGCCCTGGATAAATCACGGAGAGCTGGTTGAGAGAGTTGGCATCCTTCTGTATACTTGGCCAGACATGCTGGTCTGGCAAGTAAGGATTGTCCATCTCTCAGCCGTTATGGTGGCCATTTCCCTTGGCCCTGGTGTTGGTGTGTGTTCTCCCATCAAGCTGGACTATGAACTGTAACCGGACTATTGTAAGAAAGTAAACTCCTTTTTCCTTTAAGCTGTGTTCTGGTCATTTATCAGCAACCATGCAGGCAGACTGCTACACTTCCCAAGATTGTTGAATTCTTTTTCAAATTTGTTTAGGTGTTTATCTGTGTTCTCTTGGAGTTATTTGGTGTAATGGTTGACTTCTTTCTGGAATGCTATTTTTTTTCAGCACTTGATAATGTTTGTAGCATCTATGTTTTGTTTTGTGTTATTTATCAAATGTATTGAAACAAAAGGCAGTGATTCCAGTGTTCTCTGGCTTTAGAAGTGTGTCAAAGATTTTCAGATGAGTTTTCTAAAGTGATTATTATACTGTCTTCTGGAGACCTTTTCTCTCTTCATTCTTGTAGTTTGGTGTTATATGAGATTTTCTGACTGGACTTATCTCCTTTGTGTGTGTGTGATTACTGTGTGTGGGGTGGAGTCAGGTTGTTGCACAGGCTGAGATAAGCAGAGTTTGGGACCTTGCCTCCTGATAGGCTGATGGCAACCTCACTTGAACTGTGGGGACTTGGCAACAGAGGGAAGCAAAGTCAGGTGGGCTCTTGGGACCTCACTGCTGAACAGGCAGGCTGAATACAATCTCACCTGAGCTTTGAAGGTTGAGTAATGCAGCATTTGTAATGCACCTATTTCTGCTTATTTTGTGTTGCTACTTTTATTAATCCTTTTCCATTTTCTTGTTAATGTGTTTATAGGGATATGTGTGTGTATGTGTGCACATGTGTGGGCACATGTGTGTGCATATGCATATTTAGGTCTGAATTTGATTACTGAGAATCAAGCATGATCACCCTTTCAACTTAGTCTTTTCTTTTCTCCCACATTTTAATTTTTTTTCCCAATCATACAAGCTCAATCGGTAACCCTGTCCTCTCCCTCTGTCCACACTTCCCCGGTCTCCCCTGGTACTCTCTCCCCATTTTCCCCTTGCTTTCATCCCTCTCCCTCCTTCCTCTTCTCACAGTGCCTCTCCCTTTCTCCCTCTCCTGGAGCATTCTTTTGTGTGAATGCCAAACCTCCTTCTGAGTCTTCCACCTTAGTGAGGTGTCAGGACTCAGTGGCATAGCCCAGAGCCCTTTCTGGGGCTCTCCATTAGTATGGGAACTCCATTATGACTGTTAATCCCTTGCCTCTAAGGATTCTATTGCCAGTGATCTATGCTAGACTTTGGGGGGTCATTGACATGTCAACCATTGTGCAGGACATGTAAAGTCTGAATACGGCTACTTCAGTCCTAACTTGTGTGGAGTATCTTGCATATTGTGGTCCTCCCCATCCTTAGGCTCTTACGATCTTGCAACACCCTCTTCCACAAGATTCCCTGAGCTTTAGGATGGGGAGAGATTTGCCTGGTCTGGTTCCTTGTGATTAATGTAAGATCTTTGGTATTCTGAATTATGGTTTGTTATTTTCAGTTTTGTTTTTCCTGTACCACCCTTGGCTCCATCCTCATTGGTATTGAAGATTACTTCCTAACCAAAGACAAAAGTCTCTTTAAGCAGACTCCCTGCACCTCAGGTAAGGCCCCTAGACCACACCCCAGGCCCCAGGTCATCTGCATGCCCCACTAGCCACTCTGCCTTTCTGCTCCGGACCTGGGCCAGGGGGGACTCATTTTCCTCAGAATTCAAAAGAGTCCAGAGAATACCAAAGCAAAGCTCTAGAGGACAAACACCATTTATCTGAGGTCCTCTAAAATCATCCCATCACATGGGAGAGAATCTTCATATCCCATCACATGGGAGAGAATCTTCACATCCAGCTCTAAGATAAGTAAACCCTTTATACCATCTTGTTCCTCTCAATTATTAGTCATTTGTAGTTTAACATTTCCATATAGCCACCCAAAAACCCACAAACTTCAGAGACTATACCATTCACCCTCACTTATCACCAAGGAAGTAACCTAAAAAGTGCACTACCATACTAATCTTCATTCCCTGTCTACTAAACCTAACTTAATTGATATACTAACAGTCCAATAGACTCATCTAGGAAATAACACCAACACCAGACAAGCGTACCCAACTCCAATGCAAACACTAGCAATAACTGCTTAAGTATAGTTATACCATCTAATTACGGCCAGTCAAAAACACACAGAAACAAAAAGAAGGTCATAAGAGATTAAACAAAATGCCCAGGTCACAGAACAAATCCATGAGAAACAAAAACCAAGAAAACAATCTCCTACCCAAAGAATGAACCCCATAATGATAGAATCCAACCAGAAAAAACTCACAGAAAGTAGCCAGAAAAGCCATACCCAAGATAATGATTTTCAAAGCCTGACTTTTACTGTGATCAAAACAACGAAAGAGGAAATGTGGAAGGAGATAAATAACCACATCAACCACTTTGAACAGGAACACAACAGGCACTCAGAGGAGGTGAGAAAAGCAGTTGAAGAAACAAAAATAGGTATAGAGCAGTTAAAACAATCTCAAGCAGTTTAAAATCTAAGTAGAAGACAAGCTATCTTCAACCCAGAACTCAAAAGAGAGTCTTATCAGCAGACTTAATGAAGCAGAAAATAGAAGATCAGATCTTGAAGACAAAGTGGAAGAACTAACCAGTTCAATGGAAGAGGTTCTTAAAGCCAAAAAGATACTTGAGAGGAATATTCAAGAGTTATGGGATACCCTGAAGAAGCCTAACATGCACATTCATGGAATGCCAGAACATGAATCCCAAAATACCACACCCAAGGAAATTTTTCAAATTATCATAAAGGAAAACTTTCCACATCTAAAGAAAGAGAGGCCCATCCAAATACAAGAGGCATTCCGTACCTCAAACAGATATGACCAAAATAGAAACTCGCCATGGCAAATAATAGTCAAAACACTACACATACAAGACAAAGAAAATGTGCTGAGAGCTTCAAGAGAAAAAAAAGTCATGTTTGAAGGTAAACCTATTAAAATATCAAGGGCTGGAGAGGTGGCTCAGGGGTTAAGCCTCCGCCTTGCAGGCGGAAGGTCCCGAGTTCGGATCCCAGATCCCACGTATAGACGCCAGACGGAAGCGGGGGCGGCCTGAGCTTCTGGTCCTGGTAGGGCGGAGCCTGTGAATCCCGGGGCGGAGGCGTCCATGGTGGTTCGCGAATTCGTCCGTGGTTCTACACACACATACACACACACACAGACACGCGCGCGCACATACACACAGTTGAATAAATAATAAAAAAAAAAAAATAAAATAAATTTCAAAATATCAAATGATTTTTCAATGGAAACAGTAAAAGCCAGAAGAGCTTGGAGATATGTATTTCAAGAATTGAATGAGCACAAATGTAAACCCAGGCTAATATACCCAGCAAACCTATCAATCATGATTGAGGAGTGAAATTTTCTCTACTTTGTCTTTTGAGTCTGTATCTATAATCCCACAGCTCTCCCATGAGACTGGTTTGGCTAGTTAACTTTCTCTGTGCATATCCAATTTCTGTCTCCTGAGATTGTGGCACTAAACATAGGATCTGGAATTACACATTGTTTCTCCTGTTTAGGCTATCTCTTCAGCTCTACTATTTTAAAATCTATGATATGCTTCACACTGTATTTCACTTAAAACACACATTATAAGAGACTGTAGTAGTGGAAGTAGGTTCAGAGGCAGCAGTTGGGCTTGCAGCAAGCAGATTCGGTCCAGTTATTGTGTTTGAGTGAGTTGAAATCAAAGCCTCTTTAAAAGGCAGATGATTCAGACTTGGATACATGAGATTGCAGGGGCCTCTGCCACCTTTCCAATACAGTGGTCAGAATTTCAGCTGCAGGAGCCAGGAGTGAACTTTGCCTGACCTGCAGAATGGCTGACATGTCAACAACCCTCCAAAGTTTGTCATGGATCACAGGGTAGCAGGCTCCAGGCAGTAGGGTCCTTAGAGGCAAGGGATTAAACAGTCATAATAGAGATACCATACTTAAGCGGAGCCCAAGATAGGGCTCCAGGCTATACCATGAAATCCTGAACTCTTACTGGGGTGGAGGACTCAGAGAGAGGTTTAGCTTTCACACAAAAGGATACTCCAGGGAATGGGAGGAAGTAAGGGCGAGGAACTGGGAGAGTGTTAGGGAAGGAGGGGGTGAAAGAAATGCAGGAAGGAGGGAGTGAAATGGGGGATGACTGGGGATGGGAAGGTGGGAGGTCCAGGATGGGGGTACCTATTGAGCTTGTATGATTAGGAAAAAATAAAATGTGGGAGAAAAATTTTAAAAAATGGCTTTGTGACGCTCAAGTGTTGGCCATATAAGACATCAATGTCTACTTCGAAGATTGGCAAGCATGGTTATGCCAAGGTTCACCTCTTTGGTATTGACATCTTTGCTTGGAAAAAATGTGAAGATATCTGCTTGTGAACTCATAATATGGATATCCTCAACATCAAATGAAATTACTTCCATCTGATTGGCATCCAGGATGGGTACCTATCACTTCTCCTGGATAGTGGGGAGGTGTGAGAGGACTTTCGTCTGTCTAAGGTAGACCTTGGCAAGGAGATTGAACAGAAGTATGACTGTGGAGAAGAGATCCTGATCACAGTGCTGTCTGCCATGACAGAGGAGACAGCTGTTTCAATCAAGGTCATGGCAAAATAACTGGCTCCTAGGGTGGCTATGGTGGCAGCAATGATCCTTCAGCCTGCAGTGACCCCTCCCCCAGCCTGGCTCCACTCTGGCCAGAACTTTTGCTGGACTCCTACACAATTTATTCCCCCCCCCCCTTTTTTCCCTCACCCCTTTGAACTGTCAGGGAGACCCTGCCCTTCATCTAGCTGCCTTAGCCAGGAATGAGGGAGCCATGGCCTCGGTGAAGCTGCCCCCTTCTTCCCTTACATTACAGGCCTAGTGAGGGAAATGAGGTGGGTGCTTCTTGTGGATTAGGTTAATTTTTTTTTAAATTAAAATTGGAATCGGAAAGCTGTGGATTTTGGCAAATGGTCCTCATGCCCCTTTTCCCATTTGCCCCTGTTCTCCATTGTCCTTACTACCAAGTATCACTTGTAAAGACTGGGGACAAACTCCCCTTCCATTTCCAGGTTTTTGCCCAACCCCCTTCAGGGACTGTAAGAAGAGAAGAGAGAAGGGGACCTGCTCCCTCCTCAGGCATTTGGGAGGGCCCTGCCCAGATGTGCTTCACCCTTTCCAGTGGGCTCTGTCCCCGACGACATTTGTTAAAATCAAACCTGAACAAAATTACAAATTTAATATGAAAAATCACTCGTTATCATTATTATTTTACAAATATTATTTAACTATACCATTACCACTAAAATGTGATTCTGTGCAACAAATTTTTTTCAATTTTTAAAATTCTCAGGGTTTGAAGTTTTGTACCTAGCCAAAAACTTTACTTGTATGCTTTGTACATAAGATGCTAATTAATTATTTGTTTCCACAGTTTTCTTCTATCTTCACCTGTATAACTTTGTGTTTTTTATATACTCAGCATTTATTATAGCCACAAAACATAAAAATTATCCAGTATATGTTTAATAGATAATACATTAATGAATTTTAATATATATCAGCCACACAATTCTTCATTTATTATTAACAGGTTATATGCTCTTTGAGGGTAGTGTTTGGGACTTACTCCATGTTATTTCATTCCAGAACTTAGTATATTAACTAAAAAATTGAAAGCAATAAAGAAGATGAAAGAACTCTTAATTTTAAACATTTCGGGTTTTTTTTTTAATTTTTAGTTATTCTGTGTGTGTGTGTGTGTGTGTGTGTGTGTGTGTGTGTGTGTGTGTGTGTGTGTAAGTTAGGAGACAATCTCTTCTTTTAAAATATAACTTCCTCAGGGATTGAACTCAAATTTTCAGGCTTTTCAGCATATGCCTTTATGCATTGAACCATCCCCCACTGGTCCCTCAGTTCTGATTCTGGTATTGAGTTTCTCTGTACTGCATGTACCAACCGAGAGTTTTCTGTGTGTGAAAGACGTTTGGTACTTTAAAATTTTCCTGATTTTTTTCAGAAATGGAAGACTTTTTTTAGAATTTATACAGTCTGAGATATTAGTGGATATGAAGACAGTTTTAGCAATGTTTTAAAAATAAAGAAATGTAGTTGATAAACTTACAGCAGCATGAGTTTCTTGGTTAATTTCATATTCTTGTTAAATGTTGCTTTCTACAATATATATGAAATCTGCTTCATAAAACTATAAAATACGATAGAATTTAGGTTAATTCTATGATGAACTCATTATTTTTTAAATAAATTTCTTTATGATTTATTATCAGTAAATATAGGGTTTGCATACATATTTTCCATAACTTTTTTATATACATTCTCTTTGAGTCATGTAAAAATTTCTCATATCAAAGGCTGTAACTTGAAAAGCCTTCAAAAGCTCTTATTTAAAGCAGTGGAAACTACATTAATAATATGCCTATACTCAGCAGTGTACTATCATGTCCATTTAATAACATGGTTTCTTTTTTTTATCCCATATTTTATTTTTTCTTATCATACAAGCTCAATAGGTACCCCCATCCTCTCCCTCCCTCTCTCCCTTCCCCTTTTGTTACCCATTCCACTCTTGCCCTTTCCTTCTTCCTTTTACCCCTTCCTTCTCTCCCCCTTTCCCACTACTTCCCCCTTCTTCCCTCCATCCCCTGGAGTATCTGTTTATGTGGGCACAGAACCTCTCTCTGAGTCCTCCACCCTAGTGAGGGTTCAGGATTCAGTGGCATAGCCGGGGCCCCTTCTTGGGCTTCCAGTTAGCATGTCAACTCTATTATGACTGTTTAATCCCTTGCCTATAAGGATTCTACTACCTGGAGCCTTCTCTCCTGTGATCCCTGCTAGACTTTGGGGGGTTGTTGACATGTCAGCCTTTGTGCTGCTTCAGCCCTACCGCATGTGCAGTATCTTGAATATCATTCATGAACCCATTATTAAAATGTTGGTTTGAAAGATTTTCTGGATCTGAACTATCTCTGTGACATCATCAAATCAAAAGATCACACTGGAACTTGAGTCTCAATTTTTAGATATAATGTGCAATTTTGAAAAGCTCATGTTTCTTGGAGTCAAAGCAATGTCTTTCACCTACTTATAATATCAGGCATTTGTGGCACAACTTCATCTGAATATACTTCTCGTAGTAGAACTAGCTCATATCTATGGCCTGTGCAGTCTCTGACTGTTTGGATAAAAGGAAAAAAAAATACCTTTTAGCCCTTCTATAATGGAAAGGAGAAAAAGATCAGGTTAGGCATGGGAACTGTTCTATCTAAAGGGAATAATTAATGTTTAATATTCACACTACAACAAGCTAGAGAAAATTCAAATACGTATGAAAAAGCAGCCCCATGTACCAAAAGGAATGAGTCCTAGTTGTACACTACAACAAATTCAGTGTTGTTCCACTAACCATATACACAGCTATAAGTCATGTATCACAATACAATATAAGGAGGGAGTGCTAAATATAATCATTATGTAAAACTTACTTCGTAAGATGGATAATGAACATTTATGATCACCTAGAGACAGGACCTGTGGTGAGAACAAGGCAGTGCTAAATGCCTAAAATATTGATTTAATATCATTTTAAAATATACCTCTGTGATGCTCAGAATCTAAATATGAAATGTTTACATGTAGTACAGAGAGTAAGAGGTACATTTGGAAACACATTTACATTAAAAGCCCAGAGGTGCAGAATTTCAACAATGAAATGCCTTAAGTCTGGATATTGTATCCATTTTGTTTATATTTCAAAAAATGGTAAAAATGTGTAAAAATGGTAGGATTAGAAAGTATATAAAATCACATGTATCCAAAAGTCCATTAAGATTTATTGGTCTCTTTAATCCAAATGCCAATTTTTATACTATTTTTATAAGTGATTATGCCTCTGTTGACCTTATAGCAGGACTATGTATGAACACATTGACATTCTGGTTGAGGAGACAAAATATGCTTTCATTGCAAAACTACAATTAAGTTACTCAGAGTTTGTATCTTATTTTGACCTTGTTATAATAGTATCAAAACATGATAAAAAATGTCATCATCTTCTATTTTAGTTTCTTATTATTGGAAAAATTATTTTTTAATGTCAAAGCAACACTGATAAGGCTCGAAACTACATTTCTCCTGGCCCTACTATTAAGCTAGTATATGATGGATTGTGATGTTTTTTCTTGTCCTTGTGTTTTCATCTATTTATTTACTATTCATCTACTTTGAAAATACTATTTTTAATTAAAAATAGATGAGAAGATTAGAGTTCTGCATCCCTTGAACTGTTTAAAGGGTATAGGAATACCTCACACACCAAGGTAAATGGGTATATTATCTGATTGAAATTTTATTCATAAAGCAAAAACAATTATCTGTATAACCTTCATTCAGATTTTGTCATGTGAAGAAATTTTCCCAGCTCCTGTATGGTACACCAGGTCTATAACTTATAGCACATGATATCATGTAAGCCTTGCTTCGATGTTTTTACTTTCTATGAATGAGAGTTTCATAAGTCAAGAGAGTAGTCTCTAATACATAGGACAGTTTTCTGCTTTGTTGATGAGATGAATTTTAAGACAGTGCTAAAGGTTTCTTAGTATACCTGGGATAATATGTTAGAGACTGACAAATGGACAGACAGACAGAGAGATGGATACCCTCCATACACAACACTTTTATTTTTCAATCTCCTGCATTGTTTAATTGAAATAATTTGAAAAAATATATAAACTACATAGCAAGATATAAAATAGAGATAGAAAAATATAAATATGAGTCTTTTACATGAAGGTTTTGTTTTTCTTGATATGATAATCTTTGACATCTATTGATCCACAACAGCTACATTTGAATTTATGCTATTTTTAAACAATACAGCTATTTATTAAACTATGTTGTTCATTTCTTATTATTAGAATTAGAAACAATTGTATTTTGGAATAATAAATGTAGCATTTAAAATGTCATTTTCCTTAATGAATATCAATATAATTTTATATCTTAAAGTAGTTTATTAGGTTCAAGTAAGCATAAGTATTTAGAATGGGCAGAAAGACAAATTCAACCGAATTTTTGTAATATACATTAAATGATAAAATGTATGGCAACTACAATTAAGTCCCCTCATGGAAGAAAGATATTTATTGCATTAAATGTAATCATGTTCCATACTCCAGAAGATTTTTATTTTAGTGTTACATTTAGTTAATTAATTAAGATAATTTATTCCAATCCAAAAGCAAATGCAGAGCTGGAGAGGTGGCTCAGGGGTTAAGCCTCTGCCTTGCAGGTGGAAGGTCCTGAGTTCGGATCCCAGATCCTACATATAGACGCCAGGCGGAAGCGGGGGCAGCCTGTGCTTTTGGTCCTGGTAGGGCGAAGCCTGTGAATCCAGGGGCAGAGTAAACAAGGAGGTGGAGGCCTCCATGGTGGTTTCCGAATTCGTCCGTGGTTCTACATACACACACGCGCGCGCTCGCACGCACACATACATACACACACATGCACAATTAAATAAATAATAATAAAAAAGCAAATGCAGAAAATTATTTCTGGTAGTACTTTTGGAGGAAGCAAACAAGAAAAGGAGTTGCATTCTCATGTTTTTTCTTCGAACTGGAATTCACTGACTTTCATGATAGGTGTGTTATAAGGATAAATGTCAAATGAGTATGAGAGAAAACAATCTGCAGCAAAAGAAACTATAACTATTTAGAAAAATACCATTTGGTGGTATTTAGGTGCCCTATCATTCAAATACTTCATCATATTTTTGGGAATGATGAATATTCAAGGAAAATTTCAATAATGTCTTTAAGTGATTGGTAGTGATGATCTTAAAATAAACATTACTAATACATTTTGCTTTGCTTTTTTTTCCTCTAAAAAATGAACTCCATCATAAGAAACACATTTTTAACTACTGAAAGACTTTAAAATTCCTCTGCTTATTAAATATTGCTCTTCTTTTCCCTTCAAATCAACAAGAATTCAAATCAATCTTGAAGAAACTTCATCACTTGTAGTTTTCAGATTTTAAACATACTAAATACCTTTATCAGTATGCAAATAGTGTTTGTTATTAAAAAGTGGACAAATACCTCCAGCCTGATAGTTTCAAGGTTATAGCTTCTGCTCATAAACCTGGTTACCTGAATTCAATTCCCAGAAGCATATAAGATGGAAGAGAACTCTCTTCTGATAGTAGTCTTCTGACTTCCACCTTTGGGCCATGGTACATGTATACTGATGCTCTCTGCCTCTGTCTCTGTCTCTGTCTCTGTCTTTGTCTTCTCTCACCTGTTTCAAATAAATATTTAAAAAGTGAAAGAATACTTGCACTCTAAAATAGTTTTATATGACTTTCATATACGGGACCATGTTATATAATACAATCAGATTGACGACTACAAGATGTATCAAGAAAAATTGCATTCTCTTCTGAGGTTTAGCTTTGAAATAGATTAAAGTTAAGCAAAGTCAAAAAAGTGTTGAATTTTTGTGTGCTTACCTTAAGTTTGGGAAAATAGGAAAAAAAACCTTTTTATGGTGAGTATTAATGCTTACATTGTACTAGCAATACTGTTCTGGTGAATGAAAATAGAATAAAAAAATGAGCATGGCTATGTTGTGTTACTGTAAATATTTTGTGACATTGCTGTTATTTTTGCCTTCACCTGCATATATCACTCTTCCTGTGTCTGTCTCAGTTCAGCCTCTTCCCACTGCATGGGTCTGTATCTGTGCTAAAATATTCCCTTCCTTATAAAACAGTCATATTGATTCCATAACCATCCAAACAGGCTTAATCTTAACTATGTTAGCTGCAGCAATTTTATTTCAAGTGAAGACACATTCACAAGAATTTGCAGTTCAGCATATGTGGGAGTGTCACAATTTACAAGTAAAGTAGATAGAATTTAAATCTTAAGTTTGCTCAAAAACCAAACATCAGAAAAAGGGGATGGCTCAGGGATTAAAACCCCTGTCTCATAAGCAGAAGAACCTGAGTCTAGATTTCAATACCAAAGCAACACCAGTCAAAAATGGATGGAGCCTGCACTTCTGGCCCTGGAAGGCAGAGGCTGGGAAATTTTCGAGCATAGCAAAAAGAAGTTGAAACAAATCAGGGTGCTTTCAGATGTCATCTTTGTCACAGGCACACCTACTTGAATGTCCTATGTTATACACACACACACACACACACACACACACACACACACAATGAAAAACAAAACAAAACATCAAAAGAAAGGGTAGATAACTTGGTAATAGATTTAAATCAGTAGATTAGAGTTAGACAGAATTTGCCATGGGGAATGGTGAACTACTTTAACTACCTTTCTCCATGACAGACTGTTAAGATCAAATAGGAACAGAGAGCTAGTGAAAGTTTGGCTAGATGAATGTGTACCTATTCCAGGGTCAACATGACATTCATGGTTCAGGGATCTCTGAGTACAAAGTGCTTTCTCTAGTATTTTATTTTGCCTATTTTAGACATAGATATTTACGGTTACCAAAAGGTGATCAGATTCCTACTTATGATTCTAGTATTTATTGATGCTAGAATCTTAATGATAGAATAAATGCTATATTGCTCTATGTATGCTGTTATAAATAATCTATTTGAATAAACTGTCCCTATAAAAATGCATAAAACTCCTTCTTCCCTTTCATAGGACTGATACTGTAAAGCTATTTATTGTTCTTGAATGCAGAGTATATTATAAAAATATTCTAACTGAAGTGTGGAGGTGTACTATTTGCTAGATTTAATTAGGTCTGACACAACACTTTAAAAAAGAAATCTTAGTTATCGAATTAATAACTAGTTTGATAATTATATAACCCTATGTAAGTTATTTGTAAGAAGAGTTCTCATATTTATTTGTAAATATGAAACTTATTATTTTGCATAATTTTCAATTCTCTTTTAGTAGATAATATTTGGATTAAATATTTGAAGCTAATTTTTCAGTTTTAAGACTTTGCATTCAAATTCAAATTTATGTTAAATTTATACTATTTACAAAGTTCAGCAAAGGTATACATCTCTCTGTGGTAACACTATCTCTAAATTTTTGGAAGAAAATAATCTAATTGGAAATAGAGTCCTCACAATAAAAACATAAATTAAAGTTATCAATTGGCAACATAATAACAGGCATTAAATAAAATGCATGTTTGATAAATTTATCTCAAAAATATAACCATCTCACATATTTCCTTAAATACATTAATGGTCTTTGAAAGCAACAAGCATTAGTAATCAAGGAAAGTATTCAGATATCTGTGTAGTCAAAGCTTTGTGTAAATTGGCGTGAGATTTTTGCAACATTAATAATTAGCTCAAGTTCAAAGCAGTATTCCTCCATATTTTTGCCTATTTTCTCCTTATGGAGTTCTCCTGTGGAAGAAGACAGTCTTTGAAGTCACAGAATCTCTGGAGAAATGATGATAAAAATTCAATCATTTATATTTAACAAAATGGATATTACCAGTGTTAGTAGAATTACAATATTTATTTAAATCCATACATAACTTCTTCCTTTCTCTCAAATACCTAAATGAATGGTGCACTAAAAATTTCACTAAATAATTGAGTAGACTGCTACAAATTTTCAAATAGCTGGAGGTCTGCAGTTGAAAGAAAGTACAGTTCTACTGTCTAGAATGACTTAAGAACACACCATGGAAAGTCTGCCAGTGTGATCTCATAAAGGTTAAGAACTTAACTATCTGCCTTTAGAAAATCTGTCTTCTCTAGTTCTTAGATAACTTTTTTGTGTAATGAATAAGCTAGAATAGGTAATCATCAAAGTTCTTTCCATATCTTACATTCTGTAACATTGTAATTCAGTAGTTCAGTAGTGGGTATCCTATAAATGATTCAGTAATGTTTAGGCTATAAACGAAAATGATAATCAACTTCAGTTTTCAATTCTAGATAATCAAAGGAAGTAAAAGCAGAAAAAAAAATCAAATTGATTTGCCATGGCCAGGATTTCCTCAATAAGACTCAGAGACACAGAGAATAAGTGCAACACTAAGCAAATGTGACTATGAAATAAAAAAAATTGCTTGGTGAAAAAGACTATTAAATGAGCAAAAAGGCAACCCACAGAATGGGACAGCATATAACCTATAGAGGACTAATATCCAGAGTACAAAAAGAACTTCCAAAATTAATTACCAAGGAAGTAAACAACCCCATGAAAAAATGGGCTATAGAATTGAAAAACAAAAAAACTTCCCAGAAGATGAAATTCAAACATCTTAAAAATGTTCTACCTCCCTAGTCATTAGGGAAATGCAAATTAAAGCCACCCTAAAATATCATCTCACTCCATCCAAAACAAGCAACAACAAATGCTGATATGGATGTGGGAAGTGGACAGTCATACACTGCTGGTGGGATTATAAACTCATACAACCCCTTTAAAGATGAATTTGGAGGTTACTAAAAAATTTTAAAAACTGAACTTCCATGTAAACCACTATATCACTATACCACTCTTGGGAATATTCCTCCAAAACGCTATATCGTACAATAGAGTCATGTGTACAACCATGTTCATAACAGCTCTTTTCACAATCGCAAAGAAATGGAAATAACCTTGATGTCCTACTGTTGACCAATATTTAAGGAAAATGTGGTACATATATATAATGGAATATTATTCAGGTGTCAGGAATAAAGAACTAATAAAAGTTGGCATCAAATGGATGGAACTGGAAGAAATACTTATTAAAACATCCCAAAAGCAGAAAGAAAAATAACATATGTTGTCCCTTATGAGTGGATCCTGGTATTAAACCTTCATTTTGATGTAATCTTACAATGCTCCCAAATACAAAGGAAAATAAACCAGGGGGAAGAAGAAGATGCCAAAAGAGCAAAACCAAAAAAACATGAGTAAATAGTTAAAAAGGTAATCAACAATCCCTTAATAGACCTTAACCCACACATGCCTCAATAACAGTGGATATGGAGAAAAATAACATTAGATGGGATCGAATGACTCAATATTAAGCATAAAAAATCTGATAGTAAAGCTCCATTCAAACACCTCTCATTTTACCTTTACATAAGAAAGGATCTCAATATCCAAACAAATTGCAGCTAGTGCAATGGAAGGGCAGTAAAATTTGCAACAGCAACCAGAGTGCAGAGTTCTGGTGACCCTAAAACTCTGAGCTTGGATCAGGTTAACCAAACTTCTTCTTATTCTAAAGCTCAAGGAATCTTGCAGAAGAGGGAGTGAAAGATTGTAAGAGCCTAAATGTGGGGAAGTCCACAGTTGGCTATGTTATTTCACTGAAGACAGGACTGCTGATCCAGAAACTTACTGCAATGACACTTATCTTCACCAGGCCTGCACAATGGCTGTCATATCAACATTACTTCATAGATCACCAAGGAACTCATGAGAAATATTCACATCAAGTGAGAACCTTAGGGGCTAGGGCTAGATAGGCAGAGGGCAAGTGTTCCTATCAGTGGGTATACATAAAGAAGGCCCACTTAATCTGCCATAGAGGCCTGAACCTGTACTAGAGCATACAACCTGAAAGGAACACTAGCAACCACACACAAGCAAGCAGACAGGAGGGTTGGGTGGGAGAGTAATGAATTGGTAGAGGGAAGAGAGCAGGGGAAAGGAAGGCAGGAGGGAAGGAGGAAGAAGAAGTGGGGCAGGTACAACCACTCATTAACTTTGTAAAACTAGCATAAGGAAAAAATATCAGAATTAAGCAACAACAACAACAACAACAAGAAAAGATCTTGCCTGTGTAAATTTTCCAGAATGATTTAAGAACCTGAAATACAAAATTTCAATTAACTAAGATGAAAGAAATGGAAATTGTCTGGTGCAGAATTACAAAAGAAAATGTTAGAGGTGTAAATCTTATTTAATGAAATTATTTCTGAAATCTTTCCAAATATTGAGACAGACATTTAAAACAATTTTCCAAAATACATTCAAATCAAAGAGGTATACACCTATATAATCATAGCTATACTATCACATGACAAAAGAAAAAATTGAAAAAATCTTATACAGTATTCAATTAAATCATAGTCATTTTAAAAACAAGATATAGAATAAACAAAAGGTATATCTAAAAGTAACCATCTCCATTGATTATTATGAAAGTACATATCAAAACCACAAAGCTTATTGTGATAACCATTATCAAAAAGATCAGGGATGAGAAGTTAGTCTAAGGAAAAGGAACAAAGTATTCTCATATATGTTTATGTCAGACGTTAAATGATTAATCCATCATGAACAACAATATGGAAATAAGTAAAAAATTAAAATTGGAGCTACCACATGTTTCAGAAGTCCCACTTCTGTAGGGTTTTAAAGTTTTCATTGTAAAGGTCTTTTACCTCCTTGGTTAGGTTTATACCAAGTTATTTCATTTTTGAGGGGCTATTGTAAATGGGATTGTTTCTCTCAAGGCTTTTTCACTTCTTTCATTCTGGGCATATAGGAAGGCCTCTGATTTTTGCACATTTATTTTGTATCCTGACACCCTGCTGAACTTCTCAATTAGTTCCAGGAGCTTCCGGGTGGAGTTTTTGGGATCACTCAGGTATAAGATCATGTCATCTGCAAATAAGGATAGCTTGACTTCTTCCTTGCTGATTTGAATCCCTCTTATGTCCCTTTCTTTTCTTATGGTTTCAGCTAAGACTTCAAGTACAATATTGAATAGAAGTGGTGAGAGTGGACAGCCTTGTCTAGTTCCTGATCGAAGTGGGAATGCTTCCAATTGTTACCCATTGAGCATAATCCTTGCTGTGGGCTTGTTGTATACAGCTTTTATTATATTGACGAAGGTTCCTTCCATTCCTACAGAAGACACCAGAAGGTGGAAAGACCTCCCATGTTCCTGGATTGGCAGAATCAACATCGTAAAAATGACCACTCTACCAAAGGCAATATATTAAGATCTCAAAGCAATTCTTTAAAGAAGTTGACCAAACAATCTCAAAATTCATATGGAGGCACAAAAGACCCAGGATAGCAAAGACAATCCTGAGTAACAAAAACACTGCTGGAGGTATTACCATACCAAACCTTAGTTTATACTACAAATCCATAGTTGTAAAAACAGCCTGGTACTGGCTCCAAAATAGACACACAGATCAATGGATAACCGTTGAAGACCCAGATATAAGTCCACACAACAATAGCAATTTGATCTTTGACAAAGGGGCCCAAAAAAATCCAATGGGAAAAGAACAGCATCTTCAACAAATTGTGCTGGCAAAACTGGATCTCCACATGCAGAAGATTAAAACTAGACCCATACTTGTCACCATGTACAAGACTTAATTCCAAATGGATTAAGGACCTCAATATAAGGCCAGAGAGTATAAAAACCATAATTGAAATGGTGGCGAACTCCCTCGAGCTGATTGGGCTAGGCCAACAGTTCCTGAACGGACATCAAATAGCACAGTCAGCACAACCAACACTCAACATATGGGATCTTGTGAAATCAAAGAGCTTCTGTTCAGATAGAGAGATTGTAACTGGAGCACAAATGCAACCCACAGAATAGGAGAAAATGTTCACAAACCACATATCTGATAGAGCTCTATTATCCAGAGTGCAGAAAGAACTTAGAAAACTAAACACCAAGGAAACAAATGGCCCAATTAAAAAATGGGCCCTGGAACTTGAAAGAAACTTGACCAGTGATAAAATTAAAATGTCTAACTAATATCTTAAAAAATGCTCCACATCCTTAGCCATCAGGGAAATGCAAATCAAAACCTCCCTGAGATATCATCTCACCCCATCAGGATGGCAAAAATCCACAATACAAACAACAATAAATGCTGGAAAGGATGTAGAGAGGGGGGAACTCTCCTACATTGCTGGTGGGAATGAGGGCTCATACAGCCACTCTGGCGAGCTGTCTGGCGATTCTTAAAGAAATTAAAGATTGAAATGCCATATGACCCTGCTATTCCACTTTTGGGAATAACCCCCCATACAGCAAAAATTCACCTCGATAGCACAAGCACAACCATGTTCATAGCAGCACTGTTTACAATAGCAAAGTCATGGAATCAGCCCAAATGTCCAACAGTTGACTAGTGGACAAGGAAAATGTGGTACATTTATACAATGTAATACTACTCAGTCATCAAAAATGATGAATTAATACAATTTTCCAGGAAAAGTATGGAATTAGAAAAAATTATATTGAGTGAAGTATCCCAGACATGGAAAATTAAGCACCATATGTACTCCCTAATAGGTGGATCCTCGTACCAAACACACTTAGAGACACTCAAAGACAGATCTCTGTAATACCTACAGTTATTGTAAAGATTATAAACAGGAGGAATGGGGAAGGAGGGCCCCACCAGAAACAAGGAGAGAGGGAATTATGTTACAGCAATAGAAAATAGGCCACCATCAAGGACTGCAAGTAAGTAATGAGACATCTGGTTAAGTTCACAGACTTTCCTTCCTGATCATATGCAACTGATGGGATATGATCTCACCAGAAGTGGTGGGCATATAGGCTACCTGATAGAAAGCAACCATTTTACAAATGGGTGATTGACCCCTCTCTCACCACAGCCTCCTACTTTTATTCCATCTACCTTTGAATATACTCTTGTAACAAGACTCTAACTTAACAGGTTTTTAATATCTGGCCAGGGGGTGAATCCCAGTACCCATCAGGATGGAGCCAAGGGCATTGCAGGAGCAGCAAAACTGAAAAGCATCAACAAACTATAATTCAGAACATCAGAGACTCTATATCAACCACCTGGAACTGGGCCAGCCTAATCTCTCCCCATCCTGAAGCTCAGGAAAATTTGTGGAAAAGGGGGCGGTAAGATTGTAAGAGCACAAGGATGGGAAGAGTAATGATATGCAAGATACTCCACACAAGTTAGGGCTGAAGCAATCATAATAGGCCTTTGCATGACCTGCGCTATGTCCAACACATTATTGACCCCACGAAGCCTAGCATGGACTAAAGGCACTAGGATCCTTGGAGGCTAGGGACTGACAGTCACAGTAGTGTTCCTAAGCTTAAGGGGAACACAAGAAAGGGTTCTGGTATATGCCCCTGGGTCCTTGTACCTCATTGGAGAGGAGGACCCAGAGGAGAGTTTGGCATACACAGTAAAGGATGCTCTGGTGATTGTGGGAGGGAGGCACTGGGGGATGTGTTGGAAGGGGAGATGTGAGGGGGAGCAGGGGGTCAGAGAAAGGTGGAGGGAGAGGGGGACCAGTGTACCTGTTAAGTTTGTATGAGCAGAAATAAAATAATAAAAAAGTAAAGGTTCCAAAAACTGGGGAGTGATGTATGTAACTAATATATTACAAAATGTATTTTAAATGAAACTACTGCCTTAAAATTTTTATTTTCTTTATTTCCATAATTTCAAGCTAAATGATCAATGTCTGATTTCTATATTTTCATTAGACATTCTTTACAATATGAATCAATCTGTACACTGCTTGAAAAAATATTTGTTTCCTAAGTATAATTATGAATTGTGTCTCATGTATGATTTATATGTCAATTTCAACAGTTAGGAAATAATATTAAATACAACTGAATTTCTCCAGATATTCATCAGAATTTCTTATGATTTTTTAAATTCCTTTTTCTTTTTTTTCCACTTTTGTTGATTTTAAAATGTTATTTTTATTTCTTTCATGTGTGCATGTGTGTGTGTGTGTGTGTGCACGTGCGCGCATGTGTGTGTGTGTGTGTGTGTGTGTGTGTGCGTGTGTTTCAGAGAGCACTATATGTAATTGTGGGGGGACCAAGAATGATTTAGAGAACCATCTTGGATTGCTTCTACATCCTTTTTGCTTTGCTCTGGGATTTCCCAGTATCTGTCCACCAGCGCCAGAATTGCAGGCTGTCCTTTCCACCTGGTGCTTTCATGTGGGACCTGGGATCTGAACTCAGGACTTCTTGTTTGTAAGACAGAGTCTTAACCCCTGAGCCATTTGTTCAGCCCAATAGCAATTTTATAAAAAGACAATAATTTGTGCACATTTGGAGATTACTTTTTTCTTGAAAAGTCATGCACTATTCAGGTTAGAAAAATAAAACAATGTATTAGGGAATAAAAGGGGAGAAGGAGAGAAAATATAGCAAGGATCAAGAATTTAGGACCTTGACATTTTACATTTTTGATATAGCCACTAAGGACATCCTCATTGATATCAGAAGACATATATGGGCATAGCAGTAAGGTAAGAGTATGAACTATGTTGCTATTTTGAGCATGAATATGCCCATTGACTTCCATAGTCAATATAAGTATGAAGGCTTTGAGTCTGGGTCTTGATATATTAAAGAAACAGTAAGAATGTTGAGTTTATAAAGAACTTGGAAAAAGTAGTGGACATAATATGGGTTAGGAAGGTAAGGACATTCACTGGCTGAAAAATCATCAGGGTTTTTAAGAAGAGAAGTGATATCATTTGACAAGCTTGAACAGGAACATTCTGTGGTGTGTGGAGAAGACTAGCAGAGGGCAAAATTTTGTCAAAAGTAAATTTCTAAGTATCAGCAGGGAAAACATGGTCCCTAGACAGGAGCAGATGTGTTACTGTTACCTATAAATATTGGATAGTAAGCTACCATCTAAATTCTGATATTATACTCCTTTATATGAAAGGATTTTAGCATCCTGTGGCATTGGAAGTTCTGTGGTGTAGCGAACCACAACTGGTCACAGTACAGAACACAGGCAACTCTGGAGTGCACAGCCCTAAACAGGCCATCGATATCATCTCACATCCACGGGAGTCCACAAATGCAGAGGAACATGAGAGTGGGAGGGAAATGGCTACCCAGAAGGCAAAACAGGAGGAAGGGTAGGAGAGGATGAAGCGTGGATAAAGATATAAATTTATTTCGTTTGCATCTAAAAGTTTCAAAATATAAAGAGAAGAAAAAGAGTAACTAACTCAGGTGTGAGAGCCTTCTAGAAAGAAATGTTTTCAGCGGAAAATGTTGGAAACTTAGTTCATACAAGTTAATTTTCAGCTGTTGGGTGTTGTAGAGATGTCTCAGTGCTTAAGCCTTTCCCTTCAGAGCAGAAACACCTGACTTTGAACCTGCATTTCAGGGTCTTGGAGGTGGAGACTGGGAAAGTCTAAATCAAAGCAAAAAGGGAGTCAAGCAATCCAGGAATAATCCCAAAGTCTCCCACACATGCACAGTGCCCTCTTCTACACACACACACACACACACACACACACACACACACACACACTCACACACACTCACCAAAAAAAATCAGCTTCTATTAATCATACAAGTGAAAGCATTCAATAAACATTTATTACAAGTCTACAGTCAGGGAGACTATTTCATTTTTATTGAGAAAAGCCAGTTTGTGTACTCAGGAATTCATTCTACGAAGAAGGAAAATTTAATAATGAAAGAGGATTGATTATGAAAAAGGAGACGATAATATTAAAAGCTCCTCCAGACGTGTCAAAGGTTTTATTTTTGTTGTTTAGTTTTTACAAATGATTTTTACATATGTATTTACATTTGTGCTTACAGGTTTTCTGCCCAAAATTTTATTTTTTTTCATTTTATTTATTGTTGGTGTTTACTTTGGTCTCTACAAGAGGGCACTTAACTGTGTGCTGTGGAGGCCTAAGAGTGACACCGTGATTTTACTTATACATTTTATCTTATTTTAATATTCCTTCCTTACTCCTCATTATAGTTTATGAAATGCAGAATTTAACAGAAAGTGCAGAGTTTAACAGAAATGCAGAGTTGTACATAAAGTGAAATTTACACAATTGATGATGGAAACAATTTGAGTCACATCCCATTTATTTTTCCCTTTGGTTAGCTCTTGCAGAAGATACTTTCTGAAAGGCTTCTTTTGTATAGACATTGTCTATGGATAGTTTATTTACATGCTTAGGGAATACTTTATCTAAGTGAACTAGGAAAACTTCAGACCACCATTGCTTGGATACTTTGTTACATTTTTCAAGAGATATTTGGAAATTCTTGAGAAAATACAATAATTAAAACCCATTTTGTTTGGTATTCATATGTAGCTGTATCAGACTGTTTATAAAACAGCCCACAGCACAAGTGGAGAAGGATGTGAACACAAAAAATTAACCTAGTTGAGTCTTCTGATTATAACATGACAGGTTTTATACAAGATAAACAACCATTTTATTTAAATATAACCTTAGAGCAAAACAATAGGAGACATAATTGCATGACTTTAACTAAGCTCTTGAGCTTTCTTTTGTGCTGGCCTGTCACTGGTTTGAAAAACAGAAATTCAGAGGAATTGTAATTTTGTGCAGATATTTTCAATCCCTTTATATAATTAACCCAAATAAAACATTGGCATGGCAGGAATGACCTTCAACAGAGATTTTGAGGAGAAATGTGGTTATTTATACTGCTAAGTTGGTCTGCCTTGTGATATCTTTTAACAATTAAAACCTGAGTAGGGTCATAGACTGCAAAATCTTCAGCTCACATTCTAAGGTGAGTGCAGATGATAGTCAATCAATGTTTTGATGTGAGGATTTACTATTGATTCTTTTCCTGGAAAAGCATTTCAAACCAAGGAAACTTGTAACATTTTACCAAAATTACATCTCCCAGCTTCATTGGCAAATCTGTTTCAACAGCTAATCTTTTGAAGATGGCATGTACAACAACTGAACATTTTTTTTCTCTAAACTACCTTCTGTTGATACTCCTTTAAAAGTCAAAGACATTTTTCCTCCTTGATGCACTTTAATAAGAACTATTGAAATCTGGGTTTTAATGTAATTTTAAATGCTTACAAATAAAATTGCTAAGATATAGAGGAGCAAGACATATTCAATATTACTTGATACCTATGAACTACTCATGCCACCTATCATTCCATTCCAAAAATACATATATTCACAATAAACTCTTTAGCCTGAACATTCAGACTTTATTTTTGATGTATTGAGCAATGTGTGGATATGTTGTCCAGATTGGGCTCAAATTTATAGCTCACCTGTCTTAGCCTCCCAAATACTGGGATTCCAGGTATGCCAACATGCCTGGGGTCAGAGTTTTAGCACTTTAAAACACATCTAATCTGGGATGATAAGACTGTCTAGCAGGCAAAGGCACTGGATGCCAGTCCTGGTATCCTGAATTCTATTCATGAAATTCACATGGCAGATGAAGAAAACTAATGCTTTCAAGCTGTCATTTTATCATAGCATTAGTTTTCTTCAAAAAAAGTGGCACACATATACACATATAGTAAATAAATAAAAGTATTTAACATTCATTTAAATGTAATCACTTGGTGAAATGATACATCAAACTAGTGCTTTGTTTTCTATAATGAGAAATTGGCTGAATCTAGTTTATTCAAAAGGCAAGAATTAAATCAATAAGAATGTGGAATGAAACACATGCATCCTGTTAAATTAGAATTTCACATAAAATTAGTAAATTTTAGAAGTATTCCTTATTTCCTATTCAATATTTGTAAGGAATTGCTCCTGAGCATAAGAAATTAAACTTTAAGTGGGAATTCTTTTATTTTTGCTGCTGTTGTTTCCTAAACATAGTACTCCTTTGAATAACAGTTACAGTAAAAACTTTTTGTTGTTCATTTATTTGTGTTTGTTCATTAGTTTGTAGTTCTGGGGATAAATCTGAAGAATATGGACATCATAGTCAAGTATTATTATCAATGATATTGTAATGGTTACTTTCAACTATTGCTGTGAGATAACATTCAAAGTCAAATAATGTAAGGGAGAAAAAGGAGATCTATTCACCTTAGGGTTTCAGAGGGAAGATACATGGCAGAGATGACATGACTGAAGCTGGCAGGCAGGCTAAGTCACAGCAGTACTCCATATGGCTGGCGTGTTCCTGGAGCATCTCTCCTGTTCCACTCTGTATTCTGTTCTGTGGTTTTATGTGGTTCATTGCTAGGAGGTTCCTATGAGTGCCATGGAGGTTCTGATGGTATCTAAAGCTGGGATAAGCTCTTCAGGTGGTATCAGCTGGTCTTAGTTAATACCAGGTGTGCAAGTTGACATCCAGGATAAACTATCACAGATGTATATCCATAAATCAAATTAGAGAATTTTTTCAAAGTAACGTTTACTTTTTTCTTAATTAATTTTAAAAATAGCATATACATATTTATAACACTGTTACTGAATATTGATACCTATGTTGTGCCTCAAAATATGATTTTGACCCTTTACCCCACCCCGCTCCGCTGGTCAGGATGCGCCCCCGGTCCAGCCGGGCCTCACCCCGGGACCTAGGTAATCTCCGCCCCGCCCGCCCACTAGGACCACAGGTCAGTCCAAAGGGACCCGGCTCCAACTCCCACCATCCAGCCGGGGCCCCGCGCAGGGCCAAGGGACGAGGAGGACCTCCCCCTGTTCCCGGGCCCGCCCCAGCTGCTCTCGGGTTAAATAGCTCCATGCCTATGCCCCCATCCTCCCATTCCCCACCCGCTCCGCTGGTCCGGAGGCACGCCCGGTTCAGCCAGGCCTCACCTGCGACCTAGGTAAGGTCTGTCCCTGTCCATCCCCAGAACCCCAGGCCAAATAATTCAGTTTTGAGAAATTGAAAGATCTTAAGAGTTAAAACGACAATGCCAAAGTCAAAGTGCAAATCCATTAGAAGCAACACTGAAGTAAACAAATTTCCCACTGAAGAAATTAATCCCATAATGTTAGACTCCAACCAGAACAAACCCGCAGAAAAAAGCCAAGAAAAGGCTGACCCAGGATAACGACTTTCAAAATATGATCATTACCATGTTCAATACTATGAAAGAGGAAATCCGGGAAGAATTACATAATCGAATCAATCGCTTTGAAGAGGAACACAACAGACACTTGGAGGAGTTGAGAAAAACAGGGCAAGAAACAAAAACTGGCATAGAGCAGTTAAAACAGACTCAAGCAGAGTTTAAAACTGAGCTACAAGACAAGTTATCTTCAACCCAGAACTCCACAGAAAGTCTTATCGACAGAACTAACAAAGCAGAAAACAGAATTTCAGACCTCGAAGATAAAGTGGGAGTACTAACCAGTTCAATGGAAGAGGTTGTTAAAGCCAAAAAGATACTTGAGAGAAATATCCAAGAGATATGGGACACCCTGAAGAAGCCTAACATGCGTAGTCATGGAATACCAGAGCAAGAATCTCAAAATACCACCCTTGAGGAAATTTTTCAAATGATCATCAAGGAAAACTTTCCTCATATAAAAAAAAGAGGCCCATCCATATACAAGAGGCATTCCGCACCCCAAACAGATATGACTAAAACAGAAGCACGCCATGGCAACTAATAGTTAAAACACTCCACATTCAAGATAAAGAACTGGTGCTGAGAGCTTCAAGGGAGAAAAAACAAGTCACTTTTAAAGGTAAACCTATTAAAATAACAAATGACTTCTCAGTCAAAACAGTAAAAGCAAGAAGAGCTTGGAGAGACATACTTCAAGTATTGAATGAGCAAAAATGTCAAACCAGGCGGATTTACCCTGCAAAACTATCAGTCATGATCGAGGGAGAAAGAAAACTTTTCCAGCACAAAGACAACTTGAAGGCATACATGTCCACCAAACCTTAGGCCTTCAAAAAATGCTAGAAATGATACTCAAGCATGAAGAAAAAAACAGGCATATCCAGGAGAACAGAAGGCAAATATAACACCATTAAAAGCGAAGCAATATACTTATAAAATCTACTAAACATAATAAATGTCTGGAATTAATAATAGTTTCTCCATTATAACACTAAATGTTAATGGAATTAATTCACCGATCAAGAGACACAGATTACAAACTTGGATTAAAAATCACAATCCATCAATCTGCTGCCTGCAGGAAACCCATCTCACCACAAAAGATAGGCACGATGTAAAAATAAAAGGCTGGTCAACAATTCTACACGCAAATGGAAGCAGAAAACAGGCAGGGGTAGCCATTATGCTATCAGAGAAAGTGGACTTCAAACCAAAGAAAATTATAAGAGACACAGATGGATACTACATTTTAGTCACAGGTACAATTCACCAGGAAGACTTCACAATACTGAACATATATGCACCCAATACGGGCCCCTCCACATTCATTAAGAAAACCCTACAGCGTCTAAAGCAAGAAATCAACCCCCAAACGATAATTCTTGGGGACTTCAACACCGCCCTCTCAACATGGGATAGATCAATAGGTCAAAAGCTTAACAGAGATACTTTGGAACTTAATCAAACCCTGAAAGAAATGGACCTTATAGATCTCTATCGAACTTTTCACCCACGTACCAAAGAATACACATTTTTCTCAGCAGCACACGGAACTTTCTTCAAAATCGAACACATATTGGGCTACAAAACGAATCCACACATATACAAAAAAGTTGAAATTCTAACCTGTGCCCTATCAGACCACCACGGCCTAAAGCTGGACATCCACAACACATCAAACAAGAGAAAATACACTAACTCCTGGAAACTTAATTATATGATGCTGAATAAGAATTGGATTCAGGAAGAAATTAAAAAGAAAATTCAAGATTTCCTGAAAGTGAATGATAATGAAAGTACAACTTACCAAAATCTCTGGGACACAATGAAAGCTGTTTTAAGACGTAAGTTCATAGCTCTTAATGCCTACATCAAAAAAATGGAAACATCAGAAATAAACAACTTAACAATGCAGCTTAAAGCTTTAGAGAAACTAGAGCAATCTGATCCCAAAAGTGGTAGAAGAGAGGAGATTAGCAAAATAAGGGGAGAAATATCTGAATTTGAGATTAAGAAAACGATAGAAAAGATCAACCAGTCACAAAGCTGGTTCTTTGAAAAAATCAATAAGATTGATACACCCCTAGCTAAATTAACCAAATGCAAGACAGAGAAAACCCAAATTAACAAAATTAGAAATGAACATGGAGTTATCACTACTGATACCCAATAAACCCAGAGAATTATAACATCATATTTCAAAAACTTATACTCTGTGAAGTTTGACAACACAAAAGAGATGGATGAATTTCTAAGTAAACACAACTTACCTAAATTGAATGAGGAAGTTGTGAATTATTTAAATAGTCCTATAACATATAAGGAAATTGAGGAAGTAATCTTGAATCTTCCCGCCAAATAATGTCCTGGACCAGATGGCTTCAGCAAAGAGTTCTACGAGACATTTAAGGAGTTAATAATACCAATACTCCTTAAACTGTTCCATCAAATAGCAAAGGAAGGAACACTACCAAATTCCTTCTATGAAGCTAATATCGTTTTAATTCCAAAACCTAATAAAGATTCAGTTAAAAAAGGAAACTATAGGCCGATCTCTCTGATGAACACAGACGCAAAGATTTTAAAAAAGTTTTAGCAAATCGGATTCAAAAACATATTAAAAAGATTATTCACGGGGACCAAGCAGGCTTCATCCCCGGCACACAAGGTTGATTCAACATACGCAAATCAATAAATGTAATTCATCATGTAAACCAGTCCAAAGTCCAAGACCACATGATACTCTTGATAGCTGCAGAAAAAGCTTTTGACAAGATCCAACAGCCTTTTATGATCAAAACGCTAGAGACAGTAAGAATGGAAGGAACCTTTATCAATATAATAAAAGCTGTATACAACAAGCCCACAGCAAGGATTATGCTCAATGGGGAACAATTGGAAGCATTCCCACTTCGATCAGGAATTAGACAAGGCTTTTCCACTCTCACCACTTCTATTCAATATTGTACTTGAAGTCGTAGCTGAAGCCATAAGAAAAGAAAGAAAGGGACATAAAAGGGATTCAAATCAGCAAGGAAGAAGTCAAGCTATCCCTATTTGCAGATGACATGATATTATACCTGAGTGATCCCAAAAACTCCACCCGGAAGCTCCTGGAACTAATTGAGAAGTTTAGCAGTGTGGCATTATACAAAATAAATGTGCAAAAATCAGAGGCCTTCCTTTATGCCCAGAATGAAAGAAGTGAAAAAGCCTTGAGAGAAACAATCCCATTTACTATAGCCCCTAAAAAAATGAAATACCTTGGTATAAACCTAGCCAAGGAGGTAAAAGACCTTTACAATGAAAACTTTAAAACCCTAAAGAAAGAAATTGCAGAAGATACCAGAAGTTGGAAAGACCTCCCATGTTCCTGGATTGACAGAATCAACATCGTACAAATGACCATCCTACCAAAGGCAATATACAAATTCAATGCTATACCAGTTAAAATCCCAAAGCAATTTTTTAAAGAAGTTGACCAAATTATCTCAAAATTCATATGAAGGCACAAAATACCCAGGATAGCAAAGACAATCCTGAGTACCAAAAGCACTGCTGGAAGTATTACCATACCGAACCTAAATCTATATTATAAATCTATAGTTATAAAAACAGCCTGGTACTGGCTCCAAAATAGACACACAGATCAATGGATAAGGATTGAAGACCCAGATATAACTCCACAAAATTACAGCCATTTGGTCTTTGACAAAGGGGCCCAAAAAATCCAATGGAAAAAGAACAGCATCTTCAACAAATGGTGCTGGCAAAACTGGATCTCCACATGCCAAAGATTAAAGCTGGACCCGTACTTGTCACCATGTACAAGACTTAATTCCAAATAGATCATGGACCTTGATATAAGGCCAGAGACTATAAAAACCATAGTAGAAAGCATAGGGAACTCCCTTGAGCTGATTGGGCTAGGCCAACATTTCCTAAACAGACATCCAATGGCACAGTCACTACTACCAACTCTCAACAGTTGGGATCTTGTGAAATTAAAGAGCTTCTGTTCAGGTAAAGAGATTGTAACAGGAGCTCAAAGGCAACCCACAGAATGGGAGAAAATCTTCACTAACCACATATCTGGTAGAGCTCTACTGTCCGGAGTGCCCAAATAACTTAGAAAACTAAACATCAAGGAAATCATTGGCCCAACTATAAAATGGGCCCTGGAACGTAAAAGAAATTTTACCAGGGACGATATTAAAATGTCTGTCAAATATCTTAAAAAATGCTCCACTTCTTTAGCCATCAGGGAAATGCAAATCAAAACTTCCCTGAGATATCATCTCACCCCAGTCAGGATGGCAAAAATCTACAACACAAACAACAACAAATGCTGGAGAGGATATGGAGAGAGGGGAACTCTCCTACAATTCTGGTGGGAGTGCAGGCTCATACAGCCACTCTGGCGAGCCGTCTGGAGATTCTTAAAGAAATTAAAGATTGAAATGCCATATGACCCTGCGATTCCACTTTTGGGTATAACCCCCCATACAGCAGAGGTTCACCTCGATAGCACAAGCATGACCATATTCATAGCAGCATTGTTTACAATAGCAAAGACAACCCAAATATCCAACAGTTGACTAGTGGATAAGGAAACTGTGGTATATCTATACAATGGAGTACTACTCAGCCATCAAAAATGATGAATTACTGGAATTTGCTGGGAAATGGATGTCATTAGAAACAATTATATTGTGAAGTATCCCAGATCCAGAAAATTAAACGCCGTATGTACTTCCTAATAGGTGGCTCCTAGTACCAAACCCACCCAGCTCACCTTGAGACACTCATAGGTAATTCTATGTATTACTTACAGTCATTGCAAGGATTATGAACAGGAGGGATGGGGTTGGAGGGCCACACCAGACACAAGGAGAGAAGTGACCATGTTACAGTAGAGAAAATAGGCACCCATCAAGGCCTGCAAGAAAGTAATGTGACACCTAGTTAAGTTCACAATTCGTTCCCGATCATTTACAACTAAGGGGGTATGAACTCACCAGAAGGGGAGGGCATATAATCTGGCAGATTAAAAAGTTACCATTTTGCAAATGGGTGATTGACCCCTCTCATTGCCTAATGCCGTATGACCCTGCGATTCCACTTTTGGGTATACGTATTACATCTACCCTTGAATGTAAGACTCCATTTTAACAGCTTTCTGTCTCTGGCCAGGGGGTGACATACAGTGCCCATCACGATGGAGTGTAGGGCATTGCAGGAGCAACAAAACTGCAAAAGAAAATCAACAAACCACAATCCAGAACTTCAGAGACTCTATATCAACCACCTAGAACTAGGCCAGATTAATCTCTCCCCATCCTGAAGCTCAGGGATATTTGCAGAAGAGGGGGCGATAAGAGTGTAAGAGCAAAAGGATGGGAGGAGCAATGATTTGCAAGATACTCCACACAAGTTAGGGCCGAAGCAATCATAATTGGACATTGCATGCCCAGCGCAATGTCCAACACACTATTGACCTCACAAAGTCTAGCATCTGCTAAAGTCACCGAGATCCTTGGAGGCAAGGGATTGACAGCCACAGTAGTGTTCCTATGCTTAAGGGGAACACAGGAAAGGGTTCAGGGAAATGCCACTGGGTCCTTGTACGTCATCGGAGAGGAGGGCCCAGAGGAGAGTCAGGCATGCACCAGAAAGGACTCTGGGAATCTGGGCGGGAGGCACGGGGGGATGGGGTGGGAGGGGTGAGGGGAGGGGGAGCAGGTGGTTCAGGGGGGAGGAGGAGGGAGGGAAGGAACTGGTGTACCTATTAAGTTTGTATGAGCTGAAATAATAATAAAAATGTATTATAAAAATATGATTTTGAGATGGTATTTCACAATATGAAGAGATATTTGTAACTATGCTACCAAGTCTTTCTGAACTTGATTTCTTGTTGAACACAGACAGCACGGAGTAGTTTTCACTGTACCTAACCTTTTAGGGGGAAATTCTTTGATGAACCTAAACTATTAGTCATGGTTATTTTCACTTCATGATTTATCAGTGTGCTACAAAATGGTCTTAACTTGAAATTCTAATTCTGTTTACAGAATTGTTAGTTATTGCACAGATGATCTAAGAAAATTTATATATTGATTTTAAACAACTTTTTGGCATCAATAATAGGTTCCCCATCCAGTCTATGTCACTTGTTTATAATAACAAAAGAATAACAGGATTCTTTAGGTTAAAAAACATTACTCAACAAGTCGTTGATTATGTTCACCATCTCATAACAAGAGTATAAAATAGCAATTAATTATTATGTTCAAAGCAGTAATAATGATAATTTTTATTTCAGAGAACCTTGTTTTTTATTATTTTGACAGCAAGAAGCTCTTTTATTTCTATAAAATTAAGTATTCTAGAGCTCTATGTGTATAAAACTGATTAAATTGACTTATTCTAATTTGAGTGAAAGCAAGTAAAATATCATATTGTATGTCTTGAGAGATAAGGTAAAATTATGGTGAAAGCAGATTATATAACCACACATAATATATATAATATTCTGAGTTTATGGTATACAAAACTACATTATGTGGTTAGATAGTACACATCTTGATGAAGTTTCAATAAATTTTCATCAACAAAAATTTAACAGAAAAAATTCCCCAGTTCTCTCATGATTAAGGAAACTTATTCCCACTGTAATTAAAAAATTTCACAGAAATTTTGAAGGAACATTAATAATATTAATAATTTCAATTCTCAGAGCTAAAAATTCATATCTTATACATTACTTCTCATCCTTTTCACTAAGGTAAAGTGAATAATTTATATCTTCCATGATACAAATGTATAAAATATATGGCGGTACCAAAGAAATAATACTGATATTATCACATCAGTTTCTCTGATTTGAGATTGTCTCAAAATATTGCCCTGAATATCTATTGATATCATATAGGAATGAAAGCTACTAAAATGAGTAGAGATTATTCACACTGCTACCTATTAAAAATTAACAACTTATTTTTAATTGTGTCATTATTCATAAAATCATCATTGTCTCTCACATTCTCCATTCCCTGTGGTCCCCTTCTCTCTCCTCTCCATGTATCCTTCTCTCTTTCTATGTTCTTCATCTTAACATGTTTTTTGCTTAAAAATAAATTTTTTCACATGTAAATGAAGATCCATGAACCATTAGTCTTTTCTTTGGTCATTATTAGTTTGGTCTGCTCAGCTTTCTGCCTTAATCCATGAAGCTTCATTTTTCTTATAGATAGTGATTAATACAGGCAATCATAATTTATCAAAATGTACATAATGAAGTGGCTGGGTAATAATCACTCTAGATAGGGCATCTAAATCTGTTCCAATCACCCAAAGCACAGGAAGTGTGATTTAAAGAATGTTAGAGCCAAAATGTGGAGAGGAATACTTTCCTTCTGTCTTCAAACCCTGCTCACATGGCAGCTGTGTTTATCTGCATAAGACCTGCACAAAGTAAGGTCAATTGACTTTAAGTCATAGAGATAGATGGAAGGAGAGCTCATGTGATCCCAACTACTACTGCTAGCTGGAGGAAAGAGACCCACTTTGCTTAAGTTGCCATCGATACTATCTATTCTCCATCAAGAGTTCAGGTACATATTAATGAAAACAACATTTATTAAACTCATAAGGTAAAACACACATTAAAAATCCATCAAGTATGAAAGAAAGTTGCTTGGAAGAACATACTCAGCAAAAGAATTAGAGAGCCCCCCTTGCCCTCCACTCCACCGACCAGGACCCACACGCAGTCCAGCCGGGCCTCATCTGGCCGCAATCCAGGTAAGCTTGGTCCCCGCCCACCCGCAGAGCCCCAGGCCAAATAATTCACTTTAGCAAAAAACGCACAGAAATTAAAAGAAGATCTTAAGAGTTAAAACGACAATACCAAAGTCAAACTGCAAATCCATGAGAAACAACACTCAAGTAAACAAATCTCCCACTGAAGGAATTAATCCTAAAATGTTAGACTCCAACCAGAACAAACCCATGGAAAATGGCCAAGAAAGCCTGACCCAGGATAATGACCTTCAAAATATGATCATTACCATGTTCAATACTATGAAAGAGGAAATCCGGGAGGAATTACATAATCGAATCAATCGCTTTGAAGAGGAACACAACAGACACATGGAGGAGTTGAGAAAAACAGTGCAAGAATCAAAAACTGGCATAGAGCAGTTAAAACAGACTCAAGCAGAGTTTAAAACTGAGCTAAAAGGCAAGTTATCTTCAACCCAGAACTCCACAGAGAGTCTTATCAGCAGAACTTAGGAAGCAGAAAACAGAATTTCAGACCTTGAAGATAAAGTGGGAATATTAACAAGCTCAATGGAAGAGATTGTTAAAGCCAAAAAGATACTTGAGAGAAATATCCAGGAGATATGGGAAACCCTGAAGAAGCCCAACATACGTATTCATGGAATACCAGAGCAAGAATCTCAAAATACCACCCCTGAGGAAATTTTTCAAACGATCATCAAGGAAAATTTTCCTAATCTAAAAAAAGACAGGCCCATCCATAGACAAGAGGCATTCCGCACCCCAAACAGATACGACCAAAACAGAAGCACACCACGGTAAATAATAGTTAAAACACTCCACATTCAAGATAAAAAACTGGTGCTGAGAGGGAGAAAAAACAAGTCACTTTTAAAGGTAAACCTATTAAAATAACAAATGACTTCTCAGTCAAAACAGTAAAAGCAAGAAGAGCTTGGAGAGACATACTTCAAGTATTGAATGAGCAAAAATGTCCACCTACGCTGATTTACCCTGCAAAACTATCAGTCATGATCGAGGGAGAAAGAAAAATCTTCCAGCACAAAGACAACTTGAAGGGATACATGTCCACCAAACCAGGCCTTCAAAAAATGCTAGAAATGATACTCAAGCGTGAAGAAAAAAACAGGAATAAAGGAGAACAGAAGGCAAATATAACACCATTAAAAGCGAAGCAATATACTTATAAAAACTACTAAGCATAATAAATGTCTGGAATTAAAAATAGTTTCTCCATTATAACACTAAATGTTAATGGAATTAATTCACCGATCAAGAGACACAGATTACAAACTTGGATTAAAAATCACAATCCATCAATCTGCTGCCTGCAGGAAACCCATCTCACCACAAAAGATAGGCACGATGTAAAAATAAAAGGCTGGTCAACAATTCTACACGCAAATGGAAGCAGAAAACAGGCAGGGGTAGCCATTATGCTATCAGAGAAAGTGGATTTCAAACCAAAGAAAATTATAAGAGACACGGATGGATACTACATTTTAGTCACAGGTACAATTCACCAGGAAGACTTCACAATACTGAAGATATATGCACCCAATACGGGCCCCTCCACATTCATTAAGAAAACCCTACAGCGTCTAAAGCAAGAAATCAACCCTCAAACGATAATTCTTGGGGACTTCAACACCGCCCTCTCAACATAGGACAGATCAACAGGTCAAAAGGTTAACAGAGACACTTTGGACCTTAATCAAACCCTGAAAGAAATGGACCTTGCAGATCTCTATCGAACTTTTCACCCACGTACCAAAGAATACACATTTTTCTCAGCAGCACACGGAACTTTCTTCAAAATAGATCACATACTGGGCCACAAAACGAATCTACACATATACAAAAAAATTGAAATTCTAACCTGTGCCCTGTCAGACCACCATGGCCTAAAGCTGGACATACACAACAAACAAGAGAAAATACACTAACTCCTGGAAACTTAACAATATGATGCTGAATGAGAACTGGATTCAGGAAGAAATTAAAAAGGAAATTCAAGATTTCCTGAAAGTGAATGATAATGAAAATACAACGTACCAAAATCTCTGGGACACAATGAAAGCTGTTCTAAGAGGTAAGTTCATAGCTCTTAATGCCTACATCAAAAAAATGGAAACATCAGAAATAAACAACTTAACAATGCAGCTTAAAGCTTTAGAGAAACTAGAGCAATCTGATCCCAAAAGTGGTAGAAGAGAGGAGATTAGCAAAATAAGGGGAGAAATATCTGAAATTGAGATTAAGAAAACGATAGAAAAGATCAACCAGTCACAAAGCTGGTTCTTTGAAAAAATCAATAAGATTGATACACCCCTAGCTAAATTAACCAAAAGCAAGAGAGAGAAAACCCAAATTAACAAAATTAGAAATGAACATGGATTTATCACTACTGATACCCAATAAACCCAGAGAATTATAACATCATATTTCAAAAACTTGTACTCTGTGAAGTTTGACAAAACAAAAGAGATGGATGAATTTCTAAGTAAACACAACTTACCTAAACTGAATCAGGAAGTTGTGATTTATTTAAAAAGTCCTATAACATATAAGGAAATTGAGGAAGTAATCTCGAATCTTCCCACCAAAAAATGTGCTGGACCAGATGGATTCAACACAGCGTTCTACCAGACATTTATGGAGTTAATAACACCAATACTCCTTAAACTGTTCCATCAAATAGCAAAGGAAGGAACACTACCAAATTCCTTCTATGAAGCTAATATCGTTTTAATTCCAAAACCTAATAAAGATTCACTTAAAAAAGAAAACTATAGGCTGATCTCTCTGATGAACACAGAAGCAAAGATTCTCAACAAAGTCTTAGCAAATCGGATTCAAAAACACATTAAAAAGATCATTCACAGGGACCAAGTAGGCTTCAACCCCAGCACACAAGGTTGGTTCAACCTACACAAATCAATAAATGTAATTCCTCATGTAAACCAGTCCAAAAAAGCCTTTGAAAAGATCCAACAGCCTTTTATGATCAAAACGCTAGAGACAGTAAGAATGGAAGGAACCTTTATCAATATAATAAAAGCTGTATACAATAAGCACACAGCAAGGATTATTCTCAATGGGGAACAATTGGAAACATTCCCACTTCGATCAGGACCTAGACAAGGCTGTCCACTCTCACCACTTCTATTCAATATTGTACTTGAAGTCTTAGCTGAAGCCATAAGACAAGAAAGGGACATAGGAGGGACTCAAATCAGCAAGGAAGAAGTCAAGCTATCCCTATTTGCAGATGACATGATATTATACCTGAGTGATCCCAAAAACTCCACAAGGACGCTTCTGGAACTAATTGAGACGTTCAGCAGGGTGGCAGGATACAAAACAAATGTGCAAAAATCAGAGGCCTTCCTATATGCCCAGAATGAAAGAAGTGAAAAAGCCTTGAGAGAAACAATCCCATTTACTATAGCCCCTAAAAAAATGAAATACCTTGGTATAAACCTAGCCAAGGAGGTAAAAGACCTTTACAATGAAAACTTTAAAACCCTAAAGAAAGAAATAGCAGAAGACACCAGAAGGTGGAAAGTCCTCCATTGTTTCTGGATTTCCAGAATCAACATCGTAAAAATGACCATCCTACCAAAGGCAATATACAGATTCAATGCTATACCAATCAAAATCCCAAAGCAATTCTTCGAAGAAGTTGACCAAACAATCTCAAAGTTCATATGGAGGCACAAAAGACCCAGGATAGCAAAGACAATCCTGAGTAACAAAAACACTGCTGGAGGTATTACCATACCAAACCTAAGTCTATACTACAAATCCATAGTTATAAAGACAGCCTGGTACTGGCTCCAAAATAGACACACAGATCAATGGATAAGGATTGAAGACCCAGATATAAGCCCACAAAATTACAGCCATTTGGTCTTTGACAAAGGGGCCCAAAAAATCCAATGGAAAAAGAACAGCATCTTCGACAAATGGTGCTTGCAAAACTGGATCTCCACATGCCAAAGATTAAAGCTGGACCCATACTTGTCACCATGTACAAGACTTAATTCCAAATGGATCAAGGACCTTGATATCAGGCCAGAGAGTATAAAAACCATAGTTGAACGGATATGGAACTCCCTCGAGCTGATTGGGCTAGGCCAACATTTCCTAAACAGACATCCAATGGCACAGTGACTGCTACCAACTCTCAACAGTTGGGATCTTGTGAAATTAAAGAGCTTCTCTTCAGGTAAAGAGATTGTAACAGGAGCTCAAAGGCAACCCACAGAATGGGAGAAAATCTTCACTAACCACACATCTGATAGAACTCTGCTGTCCAGAGTGCACAAAGAACTTAGAAAACTAAACACCAAGGACACCAATGGCCCAATTAAAAAATGGGCCCATGAACTTAAAAGAAATTTTACCAGGGATGACATTAAAATGTCTAACAAATATCTTAAAAAATGCTCCACTTCTTTAGCCATCAGGGAAATGCAAATCAAAACTTCCCTGAGATATCATCTCACCCCGGTCAGGATGGCAAAAATCCACAATACAAACAACAACAAATGCTAGAGAGGATGTGGAGAGAGGGGAACTCTGCTACATTGCTGGTGGGAATGCAGGCTCATACAACCAGTCTGGCGAGCCGTCTGGAGATTCTTAAAGAAATTAAAGATTGAAATGCCATATGACCCTGCTATTCCACTTTTGGGAATAACCCCCCATACAGCAGAGGTTCACCTCAAAAGCACAAGCATGACCATGTTCATACCAGCACTGTTTACAATAGCAAAGTCATGGAATCAACCCAAATGTCCAACAGTTGATGAGTGGATAAGGAAACTGTGGTACATCTATACAATGGAGTACACTCAGCCATCAAAAATGATGAATTACTTGAATTTGCCGGGAAATGGATGGAATTGAAAACAATTATATTAAGTGAAGTATCCCAGACCCAGAAAATTAAGTGCCATATGTACTCCCTAAATGGTGGCTCCTAGTACCAAACCCACCCAGCCCACCTAGAGACAGTAGTTGCAAGGATTATGAACAGGAGGAATGGGGTAGGAGGGCCACACCAGAAACAAGGAGAGAAGGGACCATGTTACAGCAGAGAAAATAGGCCTCCATCACGGACTCAAGTAAGTAATGAGACATCTGATTAAGTTCACAGACTTTTGTTCCTGATCATTTACTACTGAGGGGGTCTAATCTCACCAGAAGGGGAGGGCATATAGTCTGGCAGATAAAAGTAACCAGTTTGCAAATGGGTGATAGACCCCTCCCTCACTGTGGTTTCCTACTTTTATTACATCTACCCTTGAATGTGCATTTATCACAAGACTATAGTTTAACAGCTTTTTGTCTCTGGCCAGGGGGCAACATACAATGCCCACCAGGATGGAGTGAAGGGCATTGCAGGAGCAGCAAATCTGCAAAAGAAAATCAACAAACCACAACCCAGAACTTCAGAGACTCTATATCAACCACCTGGAACTAGGCCAGACTAATCTCTCCCCATCCTGAAGCTCAGGGACATTTGCCGAAGAGGGGGCGGTAAGAATGTAAGAGCAAAAGGATGGGAGGAGCAATGTTGTGTAAGATACTCCATACAAGTTAGGGTTGAAGCAATCATAATTGGACTTTACATGCCCTGCGCATTGTCCAACACACTATTGACCTCACAACGTCTAGCATCTGCTAAAGGCACCAAGATCCTTGGAGGCAAGGGATTGGCAGCCACAGCAGTGTTCCTATACCTAAGGGGAACACGGGAAAGGGTTCAGGGAAAGGCCACTGGGTCCTTGTATGTCATCGGAGAGGAGGGCCCAGAGGAAAATCAGGCATGCACAAGAAAGGACTCTCTGGGAATTGGGGCGGGAGGCACTGGGGGATGGGGATGGAGGGGGGTGGGGAGGGGGAGCAGGGGGTATGGGGGAAGGAAGAGGGAGGGAGGGAACTGGTGTACCTATTAAATTTGTATGAGCTGAAATAATAAAAATGTATTAATAAAAAAAACAAAAAAAAGAATTAGAGAAGATAATATCATATACTTTCTAGCTATATTTGTTGAATCACAATGTTTATTTAGTCCCCATGATGTCAGAGTAGTATGTGTCAATTTGTATGAAAAAACTTCTGTAAATCGAAGTTTTTATAAGATTCAAGCATGATATATTTCTTCCAGTTATCCATTTGCTTTTCCTTTATAAAAACTTACTTTATTTGTGAATTGTAGTGGATCACAAGTTAGGGCTGCAGCAGCCAGAACTTGACTTTGCCTGACCTGCACATTAGCTGACATGCCAAAAACCCCCTAAAGTCTACCATGGATCACAGTGGAGAAGGCTCCAGCCAGTAGGCAAGAGATTAACAGTCATAATAGAGTTCCCATAATAACGGTGAGCCTAAGAAGCAGGTCCAGGCTATTCCACTGAGTTCTGAATCCTCACTAGTGTGGAGGATTTGAAGGGAGGTTTGGCATTCACACAAAAGCTACTTCAGCAGATGGGAGGGAGGAAGGAGGAGGCACTGGGAAAGGGGGAAGGAGAGAGAGGGGCGAAAGGAAGGGGGGCGGGGGGGCTCAAGGAAGGATGTCACAGTTAGGCATAGGTGTCAACTTGACTTTTGAGGGTTTGAGTTCCCAGCACATTTGTAGAGAATTAATGGTTGAATTAAGCCCAGAGCAAACCTGCAGGAGATTATTAGCTGACGGGGAAGGCCCAGCCCATGGTAGGGGGGACTAGGCCTTGAACAGTTGAATAAAATACTGAGAGCTGGTTGAGGAAGTCACATCCTTCTGTACACTTGGCCAGACATGCTGGTCTGGTAAGTAAGGATTTTCTGTCTCTCAACCATTATGTGATGACAGTGTGGCCAGTTCCCTCAGCCCTGGTATTAATGTGTGCTCTCCTGTCAAGTTGGACTGAGAACTGTAACCAAACTGTTGTAAGGAAATAAATTCCTTGTTCCCTTGAGCTGTTTGATGGTCATTTATCAGCAATCAAGCAGGTGAACTGCAACATTGCATGACACATGTAAAACGTCACGTTTAATCCCCAGCACAAGAGAGAAAGAACGAGAAAAGAGAAAAAGTCCTTGCTACATTTTATTATAAAATTCTTACATTCAATGGCCCCTAATTGATATAGGTTGCTTATAGATAATAATCTGAAGTTGTAAATTCTGGAAGTAGAAAATATTCTTTTTTGGTATTAAAGACCATATTTTTTCCCTTACTTGACTCCCAAAGATTTTATTTACCTTACCATTTCATGTCAAATGGGTCATATTAGGGTCTACCCAGGTTTATTAACTTCCTAAACTTGGACATCAGAAGAGATCACACACACACACACACACACACACACACACATGCACACACACACACACACACGCACGCACACACACTCATGAATGTACATATCAAATAAAATTAATGATTCCATTTAAACATTAGGTGATAAATGTGTAAATGAAATACCTGGAACAAGTGAGATCACTGCCTCATTCCTCCAGTTCATCATTAATATTCTATATGATGAAGACTCACTTCTTTTAAGGTCACTTCTGCTGAATCCTTAGTGACAGGCCATAAATTCCAGGAAAATAGAAATTTTTACTATACTGATCATTTTTCCATTCCAATTACAGTATCATTGTACCTACAAAAGTAACAAAAACTGCATGCTGAATGTGTAACTACTAGAAATAGTATTTAAAATCGACATGTATTCTCACCACTCAGGAATAGCAACTACTATTAATATTATTCAATATTAATTTTCTCTATGTTGCTTTTCTCTGATTCTCTCTCCCTTGCTCTTTCTTTCACAAATGTATGCATATTTTTCTTTTTTTTAATTTTTTTTATTAAAAATTTAATTATACATTTTAAAATTTTTTACCAGTTCCCTCCCTCCCCCCTCCTCCCCCCGAACCCTCTCCTCCCCCTTCCCATCCCCCAGTGCCTCCCCCCCAATTCCCAGAGAGTCCTTTATTGTGTACGCCTAACTCTCCACTGGGTCCTCCTCTCCGATGACATATAAGGACCCGGTGGCATTTCCATAAGCCCTTTCTCTTGTTCCCCTTAAGCATAAGATCACTACTATGGCTGTCAATCCCTTGCCTCCAGGGGTCTCGGTGCCCTTAACGGATGCTAGACTTTATGAGGGCAACAGTGCACTGGACATTGCGCAGGGCTTGTAAAGTCCCATTATGATTGCTTTGGCCCCAACTATTGTTGAGAATCTTGCAAATCGTTGCTCCTCCCATCCTTTTGCTCTTACAATCTTACTGCCCCCTCTTCCGCAAATGTCCCTGAGCTCCAGGATGGGGAGAGATGAGGCTGGCCTAGTTCTATGTGATTGATATTGTCTCTGAAGTTCTGGATTGTGGTTTGTTGATTTTCTTTTGCAGTTTTGCTGCTCCTGCAATGCCCTTCACTCCATTCTGCTGGGCACTGTATGTCACCCCCTGGCTAGAGACAAAAAGCTGTTAAACTGGAGTCTTGTTATAATAGCACATTCAAGGGTAGATGTAGTAAGAATAGGAAACCTCAGTGAGGGAGGGGTCCATCACCCATTTGCAAAATGATTACTTTTTATCTGCTAGACTATATGCCCTCCCCTTCTGGTGAGATCAGGAAAGAACGTCTGTGAACTTAACCAGGTTTCTCATTACTTACTTGCAGACCTTGATGGAGGCCTATTTTCTCTGCTGTAACATGGTCCCCTCTCTCCTTGTTTTTTAAAATTTTCCATGTTTTCATTTATTTCATATTAAATATTTTGGGAATTTAAAAATTTCATACATGTCATAGTACATAACAGAATAAAGAAAATTCAAATCTGGTTTCAGTTATAGCACTAATAACTATTTCAAAATTGTGGTAAAAATCTCTCTTCCATGCTAATTTTTAAATTTGTTATTCTTTGACAATTTCATATATACTGAAAATAAATTTATGTCATTATTACTCTTTTTTACCTAATCCTATACCTCCTCCTTTTCCCACTGCAAGTCTTATGTCTATCCATCCTTTCTCTCTCCTAGAATTTTGTGTATTGCTCACTGAGTTTTATTTGTGGTGCATGTACTGGCATGTGCCTCAGCACTTGCTGGAGTGAAGATGAGAGGAAAATAACTATCAAGCTTAACCTACAATAATGTCTCTGGAAGCTATAGTATTTTTTGAGATCTTACTTAAATTCTCACCCTCTTGCATTTTTATCATACTTTCTCCCATATTGGTATGAGATGATTTAGATGGCACTACTTAAGGCCAAACTGCCCACATACACCTCTTCCCTGCACTTCAATAAGAGTCACACATTAAAATTTGTAACATTCTGTAATTTTTTTGTTTATTAAATTAATGCTGCATTTTTATATTATATACCTCTAATGTTAGATGAAATCTATGACACTTAAATTAGGACAATTTTAAATTAATATGCAAAACTTGCATATTTATTTTTTAATATTTATCATAGAATATCTATTATAATAGGCTATGAATAAAGCATTGACTTATTACTGTTTTAGAATAAAGAAAGATTGTAGGTGTGTTTTATAATATTGTATTTACCTCTCACTCTTTAGAATAAAGAAAGATTGTATCCATCTACTACAGTGATAAAACTATTGAAAGTTGGGAGAAAATCTGGATGAGTTTCATGCTGGTCTATTTACATTTGAAAATAATGTCTTTTTCAGAAATCTTGTGAATTTTGACAGGATAAAATTTATTACTATGACTTTCTCCATTTCTACAGAAATTGTGTGTGTGTGTGTGTGTGTGTGTGTGTGTGTGTGTGTGTGTGCGTGTGTGCGTGCATATATTAAAAAGCACTGTATGTGCCTGTAGAGAAACAAGAGTGACCTCAGGAATCATCCTGGATTGCTTCTTCTTCCTTTTTGCTTTGATCTTGGATTTTCCAGGCTCTGCCTTCCAGGACTAGAAGTGCAACCCACAACCATTACTGACTGGCTTTTTACATGTGATCTGGTATCTGAACTCAGGACCTTCTGCTTGAGAGGCATAGTCTTAACCCCTAATCCATTTCTCTAGTCCTGTGTAGAAATTTTAAAAATTGAAAGGTTAACTTATTAGATCACTTATTTACCTTTTCTTCTGTTATTTTTATGTTTAAATTTTTTTTCTAAGATGGACTATAACTTTTCTAAAATATTATACTGCACAGCCTTTCAGTTATCTTTCATTTCTAGAGATACATTTAACTTCCTCCCCCCTAAATAAACATTTTCGTAGAATTAAAAAAAGCTCTTTCGTTGTGAAAAATTCAGAAAGCAGGCAAGAGAATGTAAAAATAAACCTTGTTCCTACTGTTGTGTTTCTTCAATGAATGTTGAATATCAGTTCTGTGTCAAGTGTTGAGCACTGGTGACACAAAAGTGAACAGGTTAAACCTCTTGTTAAACCTGTAATCAAGTTGGAAGAGTGAGAGGTAAATACAATATTATAAAACACACCTAAAACAAGAGCATATGAGTTAGGTTTCCATGTGGAAGCTACAGCTATTCTAAAGAATTAGTGAGAAAGACTTAACAATGTGGAGATTAAGGAAAAAATATCCCAAGGGATAGAAAAAGTAGATGTTTGGAGTGAGGGGAAATTTTGAAATTTCTGGAAACTAAAAAATTAGGAGGTCAAACTTTAATAACTGAAGGTGAGACCAACTATAGATAAGAATAAGCAAAGTAGATAAGGCTTAGTCTTACAAGATTTTTATTAACACATGGCAAACATATTGGAATTGAATTTGTGATTTATTAGAAATCATTGCATACTTTTTTCTACATTTTCAATTTATGCCCATTTGCAAATAAAATTGGTTAGTAGTATTGTTATTTATAATGTTTTATTTTTATATTTAGTTGCTAATTAAGAAATATTTGGTATCTACTAAGTGCTAAGAACCATAGTTCATATTAGGGGTATGGCATCAAATAAAAGAGAAAAATACCTATTCTTTTGGTGGTTATGTTCTAAGGAAATAGATAGGCAAAGAATAAACAAAATGTTAACAGGCAGTGATACACAATCAAAAGTAAAAGATGATGACTCTTTGGAATGCTATTTTTTACTTGAACTTTTTAAAGACAGACACTAAAATGAGGGATTTTGGAGCATGTAGGTTGAGGCAATACCTTCAGTCAACCTATAAGTCAATTAAGAATAAGAAGTAGAAAAAATGGGGATAGAAGCTAGGCTATGACATAATTTTAAATGAATTCTACCTTTCTAGGTGAAATTCTTGTATAAACATCAATTTTCTCTCCATCCAAAGGAACCTGGGGAACAGTTTTCAGTTTTCTTACTATAGATCCATTTGAGTATGACACTTCCCTTAGCTTCCTATTTCCTCCATATTTAAATCTGGCAAACTTTTTTCTTTTAATGTGAACCATAACTTTTCTTAAAATTCCAAGAAGAGCTGCACAGTATTCTACAACCACTAACTAACCAAGATCTTAGACATAGAGTAATGTTACAGTATCAACAAACTTCCTTTTATCACCTTTATTTTCTGCTACCTTTGAAACAACACCCTCAGTGATAGGAATGCTGTTCTTCCATCCCCCATACGCACACTTTCAGGGAAGAGCTCCTACTTGATGGCCGCTGCGCCCCCGCCCCAATAGTTGGTGCTTATAAGAGCACATTCTTAGTGTTAGTGGGGACCAATGTCGAAGATGGATCCTGTACATACTTCTTGGGCTGGACAAAGATCCTAGAAGTCACCTCTAGACTTGGCCCCCTGAGGGTATAAAATCCTCCATTCCCCTCATCCAGCTCTCTCTGTTCTTTTTTTCTTTCTTCTCTTCCTCTATATATTAAATTATAAATTAATAAATATTTAAATTAAAAAGAGTAACTATCACAACATGTATGGATACTTAAAAAACAAATAGTTTTAATAATATCAAAAAGGCCTAAGACCATACTAATCTAACATATTTTACATTTTAATTTGATCATGACTGTTTCTGATAGCTTGCTTAGTTTTGATTTTAATGAGAGTGCAAAGAAAAATGCTGTTATGTTCTTGCCATGAAGACCCCTCCAAACTTTGATCCTACTGCCAGGGCTCCAATGCCCTCCTGCCAGCTTTCTATTTTACATGTGTTCCGAAAATAGCAACACATGTTCATTCCTCAAATTTAATTCAGGTGTAATGATTCTGAGTGTCCCTAGTTTTAAAGCTACTGAGTTCTAAAAAAGCTTAAAATTTCTCCTGCAATCATGTGCTACTTAGGTGTATACTCTCTGATCCAGACAAACAATGTTAAAAGAACTTGTATTAAGTTTTGTTTATGTTCTTTCAAAGTGGGGATTTAAAAGATTTAACCCTATCGATTAACATTCAAATACAAGGCTCTTATCTTGACCGATTCAAACTAGAAAAAAGAGGGTCATTTTAAAACTATGCCTTAAGTCAGAAGCTTTCTACTGCTTTATATTGGATGCTTACGAATATAGCAGGGAACCATTATATAAAGGGAAGGAAATATGAAAGGAATATGTATATTATTTAGAAGGTTGCAGTATGTACAGGAGGTTTGTAAGTTGGTTACTAAGGTTGTTGGTTTAAAGGCTGAAGTATATACAGGAGGTTTGCAAGTTAGTTACTTAATGTTGAAGTCTGTGAGTTAGTTACTTAGAAGGCTGAAGTAACTTAGAAGGTTAAAACCAGTTAGTGAAGAAGTGGGTTTTATATATTCAAGTGTTTCTCAATTGTCTCTATAATTTTTCTCCTTCTTAATTTCAGTAATATAGATAAAAATTTTGCATGTTGCTTCGTACATATGATTCATAAAATCCTAATCACTTTTTTCATGGAACAATATTACCCAAAGTTCTTAACAAGATAAATTTTAACTATATATAGATTTATATAAATATATATAGACTTTAACTAATGTAAAGCTGGCCTGAAGATAAATGCTACAAATACTTGTTTCTGTCACCATTACTTTCACCTTATTGGGTCAGACAATGCAATTGCTTACTTTAATTATATATATATATAATATATATATAATGTATATTATTATATATTGTATTATATAACATAATAATATTCTTATATAAGAATATTATATTAAATTATATAAATATATTATATATTATATATTGTATTATTATGTAATATAATAATATTCTTATATAAGAATATTCTTATATAAGAATATATACTTATATTAAATTATTATTATATAATATATATAATCTCCAATCACAGGTAACCTGAAAATGTTATCTCAAATGGAGAGGACAAAAGTATAGGTCAGATCCAGATCATTATGGCTAATAAATTTAATATGATCCAGGTATTTCTTTTGTTAATAGTTCTGCCAATTAGCTATCTATCTTTCTCCTGAAAACTGCTCTCCCACTCTTCCTCATTACACCACCGGCTCCTCAGCCTGATACTCAGCCTCATCTATATGAGACACTAGGAATGAGCCTTCCTAGCTACAAGTGACATGTGTGGCCAATTCTATGTGGCCTCTGCATGCACGAAAGTGTAATATTTTACCGACAGGAGAGTGAATGTAAGTTCCTGGAAAGTCACTGCCATTGTAAGGCCAATTGACTTAATTGGAGGTTCCAATAAAGTAGAGAGATCTGAAATGTTGCAAACCCAGAGCCAGATTATCTTAGGCCCATTTAAACCCTTAATTGCCATTTATAGCCATCCTCTGTATGTAAACTAACATTCTGATGACAATTATGTTGCATAAGCTAAACTGGAAAATTAAATAGCTCAATGCAACCCTTTCCCTGTCCTCCTGGCACAGTAGTTCATCACCTCTTTTAATCAAACCATCTATTTAACTTTCTTGTCAGTCTTGTCTCTCCTAGGTGCAACTTTGTCCTCTGTTTATCTAAAGGAGAGGTGATGCTCTCCATTCATCAGACTGCATCCCTGAAACCATTCCACTGATTCAGGAGAGACCTAGGAGTTTTAGTTATTATCAGCATCACCCTATCCACCTCACTTATACAGGCTCAATTCAACTTGTTGACTTTAGTTGTCCTTCAAAATCAACTGCTATTACATCAACTACATGCGAGAAGTGGAAGAGAGGATCAACAACCTCCAGAACTTGGCAGTTCAAATCCCTTCTGCCAGGGGCATACTGGAGGGCTCACTATTATGGTCCCCCTTGACAACTTGTATTCTCCCCATCATAGGTCCCCTAACTTCCATTTGTTTGTTGTTATTTATCATGCCTTTTCAGATGCTTCCAGGACAGGATCAAAAAATTCACCCAGCACTCATTCAGCCAAATTCTCCTGACTACTTATACTTCATACCAGAGGCTGATGACCCACTTAGATCCAGCCCACAATGGTCATCACCCTTACCTGAGAACTTGGGAACAGGATTCCATCACTCCAGCCTGCAACCTTTCCCGCACTGATCCTGTCCAGCAGGAAGTAGCTAAAAAGGAATGTGAATTCCCTTTTTACTAATAAAAGGCTGGAATGATAAGAATCATGATCCTCTGCAACCCCCTTTCAGGGCAGAGCTTCTGCTTGATGGCTGCTGCTCCCCCAAATAGCTGGTGCTTGTAAGAGCATGTGCTGGTCTGAACCTTAGTGCTAGCATGGGATCAAGGTCAAGACTGATCCTGGCCACTCTTCCTGGGATGGGCAGAGGTCCCAGAAATCACCTCCAGATCCAGGCTCCTCACCCCTCGCCCCCCCAACCCTGAGAGTATAACCCCCACCATTTCCCTCTTTCAGCTCTTTTTTCTTTTTCTTTTTCTTTTTCTTCTCTCCTTTTTCCTTCAATTGGTCTGGCGGTTCTGGAACTCCATTAAAAACTTCCATCCAGGCCATGGTGCAATACATTTTTGAGGTTAATATATTTGCATCTCATACTCAAGATATATATTTTAGTATACTTCCAGTGCCTTCTAGTAAATGTTATGCAAATATTCCAGATTGCTAGCAATATCTTCCATGTGCCTCCTCAGCAGACCTATCACTTTCCCCAAAGGATTGTGGTGATCTAAGAACATAGGTGTTGGTTTGAAAGGAAAAATAGAGGTGGAAAGGTTCTTGTGTATAGTATTTAAACCAAGCAGAATAGGAACTTGTTTTAGCTTCTAGATAGATAAAGAGATTCTTGGATTTCATACTGCTTAAGTAGACGTACCCAAACAGTGTTCATCAAAGTTTCCACATCACACTCTGCTAAAACAAAAAAAAGAGAAAAGAAAAAGAAGAATGGGGTAGGGAAATAGAAGAGGAACCCAAGCTTCCAGGAAGACTGAAATTTTATTTGGGAAGCTCTTCCAAACTCCTGTAAGTGAGCAGTAATTTACTTGTGAGATGGAAATTACTACTACTTTTTATTAGGGGGTACAAGCTTTTAACAGTTGGAATTTAGAGAGAAGGGATTTCAGCTTGATAGTTCTAAATGACTAGAGTCTGTCCAGTTCTCTGTTTTCCTTATCAGATACTGTTAACATTCTTGGTGGAATCTCAGGTTGGAGGTTAGAGGTCTGTTTCTGATCTCAGATCTGTCAAGTGGGGTCTCTGGTTTGAGGTCTAATTCTGAATCTATCAAAAATTAGACACTTGATGGATTAAAAGAAAAAATGGGTATGATTAAGATACATTGGAAAATGTGGAGATGGGGAGACAGGGTGATGAATCTCTCTAAACTGCTTCTTGCTAGTGAGGGGTGTTTTCAATGTTGTTGGAAGGTACCTAAGGAGATGATGTGAAGATTACGTTGATTGAATGTTCTAGATGTGATGTCTCCCATTCTATCCTGGATGGAGTGAGGGAGTCAGGGGGCTAGGAAGATAAAACAGACAGCCATTAAGGAACCTTGAAAAGTGAAGAATCATTGGTGAGGCTCCCCATTGAGTCAGAAGTGATAGAAGAACTAAACTTTTTTTCCTGGTTGGCTTGTGGTTGGCTTCTACTGTGTTTAAAACTTTTAGGATGCACCATAGGTTTCAGGTCAGTTTCTTCAGTACATGTTCTGTATTCCACATAGGCTTCTGTCCTGCCTCTCTGTTCACACTACCTTTGGAAATCTACTGATATTTCTGTCTTTTCAGGATTCTGACTACTGGGGTGAGAGGGATGGAGACCATTCTGACTGTTTCCTGCTGAAGAAGGGCATAGTACGGGGTTGTACTCAAATGTCCTCAGAGCAGGATCAGAGGAATCAAGAAGGCCATGTGGATCATCATTTTGAGCTTAACCTAAAAGAAACAAAAAATGACAAGAAGGTTACTTTTCTAAACTGTTCCATTGTAAGGGTTATTAAGAGGTTCAAAAGAAGATGAGTTAAGGATTAATTGATTGAACATTCTGAATATGATATCCTTTATCCACACCTGAGCACAACTAATGAGCCAGGGGGTTAGGATAAGGATAAGAATGATAGTTGTTAGTGGACCTAGGACAGGAACGAATTAGGGTCCTATACCATTTATTGGTGAGGCTTTACATTGAACTTGAAGTAGAATAGGAGCCATTTGTGCCTCCTTTATATTATTTGATATTATACCAGACTGGTTTGCAAAATAGAAACATTTTTCATTTAGGAAAACACAGGTTCCTCCCTTCTTGGCAGTAAGAGGGTCTAGGGCTCTTCAATTTTGTAGGACTACTTCAGCTATGGAGAGCTGTATAAATAGGGACTGTAGTATATCTGCAATTCTCCTATGATCTTGTGTGAAAGTGATTGATATGAAGTTATGTTGTAGCAGACTCTCCTTGCTCCTAGGGTTGCCCTGCAGTCAGTCTAATTCCTAACTTGACAGGGAGGACGACCACTCTGTTTTGTCTAGAAAAAAGGGTGGAAATTGTTGCAAATATTGAAGAAAAATTCATTTTCAGGATAGAGAATTAAATTTGGGGAAAAGAAGATGAGAATACAAGTGGTGGTAGAGTTTGATATACAGTTTATTGTTACAAAGGAGAAAAGTGTCATTGAGGGTCCTAAATCCAGTGGAAGAAGTGCATAAGGTTTAGTTATGGGTACATTAATAAGTAGTTGCAGGGACTTAGGTATATGGGTAGATGCCAAATAGAGTTTGCAAAGATGGAAGAAACTTGGGAGAGTGAGGAAAAGGATTAGGAAAACAGAAAGATTCTTGGAAAGGGACTTTGGAGAGGATTTGAATGGGGGTTGCTGTGAATAAAGAGTTTTGTAGATGCAGAGCCAGCAGTTAGTGAGATCTTGGTGCTATAATAGATGATATATCCAATAGGATTGATTTGTAAAGTTTGTAAGAAATAAGGTTTGAGGGAATCAAAAGGAAGAGATTGAATATTTTGTTGTACATTCTGGAAGGCATCAGTGGGAGAGTGTGGTGGGGTGTATAAAGCTTTGAAAAATTTAATTGGACCCCAAGCAGAGTAAGTTGAAAATATTACTACTATCCAAGCTGCTGTTTCTCATCCTTGTTCTCACCTAGGGTCCCAGAGGTCTCACATGAGATAGGTGGCATCATTATTTAGGCCCAAAGTAGTGCTTTTATCTTTAGAATAGTAAGGTTAGACTGGGTCTGTGCATCCTTGAAGCAGAGACATTTGATATTGTTGGTCCATGAAGAATATCCACCCATTTGGGTGGTTGTTGCCTGACAGAAATCAAAGGTTAATTCAATAGGTGCAGCACAGTCTGTGGGAGGACCATTAGAGACATTATGGAAGATAGGAAGTGTAGATAACATCTTTGTCTGGAATTGCCAGAAGCAGGGGATGGTAAGGACTGGGAATGTAAGACTGAGAGAGAGGAAAGGAATGAGCAAAGGACAGAGAGAGAGAGAGAGAGAGAGAGAGAGAGAGAGAGAGAGAGAGAGAGAGAAAGAGAGAGAAAATATGTTTGAGTTTTTAGCTACAGAAGGGTAGGAGGTGTCCCAGACAGAAGGGTTAACATGAGACAAAGGATCAGGTTAGGGAGGGAAGTGGAGGAGGGGATGGCATTTCAGGGTCCTTTAGTTGGGGTAAGAAGATGGAGGAGGAAATGTGAGTGGAAACTTGGAGGCATTTTAAAAGATATCTCCCTAGGAGGAGCATAGGACATTCATGCATAATAATGAAAGAGTGAATTATGTTTACAGTCACCAAATTGGCATGTGAGTGGGTGTGTGTTGGTATGGATTACAAAAGGTATTCTGATACCCCAGTGAGGCAAAAGATAGAAGGATGGGTGGGTCCATGCCATTCAGTTAATAAAGACAAATTGGTCTCCTTTTCTAGGAAAAAAGATACTTGTCTCCAGACCACTTTGGCCTTTGTAGAGAGTTCAGAGGAATTTTCTTGGTTACCAGTACAGGGAACTCTGGCTTCTTTACTGGAATGACTTGAGGGGAGAGGGTGCCTTGGCATCCCATCAGGCAGTCTGTTTTCCAGTGATCCACTGGAGGGATAAACCCTTTTGGAAGCCTGAAATTGGTGCACCCCTTGCCCAGTGTCTGTTTTTATTGCATGAGAAACACTGTACGGAGGCCAACCCCACATCTCTGCACTGACTGTGGAGGGGAGTGGTCAACCCTGGAGGTTGGCCTAAAAGTTGTCCCTTTCTTTTCCTACTCTCTTTCCCTTTCTGATTCTTTCTCTTGATTGCTAAAAACCTTGATGGGTGAGAGGGCCATTGTGTGGTTTTTGGAGTTTTTTTTTTTTTTTTGGCAAATATTTAGAGCAGACTGGTTTATAAAGGGGACATTTAAAGGGAGGGTGCCTTCTGGGGAAGATAGGTCTACGTTTTTATATTCAGAAATGCCCTTGGTGAGGTGATTAATTAAAAGGGCAGGATTTGCAGTTGGGGGGGGCTGAATAACTTCCTCCAGTTTTTCCATATTAACCCTACAGTGTACGTTAGCTTGCATTCCCTCTGTTAAGCAATTTGCCATGAGAGAAATGAGTTCTGAGCCTGATGGAATAGTCTGGTAATTCCAGTTTGGATCTACTTGAGGTGCTGCTTCTTCTCTGCCTGGATACTTAGCATCCTGCTGATGTAATCTATCTGCATATTCTCAAGCTGCTTTCCAGATACAGGCTTTTTCATCTGCCATAAGAGCAGATGTGAGGATATAGTGAATGTCCTTCTTAGGCAGTTTTAGATCAGACATGCTGGGATAGTCTCCGAAGGTCTTCAAAAATCATCCCCCACTTCTGAGATTACCCTGAAAGAACAGACCGATTGATCCAGAACTGACTCTAATCCTTCACAGAGATAAAGTTGTTAAATTTCCCCAACTCTCTGTTCATAAAAAGATATGGGGGAGAACATAGGGGGAGAATGGCTGGGGAAGATTCACAGGAGACACAGGAGCCAGGGATGGAGAAGGGACTGGAGCTAGTGACAGCACTGAAGTAAAAGGAATGGTTTGGGTAGAAGGAGTTGGAGTAGTTAGTAGTTAGAGTTGGAGCAGATTATTGGGGGAGAAGGCATGGGTGATGATGGCTGGAGAAGATTTTCAGGAGTGGAGGCTGAAGCTGGTGACAGCAGTGAAGTGGAAAGAAGGGTTTGGAAAGGGATATAAGTATCTGTAATGAGAGAGGATGAGACAGGGAGGCGAAGAAGAATTGTAAGGTGGCAGTTCATTCACAAAGTCAAAACCAAGGAGGGAGGGAGAAGAAGATTTTTGGGGGGTTTGGGAAGTGGTGGTCTTAATACCAAGGAGCAGGAGACATGGAGAGAAGGGTGGTTACAAACAGTAAAAAGCACCAGGGGCTTAAGGAACCTTGGCCATTGGCCATTTCGCTTGAAAAACTTTTATAAATCTTGGAGAATACTGGTACCTAAAGTACCAAATTTGGGCCAACGATTGCTATTGTCCAGTTCATATAGGGGCCAGATTTTGACTGAAAGACTTGCTAGTGTGGATGGTCAAAAGACTTTCAAATGTAGGTCCTTTAGAAGGGTGTGTCTTTTGTGATAATTAATTTATTCCCCATATCAGGAGTCTGAGACAAGATAAACACAAATGAAAGCTCACTGTCCCAGGACCATAAGGATCCCTGTGTCTCAGGAGGAGCATGAAGAACCAATTTCTAAGAAGGGGAAATGCCCAACCTGTTAGCCAATTGGTATAAGATGACTAAGTTAGAAGTCTCCCAGAATCTGTAATAATCTTGGTCGGGAATGAGTTTTGGAACTTGTAGAATCTGGGAAACTCTATTCTAGCAGAGTGGAGAACTCCCCTATAAATTCTTCCAATCTCAATTAGAGCACCTGTGGAAAAGAGTGCTGAATGAGATTAACTTGTCTCTGATATATGGTGGGTATGGGTGGGTGCTAGTTGATTTGAACAGCAAGACAGCCTCTAATTAGGAGCTCTGGGTTGTGTGGTAGAGGGGGAAATAGAAGAAGGGGAAGAGAAAAGTTACTGAGAAGCTAGGTTTAGCCCGATGCCAATTTGCTGATCATTTCAACGCAGCTTATACCTCCACATTTGTCTGTAAGTAAATGATCAGGATATCTCACAACCATTTAGGATTATTAGCGGGTAAGGTGGGAAGTAGATCTCTTGATGGATCATCAGAAGAGAAGGAGGAGAAGGAATGATTCAGGATGGTTGGGAGCCATCCCAGGAAATACACACACAGACTCTTCCCATTTAGGGGACCATATGTAAGCAAAGAAAATAAGAAGGAGAAGAACAGGAAAGAAAGCTAGAATATGAACTCAAGTTTCACCCACAAAGGCTGAAGGTTATCTGGGAAGCTTTTCCATACTCCATTAAGGGAGCAGCAATTTCCTTCCCAGGTGGAAATTGCTGTTATGTTGTAGTAGGGAGTTCTCATAGTTTGAAATGTGTCCCCAACAGTCTCATAGGTTTAGAAATGTCTTGGCACCATTAGGAGGTGGAGCTTTGTGGGAGGAAGGTAGTCAGGAGGTGGGCCATGAAGTGGATTAGCTCCACCCTATTTCTTAGAAGGTTCCACTCTTGCAGTTGGCAGTCTCAGTTCTCAGCATTTTGGGTAGGTGTGACGGCCTGACTCCAGCTTCTGCTTCCAGCCCCTGCTCTTTCCACCAGGAAAGAGTGCATCTGCTTTCTGGAATCATAAGCTGAATAAATCACCCTTTCTCCCATAAGTTGTTTGACTTTGGGTGTTCTCTCACAGCAACACACGAATAACTAGTACAGGGGTGCAAGTTTAGTAGTGCAGGGGGAAGGGGATTTTGGTTTGACTAGTTGGGCTGATTCAGTCCATGAATGACTATGCGTCTGTCCAGTTATCTGTTTTCCTTATCAGATTCTGTTAGCATTCTTGATGGGGTCTCTGGTTGGAGGCCTGTTTTCAGTCTCAGCTATAAATTGGGGTTCCTGGTTTGAGTTCTGGTTTCAAATCTCTCTCTCTCTCTCTCTCTCTCTCTCTCTCTCTCTCTCTCTCTCTCTCCTCTCTTTCACTTTCTTTCTCTGTCTGTCTCTTGACTTCAGAGTCTTGCTTTTGTTAAGAGCCTGAGTTTGATGTTCAGTTGATGTTGTCTCATGTAGCCAGTCCCTATGTTTGTCTGTGCTGCAGTTATAGGTGAATGGCTTTTTTTATTATTCATTCTAATTTTTGGGGTTTGATGTGTGTGTGTGTGTGTGTGTGTGTGTGTGAGAGAGAGAGAGAGAGAGAGAGAGAGAGAGAGAGAGAGAGAGAGTACATGTGTGGAGGTTAGAGGACAACCATTGGAATTTAATTCTCTCCTTCTGCCATGTTAAGGATACTTTTATTTCTACCAGGCTGCATATTTTTGTCTAATAGACCCCATAAGCTTCTAAGTGATGCTTCTGCCTTCTCATTCCATCTGGCAATAGGAGTTCTGGGATACAGATGGAAATTATCTGACTTTTGGCCATGGGTTCTGGGGATGAAACTCAGATCATCAGATTTATATAAGAAGTGTTTTTACCCACTGAGCCACCTTACCATCCTGATGATTATATTTTCAAAATATTTCCAAGAAAGGCCTCTTTAGTGATATGTTGCTTTATTTAATGAATGAGCAGTTTGAATCTTCATTTTCTTTTTTTAAAGCATCAGTAGGGCTTAGCAACTACTAACTAAAGACCATATTTCAATTATATTCATCAAGTTTAGGGAAAGGAATCTACCCAACCATTCCATAATCTGTCAGTACTGCACCTGATACTTCTAATGGCCATCATCATCCATTCTTCCAGTGAGACTCTTTCCTACCTACTATCCTCCATGTTGCCAACTGTATTAGATTTTATTTCATAGAACTAAGACTGTGAGGGAGTTTCTGAAAAACTGATTTTTGCAGCAGTACCCTCCTTAAGAGGACTGAGAAAATGGATTGGAGCAGAGGATGATTCTAAACAAAGACATGATTATTTTAGTATTTTAACTTTCATAGTTTATTTGTCTACTTGTGATAATTATTAATTATATAATAATCATCAATTTACTTATTACTATGGACTTTAATTATTATGATTTACTTTAAATTAGAGTACAAAATACTATGCCTTATTATAGCATTTTGAACAGTTTGTTGTTATTGATCTTCCTCATTTTTGTTCTCCCCCACCCTACTTGTATCCTTCCACTTCCAGAAGCAACCTTTCTGCTTTCATGTCACATATTTATATGCTCTCCTGTCCCTCAAAATCTCTTTCCATGTCTCAGGGTCCCATTCTGAGCTTCATGATGTATGGCTATACTTATACTCCCATATACCTGAACAATTTAAATGTAGACTAGCCTATTCTAAGGAAGAGGACTATAATTATGAATCCACCAACAGTTATCCCAAACACAGGTAATTACCCAGCAGTCTGCTTCCCTGTATTAGTCATTAATTCCTGACGGGCAAGATGTGAATCCAAGACATTTTCAGGAAAGGTAACTACTGGCTGTTCAGAACAACTTTATTCTTATAGTTAAATATTCACCACACCTCAAGGAAGAGTTGAAGCAACCAAAAAATTGGGGTTTGGGGCAATGTGGCAGCAATAACTATTCTACGGTACTGGGAAAAAAATTTGAGCAGGAACACTCTAAGCAAACTAAATGACAAAAGAATTCATATTGGAATGACATATCTACTAATAATCAACAAACCTGTGCTGTGGGAATATTGTCAGTGATATAAGTAGATTGCATCACAGAGATACTTGAAGTCAGAAATGAAGTTAAGAAATGAAATTTTGATATTTTTCTCTCTCACTTTATTTTTTCCTTAATCATACAAATACAGTAGGAACCCCTATCCTATCCCTCCCTCTTCCCCTCCCCAGTCATCCTCCCTTATATTCTCCCCCTTCCCCCTTCTTTCATCCCCCTTCGTTACTCTCCCTTTCCCAGCACTTCCCCCTTCCTCCCTCCCATCTCCTGGAGCATTCTTCTGTTTTTTTTTAAATTTATTTTTATTATTTCCACTCGTACAAACTTAACAGGTACACCAGTCCCCTCCCTGCCTCCCCATCCCCCAATGCCCCCCTCCATCCCTGGAGCGTCCTTTAATGTGCATGCCAAACTCTCCTCTGGGTCCTCCTCTCCGATGAGGTGGAAAGACCCAGTGGCATTTCCCAGAAGACTTTCCTGTGTTCCCGTTAAGCATAAGAACACTACTGTGGCTGTCAATCTCTTGCTTCCAAAGATCCTAGTGCCCTTAGCAAATGCTAGACTTTGTGGAGTCAATAGTGTCTTGGACATTGCGCAGGGCATGCAAAGTCCAATTATGATTACTTCAGCCCTAACTTGTGTGGTGTATCTCGCATATCATAACTCCTCCCATCCTTGTGCTTTTACAATCTTACCACCCCCTCTTCCACAAATTTCCCTGACCTTCAGGATGGGGAGAGATTAGGCTGGCCTAGTTCCAGGTGGTTGATATAGAGTCCTAATTTTGAAGCCAGTACCACGCTGTTTATACAACAAGGATTGTGAGTATAGACTAAGGTTTGTGTAGGTGATACTCAGCGTGTTTTTTTGTACTCAGGTGTTCTTTGCTATCCTGGGTCTTTTGCCTCCATATGATTTTTAGAGGTTGGTCAACTTCTTTAAGGAATGGCTTTGGGATTTAAATTGGTATAGCATTGAATTTGTAATTGTGCCTTTGGTAGAAAGTCATTTTTCGATGTTGATTCTGAAAACCCAGGAACACAGGAGGTCTTTCCACTTTCTTAGCCATCAGGGAAATGCAAATCAAAACTTCCTGAGACAACATCTCACCCCGGTCAGGATGGCAAAAATCCACAATACGAACAACACCAAATGCTGATAGGAGGTGGCAAAAATCCACAATACGAACAACACCAATGCGGAATAGATGTGGAGAGAGGGGAACTCTCCTACATGCGGTGGGAATCAGCCTCATACCGCCACTCTGGCAAGCGTCTGGGATTTTAAAGAATTAAAGATCAAATGCCATATGACCCTTGATTCCATTTTGGGAATAACCCCCCATACAGCAAGTTCACCTATAAACCAGGACCATGTTCATAGCGGCACTGTTTACAATAGCAAAGTCATGGAATCAACCCAAATGTCCAACAGTTGACGAGTAGATAAGGAAAGTGGTACATCATACAAGGATACTACAGCCATCAAAAATGATGAATTATGGAATTGCCGGAAATAATGAATTGAACCATTATATTGAGTGAAGTATCCCAACCAGAAAATAATAAGCTTATGTACTCCCTAAGTTGGCTTCTAGTACCAAACCACCACCATTGAGACACTGAGATAATTCTGTAATACTGTAATTGCAAGGATTATGAACAGGAGGGCCACACCGAAACAGGAGAGAGGGGACATGTACAGCGGAGAAAAAGGCCTCCATCAAGGACTGCGAGAAGCAATGAGACATTTGGTTAAGTTCACAGACTTTTCGTTCCTGATCATCTACAACTGAGGGGTGTGACTCACTAGAAGAGGAGGCATATAGTCTGGCAGATAAGAAGTAACCATTTGCAAATGGGTGATTGACCCCTCCTCACTGTGGTTCCTACTTTATTTCATCTACCTTTGATTATACTCTTATAAAAAGACTCTAGTTTAACAGCTCTTTATCTCTGGCCAGGGGGTGACATCCAATAACCCAGAATGGAGTGAAGGGCATGCAGGAGCAGGAAAACCGCAAAAGAAAATCAACAAACTGTATCCAGAACTTCAGAGACTCATATCACCACTGAACTAGGCCAGACTAATTCTCCCCCATCAGGAAGCTCAGGGAAATTTGAGGAAGAGGGGGCGGTAAGATGTAAGAGCACAGGATAGGAGGAGCAATGATAAGCAACATACTCCACACAAGTTAGGGCTGAAGGAATCATAATGGACTGCATGCCTGCACAATGTCCAACACACTATTGACCCCACAAAGTTAGCATTTGCTAAAAGCACCAAGATCCTTGGAGCAAGGATTGACACCAAAATATGTTCCTATGCTTAAGGGGAACAAGGAAAGGTTCAGGGAAATGTCCTGGTCCTTGTACATCATCGGAGAGGGACCCAGAGGATAGTTTGGCATGCACATTAAAGGATTCTCCGGGGATTGGGGGAGGGGAGTACTGGGCGGTGGGGAGGGGAGGGGTGAAGGGAGGGTGAGCAGGGGGGTTGGTAGAGGAGGAGGGAGGGAGGGAACTGATGTACCTATTAAGTTTGAATGAGTGGAGATAAAAAAAATGTTTAAAAAAACTTACTCATTTGGACAAAAAAAAATCAAAAGGTGCTACAGCCCTAAGTTGTGTAGAGTATCTTGCATATCTTGATCCTCCCATCTTTAGGTTTTACATCTTGCTGCCCCCCTCTTCCACAAGGTTCCCGGAGCTTTAGGGTGGTGAGAGATTTGGCTGGTCTGGTTCAAGATGATTAATGTAAGGTCTTTGGTGTTCTGAATAATGGTTTATGTTGTTATCAGTTTGTTTACCCTGCAACTCCCTTGGCTGCATCCTGATTTGAATTGAAGGACACCTTGTAACCAAAGATAGAAGACAGTTTAAATGAAGAACTTTGCCACCCCTGCATAATAGCTGACATGTCAACAACCCTCTCCCAAGTCTAGCATGGATCACAGGAGAGAAAGCTCCATTTAGTAGGATCGTTAGAGCAAGGGATTAAATAGTCATAATAGAATTCCCATACTAATGGGGAGCCCAGGAAGGGGCCTAGCTATGCCACTGAATCCTGAACCTAAGGTTCAGGACATTCACACAAAGGATGCTCCACCCCTTTCTTCATCCCGCCCGCCTGGTGCTCGACCACACTCCCAGCCCTCCATCCTGGGTGAGTTTTCCAGCCCCCCAGGTGGCCCCATGTCCCAGCTCCTACCACAAGACAGCTCCAGGGACACCACGCTGCGCTCTGATTTTGCCTGTGAACGCCCAGATCCCAGCCCCTTTCTCCCCCCCACCCGCCTGTCCACCCCAGCTCCCATTCCTACATCCCAGGTGAGTTTGCCCAGCCCCCCGGGTGGCCCCTTGTCCCACCGACACCCAGGCTGCCTCCAGTTTTGCCTGGGCCAGCCTGGGCCCCAGCCCCTTTCTTCATCCCACCCGCTGCCTGCCCCCCACACCAGGAAGGATTTGCTCACATCCTCCATCCCTGGAGCTTGGGTGGGCCACTAAGCCAAGTCCCAGGTCCCAGGTGAAGAGTTCTGCCCACCTCCATCAGCCCCTGCCTCTCTCTCGCGCCCACCGGGGACCACGTCGTGGTCCACGGAAGACACACTGCTACTCAGAATCAATAGAGTCCAAAGGAAACTCAAGCAAAGTTCTAAGCGTTAAAGGCCATACATCTGAAGCCCTCTACAATCATATAATCACATGGGAGAGATTCTTCACATCCAGCCCAAAGATAAGTAAACCTCCTTTTTTTCACCTTACTATTCCTTTCTAGTATTAATAACTGTAGATTAACTTTTCTATACAGTCACCCCAAAAACATATACTACTCAGGGAGTACACCACTCACTCTCACATATCACCATATATTAAATCATAAAAGTGCAATAGCATACTAATATTCACCCCCTGAAACTTAACCTGACTTAACTGATGTACTAACACCCTAATAGCCTCATCTAGGAAATAATAGTAACAAAAGACAAA